>OX422142.1:62713377-63313377 GCA_949129095.1 Volucella bombylans
ATTTTTCTTGTCGATGTATGCGTTTTCCATTATGTGTATGTGTTTGCCGTGTAGTTGTTTTTGTGCCCAAGCGGTTTTCTTCTCTTCGATAGTTGTGAGAACGAATGTCTGCTCAGTGTTGTGTAGATTAAGTGGGGTGTAGTTTTTATCTGCAAGGGCTATTGCTTGGTGTAAATTGGATATGTGTGTGTGAAAGAACTGTCGCAGTTTAGTTATTTGATTGTTGTGTAGGTTGTGGATATCTATGAATCCTCTTCCGCCTTCTATCCGTGGTATTGTCATTCTTTGTATACATGAGTTAGGGTGTAGTTTTCTGTGTTTAGTTAGTTGTCTTCGGGTTGTTATTTCTATGTTGTTGATATCTGTTTTCGACCAGTTTATGATTCCAAAAGAGTACGTGAGTATTGGTATGGCGAATGTATTGACGGCTTTGCATATGTTTTTGGAGTTTAGATGTGTTTTAAGTATTTGGTTGAGGCGTTTTTCATATTGCTGTACAAGTTGTTTTTTAATAGTAGTGTGGTCTATTTTTGTGCTTTGTTGGAATCCTAGGTATTTATATGTTTCGTGTTGTTCCATGTTGTCCAGAATCTGGTTATCTATTGTTTCGGTCTGTGTTTCGGTCCATTTTCCTCTTTCTATGTGCTGTGCTTTACATTTGCTTATTCCAAATTTCATTTTAATGTCGGCTGTAACTTGTTCTGTGATTTTTAGAAGTGCTTTTAGATGACATTTTGAGGATGCATAAAGCTTTATGTCATCCATGTACAATAGATGATTTATTCTATGTTTAGTGACTTTTTCGTGTCTAATATTGTATCCGTATGTTGTGTTATTAAGAGCATTGGAGAGAGGATTTAGGCAGAGGCAGAACCAAAGAGCACTTAGTGAGTCACCTTGAAATATACCTCTTTTAATATATATGTCTTCTGTTGTTATTGTATTGGTTGGTGTAGTTAGATTGATTTGCGTTTTCCATTTGCTCATGGTGCTTGTTAAGAATTGTGTCAGCTTTGGATGTATTTTGTATATTTGAAGCACTTTGATTAACCAGCTGTGGGGTACGGAGTCAAATGCTTTTTGATAGTCTATGTAGCATGAGTGTAGGTTTCTTTGTTGTGTTGTGGTCTGTTTCATGATTATTGTATCTATTATTAATTGTTCCTTGCAACCTTGGCTATTTTTCTTACATCCTTTTTGTTCGTTTGTTATTATGTTTTGTTGTGTAAGATGAGATTCTATTTTGTGGCATATTGTAGCAGTAATTATTTTATAAAGAGTAGGTAGACAAGTTATGGGTCTGTAGTTTGAAGGGTCGGTCGTTTCATCATTTTTTGGTTTGATGTATGTTTTGCCTTTTGTAAGAAAATCCGGTAGTCTCTGTGGTTGATCTATTATTTCGTTGATTGTTCGGGCTAGGTGATGGTGTATAGTGGTGAATTTTTTGAACCAGAAGTTGTGGATATTATCTATTCCAGGACTTTTCCAATTGTGTGTTCTGTTGATTATTTCGGTTAGTTGTTCTGTTGATATTGTGATATTATTTTGGGGTCGCAAATTTTTTTGTCGGTGTTCTTCTTGTTGTATCCATTTAGCTGTATCATTGTGTTGTACAGGTGTTGACCATATTTGTTTCCAGTAGTTTGTGATTTGTTCTTTTGTTGGTGGGGTGATTTGTAGTAGCTCTGTGGATGCAAACTTTCTATAGAAGGTTTTTTCATTGCTTGTAAAAAGTTTATTGTCTCTTTTTCTATGGTTTGATTCTTTGTAACGTGCGAGCCTAGCGGTGTACACTTTCAGTTTTTGCTTCTGGATGTCAATTATTTCTTCTATGGGTTTATTATATTTTTGTTGAAGAGTATTAATATGTTTAATTATGTTTTTAGATTTGTTGTTTTTCTTGTATTGTGTTAACCGGCCCAGATTTCTCCTGAGTTCGTTAATTTTATTTTCTATTCTAATTTGCCATTTAGGTTTTCTGGGTTTTACAGGTTTTTTGATTTGTAGTAATGGTTGTTGGTTGTTGATAATTGTTGTAGTTATCGCGGCTATATATGTATGTGTGTGAATATCTTCTATTGTAGAGTTATTGTCTAGTAGGTTTGGAAGTATATTGTTATTTATTATGTCGATGTAGTGTTTGGTTTCTTTTTTTATTATTAGTTTTGGAATAAGTGGACGTGCAAGTGGGTTTACTCCTTCCCATTTTATCTTATTTGCGTATATTTCCCTTCTAATTTTGTCTATTGTTTCGTTTTCAAGGGTCTCCATGTTATTTTGGTGTCTGTTAGGGCTCTGCTCAATGTTGTTGTTTTCGTTAACGAAGTTGTTGGATTCGGAGTTACTATTGTTGCTTTCGGAGTTGTTATGTGGTTCTATTGAAGTGTTTTGTGTGTTTGCTATTTCGTTGGCTACTTGTTGTTTTATGTTTTCTATTTCAACATCATCTAACAGCTTGTTTGTCGTTATTGCGCGTTTTTGGTCGGCTAGTCTTTGAGCGTTTATTTTATTTTCAAAGTATGGGTATATTTGCATGAAAAATCTATGGAAGTCAGCGCGATATGATGTTTTTATTGAACCGAGTTTTGTTGCTTTGTAATAGCAGTGCATAACAGCTTTGTTCATTTCTGTATTCCATGTTATGCGCTGCCTGGGTTTTCCTGCCTTCGTGGTTGCTGATTGTCCAAGCAAAACATTTGGGGCTGGTTGAAGTTGTTCGCTATGGTCGTCATCTTGATCGGGCTCTTGATTCCCGCGCCGTTCCCGATCGTCACGGCGCTCGTCCGAGGCTCTCATAATTGTTGGAACCGGTTGTCACACTGGTGGGTGGTTGGTCCTATCCAGTGGTTGACTGGGATCTGCGGGCTCGTCGTACCCGTCAACCTCCTAAGGTGGCTGTCCTTGCAGTTTTGGTTTACAGTTTTCCTTCAGACATGCAATTTATTAGCCGCATTGTTGGGCAATAAGACGTTACTTTTCGTTCGCCGTCAAGACGTCAGGAACCGTGGAGTCGTCATATCCATTATCCCTCCAGTGGGGGATATCCTTGCGGGTCTCGACTAGGGTACGCGGGGTTGTCACACCCGTCATCTCCTGTAGGGGATGCCCTTGCGGGCTTATTATTATTATTATTATTATTATTATTATTATTATTATTATTATTATTATTATTATTATTATTATTATTATTATTATTATTATTATTATTATTATTATTATTATTATTATTATTATTATTATTATTATTATTATTATTATTATTATTATTATTATTATTATTATTATTATTATTATTATTATTATTATTATTATTATTATTATTATTATTATTATTATTATTATTATTATTATTATTATTATTATTATTATTATTATTATTATTATTATTATTATTATTATTATTATTATTATTATTATTATTATTATTATTATTATTATTATTATTATTATTATTATTATTATTATTATTATTATTATTATTATTATTATTATTATTATTATTATTATTATTATTATTATTATTATTATTATTATTATTATTATTATTATTATTATTATTATTATTATTATTATTATTATTATTATTATTATTATTATTATTATTATTATTATTATTATTATTATTATTATTATTATTATTATTATTATTATTATTATTATTATTATTATTATTATTATTATTATTATTATTATTATTATTATTATTATTATTATAATAATTGATAACGGCTTTGAGTTGGGACCAAATTGCACCAAAATGAATAAAACCCAGACACAAACACAGACACAAACCAAGAGAGAAAACGAGGAGAACTACTTCCAAAGTTGTAAATCTAATTTACCCTAAACGACATTAGCAGTCACAATCGATGCATACACCTGAGGGCGAAGCCGCAGAAATCTTCAAGAGAAAAAGCAAAATCTTGCGCTCACCACCACAAACTCGAAAAGGTGAAGAGGGAGATAAATTGGGTGCACAGACTTCTTCCACACCGTCGCTGACCAGACCTATCAGACTGCCAGCGAAAGAGACGCCAGTCACCGACCATAGGATACTTAATGGACGCGGCTCACCGAAACAGGAGTTCACAATAAAGATGAGGGCAGGAGAGGATGAAGCACTAGCAAAGTGCCGTGCCACCTCGAAAAAATTAAACAGGCTATGGTGAAGCAGAAAAATATAAGCGCTGATGTTAAAAATGGAGTATCGGAACTGGACGAACTCTTTGATATCATCGGAAGTCTGCGCCGCAATTGGCTTACAGTGGAACAAAAGACCAGCCGCATCAAAACGCCGAAGATGACAGAAGCCCAAACTGACACCAGTGACATCCCGACACCAACAACGATCGCCATAGCAAAACGCTTAGCAACAAGCCCTACAGAACAGGAAACAGGGAAAAGGGCGCGAACGGCAACAAATGAGGAATGGCAATTGGTAAAGGGGAAGGAAAAGCGGAAACAAAACGCGACAACAAAACAAAACAAACAGAAGCCAGGAGCAACTGAACAACGTCAAACGCAAAGAGGCGAACGAAAATCAAAAGTGCGGCCAGAGGCAGTATTAATTAAACCAGCGGAAGGCCGCAGCTACGCGGAAGTGCTAAGCAACCTCCGAAAATATTCGATGACAAACGAAAATAAGGTGGAAATAAGGTCAATTAAAAAAACTAAAAGAGGTGCACTACTCCTCAAAATGGAAAAAGGAGAAAAAGCGAAGCCAGAGTTCCGGGACGCACTCATAAGCAACCTACACGAGATAGCCTCCGTAAGAGAGCTCAAGCCAAAAGTAACTATAGAGATTCGGGACTTAGACTCTTTGACGACGTCAGAAGAGGTTACCGCCTCCTTAAAGGATATCCTCGAGGAGCCCGAGGAACAAATCATCGTCAGGGTCTCTAAGCCAAACAGTCGTGAACAAATGCGTGCTTACGTGACGCTGCCGACTGACAGAGCGAACGAGGTCCTTAAGAAAGAACGGATAAAAATAGGATGGGTAAATTGTAGGATAAGGCTCTTAAAAGAGGTGAAGAAATGCTACCGATGTTTTGGATTCGGTCACTTGCAGTGGGAATGTAAAGGGCCAAACAGAAAAGGGGATGGGTTTTGCATACGATGCGGAAAACCTGGGCACAAACTCAAAGAATGCCAAAATACACCAAGCTGCTGCCTGTGCGTGGAAAAACTTCATAACCACACAGAACATATCCCTGGCTCAAAGATGTGCTCGTCATACAGAGAACACATAGTGAAATGAAGATCCTGCAGGGCAACTTGCATAGAAGCAGGACGGCCGACTCGCTTCTGCCGCAGGTTATGCTGGAACACGAGACCGACATGGCAATGATAAGCGAACAGTACGCCAAACCAAGTAGCGGAATATGGCTCGAAGACACATCAGCGACTGCAGCAATATGGCTGACGGAAAAATGCAACTTCCAAAAATTGAACAGCGGTGCAGGAAACGGATTCGTCTGGGCAAGTAGCAAACAATTCATAATCAGCTGTTATCTCACACCGAGCGACGCTATTGCCGACTTTCAAGCAAAGATGGACGCCATAGAGGACTGTGCGATTCACACAAACCGGCATCTGATCATAGCCGGAGATTTTAACGCTAGCGCCATTGAATGGGGTATGCAGACGACGAACTCGAGAGGACGAAGAGTTTTAGACATGGCAGCCAGGCTAGGCCTTATCGTCGCTAACTCAGGAACTGCAACTACCTTCAGAAAACCAGGGTGCGCCGACACTACCCCTGACATAACGCTTGTATCGGAGACCTATGCGAGCCAGCTACAGCAATGGACAGTACTCGAAGACTATACTGGCAGCGACCACCAGTACATGACTTACCTCGTCGGAGCAGCAAACAAAACAAGAGCTAGAGAAATCAAGGGAACGCGAAAGTGGAATGCCTCGAAGCTAAACTCCGAAATATTCCTCACACAGATGGACGCTAACCTACCGGAATACCACGCAAACAGCTCGGCTAGAGTCAAAGTGGAAAAGACTCTCAAAAGCATCAAGACGGCATGATTTTGTATAGACTGGAGTATCAGTATTAGTACGGATTTCACCTGTGACCCTGGTCGTATAGGTGAGCCGTTCTTCAGGTTCAGAAAATAAATTTGAAAATGTTTGTGTTAGTACTCTTATTGAGTCTTTTTGCCAATCTGTCATGTGGTTAAATTTGGTTTCAAGAGAATTAACTGAAGGGGACTTGAGTTGATTTATTTTGATTTTGACGTTGTTAAGGACTTCCATATAGCTAAATTTGCGTAAATTACTGCAGATAGAGCTCTTAAGCTGTCATTACCGAGGATGCAATGGAACGGCTTCAGGGTAGGTAAAATGAAAAAATTGAGTTTTATATTATTTTTAAAGAGATTAAGAAATGTGTGTTGACTAACTTTAACGTCTCCCACAATAAACTTAGCGTAGAAGCAAGAAATTGCTCAAGATGGGCTTTTCCACCAGTTTCGACTGGATGTAGTTTTTACTCGATCCAGTGTCTATTAGAAAATTTAAAAACTCGCCACTCTTCGTTCTACACCTGAAATAGGGTAACGAAGAGTACGTTAACCTTAAAAATTCAGATCCATGTATTCAGGAACGGTCAAGGTATCTATAGCGCTGATAGTGTGGTTCTCCTTAGCGCTAGGGATTTCTTCCGTAGGTAAATACTGGTTAAGAGTGGTTTCCATTGCCATAGCTTGAAAATAATTTTCAAGGTTTATTTATTCTGTATCTACGTCGTAGGTTTCGTCCGTTGGTTTCTTGTCTGTCGGGCTTCCGTCTTCCTTCCTTGTTGGGTTTTTTTGTTGTTCATTCGTGGTGTACTTTTCCCTTAGTTTTAATCCTTGTTGGTTTCTTTATTTTTGCTCGTTCGTCTTGTGGTTTTCCTTTAGTTTTTTTCTTGTTGGTTTCTTTTGTTCGTCCGTTGGGTAGTTTTAATTTCGTTCTCTGTTTTTTTTTTTTTTCATTCGGTTATCGTCTTTGTTTGGTTTCTTTTCCTTTTTTTGGGGGGTACCCTCCGTTATGACGGCTAGTTACTAATTACCTAGAACGACCTCTTCCGTGGTTCCTACCAGCCGGTTACTAGCAGGCAACCTTTCTAATTTTGTCGGCGCACTCGCCCTGCCGATGCGAGAGTCCGATTCCCATTTCCCGAACACGTTGGGCAATCCCTTCCTACTTTCCCACAACCTACACAACGCCTAGGAGCGGAACAAGTATTCGAGAGATGCCCCTCGCGGTTACAATTCTAGCATCTCATCCGGCTGTTCGGTTGAGTGCTACTGCGGACCGTCGCGACTCGAGACTCCACCACCCTTGGTTGGTGGAGGAGGTGCGAGTTCGTTGAGTTGGTGGTGGGACGAAGGAATCAACATTTGCTCGAAATGTTTCGAGCCTTCTACCCAACGCAACAAGATCCTCAACTTTCGACTCTATGATAACGGCTCAGAGAGTCTACCAAACATGTTTTTTCTATGATGGCCGTATACACCTATAGACTCTTCCTTCCTTTGGGTACGTCGCCTAATCTCTTCCAAGAACAGATCATCATAATTTGGGGGGAGGTACTCCAACTTCAGCTCTGAAACCAATTCTTCCCATGAACCTACCAATCTCCTATTCGCCGTAAACCAAATGAGTGCCTTCCCCTTAAAGAGTTCCACAGCTGACCAGAAAAGCTGAGAAGAAGATACTCCCTTTGCTTCTCTTAGTTCCTCCACTCGTTCCAAGAAGGAATTAAGAGAAAATCCGCAAAGTTCACCTGAAAATTGTAAGCCCCACTTCTCGATGCGCTCCTGACATCGGTCTTGAATCGGCTCTTCCCGCTGTCTGGGTTCCATAGGTGTCGTCCATTCCGTTTGTCTTGTCGGAGATGTCGTCCGTAATCGGCCTACTCTACTTATGCCTGAAACACTAGGGCGTATCTCCTCATTTACCTCTTCTACTTCCCTATCGGTAGGTCGGATAGAAGAATGAGCAGTTCCGCTTTCAGCTCATTCCTCTCCATTCCGAAGGAACGAGTCCGGTCGTGACCTATCTAGTCTACCTATCGCCCACCCACTCCGCCGATTTCGGATCACCTGGATGATTTTCGAGAAGATCTTCTATCTCATAATTTTCTTCCTGACGGCATCAACGTCCTCGTTGAATGTAAATGGATAGCTGTCGTTGACACCCATGGAACACCGTCGTTCCAGTAGCCGTGCGGCACGAAGCGATTTCCGCATGCTGTCTACAGTCGCCGTATTCCAACCCCGAGCTGCCATCTCGTACGCCAGCTCCTCCTGGGATAACCTGTTAATGCTTCAGTATCGAGCTACGTATAGCAAAACCAAAGAGATTGAATTAAAATATTTTAAGCCAAGGAAAAAAAAATCTCAGTCACAAATCACCAATATATAACGTCGAATACCTAAATCGGAAGCACGGCAACACTTCTTCGTATGCAAGAATAATAAAAAAAACTCACTCAAAAGAAAATAACTCACCACGAATGGAAAGAATAAAAGAAATATAGAAATAAAACAACTGTATGATAATGTGTTGGGTTGGTTGTGAATGTCCTTCGATTATTTTACTCAAGAGTTTTTCACTTGATAAAATATATTTATAATATGTAAGGAAATAAAACCACTTGTTTTCTATTCGGTGTTGTAAGACGTTATAAAATTCGGTTTTATTTTCAGTTTCTTACTGTTTGTATATCTGTACAAAATGTTGCTTAAATTGCATGTGTTGCTAAACATTTATTTGAAACTTCACACTTGTGTTTAGTTACGTTTGCATTAAAGCAAAGAGTTAACAATATTATAATAAGTTTTCTATACTTAAGTTTAATATATAGTATATAAAAATTTGCTCAAACATTCTCCCCCACAGTGAACAATGTTCACGATGATATATATAAATAATTTTCATCTTCACTTTTGATTTTGTGGGTTGACCTTAATGTGCCGGATATCTTCTTTACAGTTTCAGTTTTTTTTTTCAGTTTTAAATGCATTTTATTTTCTTAATACTAATTCTTACATTCTAACAAAAAATGCTTAAATGCTAGCTTACAATTACTTAACAATCTTATGCTAACTTACTGGCCCCACACAGACGCTCTAAGTTACTCTAAATTCTTATAACTATGTCTTTCGCCTTCATTTACATTTTACTTAGAACTATTTATTTTGAATACTTAACGCTAAGAAAAAATATTTGTTAAGAAAAACTTAGCATATGGACATAATTTTTTATTTTTTATAAAAACTTATTATCTAACTTAAAATAAACCTTAGCCTACCTAACCTAAATGCACAATACACACATAAACACACATAGACATTATACACAATCATATACATATATCAGTATACACCTTTGTATACACTGATATATGTATATGTTTCTTAAATGCCAACCTAAACCTATGCAAGCTGGCCATCGCTATTCACAGAGAAAACGGATTGGTCAGCTCTGCCTCATTAGTGAGGCTGGTCCGTAATTGACGGAAACGACGACGAAACATCTTCTCCATTATTCAACCACCAGAAATGCTGGTGCTGCCGAACGACATCCCTCTTATCGCGATTCCCCACCGCCCTACTGAACCTGAGGCGATCCACACTGCCGTGTGCGACGTCTCTGTTGTAGTTGAGTCGCCTGTCCCCAGCTTTCCGAGCGACATGGAAGATTAACGGGACCGCTGATCTATCCTGGATCAACCCTGTCTGATCAAGGTAGAGGAATGCTTCCGGTGGAACGAAGCCGTCAGAGCGCATATTCTCGTGGTAAAGGTAATTGGGGTAGTAAGCCCCAGATATCAGGTTATTCGTCGAGGTCATTGCTCTTGCAATGTGCCTTCGAGTCAGCTTAATTACGAAGTTGTCCACTCGTATTAGGTTCGCCCTATTGTAAAGGACCTCATTGGGATAAAATTTCTTGTACTCCGACTCTGGTGTTCTGTACAAGCGAAGGCAAGCCCTCTCAAACACCCGAATCTTTTCCATTAAGCTTGCTCGTACATTGAACCACACGGGACACCTAAATACCAGCATGGGCCTGACAAGGGCCATGTAGCAGATTACCTTTACCCTCGCATCGAGTTGGCTGCTATAAAACAGTCTCTTTGTAAGGGCAAAAGCGCCTTTAGCTCTGGCCAGAGCAGCATCTACATTTTTGCCAAAATACAGAAACTGATCTAGCCAGATTCCAAGGTATCTGACTACATTTCGACAGGCAACAGGTTGTCCGTGTTGTCCAATGATAGAGAACTTTTGCCAATTTTTTCTGGTATCCCTAGAGGCTCCAGACAACGGCGTCCTAAAGAGAATGGTTTCCGACTTCTGAAAGTTGATTTTCAACTTCCAGTCATCGCAAAATCGTCTTATCTTATCGAAGTCACGCTGTAAGAGAGTATTAATAACCTCGATTTTTGGACCTGTTCTGTACGCTACCAAATCGTCTGCGTACGCAATAGTATGGGAAGTGAACCTATCAAGTCGCTTGTATAAATGTTAAATAGAATCGGCGAATTGACCGCGCCTTGCTGAAGACCATTTTTAATTTGAAATATTCCAACAGAAGTCACATCGCCATTTTTCACGATGAACTGTCTGTTGGTTAACATATTATAAAGAATGTACAAGAGTGGTTTACTGATACCCAGCCTAGTCAGCTTATAGAAAAGACCCTCTAACCATACGGTGTCGAAGGCCTTCTCCAAGTCAACAAGGCAGGCACCAGTGCAATGTTTCTTGCCTTTGTTCCATTGGATATCGGACACCAGTTTAGACGCGGCATGTGAGATTGATTATCTGGAACTATATGTTTGTCCTCAACCCACCTAGACAGAGCTCTATTGATTACTTTTTCAAAAACTTTGCTGATATTCGGAAGGAGACTTATCGACCGGAGATTCGCCGGATTGGATATATCCTTTCCCTTTTTGGGGATAGGATGAACCACCGCCGTTTTCCAATGCGCTGGATAATGTGCATTATTCATCGCATTATTAAACAGGGTGGTGTAAATGTCCACCGCTTTTAGAGGAAGATGTCGAAGCACGATGTTCGGAATACCATCGGTCCCCACTGATTTCTTAGTCCTGATTGTGTCGACGATCTCATGGAGTTCTTCCTTCGAAATGAACGGGGGTAGGTCACCCTCTCTGGCAATGACATTATTGGCCATATTTTCGTCGCTGAACCGAGTGAAACCAGAGCCCTCGGATCGCCAGTTCCCTATTTCATTTCGAATGCAGAAGTCGTGCACCAAGACGCGATTGTCCAGGTCGTAATTAGGGCCAATGGTATCAGTGGCCTTGTATACTTCCTGGAAAGTCGCCCCTATGGTCTCAACCTTCTCCTGTGGATCCTCGATCACAAAGAAGTCGTCATCATCAGCGGCCTCATTTGGATCAATACCTGCTATTGTCAGTAACCGTTCGTTGTCTGTTGTCCGGGCTATTTTAAGACACTGAAGGTCGTTTTGATTTTTTCTCCGAAATAGTTTATTTATTTGCGGAAACATATTCGGGTTGCTGGTGTTTACAGCCCGAACCTTGTTTTTCCAATACAAACTTACAGAAATTCTGTAAATCTCTTTTATTAGCGTTTGCATATTTTTAATCGACGACTTCAGTGTCCTAATCTCCGGGTCTTGTCGGTCAGTTAACTGTCTGTACAAGTTTTTGAGTCTTGTCAGAAGTCTACTTTTCTGTCGGTGCAGTGCGTCAATAGTAGGATTGCGGAACAGGTCTTCGTTAGTCGTACGTCGATATCGCGGTATTGTAGTGTCCATAGTTTGTTTAATTGTCTCGTCCATTTGTTTTAGGTAATGGTCGATCTCCTCGTTTGACAAATTCCTATTGGACGGTGGGTGGAGCGTGTTCGAGGAGAGCGCTCTAGTCAAGGTTGCGGAGAAGCGTGTCCATCGAGTCTTACTGTAGTTGTAAGTATATCTTTGGACAAACTCCTCCAATTCCGCAATTTCGTTGGGAACCGTAATTTCGGTGCTAAAACCGCAATGGTCGCTGTCATACACGAATGTGCGCAGACAGTTTAGCGTTTGTAAATTCGTACCTGTCAGTCGTATACGTTCGTCGTACAGCAGTAGATCCAAATAAGACCCGCGATTTCTTCTTTACGATCTTCACAAGATGTTCGCCTTGAAACTGATGCCTCATTATCGACCCTGATATGTATTCTCTTAAGTATAGTGTCATCTCACGACATGCAACGACAAATGTGATTAGTGAAATGAATACAAAATATTTATATGTAAAAGTGTGATAACAATAAACGAAATGGTATGTCCGCTTTCACACGTCGCAAGTTTCGAAAGATTCAAATGAGTGCAAAAGAGAGAAATAATGAAACAAAAAATACCCAATTAACCAAATTCCCACTGCATGTGGGTAGCAATTTCATTGCAAGTTTTTGATATTTCTTTTTCTCTTTCTTCTTTCTTTTTCGCATTTGCTTCATTACTTCTTTCGCTGTGTTACGAGCACAACATTTCAGTATGGCGGATGAACTGAAATGGACCAAAGGATTAACATTTTCAATTATGAAAGACTGAGCGCCAAAGATGAAATGAAAGAGAACTGTCAAATAACATGCAAACTCAAAGAAGGGGAAAGTCTTCATGTAGAGTTGCGCGCATCACTGAATGACAATTCAAAAGAAAATAACCAGAACATGCGCATTACACACTTGCGACGTGTGAAAGCGGACTTTGCAAAATATTCGAAAATTGCATTGCATATATCAGCTCCGCCGTTTGCACTCATGATGATAAATGTGTCGCGGTGCATATTTGCGTCCTTTTCGGAAATTGTGTCACGATGAATGCAGTATTTCGCGTTCACTTGACATTTTTAATTCTTGATGTTGCGCTTCGGTGTTGTTTTTTTTTTTTGTAATTGTTTTTTTTTTTTAATTGTACTTCGCAGTTTTGGCTTTTTCTTTGTCGGTGTTTTTTTTTTTTTTTTTGATTTGAGTTAGGTGAGTGTTTTTTTTCTTTTATTGTTTAATTTCGCGTAGTTTAATCGTTTTTAATTGTTTTCGCGATCGGTGGAGTGAGAGTGTGTGTGAGTAGAAGAGACTATGAATGGCATAGATGTTTAGAATAGTGGGTGACATCCATTGCCAAATGTTTTTGTTTTGTTTAAAAAAAAAAAAGAAAGGTGCTTAATTTTCTATTTCATTGATGTCTGTTGTTGGATTTATGTGGATTGTTATGGAATTCAGGTGAGTAGATTTATTATTGATTGATTTGTACCTTATTAATGTAATTTTTGTTGAATTTTTATCAATATTATCATTATTTCAATTTAGATCATTTTCTTGAATGTGTGTGTATTTATGAGTGTGGATTGTAGACGGATTGTTTTTATTTTGTTTCGGGTGATTTATTTTTTGACTATTGTTTGTATTTAGGGAAATAAATTGTATTAAATTGGGTTTTAAGTTTTGCTGTGGGTGAAATTTTAATCTATTGTATATTTTGGTGGTTTTGAATTCGAATTTTGTGAATGATTTTCTGGGGGATGTGAAAGATGAATTGTGTTGCAGACTTGTGGATTGTATGCTTTGTGTCTTGAAAATTGTTGTTGCGTCTTGTTCCTTGACACAGTGAATGGATTTATGTTTATGTTATTTAAATTTATGTTCTTTTTATTGTGTATGCTAAGTTAAATCAATGAATATAAATGAGTTTACGATTCTAAGTATTTTATTTGTAATTTTGAGTGTGGTTTTATGTTGAGTTCATATGTGGAGTGTTGGTATGAATGTTTTTTGAATGAATATGTGTTGGATTTATTGTATGCTTAAGTTAAGGCTTGTGTTGTTGATTCACTTACTGAATCCTTCTGGAACGATTGCCTCCTCGAGCTCCTGCAGTTCCGATGGTATGAGTACGGTCGAGAAGGGGCCATTTGGCAGCACAATCGATTCCTTTCTAGATTAAGACTTAATTATATGTGTGTTGATTTATTAATATGTATTTATGATAAGATTTAATACTCCTTTTTAAATGTTTTCTTTTACCCGTCGTGTTTATTGCAATCCTGTACTAAAGGAATTGGTCGGTAGTGGACATATTTTTGATATGAGTCGTTTTATTTGTGTTGTTTCGGTCTTTAGCGTTACCACTCGTACCAAATCATCAGATCCCGGGTGTAGTTTAAGAATTCGTCCTAGACTCCATTTCAATGGAGGCAGCCGTTCATCTTTGATTAGTACTAGGTCGCCTTCCTTTATTTTTGTGTTTGTTTCCCGAACGCATTTCGGTCGTTGTTGAAGTCGGGCGAGGTACTCGTTACTCCACTGCTTCCAGAAAGATTGGGCCAGGGTCTGTACTCTCTTCCAGCGCTCTAGGTGGGAAATTTTCTCTAACTCGTACTCAGGTTGGGGCTGTGCGATTAGTGGTTCTCCCACGAGGAAGTGTCCAGGTGTCAAGGTGTTGAGGTCATCAATATCGTCTGACAGTGGACATAGTGGTCTAAAGTTCAGACACGCTTCTACCTGTGAGAGAAGCGTGGTGAGTTCTTCAAAGGTCAGAACCTGGTTTCCAGCTACGCGCTTGAGGTGAAATTTCACAGACTTCACCCCCGCTTCCCATAGACCTCCAAAGTACGAAGAAGCCGGGGGAATAAAATTCCACTTAGTGCCTTCGTTGACCAACACATCTGCCACATTTCTCCAATCCAACTTCGCTTTTTTGAGTTGACGTTGTAACTCATTGTTGCTTCCTACGAAGTTTCTACCGCAATAGCTGTACAGTTCCTTACAAATTCCCCTCCGAGCAACCAATCTTCTGAAAGCTGCCAGAAAGGCTTTCGTCGTCATATCGCTGCCCAGTTCGACGTGTATGGCTTTTGTGGCCATGCACACAAATATCGCGAAGTAGCCCTTTAATGTCTTTGCGTTGCGTCCTCTCCAAGTTTTTACGTCAATGGGTCCAGCATAGTCCACTCCGGTAAAAGTTAATGGTTTTAAAACCATTGTCCTTGCTTTCGGGAGATTGCCCATTAATTGCACCAACGGTTTGGTTCTGAATTGAAAACAAATGTTGCAATCGTGAATGTGTGGTTTTTATGAAAGGGTAGGGTCGAGTTGAAAAGTCTCTCACCAACTCGTAGGATTCCTTCCGCATCTCGAAACGGGTTGAGTGACGTGTATCCATTGGTTTTGTCATTTTCTTCTTCTTCAGAAAACATTTCCTTTTGCACTAAGCATATGACTCTTGTCAGTGTCTTTTCCAGCTCCAGTGGTGTTAAAATACCTGAGTACTGTTCCGGGTGTTTACTTCTGTGTCGAAAACGTAAGCAAAAGGCAATTACTCGCAATGACCGTAGAAGTGTAGAAAATTTTTCTAGAATTTTATTAATGAGAATATTGGTTTTGTTTTCTAGGCAGTGATGGACGGTCAAAGAACGGGCTTCTTGAGAAGTAATCAAGCAAGATGGTTGCACAGGGTGGATTGCGTCCCAATGATGCCGCAGAAAATCTGGCCCTTCCCACCATAATTTGTTGTCGATGATCATCGAGGGAAAGGCTCCGCGTGATGCTATATCTGCTGGGTTTTGCTCCGATGGAATATGTTTCCATATGGTATTACTGGTTAATATCTGGATATGGGAAACATGATGAAGGTCTTCCACTTTGACAGAAAAGCTCTTATCCAGCATAAAGTGATGACTGAGTCGGTCCAAGCATAGACATCGGCTGCTTCTAACTTCAAGATTTTTGCCGTTTCATTTAGCCATCAGTACCGCTCCTCATAGCTCCAGTGGCAGTGTGATTGTCTTTAAGGGAGCCACTTTCGTTTTTGAAATTACCAGATGCATGTGTGTTTTGTCGTTTCCATCCAGTACACGTAGGTAAACGGCTGCCGCGTATACTTTTTCCAGTTCCGGTGGAATCGGCTTATCCCAATCTAATCCTCTACCCCAAAGCTGCTGCGTAATTATTTTTGCTTTGATTGTGCAGGGTGAGACCCAGACCATTGGGTCATAGAGCTTAGCCATTGAGGATAAGATGGATCGTTTTGTGACTTCGACTTCTTTCACCTGTACGACTTGGAAAGAGAAGACATCCGGATTGGGCATCCACTTGATGCCAAGCGTTTCTGACTTGCTTGCGTAGTTGGAAACCTCCAGTTTGCAAAAGGTTTCTTACTTCATGGAGTTTGTGTTGAGCTTCAGCAATAGTATCAGCTCCACTGATAACATCGCCAACATAGGTTTCTTCACTGATGACAGTAGTAACCGTAGGATATTTATATGCTTCGTCCTCTGATAGCTGCAAAAGGACCCTGATTGCAAGATATGGGGCTGATGCCGTATCAGAAGTTACCGTATTCAATCGATAAATCCGTAAATCTTGGCTGGGATTTTCTCTCCATACAATCAGTTGGTAATTTGCATCTGCTGTGTTGACGCGGATTTGACGGTACATTTTCTCTACATCACCAGTGAAGGTAAACCTATATTTTCTCCATCTCAAAATAATGTCGATTACATTGGTTTGTATTTTAGGTCCAACCATCAACTTGTCGTTCAAGGAAGAGCCAAAGATTGATTTAAAGGTTGCGTCAAACACCACCCGAAACCTTGTATTGGTACAGGATTCCTTTACGACGGAGTGATGGGGAATAAAACAATGAAATGGTGAACTAAGCACCTCATTGGACTCATCAATTGGAGACATGTGTCCCAGCTCGAGGTACTCAGCCATGCATTTGGCATATTCTTTGTGTTGAGTTGTGTTGCTCTGCAATCGCCTCTCCGACTGCAAGAAAGGCCTGACCGCACCTTCTCGTGTTGGGCCCATACTTGGATACTTTCCACCCTTAAAAGGCAGACGAACTTGGTAACGGCCATCAGGTAAACGTTTTGTATGCTGTTTAAAATGTTCTTCACACCTTTTATCTTCTTCTGTTTTATAAGTTCCACAGGGTTCTTCCTCAATCTCCCAAAACTTCTTCATCGTTGTGTTGAGGTCGGTTTGGTTCAAGAACGCACGGATTACTTGTGATTTGGATGACGGGACCTTGCCTAATAAGATCCATCCCCACTGCGTCCGTTGTGCTATTGGACCTGGACACTTACTACTCCTCACGAATTCTCCGATGACTATATCTGCATAGATGTCACTACCCAGCAATATGTCAACCTTCGCTGGAATGTTAAAAGTCGGATCTGCCAACTGCAGCCCATTGAGGTAAGACCACTTTTCTGTATTAGTATATTGGGGCGGAAAGAGACCAGTCAGTGTTTTTAGTACAAGAGCTTGCACTCGACCTGTAAGCTTCGATACTAGGGACGCGAAATTTAGATCGACTATTTTGTTTGTTTCTACACTGCTGACCTCCCCCAACCCACTAATTTGGCTAAGTGTCCATTTCGTCTTGAATAAAGGAAGCCTCGGAACCAGTATCTGTGAGGGCTCTGAGTGTGATCATGTTTCCATCAGCTGCCTTCACTTTAACTAAGGCTGTTGACAGGAAGACTTGCGAGTTGGTGTGCATATGATGGACTCGATAGTTGTAGCTAATTGATGGCCCTTGAATTTCCGTTTGTGGCTGTTCCTGAGTTTGATTCAAATTGCCAGGTTCCCTCGTATCGTTTGGTTGTGTGCTGGTTTGAATGTAGTAATTGCTTGGAGTCGTAGACCATTTATTTTGAGCTTTCTGTTGGAATTGATAATAATTTGGGTTGTGTGGAACAAATTGGGATGTATTTGGGTTGAAAGATGGGTTATTATTAGTTTGATTTGACTGGTTTTGTGGTATTGGGTGTAGTAAGGAATTGTGGTGCTGTTTGCAGTAATAACAATATTTCGGACTTGGACATTTATTTTTAAAATGGCTGTAGGCCAAACAGTTTTCACAGACTTTAATATTGAAAACAGTTTGTTTTCGTTGGCGTACATCCATTTCCAAAAATTTCCTACACTCCCTCAATACATGTTGTCCCTTTTGACAAACCTTGAAATTTATTTGTCATTTTTGCACCTGCCGGGTGTGAAGAACCTGAGTTGTAGATTTTGGTTTTGTAACAGTCTTTTCTGTAGACTGCTGCTCAACTGCTTCCAGCGTTCTAAATCTACACTGTGAAAATTCAAAAAAAATTTTTTTTTGGGCAATTAGCTGTTGTGTTGTATTTGTTAACTTCTGCAGGATAACAAAAATAAAAATGGTATCCCAATAACCCACTGGTACCCCTTAATTGTCTAACGAGTGTATAATTTCCTGTGAGGTATCTAAAATGTTCTTAATGTTGACTGCTGAGTCGCTGCTCATGGTAACTTGGCTGAAAAATAATTTTAACACACTTTTGTGGTCATAACGATCGGTTAGAATATCCCAAGCACGGTTGTAATTGCCTTTGTCAATGGCCAGGTGTTGCAGCAGCCTTTCGGCCTCACCACGAACGTTGCACTTTAAATAGTGTAACTTCTGGATTTCCGACAGATTTGAGTTGGTATGTACCAGGGAAACGAACATATCGTGAAAAGATCTCCACGTCTCATAACTACCCGAGAAAGTTGGTAGGGTGATAACGGGCAACCTGAGTTCGGTTGTTCTGCCATCCTCGTTTTCAGTTGCGGTTGATGGCGTTCCGCTAACTTTCGACACTTCCTCGGATTTTACTTTATCGATTATATCCAGTACCTCCATTTTGTACTCCGCATAGACGCGAATATTATCGTATGCTGCCTCCAAATCCGCAACTTTTAGCTCAGCTTCAAACTTTCCTATGTCGAGTATCTGCTGATGGTAGTGCTCCGCAGTCGTCATTTGCTTCTCCATCATTTCCAAACGCATCTTCAGGTAATTTATTTTTCCTAGCCTAACTTTATCTGCTTTACTAAAATTTGCCCTATCTTGTTTAATCGCAGCAAGTATGTTTAATTGGAGCTTACCGTACGACATTGTATATTATATATGTATATGCAAATCAATTTGATTAAAAGGAGCAGAAGAAAATGTACAGCAATCACCTGCGTATTATGATAAACGATGAGGAAATTGGCAGCAATATGAAAAATTTTGAACTCCTGTTTGAAGACTTCCTGGGATGAATCCTTGAATCCTCGACAGTCTACACTCTCGGATATGGTATTCAAAATTGAAATTGTCTTTAAATTTGAATTTAATTAACTTTTTTTTTACAGATCCGATTCAAATGTTGCTGAATATATTTATTTTACACTGCTCGAATGGACCAAAAAATGTATGATAATGTGTTGGGTTGGTTATGAATGTCCTTCGATTATTTTACTTAAGAGTTTTTCACTTGATAAAATATATTTAAAATATGTAAGGAAATAAAACCACTTGTTTTCTGTTCAGTGTTGTAAGGCGTTATAAAATTCGGTTTTATTTTCAGTTTCTTACTGTTTTTATATCTGTAAAAAATGTTTCTTAAATTGCATGTGTTGCTAAACATTTATTTGAAACTTCACACTTGTGTTTAGTTACATTTGCATTAAAGCAAAGAGTTAACAATATTATAATAAGTTTTCTATACATACGTTTAATATATAATATATAAACATTTGCTCAAACAACAACACCAAATATATGTATATATGTATGTCAATACATCAGAAAATAAATATAACAAAAAAAAAATTATGTATGGATATACTCGTATATCTAGGTATGTCTATACCAATATGGGACACTTGTGCGATAGTCACCACAAAAGCCACAAATATCAAAATGAAAATCCTACTTGTGTGCCAGGGTACATACGACCTGGGATTTCAGCCTTCAATGGAGTATTCACTTCCCTCGATGGTAGTGCTGATTTCTGGAATTCAACCTTCAGGTGATGACTACTTTGCCGCAACACACTTCCCTTTCCCACACTTCTCTGTCGGGCTTCCGTCTTCCTTCCTTGTTGGGTTTTTTTGTTGTTCGTTCGTGGTGTAGTTTTCCCTTAGTTTTCCTCCTTGTTGGTTTCTTTATTTTTGCTCGTTCGTCTTGTGGTTTTCCTTTAATCTTTTTCTTGTTGGTTTCTTTTGTTCGTTCGTTGGGTAGTTTTAATTTCGTTCTCTGTTTTTTTTTTTCGTTCGGCTATCGCCTTTGTTTGATTTCTTTTCCTTTTTTTGGGGGGGTACTCTCCGCTATGACGGCTAGTTACTAATTACCTAGCCGCTCATTTCGGCTAGTTGCCTCTCCACACGCATACATTCATACGTGGTTCCACTAATTCAGCTGTCCGACTAAAGGGACTCACTTCCAGAGCTCTAACAACCTCCCTATGGAACCACCCAATCACACCAGTCGAAATTTTGTCGTGTTCGTTCTGTTCGTTCTGTCTGTCGAGTGACTGCTTGGGTCCATATTACACCCTCGGACCCGGAACACTTTTGGGTAACAATTAAGGGGAGCTCAAATGGTGACCGCCAAGTAGGAAGAAAACTATTATAAATGGATTCTAGTGCGGGGCCCGTAAGTCTCCTTGCAGACACGAATGAGGGGGCACGGATCGTGGGGAATCGTGAGCTTTCTTTCACAATTAGTGTTTTTGCATTTGGGGTTTTGGGGGTCTTACAAATTCTGTGGCTGAAAGAGCAAACAATATCGAATTTAGGGTGGGCTCTCTGCCATTGCTGGGGTGTTGACATCTTCGGGCATCAAGGGGGGGACGGTCGACTGTCCGCTAGAATCTCCAGGCCGTCCGCCTGACTCTAACAGGGGTACCTATATGGTCATCTCTGGAGCGGTAGGCCGAGGAATGGAATTGGATCCAAAGGATCTAGTAAATCCCACCTGTACCATGGCATCCAGAGCATGAAAGAACGGGAAGAAAAGAACGGGGACGAAACAAGAAAAGGCAGGAGAGGGGTGAAACAGACAACAACAGGACCAAAGGGAATGGAGGATTTTTGTTATAACTATGCCTAACTATTCTCCTACTCTTAAGTTCTACAAAAGGAATTGCGAAATGCAGAGTTTCTTTTCTTTCTGCTAACCGGGTAATTTTCCACCGTCGGATTACAACGATAAAAATTTTGCAAAAATCAAAACGACAGCGAAGGAGAAAGAAAATGTGATGGGACAGTAGCTGGAGTGTCGGGACGAAAAAAGTGTAAATACAATCCAGAAGGGATTGTATCTCGATCCAACCATCCGTTGGATCGCCGCCCCTCACAAAAGCTAAGTTTAGTGCCTGTGAAAATTATAATTTTTATATATTCTATCCGCGGGTCCCTACTACACTACACTACTCCGGTGGATCGGCGTTCAGATTTGGAGGGGGTGGGGGCTGACCAATAGCGTGTCACTCCTTACAATTATTTATTTTTTTTTTAGCAATTGAGTCCTTCTGTTATCTGGCCTCTCTGCCAGTTTGTACTTTTGTACCATCGTTGTTTTTTGGTTGTTGTCGGTTGGTGATCGTTGTTGGGGTTGTTCTGGTTTGTTGCATGTTTGTATGTTGTATGCATGATTGTCTGTTCCCTCGGTGGAGGCTGTCTTAATACTTGGTAGGGTGCTGGCTTAAAAAGGGGTCGCCATCTCTTCAACCACCGAACCTAACTTTTACAGCTGGAACGTCGTTGGGGTGTCCCCGATTATACTGGCCGTCCGCCTGCACACCACTGTCGCTCCTTTATTGCTTCCTCGTTGTGGTGTTGCTATAAAAGAGAGCGTCGTCTCTTCACTCATCTATCACTTTGCTCGTTGCTAGCTCTGGCTAGCTGCATCCACATCAGTTGTGGGATGTGATGCCGGTGTCCGCACCCACATCGGTAGCAGGATGGGGTGTTCTTTAAGCCTCCTGTTGTTGGCTTTCATTGGGGTGTTTGTTCCAGGGATCGTCTTCCCCCACCCGTCATCATCGTGTTGGGGTGTCTGGATTGAAAGGACCGTCCGTCCCCACCCGTCGGCGACTTTCAGACGTCCTCTCTGATGCTGCCCGTTGCGAGTCTCCCGACAACGGTGTTCCTGATGGACCTCCTGTCGCACCCTGGGCTTCCTCCCGTGAACCTATATGGGTTGTTTTCCGAGGTCTATGGCTGGTGGGCCACAGGCTGAGGGGAACATGGCTGCCCTCCACCTCCGCCAGAGCTCGGTGTTCGCACTCAAAGAAAAGAGGAACCGAAGGGACTTGCACGGGAAAAGAGAGCCAATCGGGAAAATTTTCCACAACAACACACAGGGAATAGCGACATTGAATGGTTTCACTCAACCCTTCAGGAAAAATTAGTAACAATAAGAAACGAGGATTTAACATTAATTCAAAAAATGCATATGACAGTAAACAATTATAACAATAGATACCATTCAAAAATAAAGATGACCCCAGAAGAAGCAATGTTTACGGATTTCGCAACACTTGCTTATAGAATAAAACTTCAAAAAGAAAAATATACATATTAGTAAACTAAATAAAGAGTATAAAAAAAATGGGAAAATACTACCAGTTAAAAATTACAACGGAAATTATTACAAAAATTAACCTAGATATAGATTAAAGACAATGGATAAAGATCACCCAGTAAAAATTAAACCACCTCGTAAATTCGCAGATGACGACCTTAGCGTTTCTCATACTGACAATAATGACGAGAAAAGCAATAGCAGCATTAATGATTGAGAGAATACCAACAGACAACGGATACGTAGAAATTAATATGGGACAGACTGAAATAGTGCAAAATACGAAGACCATTTTACACATCATCAATACTATAGAAATAAGACAGACATTAAGCTGATCGGTCAAAACACACAAAAACTAAAAATGTTTAGTGAGCCAATAATAAGAAATGAATTACGAACCCTTTATGCCTAGCTAACAACAATTGAACCAAATAAACAGGCGAGGAGAAAGCGGAGGCTTATCAATCTTATAGGTACAGCAGACAAATGGCTTATCGGAACAATGGACTATGTTCGGGTGTGTACTAAAAGAAAAACGGTTGCTATGAAAAACTGCATTGTTAAAGAAAATCGGTATTAACTGCGAAAATTAAACCACTTCTTTTAACGTTACAAAAATCAATACTTTTAATTCAAATAAAATTGCCTTTTTATGTACAAATGACATTTTTGTTTTTTTTTTGTAGTTTTGTTAGCGTTTAGCCGCCGAAAACTACAAGGGGAAATTTGTTGATGCGTGGGTGCCTTTCGTTTTATCAGCTGTGTTGATTTTATCGTCAGCATTCTCCCCCCACCGCTGAGCGAAATACTTCATGATCATGCTTCTTCTGGCTTTCGAACTGCTGCTAAATAAATACATAGATGCCTTGCTAAAATATTGTATGTTATGTATGGGTGTATAGAAAGAAGATTATTTTATTTTTTTATAAACATCTATTGACACAAAACAAAATACCGGAAAAACACTCGCTTTACGCAAGTTCCCGTTTGCGCTGTTGTACTTGGTTTGCTCCATTCAATTCGCGGAACCTCCGTGAGAGGTGGTTGGCGGCGGTTGTATGGAATGTATTGTTTTCGTCGTTTTGATGACGATGAGGTTTTGCAGCATCTTACGGTACGAGCAGACGGTCATCCAAACTTGTCATCCGGATGACATGGTGACGTCAGAGAACATTTGTAATTCGGTTGTCATTTGCATGTCATCTGCGAGCGTGTCATCCGCACACACCCGATCACACGGTGTCATCCGTTCGGTCATCCGAGTGTCATTTTGTCCCAAATAATAAACTTAAACTAATTTTAACTTAAATAGAAACCTTATTCTGATTCTTATAAAATATTATACTTGAATTTATATTTTGCTTTTTCATAATGATACTCGTATCTTACTTCCGATAACCACTGTATGTAAATTTTACATAAGTTCAATTTCTCCTCATAATCATACGATAGATCTCTTTCGATAAATCGTACCGTTTTATAACTCTTGCACAGGTTCTAAGTGCAAGTTGCTCGTTTTGGTTTTTTGTTTGTTGTCTGACTACGGTGGTGATCGGTTGTTTGATAAGTTGCACGTCTTTTAATTAACTAAAGAAATTAAACCATTTTGAATTTAGATTGAAAACATTCTTATTGTAAAACTGGTGTGATATGCAATAGTTGATTCTTAAAATAAAGAAACTAAAATCCAACATAAAAAATATTGGCAAACATTGGCGACCGTGACAGGATAATATTAAGGTCCAAATTCTTATACATACATTTATACATAACTTTTTATCGTGATGTCAAGTGAAAAGGAAATTTCAGTCTTGAAAACTAAGCGCGCGTCGGTTATCGGTCGGTTGACAAAATTAAGAACATTCTTTCTGACTGCACATGACGAGATTTCATCCCCTGAGCTGGAAACTAGACTTGGTATGTTGGAATCGTTGGCGGAAAAGTTTGATGACTATCAAACAAATCTCGAAGTTCTCGACGAAAGGGAATTAGACGGCGACAAGCGGAATGAGTTCGACAAAGGTTATTGTGAAGTGAAAACTAAAATTTTAACATCAATTGGTGCCAAAAAACCACGTGTTCTACCTCAGGCTCACGATAAGTCATTTGTTACTCCCGTCCTTCGCACCAAAAACGCACATTTACCAAAAATTCAATTAACAAAATTCTCCAGGCCCAACTTTTATTCTATGTTCCTGACATTGGTTGAATCGGATGAGGACCTCTCATCAATAGAAAAGTTCCAACATTTGCGATCATGTCTAACGGATTCTGCGTTGCGAACAATTGAGAATTACATCAAGGCTATGAAATTATTAAAAGCAAGATTCAATAATAATAGACTTATTTTCCAGGCACACATAAAAGAATTATTCAATCTTCACGCTGTAACATCTCCAAGTGCAATCAAACTTAGGAAATTAAGTGATTCGGTCAACTCGCACCTCCGAGGCCTCCAATCTCTTGGTAACAAGGAGCAAATTGCGGACAATTTACTTATATTCCTGATTGGTAACAAATTGGATGTACAAACCCAAAGTAAATGGGAAGAAGACGCTTCACACAATCTTATTCCATCGTGGGACGAAATGTAAACTTTCCTGGGTAAGCGCTGCCAAATGCTGGAGAATCTAGAAGACACCCTACAGAACACTAGCAACAAAAGGGCAAACATCAACAACTTTCAACAGAAAACTAATTCACGTAAGGTACTCATTACATCAAATAATATATCAAATTCTTTCAATCCCTGTTTATTTTGTAATTCAAGCGGCCACAATATATTCAGTTGTCAAAGTTTTATAAAACTTCCCATAGATAGGCGTATATCTGAATCAAAGGGACTTTGTCTTTGTCTTAACTGTCTCAGAAAGGGACATTTGACTAGGTTCTGTAGGTCTAAAGGTTGCAAACAATGCAAAGGCCGTCATCATTCCTTATCGCGTTTAGGCAGTAGCGCTGATAACTCAAGTGATATTTTAAATAACAAATCCGCACACTCGTCACCATCTGTGTACAATCAAACTTCTTCCCAGTCAGATCCCACTAATACAACTTTAACTTCTACTTTAAATGACACTTCAACGTCGACTTCAAATAAAATTAAAATTCCTTCAAATCGATTTGTATTTCTCGCAACTGCAATTGTTCTTGTTCAAGATAAATATGGGAAATTCATTCCAGGAAGAGCTTTACTACATTCTGCTTCGCAGCTACACTTTGTAACTTCGCGTTTCGCTCAACTTCTAGCAGTCAAGCGAATTGCAGCCAATTTGCCAATTAGTGGAATAAACTCCACATTCGCTTCTGTTAAACAAAAAATTAATATAACGCTGCGGTCCCGTGTAAATGAGTATACAAGCACATTCGATTGCTTTGTACTTCCATCTATCATCGAAAATCAACCAAATCGTAATTTTGACTGCCATTCGTTTTGCCTTCCCAAAAACATAGAGCTAGCTGATCCCTTGTTCTACGAAGCAAAACAAGTTGATATATGTTAATTGGGGCCTCATTGTTCCACGAGTTGCTCTCCATTGGCCAAATTCGTCTTGGCGACAACATGCCTATTTTACAAAAAACCCGCTTGGGTTGGATTGTCTCCGGAAATTATGATTCCAGCAATTCTATTGACACTTGTCTCAGTATTATTTCGAAAACCCACAACGATAATATTGAAGACAGCGATTCTTTAAATCAATTATTAAAATGTTTCTGGGAAATGGAATCTTGTGAAATACCCAGTCAAACAAAATCTCCAGAAGAACTCGACTGTGAAAACAGCTTCGTTAATACGCACATACGTTTACCTTCTGGACAATATGCTGTTAAACTTCCATTTAAAATCTCCCCTACAAAATTAGGATTATCTTATGAATCCGCAAAAAAGAGATTCTTCAATCTTGAGTCCAAGCTCAATCGCAATCCACAGATTAAGCAACAATACATTGGCTTTATGGCAGAATATAAACAGCTTAACCACATGAGCTTAGCACCTCCTAACATTCTTCAAGAAACTCACTTTTTCCTGCCTCATCACTGCGTTTTAAAGGCTAACAGCAGCAGTTGTGTTCGACGAATCTCCTAAAACATCAAACGGAATATCATTGAATGACATGCTAATGGTAGGGCCGACAATTCAAGCTGATTTATTCAGTATACTGTTAAGATTTCGTATGCATCGATTAGCCCTGACTGCAGACATTGCAAAAATGCATCGTTGTGTATAGATGCAACCTCCAGATGATAATTTGCATTGTATATTATGGCGTGATAATATCTCAGAAGATATAAAGATATTTAAATTAAAAACTGTGACTTATGGCACTGCACCTGCATCATTTCTTGCCATACGCAGTCTGCATCAGCTTGCACTAGACGAAGAACAAAATTTCCTAATCGGCTCAAAGGTGGCAAGGTCAGATTTTTACGTTGATGATTTACTAACCGGTGCTGACACAATTTATGATTTAATCGAAATCAGAAACCAAATATATTCTTTGCTTCATAAGGGCGGTTTTCACTTGCGGAAATGGTGTTCCAATTCAAAGGAGATCCTATCAGATATCGCATTAGAGGAGAGGGAAGATTTTCTTCATATTAATAACGGAAAGGTTACAAAAACACTTGGTCTTTTTTGGAATCCACAGTTCGATGAATTTTGTTTCTCACATCGACATTCACATCCAGCAGGCAAAATCACCAAACGCATTGTTTTGTCAGAAATTGCTCGTTTATATGACCCCTTAGGATTTACAGGACCAGTTATTTTACAAGCAAAAATATTTATTCAAACCCTTTGGAAGCAGAAATTGAATTGGGATGAAACGCTCCCTGTTCACTTTCACACACAGTGGAAACAATTTTGCGATGAACTTCCACTCATAGATTCAATCAAATTAGCACGCTATGTATTGTTACTTAAAGCTACTCTTCAATTGCACGGCTTTGCTCATGCCAGTATGGACGCATTTGGCGCTTGCATTTACATTAAAAGTATTGAACAAAACGGAAAGGTTCAAGTCAGGCTTTTATGCTCGAAATCGAGAGTAGCCCCGATCAGCACAATCTCAATCCCAAGGATGAAATTATCCGCAGCACTTTTATTAACTGAACTTATTGATCGGGTTTTGAAAACGATTTCACTCATCTTTAAAAATGTTACTCAAACCATTATCAATCACTTTCACATAGTAAACTTACATGCAGGTTGTCAAGCCCTCACTCATTACTTAAGAGCACGTTTTTAGCCTTTAGGAGGTAGGCATACTATTCGATGGGTTATTAACAAATGCATAAGATGTTTTAAGGCTAGACCGATAATGTGCAGACAGCTTATGGGTGATTTACCATCGCACCGAATACAACCATCCAAGCCTTTTAATAATTGTGGCATAGATTTTTGTGATCCTTTCTATATTAAATCAGGAGTGCGTGGTAAAGGCCCCATAAAAACATACGTTTGCGTTTTCATTTGCATGGCTACTAAGGCGGTTCATCTTGAACTTGCCACTGACCTATCTGTTTCAGCATTTCTATCAACATTTAGAAGATTCACATCAAGACGCGGAAAGCCACATACTATCTTCTCTGACAACGCCACCAATTTCGTAGGAGCGAATTCTCAATTGGAGGAGTTGAAGCAGATATTTGACAAGGAACAAAGGAACTTCGAGCTCATACACAAGGAGTGCGTTAATGAAGGCATCGACTGGAAATTTATACCGCCACGGTCCCCCCACTTCGGCGGTTGCGACGAGTCGTTAGATATACAATTTTAAGTTTCGATGATCTTCACCCTCTCATATGTCAAATAGAGGCTATTATTAACTCTCGTCCTCTCAGTTCCCTTTCAGATGATCCTGATGATTTGAGTGCCCTTACCCATGGACACTTTTTGGTTGGCACATCCCTAACTGCAATACCGGAACCAGATTTTACTGCTCAAAAAATTGGTCGACTAGCTTCTTGGCAACAAAGACAGTCCATACAACAACACTTTTGAAACAGATGGAGCAAAGAGTATCTCAACACTCTACAAGAGCGTCATAAATGGTATGTTTCATCGAAAAACATTGTGGTGGGAACATTGGTTTTAATTAGAGACGACAATCTGCCATCAATGAAATGGCCATTGGCTAGAGTTGTGGAAACGTATACGGGCGCTGATGGACGAGTTAGAGTCGTGAAACTTAAGACCCAAGATGGACTGGTAAAGAGGGCACTCTCAAAAATATGCATTCTTCCAATCAACAGCCCTGAAGAAAACATTAATTGAATTCTTGTACATATTTATACATACTCGTATATCTATTTATGGAAATATTGTTATTATTATATTTGTTTTGAAAGCATGAGCTTCCAACGTGGGGAGCATGTTTAATATTTAACGTAGACTTAATAATAAACTTAAACTTAAACTAATTTTAACTTAAATAGAAACCTTATTCTGATTCTTATAAAATATTATACTTGAATTTATATTTTGCTTTTTCATAATGATATCTTACTTTCGATAACCACTGTATGTACATTTTACATAAGTTCAATTTCTCCTCATAATCATACGATAGACCTCTTTCGATAAATCGTACCGTTTTATAACTCTTGCACAGGTTCTAAGTGCAAGTTGCTCATTTTGTTTTTTTGTTTGTTGTCTGACTACGGTGGTGATCGGTTGTTTGATAAGTGTCCCGAGCCCGGTTCGTCGTCTGAACAAAACTCCGCGATTCAATTACGATGTGTGTGGTTTATTCTCTAAATTGATTGCATTACAATTTTGGTATTTCAATATTATAACAATACTTACTTTTCGGCGACTTATGTGGCTGCGTCCGGACTCGGCGACTGTTGGCTTTAATTTGAAATCTACTTTTAAAGTGTCACTTGCTTCGCGGGACGTCGACATCGCAGACGAGGACTAAGTCCCCAATCTGCAATGGCATTACCCTGTCAAACCACTTACACCTATTGGTCAAAACGGGGAGATACTCCGTTACCCACCTTTTCCAGAAGCGATCTTTGAGCTGCTGGGATACCCTCCACTGTTTTCTCAAGCATAGTGCCTTACCATCGATTGGACCCGGTGTCTGCGTTGAACTTGTACCACCCAAAATGAAATGATTTGGCGTAAGCGGCTTTTCCTCCTCAGTCGTCACAGGTAAGTGAGTGAGCGGTCGGCTATTGACTATATTTTCGGCTTCTATGAGCGCACTCTGCAAAGTCTCGAGCTTTGGAACTACTTCAGACAACGTTCGAGAGAGAACACGCTTAACTGATTGAACTAAGCGCTCACAACAACCTCCAGCATGCGGATTCCCCGGACAATTAAAAATCCACTCAATTCCCTTTAGCCCAAGCTCCGCTTTCACCGCCTCGTTGTCAAATATTCGACTGGTCAAAAGCTCTTTCTTTGCGCCGACGAAATTGGTTCCGTTGTCACTACATATTCGAAGCGGAGTTCCTCGCCTGTTGACAAAGTTCCGTATACAGAGAATGCACGCGTCCGACGACAGGTCCGCTGCTATCTCCAGGTGTACTGCCCTGATGGTTAGGCAGGTAAAAAGGGCGACCCATCTCTTCTCCTTTCGGCGACCTATGGTGATTGTAACAGGTCCGAAATAATCCAGACCAGAGTAAGTAAACGGCCTTATGTTCGGCGTAAGACGATCAACAGGAAGTTGGCCCATCAGTGGCGGCGACGGTTTGGCATTACGAATGCGGCATAACTGGCATTGACTCCTTATCCTTTTTACGGCATTTCGAATTCCCACTATCCAAAATCGCTGACGGATCTCGTTCACCACCGTATCGTCGTTTTGGTGGCCGCAACGTCGGTGAAAATGGTCGATAATCAGGTCCGTCACGCGATGGTGTTTTGGGAGTATAACGGGGCGTCTAGTCTCAATCGGAACCGTTGTAGCGGCGTCTATTCGACCCGAAATGCGAACGAGTCCGCAGTCATCAAGGTACGGCGAAAGCTTGTAGATCTGGCTGTCTCTTTTGACGCGCGATTCCCTGCGTAGGATGGCAATATCGTAGCTGAAGACATCACTTTGAACTTGACGGCATATTAGACGTTCCGAGTTACGAAGCTCGGATGCAGTGAGCTCACCTCGTTCATCTCTTCTTCCCCGGCAAAAGGCTATAAAACGTAGTAGCCATGCGATGGTCCTTTGAAGCCTAGAGTACTGAGAAAACCTCGTCGTGTCGAATAGAGTCGCCTTTGCAGCGTTGATGCGTAGTACATACTTCGGTCGCAGTTCATCCCGGCACTCACCAATTGAGACGTTATCCGGAAATTTTGGCTATTCCGCTTCAGCTAACTCCAGGAAGGCAGGCCCCTTTATCCATTTGTTGTTCGCCTGGAACTGGGGCGGGTATTTCGCTCTTGTGGCTTCATCCGCTGGGTTTTCCTTCGATGCAACCCAGCGCCATTGGTTGACTCGACAGCTCTCGAGTATCTCCGCAATTCTGAAGCCCACGAATTCTTTATGTCGGCGAGGATCCGACCGAAGCCAGTGAAGTACCGTCTTGGAGTCGCTCCAAAATATTTGGTTGGCAAAGGACAACTTGTGGCTATCGACGATAGAATTGCATAGCCTCACGCCAAGAACAGCAGCTGAAAGTTCGAGGCGGGATATAGATAAAAGTTTCCTCGGGCTCCCTCTAGTTTTCCCGCAGACTAACGAAACGCCAGTTCTTCCATTACGCTCCATCCTAATGTATGTAACTGCACTGAAGGCTTCCTCACTAGCGTCGACGAAGGTATGCAAGTCTATCCGGTCGGCACGGGATAGATACTCATGATGACATCTGGGAATCCTTAGTTGAGCCAACGCTGGCAGTTCCGCCTTCCATTGCTTCCACCTCTCGAACGATTCGTTGGGAATTGGCTCGTCCCACGCAGTTCCGGAACTCCAGATTGAACGAAGAATCAATTTTAGATAAAGCGTGAAATTAGCAATCATTCCGAAGGGGTCAAATATTGACATCGTGATGCTAAGGAATTCTCTCTTCGTCGGGCATCTATCTTGCTCCATGATGACTTGACTGACACGGGGGAACTTAAGTTTAAAGTAGAACGAATCATCTGAGCTGTCCCAACACAAGCCGAGAACCTTCTCCGTCGCTGACGATGCCTCAATGTTCATGTCGATAGTGCGTTCTGAGCGGCGTTCTCCCAGACAAGCCTTGCCCTCCTCTGCATTCGACAACAGATTCCTCAGCTGAAACCCTCCGCTTTGATGAATCGCTACGACGGCCTTTGTGACTTCGATAGCTTCCGATACACTGTCAAAACTATCAACGAAATCATCTACGTAGTGGTTGTAAATAACGGCTTCGACAGCTCGTGGCTCTTCGAGTGAGAATTTTGAGGCATTATTACATATATGTATATTATTTTATACATTTTATTCACGAACAATAGTTCTTGACGAAATTTGCTATATAAGGTGAACAGCTGGCCCCGAACGTCATGACCCTCATCACGTACTTCTCGATTGGCTTATCGACGCTATCTCGCCAGAGAAATCGCTGCGAGTGTTGGTCCTCCGGTCGAATTATAATCTGGTGGAACATCTCCTTGATATCTCCTATAACGGCTATAGTACGCAATCTAAAGTTAAAGAGGACTGCTACTAAGGGCCTGTAGTCATCGGGCCCCTTCAAAAGGAAAGAATTTAGAGAGAATCCACCTATCTCTGCAGCAGCATCAAAAACCAGGCGAGTCTTTCCGGGTTTGTTCGGGTTCTTGACCCCGAAGTGGGGCAGGTACCAAGTTCTTGAGTCATCTTCCAGAGCTTCCGCACAGTTCAGTTTCCTTGCGTACCCTTTTTCGACGTAGTCCGCAATGGTCCTCTTGTACGCGGCAGCAAACTCAGGATCCTTTCGCATTTTCACTTCGAGGCTAAGAAGTCTCCTTTTGGCCAGCTGGTAACTTTTTGGTATCACGGGGCTATCAGTCTTCCATAACAGGCCCGTACTATATCGCTTTCCCGATCGAGTGATTGTGGAAGTTAAAATCTGTATCGCCCTCTTGTCTTCTTCGGACATTAATTTCTCCGTCGGCTTTTTCACACCAAAGTTCTCGATCCTAAAATAATTATCGACGATTGCATCTATTCGACAGTCCTTTTCGACTGACTGACGGCCAAAGAGGACGACGTCTTCATCCAGGTCACCCGTCAATCCCGCTTTGCCGTAAACTACCCACCCAAGTTTGGTTCTCGTTACGATTGGTCCATCTCCATCCGAACTAACGGCGTCTAAGGGTGCTCCAAGATGGCTGTTGTCGAGTCCAATGAGAATCTCCGGTTTCACGTTCCTGTAGTCGGCAAGAGGAATTCCAAAGTCGGCAAGTGACTTGACTTCCGAGGCTGCAAAGCTCTGAGTAGGCAAACACAAGTCCACTACTGTCTGTAGATTTCGCATCCGATATCGCTCCGCGTCTTTTCGATCGGCACTTATAATAACGTCAACTGCAAGCGACTTCTTCGCTAACGTTTCATGCGCTATCCATCGCAAGTTCAGATCCTTCGGTTTTCCTTCGAGTCGTAAGCGTTTGGCCAAGTCCTCGCTCATGATGGTAACGGATGAGCCTTCGTCAAACAAAGCATACGTTCGTACTTCCGTTTTGCCTTTATACACCTTGACCGGTAAAACGCGCAAAAGAATCTTGGTCGTTCCATCATCGTTACAATTTAAAACTGATCTTTGGACCTCTCCCCCCTGGTCGTTGACGTTAGCTGAGGTTGACTGCTGGACGACATCCGCTTCATGAAGGGACTGATGATGCATCTTGCTGCAGTTCTCCACTCCGCATTGCTTCCGCATCCTGCATGCTCTTATGCTGTGACCACTCTTCAAACAGCAGAAACAGAGCCGGTTCCGCTTCACAAACGACCATTTGTCTGGAAGGTCCAACACCTTGAAATTATTGCACTCTACGACTGGATGTTGCTCAGCTTTACAGTACCGACACTAGGGTGTCCCAGGCTATAAGGGTTAAATTTTTTTTTTTAGATAGAGATACGCATACCTTTTTTTTTTTTTCTATTTGACCCAGATAAGTGAAATATCAAATATTATTGCGATCGGATGACGATAACCCGTGCCGACTTAACGCCAAAATCTAAACATAAAAATTAGTATGGAGCAATGGAGGGAAAAGCAAAACTCATTTATTTTTGAAATAAGGCATCCGGTATTGGACTTTATTATTATATTAATTGTTGAAAGTAGGTTAATTATTTATTAATTTTCTTTTTAATGTTTGTTTTTTACAGTCAGGATACTTTTGTCGATGTTCTTGTACGCAACGAAATAAAAATTGCTTTTGCTCCTCTTGAACAGTTAGCAGGCCGTGAAAATCTTGCATCAACTTGACTGCTCTTTCAGCAGAGTCATTAACTGCTTTCAGTTTTAATAGCTTGCTTTTAGCATGTTGGTACGAAGCATTTTTAAGCCACAAAGAGGGGCACTCGTGGAGAAAAGCACCATAAATTTTCAATCGACTAAATAAGGACTTGCTTTTGACTGAAACAAAGTCATCGATGTTTTTTTCTGAAAACAAAAAAAGGAGGATTATTGATATAATTTTTTAGTTATGTAAATAAAAAAGTTAAAAAAACAAACTTAATTTTCAAACTTACCATAAAGTCTGCCACAAAGTTCTTCTTTCGATGGAATGTAGCATTTACCATAGGCAGATGGATATTCTTTGGCTAAGTTAGCAACCATTTTGACTTTCGTTTCTTGGCTTAAATCATCATCAAATAGAGACAAGATAGACACTTCGTCTGTCAAATACCACAAATGCAAGCAAAACTTCTGTAATGCTGCTTTCGAGATGCTTTCATCTATTGTTTCATAAGATTTTATAGCTTTCAGAAAACACAAATCCTGGTAAGGTGCTTTTACTGCTAAAATGCATTGCAACCAAGGCCTAACGTATATTGTCACGATGAACAGGCAGACGTCTAACAGAGCTTCTTTATCTTTGTTAGAAATTCTTAATTGATCACCAAGTAACGATATTTTTAATGAGTAAATCGCTCTCGCCATCCATCGAGCTTGGTGCATGGCACCTGGAGGCCGGATCTTAAATTTTTTTTCTGCATCGCCGCCAAGAAATATTATTGAAAGTTCGATTAACTCTCTGTAATCATCCCTAGTAATTTCTTTAGTTAATTCAATTTGGTAAAAATCGATAAGTCTGTTGATCTCAGAAACATTCAAACATGATAGCTTTTCTGTACAGCTCTGTATTTTCTCGGGATCGACATTCTTCCAGTTCTCTCGAAATTTCTTGAACATTGGAATGTCTGGGCTTGTGGTAACTTGGCAGCGTTCTTCCTTAGATTTGCGTGAATCTAAAGCCGGCAAAAGTTTACCATCCCAGTGGAGTGTTACAATATCCGGAACCTGGTTTTGAAAATTAACCTTTATGGCTTCCGCTCGCTCTTTTCGCTTTTCCGTACGAACCCTTTGAATAGTGGACTTGCTTATAGGAAATTCGTCTGTGTTATGTCCAAGAGCTTCAATAGTTGCTTCAATAATAAACACAGCATCTCTCACACTCAATTGACACCGATCTAATGCTGCCACTAATTTTGGAGTGATAAAATTCTTCCTCATAACAGTTTTATTTATACTGGATTCTGTTTTGGTTAGGTTTGGCAAAATTTCCTGTAAATCCATCAATTCTGAATCAGACGACAAACTTTCTTGTAGCGGGTCATAAGATGATGTTGAAGGAGCTAAGGATGAAAAATATTTAGCACGTCGTTTTTGCTCCTCGACGTTTCTAAGGTGCGCTCTTTCTTCTTTGTGTGTTTGTTTTTGGTCAACTCCGGCTAAATGACCAGGTCGGCCTGGTTCTCTTTGGCGCTGCAAAAAAATCCTATCTTTATTAATTGAAGTGCATCCGCATGTGCAATGTCAAACAAATTGTTTAAGTTTGTAACAAACTCATGTCGACGCTGCTCAAACACGTTTTTTGTTTTGTTTGCATTTTTTTGCAAATTTCTCCAAACTTGATACAATGTAATTAATTTTTTAACACAATTAGGTAGAGATCTTGTCGGGATACGGGCCTTTTCCCAATAAATAATGCACTCACGAATAGTAAGATTTGCGCTCTCATTGACACTTAAATTCACTTCACGAATATTATAGAACAAAACTGCCAGTACTTGCCCATTAGAGGGAAGTTTTGAACCAGTAATTTGATGTTTAACGTTCCCTATTAAAAATATCTCCTTTCTACAACTGCGTAACTCCACCGACATGTTAACAGAACGAGAACAATGTGTTTACTAATAAAATAAACATGCAATAACAAGTTATCGATATGTTATTACTCGCGTGCCATGCCTTGCAAGTACTGACATGTTTAGATGCAAGTCGGCACGGGTTCCTCTGGTTCAAAGTACATGAAACTTTATTTACTATTGTTTTGACAGTATTCGAATAAAATAAGAGGGTATGCGTTACAAAAATTTAAACTTGATTTTTTTGGGACACCCTAACCGACACTTATTAGGCAATGCACTGGTTGTAGGCGACCTTCTATTTGTATGTAGGATACTCCTTGGCTTTGGCTTATGATCCACTGCACTCGGATGTGGCGAAGAGAGTGAGTTGGTAGCAGATGCAGACAAGACGGGCAATTCGGTTCAACCAGTCATTGAAATGTTTGACGGTTGCATATGGCAGGATGCACACACATGTCTGAGCCCACTCTAATCTCTTGCTCATCGGTAGCTTTCCAACAAGCTCATCTAAGAGGGCAGGATTTGCCAAATGCTGATGCATACCACTCGCTTCAAGGAATACCGTTAAATTCTGTACTTTTGTAGCGAATGGTATGATGAGCTCCAGTTTGTTCTCAGAAATATGCGCAGCTTCTCTCACCTTCCTCAACTGACTCCGCACAAGGCATTCGGGACGACCATAATGAAGTTCTAACGTCGACATTACTTGATCGACATTGTCTGGATGTATCAGTAAAGATTCGACGGCATCCCTCGCTTCACCCATGATGCATTTCTGTAGCCGAAACATATTCTCCACCCGGCTGTAGCCAAACATTCTTGACGATTCCAAGAAAACCATACAAAACATCGGCCATTCCTCAGGTCTTCCGCGAAACTCCGGAAGATCATGTAACTTGCGATGGCTTCCATGTCCAAATGAAGATGCAGACGGCTGTTGAGTCGGTGGTGCTTGCGTGAAGGCTAGCTGAGGAGTTAAGTGACGCTGTTCGAAGGTTGGCGCGCTGTTTAACGGATGAAGAAACGTTGGAACTTGGTTGCTCGTAGAGAGGCTTGGCAGAGTCTGATTATAGATCGATGAGGCAGCGATCGGCGGCCAGGAATACTGTGAACAGGAAGTGGCTGTCATCGGTTGCGATGTTGTTCTTGGTTCTGTCGGACGTCCATACGGAATTGGCATAGCTGTAATTGGATCCGCGTACGAGGTTACGGTGTCGGTGGAAGGCGGGTCAGTTACGGTGGAGCAAGTCGCTACAGGAGGCGCACTAGTGTTTGTGCGACAACACGTACCTATGGGCGGCGTTAATGTTGGACGTACCTGTCATGACTGCTTCCGTACTAATCGGCTGAGTAACTATGGACAAGACTGTTAATGATTGTTGCTTGTTGAGGAGTGTCTCCAGACGATGGCGTTCCTGTGTCTCCGTCGCAGCAGATGATGTTAAGGTTTCTAGTTGTGCGCGCAATTCCTGTAGCTCTCGGCGCAACGTGGCTATCTCGGCATCGCCTACCACCATAACTGTTTGGTCGGCCTCCTCGTATGGGCTGGTATCCGTAGAATCTTCTTGGTTGACTTCCCCTGGTTTTTTCGCTGTACTCCTGGTTACTCTTGTGCTAGTCGGATCGGGCGATCGTTGAAGGTTCGGCATTAACAGGTGCTTGGAGTTATCGGTCGTGGCAGAGAAGATGTAGTTTTGAACTATGGATACGAAGTAGTTAACTGACCGATGAATATGTAGTAATAAATGTCCTTGCCCTGATCATACAACCCCCTTTTTTTAATAAATATTTTTGAAATTTAAATTATTTAATTTATTTTTCCTACTGTTGGAATACTATTGGTATTGCGTGGTATTGGGTGGCGTTATGTCCCCGTTAATTTGACCAATAAGTAAATGGAATATAAAGGCGACGCCCGAAAGAAACAGTTATATAATATAATATGGGTGCTTACCTGGGTTGCTGATAGGATTTGCAAAACTCTGCTGGCGGCAATTCTTGACTGTGGTGGCAATTCTGTTGGTTGTGGCGGCAAATCTTGACTGTGGTGACAATTTCGTTTGTTATGGCGGCAAATGTTGGCTGTGGTGATAATTTTATTTGTTGCAGCGGCAAATCTTGGTGGTGGCAATTCTTTTTGTTGCGGCGGCAATGTGGCTGTTTGATAGTGGCGGCAATGTAGCTGTGATTCCCGTAACTGATTGCTGTTGGCTGCATGTAGATTGAATTGGCAGTAACGGGAATTCAGCTAGCTGTTCTCCTTTCACTAGTGACGCTTTTGTGTAACGGCAAACTCCCGTAACTGGCTGGTAACGGACACTAGGCTGGCTGCCGAGATAAAGGCGAAAAAGAATAAAGTTGTCCCGAGCCCGGTTCGTCGTCTGAACAAAACGCCGCGATTCAATTACGATGTGTGTGGTTTATTCTCTGAATTGATTGCATTACAATTTTGGTATTTCAATATTATAACAATACTTACTTTTTGGCGACTTATGTGGCTGCGTCCGGACTCGGCGACTGTTGGCTTTAATTTGAAATCTACTTTTAAAGTGTCATGGCTGTCAGACGTAAAACGTCAAGTATTACGGAGTGCGTTCACCAGCATCGGACGCAACCACATAACCCACCGATTACATTATTCTGATTTAAACATTAATATATTTTTAACAATAAGTGAAAAGCACGTCTTTTAATTAACTAAAGAAATTAAACCATTTTGAATTTAGATTGAAAACATTTTTATTGTAAAACTGGTGTGATATGTAATAGTTGATTCTTAAAATAAAGAAACTAAAATCCAACATAAAAAATATAATATTGGCAAACAACACGCTTGCTTTGTGATCCGGTTGACATGCCTGGATGACATAGCCGGATGACAAGCGATCACACGAGATGACAGTAATGACACTAATGACACTGATGACAATTTGTATTTAGTTGTTTGCGAAAAACGAAAACGGAAGTCAGTAAAATAAAAATAAAACAACAGAAAAAGTTTGTATGATTAAAAAGTACTGGAAAAGAAAAAAATATAATATTAAGCAAGTGTTTTAGTTTTACTGCGAAAGAATTGAACAATAAATGCCGAGGATTGTTCAAAATAAATTGGCAAGAAGCGTGGGAGAATTGTGGCGGAAGTTGTTTTATATTGTTATAGTAAAATACGAATTTATATTAAATATTAACATAATAAGTAATTACCAATGAAAAGAGAAGTGTTTATTTAATATATTTGAAAAAAAAGAAAATAAAAAGTGATACTTATCGTGCAGAACAGTAAAATGAATTTTTTAATCTTTTGTTTTTTGGGGTTAAAGTAGTGTATGATGAACCTGATATCCAACTTCTAGAATAAGACACTCATCAAAAATATAAATACACCACTGTGAAGAACAAGAAAATTACAACTTGAGAGTGAAAGATTTTCCTTTATTACATAAGTGGTTCAGAAGTTACATATAGTTTTAGTCCAAGTCTGAAGAATTTGCGCAATTTCCGTAAATTTTAATTTTAATTTAATTTTGGTGGGGGCGAATGCCCCCATTTATTCGGCTTAATTAAAACTAATGTTGGTTGGAGTGGTGAAGGAGAACGGATTTGTGGTAGGAAGTGGTGCGGTGGAAGTCAAAGACGGTAGAGTTTGAGTTGTTTTGACGTAGCATACAGGAGATTGGTTCGTTCGCGCCATAGGAGGTGTGGTGGGTTGGTAGATAGAAGAGTCGAGGGGTACGTAGGTTACGAGGGTTAGTGCTGAGGAAAATGGAGTTGTGAAGGGACGCGCATTCAACGTGACCTGAAAGGAGTCGATGAATGAAGAGAATGTCTGCTGCATCTCTGCGATCCTCAAGGGTGTTTAAGTTGATAAGGTTGAGACGGTTTTGATAGGGGGGCAGATTAAAACAATCGTCCCAGGGCATACCTCGAAGAGTAAATCGAAGAAAACGGCGCTGAATGCTTTCAATTCTCGAGATATGAACACGATAATATGGGGACCATACTTGACTGGCGTACTCTAGGAGGGGGCGAACAAAGGTAATATAGAGGGACCTGGTCACGTATAGGTTGGTGAGTTGTTTGAACCACCGTTTTACGAAACCTAGTGCAGAGTTGGCTTTGAGGATTATCTCATCCATTTGTAAACGGAAATTGAGTTCGCTATCACACAAAATGCAGAGGTTGCGAAGAGATTGTACGGAGCAAATAGCTTGTTATGGAGAAGATAGAGTCGGGGAGAAGATTGGTTCCACTTATGTGAGAAGGTGATGGATTGGCATTTGGCGATATTAAGTTCCAAAGAATTTTTGAGTCATCAGATCGAAAAACTATCAAGATCTTGTTGAAGGGGAAAGAGTCATGAGGAGATGAAAAAATTTGCTATCGTTGGCGTAAAGGGAGACAGACGAGTGTTTGATGATCATATCGAAATCATTTATGGTTAATATAAAAATAAGGGGACCGAGATGGCTGCCTTGTGGAACTCCTGAGGTGGCCAAAAATGGAGCAGAGTGGGCTGACCTAAAACGAACACTGCAAAAACGGTTTTCGAGGTAAGAGGATATCCATTTTAACAGTATGGGTTAAAAAGCTGAGGGCAGACAATTTAAAGATGATTAACCGATGACAGATTTTATCGAAGGCTTTGCTAAAATCGGTTGCAACTATACTCGTTTAGAGTGAACATAGTTGCCGAATGCAGCGAGGTCGTCTGCTACTTTCTGAGGGGCATGTTAAAATCTCGTGGTACCTGACATAAAGGTTCCTGAGACTGATAGGGTCCTTAGGGAGGCCTTCCTGCTGGATGGAAACCATGACGCTGGTTTTGGTTTTCCCTTCGTAGCAGACCGAGTCCGATTTGTCATGTAGATAGGCAAGAAAGAGACGAATGTTTTCTTATATCTTTCTTTCTCTGATTCTAGAGAGAGCATATCGACTTTCTGTAGTGCCATTGGTTTGCTGTGTTAGTTTAATAGTGGGGGGAAAAAGGGGATCAAGAATAGGAGCATTGGAGGAGGGAGATAGAGATAAATGATTGGATATGGAGTTGGACGAGGGATGAGATGTGGGGTTTAGGGTATGGGAGTTAATGTAATTAGGGTATTTAGCTCCAGTTTTAAGGTCGAAGTTGAGAATTGAGTTGCTAGCTGGGTTTGGTGGCGTAGAAGGTTGAGAAGGAATAATATGGGTGGTTGGGGTTAAGTTGAAAGAGACGCGTTGGCGATGGGGCTTCGGTAGAACGGGGAGAATTAGGGGATTAGAAGATTGGTGTGTAAGGGCTTTGTGTCGGATAAGTGAGGAGGGAGAACTAAAATTGGGGAATAAGTTTGTTTTGAAGCTCCAGTTAGGATCGTGATTAGAGCTTCGTTTTTTGGTAGCATGTTTTTTATTTGAAAGTGAGTTGGAGAGGGGTCTTTTTTTAAGTTTATTGTTAAAACTACGATTATTTTTAAAACTTTCATTACTCTCGAGATGTGCGTTTTCTCGTTCCTCAGAGCATTTAGTAATACTTATCTTCCCAGGTTTAGTTGCCTTACCAGGAGGAGTAGGGAACAACCACGAATATTTGGTTGGCATGTTGACTTTGAAGCTGCAGGAACTGTTGGAGTCAGCGGGAGAAATCATCTGGCACTCGCTAATGGTGATAGCATAACTTCGGTGAAAGAAATTCCGCACCCAAGAAACATCAGCGTGTTGAGGAGCCCCTTCAACGAATAATGCCTTATGGTTTCCCTGTTTCAGCTTTTAGAGTCAGTTTTTCCATTCGGAGGGGGTCCATGAAGTTCTAAATTGTTTGAGCAGTTTACGTGGACCGGCGACGGGCGGGATTCTAGTTGGTAAAGGCAAAACGGTTTCGGTTTCTGTTGTTAGGGTGGCGGGAGCAGTATTTGAAAATGATGGCAAATGAGACTCCGTGTCTACTAATTCATTATGAATTGAGACATTGTACGGGGAACTAGCCTGGAACTGAATTTGATCGGGTATTCCATCGATTTTGTGGGAAGCCAATCTCACTTCTTTACCGATTTTGGCAACAAAGTACGTATATTGAACCTTGAACTAAATCTGTTTTAACTTCTGAACCACTTATCCGATTAAGGAAGATCTTTCACTTTCAAGTTCTAATTTTCTTGTTCTACACAGTGGTGTATTAAATTTTTGATGAGAGTCTTATTCTAGAAGTTGGAAATCAGGTTCATCATACACTACTTTAACCCCAAAAAACAAAAGATTATAAAATTCATTTTACTGTTCTGCATGATAAGTATCACTTTTTGTTTTCTTTTTCTTTTTTCAAATATATTAAATAAACACTTCTCTTTTCATTGGTAATTACTTATTATGTTAATATTTAATATAAATTCGTATTTTACTATAACAATATAAAAAAACTTCCGCCACAATTCTCCCAGGCTTCTTGCCAATTTATTTTGAACAATCCTCGGCATTTATTGTTAAATTTTTTCGCAGTAAAACTAAAACACTTGCTTAATATTATGTTTTTTTTCTTTTCCAGTACTTTTTAATCATACAAACTTTTTCTGTTGTTTTATTTTCTCAGTTGCAACTTACTTTGTCGTAAAATCCCTATCTCCTTATATAAAATGTCGAAAAGAGATTTCGAAAGTGTCATTTTATCGGCGTATTTGTTTGAGAGTAGCACCGACGACGAGTTTGACAATAGTTCGATCACACCACAAAAGCGTCGTGCTGTGTGGACAAAAAAGTAGTTGATGCGTCGTGCGAGGGAAAGTTTTTGCTCAAAGTTGCTGCTCGAGCTTCGTACTGAGGAGCCATATTTGCATACAAATTTTCTACGTATGTCATCCACTCAATTTGACTATCTGCTGGCTTTAGTGAAGCCGATAATACAAAAAGAGGACACCAATATGCGGGAGAGCATTTCGGTAGAGGATCGATTGGTGCTCACAGTGCGCTACCTGGCCACTGGAGAAAATTTTCGTTCACTGCAATACCTCTTCCGAATTCCTCAGCCAACCATCTCGGCAATCGTTCCAGAAGTTCTCGAAGCTATTTACACGGTTCTGGTCAAAGACTTTATTAAGGTAAGTGTGTGTACATGTATAGTGGAAATGGAAAACTTGAAATCGTTTTTGTGCATAGATTCCGAATGGCGTGGAAATTTCCTAATTGTATCGGTGCTGTGGACGGCAAACACGTTGTGATGGTCGCACCACCTAATGCCGGTAGCATATATTATAATTATAAAGGTATGAAATAGTTGAATAGAATGGACTACAACTGCAATATTAAACGCAAATTATTTCGATATGCACGCACAGCATCGTTTTGATGGCAGTCGCAGGTGCCGATTACAAATTGTTGTACGTTGACGTCCGCCGTAATGGGAGAATGTCAGACGGAGGAGTATTCAATATATGCACTTTCGGCCAGGCATTAGACAACAATCGACTGCACTTGCCTGCACTTGCCTGCACCGAAACCATTACCAGGCAGGGATGTAGCCGTTCCATACGTACTCGTCGCGGAAGACGCATTCGCGATGAGGCCAAACATAATGAAACCGTATGCACAAAGAGGTCTAAAGTTGCCGGAACGGGTATTCAATTATTGGCTCAGTGTGTTTGTCATCATGGCTGCGCGTTTCCGTGTTCTTCGCAAGCCTATTTATTTGAATGCAGTTAAAATGAAGAAAGTGGTGCTCACTTGCTGTGTGCTGCACAATTACCTAATGACGACTAATAAGGTACATTACGCACCCCCTAATTCGTTAGACCAATTGGATGAAGAGAGCAATGTGACCACCAGGGGTGAGTGGCGTTCCGAACCAATTACATCGACATTGCGTCCTCTTGAACGCAATAACTCAAAAGACGCAAAGCAAATACAAAAAGAATTTATGTATTATTTCACCGGCGAAGGCGAATTGTCTTGGCAGTATACTTACATTTAAATTTACTAATGTAAATGTCATTTACTAAAATACAATTTCCTTCATTAAAATCATGTTTTTATTTAAATCTAATACATATTTGCAGTTACGTGGATATTAAATAACTTGCATTGTGTTGCAGAAAAAAAACGACGAGGAATGCACATCCTCAAAATATAGGTACACATAAGTCGTATAGTACCACTTAGTATATTATTGTACATCACTTGCACTCAGGTCGACAGTATTGCTTTCCTGGCCATAGCCATAATCAACATCTTCCAATATATCATGCGATCCCTGTAATAAAAGAAAAATAATCAACGACTTCAGACGGAATGAATAGAAGAAAAATGAAAACCAATAATCACCCTTATTTGGATTTCATTATGTGGTAGTGGAGGATGTAATCCCAATCGGCGGGATATTGGTCGATGGACGGCCCGCTGCTGATTTGGTGTGGAGTCTATCTGCTGTGGTGAAATATAAGTAGTCGTCATGGTGTTCGGGTCGGTGACATTTGTGCGTGAAGGCGGCGACTGAGAATAAATCAATTGCATGATTCTACCCTCCAAATTGAAGGCGACGTCTTCTGGAAGTCTTCGCAAATGTGATGCGACCAGTTCACCGAACACACCATGCCGATCAGGCAAGACTGCGTGTTATATTCCCCAACACTTCAGCCGCCAAATTCCGAATTGGAGGACAACGATGGTGATGGCGTTGCTGTTGACGACGGCGTTTTCGTTGTTTCTCTCTTTTGCCGTTTTCTCGGCACTGGTGTTGGTTGGACAGCTTCGAGGGACGCTTCAGCGTTTGACAACTGCGTCAACTCATTTAAAATTGAGCAATCATCGTACGCATTCTCCTGAAAAAAAAAAACGAATATAGTAATGTGTGAATGTATACATACATGAAAGCAGATCAATTGAAGAACGAGTACCTACCAATTCAAATGTGGACGGCGATGGAAACGATTGTGTCACTTCGGAAGTCTCCAAAAACATCATTTCACTCAGATGAGGCCACGATGTTTTCGCAATTTCGCCTGTCCCTTGGCCTAATTTTCTGGCTCGAAATTTGCCCAGATGTACCTTAAAATGGCTGCATCGTCAACACCCTCAATATTTAAATTTCCAGGAATCAATTTTCCAGTTCGGATTTTTATAATCCTTCCGCCCACTATCCCAAAGGACAGGATTCATTTACACAGCTGCAATTAAAGCACACTCTGTTTCACGGTCCCAGGAAAATAATATTTTTCTGCATCTTTTTTTTTCCTGAAACCGTGGGTGTTTTATTTTTAGCCACAGTCGTTATTACTCTTTTTTTTTAACACAGAAACAAAATTAACTTAACTTTTCCAATCACTGTACGCACACGTGTCATCCGATGTTAGATGAGGAAAATCAAGTAATATCATCCATGGGACATTGTCATTCGGATGACACGCTGTCAAAAAAAATTGGTTATCCAGTCCCAATAGCGATGACAAGCGATCACACGGTCAACCAAATCAGTCATCTGGATGACATAGAAATCGTGTCATCTGGTGTGTCATCCGGTTGACACGTTCAATGATATGCCGGATGACGGGCGATCACACGGGATGACAACTTTAAGACAAATTCTGCGTCATAGTGACGTCAGCATGTCATCCAGATGACATGATTGGATGACCGTCTGATCGCACCTTTAGTTGTACTTTGACATTGTACGTGAATGTTTTAATTGTGTGTGAATTAAATCGGAAGTAAATTAAAATATTCTGTTTATGATCCAGTGAGATTCAGTTGAGTAAAATTCCTTTTATTGCTTTTGATGTTGGATATTTTCATCTTAGGTTTACTATTGTATTATTGTTATTATTTTTTTTTTTTGAAACGAAGATTTGTTTGTGTGTATGAGCGTGTGATTGTGAATTGGATCGACAAATTGTTATCGATGGAGAATTAATTGTACGTTTGCATGCATGTGTGTATGGGTGCGTATGGGTGCATTTGCGTAGGCGTGTGTGTATGTTTGTGGATTTCGGTGATTGAGTACGTGTATCGGTAAGTAGCATGTATTTGGATATGTATAGATTTGAATGAGCTTCGGTTCCACATTGTTTTAGAGTTTTGAGTGAATTTGTCTTTTGAGTTGAGTTGTGTTTTGTATGACGACAGTGGTGTTTATTAGGTTTATTTATTTATATAATATATTTTTTTGGTATTGTGCTTAAATTATTTATGAATGCATATTTGAATAAATTTTTTGAATATATACATGTGAATATTATATGATATTATTGTGGGTTGTCGTTGATTGGTAGCGGACATAGTTTTGTAATTGGTCGTCGGAATTATCCACGTTGGGTTTTTACCTTTACTACGCTTAAGAGATTATCAACTCCTGCATATGTTTCTAGGATGCGGCCTAAGCTCCATTTTGCCGGGGGAAGTCGTTCATCCTTGACAAGCACCAAATGTCCTACCTTAAGTTGGGGCTGAGGTTTCAACCATTTTGGACGCTATTGTAAACGGCTGATGTACTCTGTACGCCACTGCTTCCAGAATATCTGCTAATGCGCCTGAATCGTATTCCATCGGTCAGTGTAGCTTTGTTTGCCTATGTCTGGTCCAGGAAACGTAAATAGGGTCTCACCTATTAGGAAATGTGCGGATGTCAATGCGTTAAAGTCCTCTGGGTCTTCTGTGAGTGAGCAAAGGGGTCTCAAATTAAGACACGCTTCTACTTGAGATAAAAAGTGCCGAGCTTTTCATAAGTAAGTGTTCCATTACCAACAATTCGCCTTAAGTGGAACTTAACACTCCTCACTCCACTTTGTTCCCTGTTCCCTGAGTTGCGAGGACGTTCACAATGTCTTCCCAGTCCTGTTTTCCGCTCTTTATTTGACGTCGTAGTTCTGTGTCTGCTCCTACGAAGTTAGTGCCACAATCGCTAAAAATTTGGGCACAAACTCCACGCCGAGCTGCAAATCGTCGAAACGCTGCCAGAAACGCCTGAGTGGTTAAGCCGCTAACTGCTTCGAGGTGTATTGGGATCGGTTTGTTGGCTACGGATATAGCGGCAAAACTTGGGGTAGTCTTGTTGGAAGTTTTTGAGGAACCTACGACAATACGCAACTGATGCGGCTAGCTTTTTAGCCGAATGATTTGCTAAAATTGTGCGATTGTGCAAAGAGGTCAAAATGGGTGAAAAATAAAACGAACAAATTGCAATTTGATTTCAACTATTTTATTTATTGTCTATTTATTTGTAGAGCGCGATTGTTTCTCGATGACGAGTTAAAGTGGACTGTTCCACCTGCTTCTCCGTCTAGGCCTTTTATACTTGCATGTGGAGTATATGCATAGCACTTGCTGCTAGTAATATCGCCTTCATCTCCTAAATACCGTTAAGCGAAAGTAAAACTAAGTCATAGTTTTCGGTCGCAACTACCGCTACTTGGGAGCCACGATTGATATACGAGTAAAGTAAATGTGTCAAGGGCACCACTAAGCATCTCGTTGTCCAAACATATTTCGCATATTGGGATGTCGATGATGTTGATGTTGTCTTCTGTGCTAGTAGAGAAACACAATCTTCGTATATTTCGGTCGCAACCACCGCTATTTGGGAGCGACTGATGTTGATGTGTAAAGTGCATTGGCTGTTGGTGCATTTGGTGATGGTTGTACCATTGACATTGCTATTGTGGTGCAAAAAAAAACCAAAGGAAAACATAGCGTGATGTTGGAGTGATTTGCAAAAAACAACCAATGATATTTGATTGCGAGAAGCAACATACTGCCCGCCTTGAAAGCTCCTGCTTTCAACACTTTAACCTTCTTTGCATGTCTCTTCAGGATCGACTTCGAGTGGTATCGGACACAAGTTGGATATCGCACGTTTGTAGATACCTGTGGCGGTTTTGATGTTAGCCACGCGTATGTTTCCATCGTTTCCTTGGTAGATTTCAATAATTTGTCCCATTGGCCATTTAAGAGGTGGTGTGTTATCTTCCTTCAAAAGAACTAGCTCGTTGATGTGGATATTAGGTTGCGAAGAATTCCATTGCTTCCGAAGTTGGAGTTGTTGAAGATAATCATGTGTCCATCGTCGTCAGAAATATTGTTGGATCCACTGAAGGTATTGGTATCGTTTAAGGTTGCTACTGTTACTAGTTTCAATGCGAGGTTCTGCAATGCTGGTGAGCGGTGTTCCAACTAGAAAATGTCCTGGTGTGAGGGCGGTCAAGTCGTTGGGTTTATTGGACATGGGAGTGAGAGGCCTGCTGTTCATCACTGCTTCAATTTGGCAGCAAACTGTTGTCATCTCTTCAAATGATAGCATTTGATTTGCATTTGAGTATGATGTCAACGGTGCTATGAGAAACAAGAGCCACATATTGTTTGTGTTGTTCAGGAATTTCGTCTTCGTTGGTTTCGTTGCGAAGTTTGGGCCAGTCTGTTTCAGATAGAAGCAAAACGTTAGTACATTGAAACCAAAAATTGTTACCACTGAGTTTGTGGGGGAAAACTCCTCGAGAAACCAGATCCGCAGGATTATCTGAAGTTGGTATGTGATTCCAAGCGAATTGTGGAAATTTTTTAATTTTAGCTACTCGGGTGCTCACAAATGTGTTCCATCGATATGGCTCAGATGCTAACCAAGCCAGCACGATCATTGAATCCGTCCAGCAAAAGGTTTGTATGTGTTGCTGTTCAAAAATGTTTGTGACTCTGTTGAGAAGTTCCACCAGGAGCAGCGCAGCACACAGTTCGAGTCTGGGAATTGTTGTCTCCGCAATCGGCGCTACTCTTGATTTTGCACAAATCAAGTTCGACGAGACTTCTCCATTTTTGCTTATCGTTCTGAGGTAAACGCATGCTCCATAGGCCTTGGTACTAGCATCTGAAAACCCATGAATTTGTGTGTTAGGATTGCAACTTGATACATACCGAGGGATTTTTATTTGATTGATTTCTTTAAGGTGATTTCTGTACTCCAACCATTTCTTGTGAAGATCTTCTGGGAGACTCTCATCCCAATGGAGTTTGAGTTTCCATAGTGTCTGCACGAAGATTTTTGCTTTCACGATGAACGGATTCATTAGGCCCAGTGGATCATAGAACTGAGAAATTTGCGAAAGAATATTGCGTTTGGTTGGCTTGCGATTTGGAGACTCGATGTAGCTGAAACGAAAGTTGTCTTCTTTTGGATCCCATCCTATTCCAAGAGCTTTGATTATTTCACTATCCCCTAAAACAATGAATGATTCCCGGTCATTTTCGGGAATGTCCGCTATGATGGTGGAGTCATTCGATGCCCATTTGCGAAGATGAAAGCCTCCACTCTGAAGCAGGTTAGTTGTCTCATCTTTGATTTGTATCACCTTAGTACGGTCATTAGCACCCGACATCAGATTATCCACGTAAAAATCACGGAACGTAACGGCAGAACCAACAGGAAACACTCGCGAACCTTCTTCTGCCAGTAATCGGAGACATCTCACTGCTAAGTATGGGGCACTGTTGGTACCATAGGTGACGGTCTTCAACACATAACTTTCGATTGCTTTCCTTGAACGAACTGCATTTACCTTGAACGAATTATGTAGTGATGAAATGCGTAGTTGGGCTCTTTGGTAAGCGATGGTGCTAACTTGTCCAATCCCATTGACGTCTAAGTATGTGCCACTACGATGTAGCTTCAGGAGTTGTGCGATATGCTTAGTGATGAAATTTAGTTGGGAGCATGAATCCAGGAGTGCTCGACCAACTACCGATGTACCCCCGTCATTGGAAAGGGTAACCAGCGCGGTAACAAGTAGAACGTACCCAGCATCTCGGTTGATGTCGTCCGTATGACTTGCCTGTAGAGATGTAGATGAATATGAAGATGATGAATTACCTTGACGTTGTGCAATTTGTTGGACATCAGCAATTGATGACGCAGGAGTCTGAGGAATTACAGGTGCAATGCGCTCACGGTGCAGCAAAGTGTGATGAGTGTCACCACATTTTTGGCATTTATTAAAAGAGGTGCAATGTGTGACGTCCTCTTAAGCAATTTATGCACAACTTCAGCTCCTTGGTTAGCTTAAAGCGTTCCATAGGTGATAAGTTGACAAATTTTTCACAACTAAATGCATTGTGTGATGGCTGGGCGCAGAAGACACATGACGAGGTGGTAGGCGAATTTGTCGTCAGCAACGATGAATTATTGAACACTGGCTGTTGAGTTCTAGTTTTGTGTTGCAATACTGATGTGTTAGCTGAAGCAGAACTGCGATTTGATTTAGCTTCGATGATGTTGAGTGTTGTATAGCGCCTCTCCATGAATGTGCAAAGATCGTTCCAGGTTGAGAATTCAAAGTCATCGCTGTTGGTCAGAGATGTGGAGTCCAAATTTTTGGTTAGTCTGCTAAGTGCCTTCTGATCTTGCTTGGCCGCTATTTCATCTTCCCATTTGGCTTGTGATTCATTATCAAATTTTGACAAGATCAAATGCAACAGGAATCCATCAGAAATTTTTTCTGTTGTACCTATTGAGTTCAGTGCTCGGAGGTTGACGTTGATGGTGTCGATCATACATCGAATAGTTTCCACGGTTGGTTTTACTATGGAATGCAGTTGGAAAATTTCTTGTATGTGTGACTGGAATAAGAAACGTTTGTTGTCATATCTGGATTTTAGAAGTTCAATGGCAGTTTCACAGTTTTGGCTGGTACATTCCAGAGACTTAATTACTCTGGCCGCGTCTCCATGGATGCAAGAACGGAGATACTGTAACTTTTCGATGTTGGTGAGCTCCTTGTTGTTGTGAATAAGCGAATTGAACATGTCTGAGAAATCCATCCATTTTGTATATGATCCAGAAAATGATGGGAGTGCTAGCTTCAGCAAGTTGAAGCGAAATTTCTGCGAAGTGGTGGGATTATTGGGTGCGATGGTGCTATTTGGCAAATTTGGTGTGGAAAAGGTGTCCAGATGTTGAAGCATATCTGATCGTAGGACGTAGTACGTCTCTTCAAAGGCATCTCTCTTACCACTCGTAAGTTCCTCTTCGTCGAGACGCTCAATCTGGGACTGTACCTTCTCGAAGTTGATGTTCTGCGTCTCAAGCATCTGCAATTTGAATAAATTTTTTGAATATATACATGTGAATATTATATGATATTATTGTGGGTTGTCGTTGATTGGTAGCGGACATAGTTTTGTAATTGGTCGTCGGAATTATCCACGTTGGGTTTTTACCTTTTCTACCCGTAAGAGATTGTCAGCTCCTGCGTATGTTTCTAGGATGCGGCCTAAGCTCCATTTTGCCGGGGGAAGTTGTTCATCCTTGATAAGCACCAAATCTCTTACCTTAAGTTGGGGCTGAGGTTTCAAACATCTCGGACGCTGTTGTAAACGGCTCAAGTACTCTGTCTGCCACTGCTTCCAGAATATCTGCAAATGCGCCTGAATCGTCTTCCATCGGTCAGTGTAGCTTTGTCTGCCTATGGTCTAATCTGGTTCAGGAACCGTGAATAGGGTCTCACCTATCAGGAAATGTGCGGGTGTCAATGCGTTAAAGTCCTCTGGGTATTCTGTGAAGGGGCAAAGAGGTCTCGAATTAAGGCACGCTTCAACTTGAGCTAAAAACTTGGCGAGCTCTTCATAAGTAAGTGTCCCATTACCAACAATTCGCTTTAAGTGGAACTTAACACTCTTCACTCCTGCTTCCCATAAACCGCCAAAGTGGGAGAAGCTGGGGGAATGAAATTCCACTTTGTTCCCTGAGTTGCGAAGACGTTCGCAATGTCTTCCCAGTCCTGTTTTCCCCTGTTCATTTGACATCATAGTTCTGCGTCTGTTCCTACGAAGTTGGTGCCACAATCGCTATAAATTTGGGCACAAACTCCACGACGAGCTGCAAAGCATCGAAACGCGGCCAGAAACGCCTGAGTGGTTAAGTCGCTAACTGCTTCGAGGTGTATGGCTTTAGTAACCAAGCAGACAAATATCGCCAGGTATCCCTTGTAGCACTTGGCTCCTCGACCTTTCCAAGCCCGGATGTTGATAGGCCCTGCATAATCTATACCCATGTTTGTGAAAAGCCTTGACGCTGTGACTCGAGGGTTTGGCAGCTCTCCCATTAGCTGTTGAGCGGTTTTGGTTCGAAACCTATAGCAGATGGTACAGCTGTTTACGTGTTTTTTGGCCGTCCTCTTCAGTTGAAAGATGCAGTAAGTGTGCCATGAATAGATGTGCCTTGAGTCCAATATGATAGGGTGTTGTTGGTCATAGTGTATGTTGGCATTCCTGAGTCTTCGGCCCACACGAATGATGCTGTTGCCGTCCTCAAATTGATGTAATCATCCCGTCCCTCTTGCCTTTGTTATACCTCCTGGAAACATTTCCCTTTGTGCGATTTGAATCAGCATTGTAGTCGCTTCCTTGAGTTCCGTCGGCGTAAAGGGAATGGTGCTCGGTTTCTTGGGGTCGGTTTGTTAGCTACGGATATAGCGGCAGAACTTGGGGTAGTGTTGTTGGAAGTTTTTGAGGAACCTACGACAATGCGCAACTATCCTGACCAATTTGTGGAATTTAGACGCTGTCCTAGTCAACAAACTTATTGGGTTTTTCGATATTTCGCTTCGGTGAACTTGTTTCCGTTTTTGGTCTTCTTCTGTCCAAAAGTCCGTTGGTTGATTTGGAACTTCGTAATTCCAACAACCATGCAGGAAATACGGTCCATTCCACCATAAGCTCTCAGGTATTAGCGCGGAGGGCAGTACTCCTCGGGACGCTAAATCTGCTGGATTCTGCCCGGTTGGGATGTGTCTCCAGATAGATGTCAGTCAGTCGTTGAATCTCTCCGATGGTTTCCAACAAATGTTTCCCATCGTGCTGGTGGCGACTTGATCCAATAAAGTGCAATTGTGGAACTTTTCCAAGCGTGCAGCTTCTTTTCAGTCAGGTTAATGATCCCAGCGACGTGATTTAGAATCTGCACTAAAATGACTGCGCCGCATAAATCCAATCGTGGGATGATCACCGGCTTAACTGGAGTCACTCGAGTCTTTGAAAGTAGCAGACTCATATGAACCTCACCGCCGTAAACCGCCGCTCCAAACGCCTTTTCCGACGCGTCGCAGAATCCGTGCAATTCCACGTTTTTGAATCGTCCTTCAGCATGTACTCATCGAGGTAATCGAATATTGTTCACGGCTCCGAGATCTTGAAAAAATGTGTTCCAGTGTTTTAGGATGTCTTCTTCGATTGGTTCATCCCACCTCATTTTCTTAACCCACAGCGGTTGCAAAAAGCACTTCGCTTTTATGATGCAGGGTGAGATCCATCCAATCGGGTAAAAAAGCCTGGCTATGGTTGACAAAATAGATCTTTTCGTTAGCTACGGATGTTTTAGTGGGGTGAAACCGTACAAAAAATTAACTACTTTGGGGAGCCAATGAATTCCTAGCATCTTCAGTTGACTTAAACCTTCCGAAGGGAGAGGAAACTTAATCTCACGGTCTTGAGGAGGTATATCTTGCATTAAGTACGACGTAATACTTACGTAAATTAAATCCCGCTGTCTCAAGTGTTATTTTTATTTCCTTAATTTCCTCCTCAGCTTCTCGTTTTGTGTCTGCCCCGGAAATTATGACATCAACGTACATCTGATCTAAAATCATCCTTGTCGCTCGTGGGTATTGGAAATGGGCTTTTTCTGCTAACCAATGGAAAGTGCGGATAGCTAAATAAGGAGCAGACGCTGTCCCAAAGGTGTTTGTTTTCAGCCGATATGTTTTGAGAACTTCGGATGGATCCTTGCGCCAAAGTACAAGTTGGTAAATGGAATCTCTTTCATTCACCCATATTTGGCGGTATATTTTTCCGATGTCGGCTGTAAACGTGTACCTGTAAAACCTCCACCTTAGGATGACATCGACAATGTTGTTTTGTAGAGTCGGTCCCACCATTAGGGTGTCGTTGAGTGACTTCCCATCCGACGTTTTAAACGAAACATCAAAAACTACTCTCAATTTAGTTGAAGAACTGCTTTCTTTTATGACCCCGTGATGTGGAAAGAAGTAGTGCGGTGTGCTGTCCAAAACGTGTTCGTTCCCAACTTCGGTCAGTGACCCGAGTGTATGTAATCTTCTATGCACGTAGAGTAATCGGTGTAAATCCAAATCTGGCAAAAGTACATATGTCCGCTAACACTTCGCTTCACAACAACAGATCAATCTTAGCTGGCTTAAAGAAGGACGGGTCAGCTAAGCACAAGCCATCGAGGTGCCTCCAATCGCCAACTCGAAGGCCTCGGGTCAGGATATGCCCAGACAGTGCCTTGTATACAAATGCCTGTGTGGAGATTTCGAAGGCTGATTGGTGAGAATGGATCGTGATGTTAACGACATTCTTACATGTGCCACTGCTGACCAAACCTAACCCGGAAACCGCTATATAAGTTGATTTGTGTCTAGAATTTAAAAGTTGAAATGTTGATTCGGTTATAAACGAAGCCTCTGATCTGGAATCCAGCAATGGTCGTAGTGAAACAACCTTTCCTGTCGATCCGCTCACCTTCATCATAGCTGTGGCCAGCATAACTTGGGTAGACGCCTGTGGCACAGAATGACATGTGTTGATGGACTTGCTGCAACAGGGTTTTTATTGGTTCGATCGTTTCTCGTTCAGAGTATCACGTTGAATTGCTGAAGGCTGTTCCAGAATCGGAGGCTTGAAACTAGGAGCATTGGGATTTATTACTGAGTTAAGAAAGTTGTTGTTCTTCGATACTGGTTGCGATTGATGATTTACTGGTAATTTGTTATGTGTCGAATTATGTAAAAGCGAATGGTGTAGCTGCTGGCAGTAATGATATCTATGGGTGCTTGGACAGTTATCAGAAAAATGGCTGTATGCCAGACAGTTTCTACACAAACCTAGTCTACCTATGCTTTGACAACGATCGAATATGCTCACTTTTAAAAACGTATTGCATTTTCGAATAGAATGTGCACCTTTGTTGCATAGCCTGCATGTGTATTTGGACGAACTGGCCTGTGAGTGAAAATAACTGCCCTGGGATACATTTTTCGATTGTTCTGCTAATATTTTACCATTCTGGCAGCTCACTGCTTCTAAAGTACGGAATCTTGTTTCAAAAAACAGCTTGAGTTCTTTAAATGTTGGCAATTCGTTGGTATTGTCCTTGAAACCCAGTTTCTCCTCCCAAATCTGCTGTGTTTTTAAGGGTAGTTTTTGAAGTAGCACATACACTAACACCGCGTCCCAGTGTTGGACTAGCACTTTCAAACTATCCAACCTGTGGACTATTTCGGTTGACGTGTCTAATAGCTCCTTGATTGCTTCAGACCGTTCTTCAGTTGGGTGTTGACAAGAAACCGTTGGTGATCATATCTGTCCTGTAAAATAGCCCACGCCTTTAGGTAATTACCGCTAGCAATGGGTAAATGGGACAAAATCTTTTCGGATTCACCTGACACACTATTTTTAAATAATATAACCTTTGAATTTCAGACAGAGACACGTTATGATGGACCAGAGAAGTAAATAGATCTCAAAAACCCCGCCAAGATTCATAACTATCGGAGAAAACGGGCACAGGAATGTTTTTCAAACGAACATCTGAATTTTGAGATGCTACTGTTGTATTTAAACTGGATTCGGCCACGTCGTCCTTGGTTTCCTTTATTTTTACTTTGTCCATAGCATCGAAAAGATTAGCTCGATACTCAAAATATAATTCCCTAATTTGCTCAAAGGGCTCTTCTATTTCTAAACATTTCTCCTCCTCACTGATTTGTATTTATGTTAATCAACACATCCAGGAGGGAAGAATCAAACAACTGGTTCGATAAGTGGCAAGAGAAACTTCTTTTATTTATCCATTAGAAATTACAATAGAGTTCATGCTATGTTTAACATATTATGTAACTAGCACATTTCTTATCTTATAATAAATAAGTGATGAGCTAATACATCTCACTCACCATCTGAAAAACCTCCTATGGTCACTTCATACACACTTTCTGCTGATTCCATCGATTTTTTCAGCATTGACAAACGACCTGATAAATAATTTGTCATTCTAGTACTGGATCCTCTTTTGCCGAAATTGGATATATCTTTCTCCATTTGCGAGAGGACCCTACTTAGCTTATTGGGCTTCATGTTTTTTTATGTATATTATATGCTTTTTTTTCTTTTAGGTAAAACGAATAGTACAAATTTATGTACTTACGTGCGAATCTTTCCGATGAGGCCAGATTTAAGAAATTTAAACAGGGGGGACTGTAGAGAAATAATAAGAACCACAAAACAATATGATACAAAATTAATTTATTTTAATTAAGAACAAATTGAACCGTCTCGCCTTTAGGTAATTCACAAACAAAAAGAGACTGATACTAAGCGATCTAAGCATATATATATCAATGGAAAGTGAGAAACATATTCGTTAAGAAATTAATGTACAAGTATATAAGGGAGCAAATGGTTGCGAAGCTACTTTACCCCAAAGCCTCTTACAAACACCGCAACTTCTTATTTTTCTTTTGACGAGTTGTCTTCCTCGTGGTATCCAAAATTGCTTTCTTAGACTTGTTAACACTATGTTAACACCTCCGTGCAACGTCTTCAGGTGATGATCATCAATAATTATGTGAGTGATGTGAGAATCAGGTGGAAGTATTATCGGATGTGTTACGTCGATTTCATCATCCAAAAGTTGTAACCGACCTCCCAGTCTCAATATACGCTCATCGTCCAAAAAAGGAGATAGTTGGACTAATTTTGATTTACTTGATATATTATTTCCCTTCTGTAAATCATTAATCTCATTATTAAAGGAATTGACTTGTACATACCTTATCCAGTATTGTTCTGTGGAAAGAATTTCTTCAGTCCCTAAGTGCGTATGCTTTATTTGTCGCTTAACTTTACAACAGTCGATGAAGCGAAACAGCCAACTAGTAACTCTTAATAATCTCTGCCATGAACTATAATTTACGAAGTTGGAAACAGGTTCGTTGTTTTTCGGGATATCTAGTGTCGTCATCAAAACTGCATGTATATTGAAATATGAATCTTAATTGAAATTGCTATTGTCTTGATCGTCTTAAGATTCTTGTAACCATGAAGGACCATGAAACCAAATTCGGGAATTTTGAAGCTTTTCACCACTCACACCACGAGTCAATAAATCCGCAGGGTTTTTACTTCCACTACAATGATTCCATTGATTTGCATCCGTAAGATTTCTTATTTCTGTTACACGGCTTTGCATGAATGATTTCCAGCGTTGGGTAGAACCATAAATCCAATTTAACGTTATCTTCAATTCCGACTATAAGAAATATTTCTTCACTTCCATCCTTAGGCAACGCTTCAAATAGGAACACAGTCTGGCAGCAATCAATGCAGCCGTGAGTTCTAATTTTGGTAATGTCAACTCTCCTTCCATATTTTGTTTAAGTGGTGCCACCCTTGCCTTGGCACAAAGGAAATTTACACACACTACTCCGTCCAAATCGATCGTTTTTACAAACGCAACGGCACCATAGGCCTTCAAGCTTACATCTGCGAATAAATGTATGTAAACTATTTTAGGTGTCCTCATTGGTATCGTTGATCTTGGAATAACCATTTCCGCAAGCTGCAGCACACTTCTAATGGAATCCTCCCACTACCTTTGCAGTTCCACTGTCAGGTCTGCATCCCAATGCAAATTAAGTTTCCAAATCGTCTGGAACAACAGCTTCAATTTGATAACGGTGGGAGAAAGTACACCTAAAGGGTCATAAATGCGTGCTATGGCTTGCAAAACATTTCTCTTTCTACCTTTAGTTAACGTATCTAAAAAATTTTGCAGCGATTTCAAAGACACTTGAATTTCGTCAGTGTGCACATACCATGTCAGACCGAGTACCTTTTGCAAAATAGGAAGAGTTTCATTTTTAATTGATTGACGTACCTTTTTGCTGTTGGTATTCCACTTTCTTAGCCGCATAGATGCGCCTTCCATAATTTTCGTTGATTCTTGGTAGATCTTCTTTGCCTCTTCTTCCGTGCTTGCACTAACAACAAGGTCATCCATATAGAAGGCAGCCTTCAAGATCCTACAGGTGTCGGGATACCTTTCTGCTTCCTTGGAGAGATGAGCTCTGATTGTAGCAGAAAGCAAAAATGGACTGCAACTGACTCCGAAGGTGACTCGTGTCATGCGAAAATCCTTGTACTGGCGGTCTTCGAGCGAATTAAACCATATGAAGCGATGAGCGTCCCGATCTTATGGGTTGAGCCAAATTTGAAGGAAGGCCTTTTCAATGTCAGCCACGATAGCATGAGGACCCATCCGAATATTGAACAAAACGTCTAGTACTTCTGAAAGTAAATTCGTACCTGTAATAAAAAACTATTTAATGATAGATTTTGTTCAGTTTGAAATGACGCATCGAATACGATTCGCATTTTTGTGGTTTCACTATTTTTAAATACTGGGTGGTGTGGTAAATAGAAAATTCTTTGCCGCGACTGATCTTGAACGATTTCTGCGATGTTATCTTGTATCATTTTTCGCACTGCTGCGTCGTATTCCAAAAGCAAATCCGGGTTTCTGGACAAACGTCGTACCAGGGATTCAACGCGTTTAAGCGCCAGACTTCTCTATGAAATTTCAAACTGTTGTCCTTCCACGGTAAAGATGCTATAAAACGATCTGCCGACCAACGAATACACTCCTTACTTAGTTTTTTTATCCAAAACCTTTTCTCTGCTTCTTCCCTGCGAATACCGATAGATTCTAAGGACCATAAATTTGATACATCATTCGTGTTAGAGGCTGCTGCGAACATAACGTTTGATGTAGATGCTATGCCAGTTGTTTATTCAAGATGAGGTCCTTGCAATGTCCACCCAAATATTTTTTGAACTGCTCGTAACTGCTTGGAGATTTTTCGTTGCTTTTACCGGTAACGATATTCCAATAAATGTCGGAACCGATCAAGATGCTAAGCCCGTTCTCTGATGGTATGTGCGTTTGAGGACAGCTGTCGGCCAATCTGAAATTTGAGAAAAATTTACAACTTTTATCTGGAACTGTTAGAACATCGATACATATCGTTGGCACAACGAGCATCTCCACTTCAACACTCAAATTGACTTTTAAGGGTGCCTTTTACTTTTGTCAACACTTTCGGACATGCATTATTATTTGTTCCGAAGGGAATTAGTGTCATTTTTACCTTACCAGTTTCGACAGGCCTTAATTTCTTTGCAGCAGATTCACATATATAACTGTTTTGACTTCCCCCGTCAATCACAATTCGTAAAAATAATTTTCTGCTGCCACAAAAAAACGTTTAAAAAATTACGTGTTGTATTACACAAATTTACACCGAATGAATCCGTTTTTTGATTTTCTTCGCAAACGAACGCAGTAGTTGCAGATGATTTTTTATACTGAGGATCACACAGCGTTGTTAAATGTTTCCCCTTGCACTTATCACACTTTAACCACCTCGCACTTCGACACTTCTTTGATGAATGGCCTCCCTTCGCACATCTAAAGCATCTTCCTGTTTTCACTAATACATCTTTCTTTTGTGCGATGGACAGACTGGAATCGCAATTTTTTGTGCAGTGTGAAGAAGAGTGACAAAATATACATGCAGGTGTATTCTCTCTTTTTTCGTTGAATGCGGATAAATTGGCTGCTGTTGAAGTAGTGTTTATTGGCTTTGGCCTATTTTGCATATCTACCTTACTCATTTCCAGGGCTTCTATTTCGCTCTTCAGAAATTCCAATAACTGATGAGTTTGGCATTTCGTCGAACTTGTTACCGATGCCGTTTCCAAATTGTCTTTGTTTTTTTGTCGTCGAGTATGACATCCTCTCTTTTCTTCAAGCGGTGGAAGTCAACTCGTAAATCGTATGGTAAACAACGTAGTAGTATTGGTTTCAACATAACGTCGTATTGTTGCGAGGGGACATTTAAACCTGTGAGAGATCGTCTACATGTATTGATGGAGTTATATAACTGTCTTAGGCCTGATACATCGGAACGCGACTCTACGTGACGAAGCGAAACGAGTTGTTGAAGATGATCATCGATTAACCGTTCCAAATTACCGTATTGTTCCTGCAACAGAGCGACGGCTGCTTCGTAACATACGGACACGCTTAAAGCCTGCTACAACCTTTTTTGCACTACCATATAAAGATGACTCTAGATACATGAACTTTTCGGCCTTCGATAAATCTGAATTTTCATGTACTGACGTGCGGAAATGTTCCCAGAACGGTAGCCAATCCTTCATGCTGCCATCAAATCGTTTTAGTTTCAATTTCGGCAACTTGACATAACTCTTATTTTCCCGACTTTTCGTTATTGATGTTTGTTCTTGTCTTGGGGAAAAACAATTTACCGATCGAGTTTTTACCATTACCCTTTTTAAACGACATTGGAGTCGTGATAATATGCTGGTAGCTGAATCTTCGTACTCTGCTATTTTGGTAATTTCGGCTTCTGCGTTTTCCCTTTTGATAAGCTCCTTTCTGTTATATCCCTGTTAACGGTTGTTAAGCTGTCGTTGATTGCACGTAACCTGTGAATGGTACATGTTGAGCTCTTCTTCGATCGCGTCAATATCGTTGTCATCGTTAGTGATTTGAGATGCGGCAGAACTTAAAAATTCAACCGCTGCGTTGATGATTTTTGTAAGTTGACCACGATAAGCCGCGCGTGTTGAAAGTTCCATGTTGTTCATAACTGACTCTTTGTGTTCTTTTAATTTCTTTATTTTGCACCCTATTCCAGGGTTTGGGCACCAATTTAAGAAATTTAAACAGGGGGGACTGTAGAGAAATAATAAGAACCACAAAACAATATGATACAAAATTCATTTATTTTAATTAAGAACAAACTGAACCGTCTCGCCTTTAGGTAATTCACAAACAAAAAGAGACTGATACTAAGCGATCTAAGCATATAAATATCAATGGAAAGTGAGAAACATATTCGTTAAGAAATTAATGTACAAGTATATGTGTATGGATTCGTTAAGTAAATGAACAAATGTGTATGTAATTATGAATGTAAGTATGTATAAGTCATTTAATTTTTAACACCAGATACATAGGACACAACTTTCAGCTTTACGTCCTAGTTCCAGAAATTAGCTCGCCTTCAGCTGCAGTCCAGATTGAGTTGTGCAATTTATTTCTTCCAACGACTTCAGCAAAACTAATTCGCAAAAAAACGAATGTAGTTAATGTAGTTTAGTTTAAATTTAGGATGGGACAGTGAAATCCGGCTCGAACTGGACCAAATGTTCAGGAGTGAACCAAAAGAAAAACGGTTGCTATGAAAAACTGCACTGTTAAAGAAAATCCGTATTAACGGCGAAAATTAAACCACTTCTTTTAAAGTTACAAAAATCAATACTTTTAATTCAAATAAAATTGCCTTTTTATGTACAAATGACATTTGTGTTTTTTTTTGTAATTTTGTTAGCGTTTAGTTGCCGAGTTTTCGGAGAAATTTGTTGATGCGTGGGTGCGTTTCGCCTTATCAGCTGAGTTGATTTTATCGTCAACAGACGACAACAACAGACAAGACATTCCGGACCATATTAAGCAAATAGAAAACAATAATCAAAATGCAATAGGTAATTTATACAAACAGGTAGAAATCATTTCGCACTTTAATGAAAGTATATTCTACTTAAAAAGTGTAATAGAACCAGTTAGGAAATAATTAAACATTTACAGAATTAACAACAAATGAAAAAAGTGTTATATTACAGCAACTTAAATTAGACCAATTATTGAGACTTAGAATGTTAGGAGAAGAGATAGATCAGATAATAGATAACATAGCATCGGTAAAACACGTAATAATACACCCTGGCATGTTGACCATAACAGAAATCAACGAGACAAAACGTGACTTTTATAAACTTCAAAATGTTAAAGTAGGATTACTGAAATATGACAAAGACAGAATAATATTGGCATTAAAGGTACCGTTTTCATATAAACTTGCAAATTATAACTTTATCACACCAGTACCACTGCAACCTCCGAAGAGACAAGTCGTGTTACAGAAGCATAAAGCCCCGTTTTTACGAAAACTCCAAATCTTTATCAGCAAACTGGTGACAAACAAATATCAACCACAAAAAGAAAAGGAGAAATACAAAAACAAAAAACACAGCAACAGCATCTAACCCGAACGCAAGCCCGTTAGGAGTAAACATGCACAAACCACCGGACATTAACAAATTTCTAAATCCTATAACGCACAATTAGACGAACCAAAATTTATTGTAATCAAAATAACAGACAATAGCTCATTTCATAAAGAAACCAATCGACTATGCCTGCGGTGGGGAAGTTGAGGAATGCAAAAAAAACAAGAGACGGCACCCTTTTAGTCAAAACAAAAAAGAAAATACAAGCCATGAAATTTCTAAAACTAACCAAAATGATGGATATGGAAGTAACCGCAACTGAGCACAAAACATTAAACTTCTCGAAAGGTGTTATTTATTGGAACGAATTACGAAGCATAGACGAACCCATAATTCTTCAAGAACTAGAAACACAAAACGTAACGTAAAAAATCATGAAAAAACAATCAAACAACACCAACCATGGAGATTACATCACTACGGTGGTAGAAACTGGACTTATCATAATAACATTTGCAACACATGGAAGTATGTGCAAGTGGTGAATAGACGCGTTATTTTTCTGCTCGGTGTTTAGCACTATATATTTACGTGTTTGTTTGCTAAAAGTTAATTAAAAAGTGCACGAAAAGGGCAAGAAAGTCGTCTAAAGTTAAATAAATACTTAAACCTTCAACATAAACATACATGCATTTATAAACTAAAATCTACTTTTTCAACGAAATCCGCCAAAAGTAAGTCGGTTCCACTGCTCTTCGTCTTTTTTATTCTCCGCTTCTGTTGAAGCATAAAAACCGATGACATCAAATAAACCCATTTATAAGAAAACAGATAACATCAAACAAACATATCAGAAACAAAATCCACAAAAGTCTACACTACAAACGTCAAATAGTACAACAACAAACAAACAAAAACATAATCGCCTAGAAATGTATAAATTCCATAACAGAATAAAATATTATTATAACGTTTTAAAATACAAAACTGTGCGTTTCATTTTTCCGCTCTAGCGTTATTTTCTTTATTTTAAACGGTTTTACGAACCTAGTTAAAATTATATACAGTCCATTTTTATCAACAAAAAATACATAGTTTCGCAAAGAAACATTTGGTCCTATCGAGCCTGTGTATTTGAATCATTTGGTCATTTGTGTTTTACATTAAAGTTTAAACAAAGTGGCATTTTTACGAATGCACAATATTTGATACATTTGTACGAACCAACCACTTTATGAAATAAATTTATTATTCTACGAATAAATAAGCGGTTTAAAAAGTGAAGGATTTTTTTGAAAATCTTAACAAAGTTCTTATATACATATACTCATACATATATACACATATATAGTTCTGCCAATAATATAAATAAAATTTTATATAAAAGCCCGCGTTCCATGTACAAATTATTGTAAATTTCTCGCGCCGTGAAATTATATATACATATAAAAAATACAGAAAACACCTGTAATTCATCCGCAACGAACTGCAACAGTAATCATCTCAGCATCTGGAGAAATTAGCTGCCGGCATCACAGCAATTAGCAGATTCCCAAGATCAATTCGTCTGGAAGCAGAAAAATAAAGCAAGTGAGTACACTTACATATACTTATTTAAAACTCGTCCAGTGTTGTACTTACATACGTAGTAAATTAAAATAAAATAATATGGCTGAACAAAAAATAAGTTCTTCAGTTCAATGCGGTGAACTACAGAAGGATCTGCTCAGCCAGATCGTACGAAATTTTACGAATTTCAAAAAAGCTCCAAAAGAACGCCGGGGCCAGGGTTATCTTACCAGCCGACTCTCTTTGTTGGAAGATGACATCAAGGTAGCACGAGCCTATCATCAGGCGATCGTTGGTGGGGGGAGGCTAGAAGCTACGCTGAAAAAAGAAGAGTTATTAGTGATCTACGAACAGCTAACGGACATTTACCTGGAATACAAAGCAGAGTTGATGGATGCATTGGAACAATGCAAGAAATCATCCACAGCAGCAGCATCGTCTACAGGTACGTTAGCTACAACGACAAACAGCTCAGGCAATGAATTGCGGCTTCCGAAGATCGACATACCGAAGTTTGCAGGCTCATATACGACTTGGCGATCATTCCATGATCTCTTTAAATCGTTGGTGCATAACAACAAAGCTTTAAGCAACATCGAGAAGCTGCACTATCTGAAGTCTTCATTGAGAGGTGAAGCTGAACGTTTGCTCCAACATCTTCAGCTGGACTCCGACAACTACGAAAAGGCCTGGGAGCTGCTGACGTCACGTTACGACCACAAGCGTGTGCTAGTGAATGCACAGCTGAAGTTGCTTTTCGGTCAACCGACGTTGGTGAAGGAATCTGCAGATGGCGTGAAGGAGCTGTTGGACACCTCACAGGAATGCATCCATGCACTGGGGAATTTGGAATTGCCGGTGGAGAAGTGGGACACAATTGTCATTTTTGTCCTGCTGCAAAAACTTCCGTGCTCACTTCAACAGCTTTGGGAAGAGAAACTCGGCAGCACAAAGGAGCTTCCTACGTACGAGGAATTTACCGAATTCCTTGAGACGCGATTTCGGACGTTGGAGGTAGTGGAGCAGCAAAAAGGAGGTTCTTCGTATCCAAGACGATCAGGTCAATCATCAGGTGTCAAACAGCCGTCACATGCGAACCAGTCCAAGGTATTCGTAGCAAACCAGACATCGAGATCCGTAACTTGCAGGGTGTGTCAAGGAAGCCAACATGCGTTGAGAAGATGTACACGATTCCTCAACATGGACCACCTAGAAAGAAGACAAACGGTTAAAAAGATAGGGGTTTGCGAGAATTGCCTTGGATATAATCACCTGGTGAGGGAATGTTCCAGCTCAAAGTCATGCTTCTTCTGCCAACAGCGTCATCATTCGCTGCTTCATAAAAATCCATTGGTCGATCAAATACATACAAACGAATCATCACAGCGACAATATCCAGTGAGGTCCACTAGTTCCCATGCATACCAGGTAGCCATAAATCCAAATGCGCCTGAGTTTCAACCGTCGGGGGAGGTACTGCCGACAACTAGTGCGACGCTCAACAGCTTTCACGCGCTGCAAAAATGTGAAAGCCAAATTTTACTCGCCACAGCCGTGGTAAAAGTGAAGGGATCAGATGGTAGGTTACACCAGCTACGCGCCTTAATCGATCCAGGGTCAGAAGCAACATTTATTTCTGAAGCGGCTGCACAATTGCTGAAGTTGAAAAAGAAGCGGACCTTTGTCGAGGTATCAGGGTTGGGGTTGGTCAGCAGCGGCACTTCAAACAGCTACGTCGAACTACAGTTCGAATCGCTTCATTCGAAATATGAGAGCGTTGTTAAGGCGCTAGTTTTCAAGTCGCTGACTGGGCTTCTTCCGGCCCAACGAATGGTACCAGACAAATGGCATCATCTTGAAGGACTACGATTAGCCGATCCTCAATTTGGTGTACCAGCACAGATTGATCTTCTGTTCGGAACTGACGTCTTCGCCGAAATTCTCCTTCCGGACATTGTCAGAAGCAGGCAGCCGAATACACCCTTGGCACAGAAGACGTTATTAGGCTGGATTGTCTTCGGAAAAGTTCCAGCTGAGAGTCCAAAACGCGTACGTAGCTTCGTACAGTTCACCGACCTAAGCCATCAACTGCAGAAATTTTGGGAAATCGAGGAGACGCCATCTCAAAGGCCAAAGACGGAAGATGAAGCTGTCTGTGAAGAACACTTTGCTACGCATACCAGGCGGCTTCCTAATGGCCGATACGAAGTCCAGCTACCTTTCAAAGAGCAACGGCATCCAAAGATGGGCAGAAGTAGAGAATGCGCAGTGCGAAGATTCACTCATCTCGAACGGCGTTTTAGTAAGGACCCAGAACTGTACGAAGCTTACGCTCGATGTATTGCCGAATATGCTACGCTCGGACATATGGAACAGGTAAGCGAGGACGATCCAATCCTCAAAACTCCATACCACTACTTCCTTCCCCATCACGCCGTGATAAAGGAGAGTAGTACAACCACCAAGTTAAGGGTAGTCTTCGACGCAGCGGCAAAAACATCAGACGGGTTGTCGTTGAATGATCGCCTGCTAGTAGGTCCAAAATTGCAGACGGATATTGTTGATCTCATCTTACGATGGAGGACATATAAGATAACGTTTACGGCGGATATAGAAAAAATGTACCGACAAATCGCTGCGCATCAACCGGACCGATACTACCAGCTGATTGTTTGGAGGAGAAAACCACAGGAGCCGCTCAACATATACAAATTGAACACCGTCACGTTCGGAACAGCGACTGCACCTTACTTAGCACTCCGAGTGCTCAAAAGGCTTGCTGAGGATGAAGGTAGCCAATTCCAACTAGGCGCCAGAATGATTTGCGACGAGATGTATGTGGACGACTTAATAAGTGGGGCGGATTCCATTCAAGAAGCAATCCAGAAGAGAGATGAAGCATGCCAACTGCTTTCTGCCGCTGGCTTTAATTTGAGGAAATGGACAAGTAACCAACAATCCATACTGGAGAATATTGCAGAAGAAGATCGCGAAATAGACTACGAGTTACCGTTCGAGTCAGCAAATCACGTAAAAACGTTGGGAATCAAATGGTTTCCTAAGAAGGACTTTTTCTCGTTTCGGAATGTTCAACCACATACAGACGACATAACGAAAAGGTCTATTTTGTCTGCCATCGCCAAACTTTTCGACCCGCTCGGCTGGATTTCTCCCTGCATCGTAACGGCAAAAATAATGATGCAGAATCTTTGGAGTTTAGGCTCGAATTGGGATGAACCGGTTCCTACGGAACTACGTAAACGATGGAAAGCCTTCCAACAGGACTTGTCAAAAATCGAGACCATTGAAATTCCACGGTGGATCAACACAAGACAAAGCAACAAGGACGTCGAACTGCATGGTTTCTGCGACGCATCTACAAAGGCATATGGAGCTGTGCTGTACATCCGGGTCCTAGACGCACACAACAAGATCCACACGCATCTCCTTATGTCAAAAACTAAGGTAGCACCAATAAAAAGACCGATTACACTTCCTCGTCTTGAACTTTGTGGAGCAGTTCTGCTTGCTTCGCTCGTAGACTATGCTGTAAGGATCCTGGAAATACCGACCCACAAGGTCAACACATGGACGGATTCCACAATTACACTAGCATGGATACGAGCACCACCAACAAGATGGGGAACATTTGTAGCAAACCGCGTAGCAGAAGTCCAACGTCAAGTGAAAATCGAAGCATGGAGACATGTTCCTACCAACGTAAACCCTGCTGATTTAGCATCACGAGGACTACTTCCTTCTACACTCCAATCATCCGACTTGTGGTGGAAAGGTCCCGAATTCCTGCAAAAGCGATGGCAATACGACGTTCCCGATCAACCCGTCGATATAACTACAGAGGAGGAGAAGCGTGCAGTAAAAACACACTGTACCCAAGGCGTTGTACGGGATAGCATCAGCCAAGTTATTCACCGCCACTCTCGTCTCTCAAAAGTGGTGAGGGTGATTGCGTCCTGTCTTCGGTTTGCCTCCAACTGTAGATCCCCAAAAGGTTCCCGAAATAATAGTCCGTTAACTGCTGACGAACTGGAAAAGGCGCGACTGTTAATCGTGAAGTCCGCACAAAGGGATATGTTTTCAGACGAACTTACAGTTCTAAGAAAGAAAGGAACGTCAAAACAACTAACGGCACTAAACGCATTTATTGACGCTAATAACGTTCTACGAGTAGGAGGCCGTTTACAAAATGCGTCTCTTACTTACAACGAACAACATCCCATCCTACTAAGACACCAACACCACCTGACGAAGCTGATAGTGCGAGACGCTCACGACAACACTCTACATGGCGGCATTCAACAGACAATCGCATATATCCGCAGGACATACTGGATCGGTCAAATCATCCGCAGCGTGCGATACCACATCCACCGTTGCACAAAATGCTATAGGCACAAGGCGCAAGGAATGCAACAACTTATGGGAAGTCTTCCAGCGGTAAGAGTGCAAGCAGACCGACCGTTTAACAACACCGGAGTGGATTACGCGGGTCCTATAGAGATAAAGTCTTGGAAAGGGCGTGGAGGTAAAACATACAAGGGATATTTCGCCTTATTTATATGCATGGCAACAAAGGCCATTCATATTGAGTTGGTTTCGGATCTGACGACCCAAGCTTTTCTAGCGGCGTTTCAAAGATTTGTCGCCCGACGAGGAGTCTGCGCCCACATATATAGCGATTGTGGGACAAACTTTGTGGGAGCCAGCGCCGAATTAGATAGAATGCTAAAGAACTCGCAACACGACTGGAAAGATGTCGCGGGGCACTTAGCGAATAAAGGTATTAAATGGCATTTCATTCCCCCCGCTTCACCCCATTTTGGTGGACTATGGGAAGCCGGGGTGAAATCGGTTAAACACCATTTAAAAAGAATTGTGGGGAGCGAGAGGTTAACCTTCGAAGAGCTCACAACACTTCTTGCACAAATAGAAGCGTGCTTGAACTCAAGGCCTCTTTGCCCTCTTACGGAAAGCCTAGAAGATCTGAGCGCCATCACGCCAGGACACTTTTTAGTCGGACAAGCTTTGGACTCTATCCCACAAGGTGACAGCTCAACAAAGTCGATAGGGTATCTTCAAAGATGGAAACGATTACAGGTGCTAGCTGATGTATTCTGGCGAAAATGGAGTACCGAATACCTAACTAGGCTACAACAAAGACCAAAGTGGGCACAAACCAGTGCAACGCCGAAAGTTGGAGATTTGGTACTTATAAAAGACGAACGCCTTCCTCCATTACAGTGGTGTCTAGCAAGGATACATCAGATGCACCCTGGATCAGACGGACTTACACGCGTCGTAACATTGAAAACGAAAAATGGAATGATGAAACGACCGATAACAAAAATCTGTTACCTGCCTTCCAACAACACCAGCGAAGAACAAGCTATCCTCTGAATAAAAACACCTAAATCAACCATCCTAATATAATTCAAATTATAATACAATATACATATAATACTTAACATTAAACGCATAAATTAAACCATAATGTGACAAATTCAATAATAACTCCAGAAATATTATAATAAAAACTTAGCGGAGCCGACCACCTAGCCTAGACCCAAAATTCGATATTTTGCGTAGCACATCCATAAACCGATGTTTCAGCAAGGACACACTCCGTAATCTTGAAAGCTAAGCTCACAACTCCGAATATCGAATTCCGAATTCCGAATTCAATGGAACAACAAAACTTAAATAATGAAAACCTCTCATAAACTGATATCACTTAAAAAATGTAATTAATTAATGAAACTTAAACACTAAAAGCTTAATACTACAACTTATAACTAAACTTATCTTGGATCAACGCTTCAAAGATCGATCCAGACATTCAATATTAAAATAAATAAACTAAATAAACAATGCAACGTCATTTAAACAAAATCTACTCACCTGAATTATTTATTACTTTGAATTTCCCCGTCGTCACCCAGTCTTCTGCTTCATCAATTAAAGTGATAACTTTAATCACTTTACATTTTAAATTCAATAAAAATTTAATTTTACACAAAACTACACAAAACCACCACCGGTAGGATTTTGAGGTAAACAACTATTAAATCATCAATGGCAATTTAATACTATATGTACTGCATTTCGTGCCATATAGTGCCAGTTGGAGTAAGAAAGATAGATATAGCCATATTACGTATGTGTTCTATCGTTGTAATTATTGAGTGATCGCTGTCCTTTTCTTTGTTATGTGTTTGAATGTCATAATAATAATCTTCTTTCTCATTACATGAGCATCGGCAAGGTAGATCACAAACTTGGCAAACTTTTCATTATTACATAATAGGGTGGCCAATTTGGATTGAACAATTTTATTGCGAACGTAGTTCACTGCCGGGGGAGAATGTTGAAGCATAAAAACCGATGACATCAAATAAACCCATTTATAAGAAAACAGATAACATCAAACAAACATATCAGAAACAAAATCCACAAAAGTCTACACTACAAACGTCAAATAGTACAACAACAAACAAACAAAAACATAATCGCCTAGAAATGTATAAATTCCATAACAGAATAAAATATTATTATAACGTTTTAAAATACAAAACTGTGCGTTTCATTTTTCCGCTCTAGCGTTATTTTCTTTATTTTAAACGGTTTTACGAACCTAGTTAAAATTATATACAGTCCATTTTTATCAACAAAAAATACATAGTTTCGCAAAGAAACAGCTTCATTTCATACACGTTCAAACACTATCATGCCGGTCACACGTCAAACGATCAAAGAAAGTACGCCATCACCAATACCTTCTGCTGCCCTAACACCAACGCTAAAGAGCACTTCTCCACCTTTAGCACACAAAAAGAGAACTGCTGCAAACACATCCACAGCCACCGCAATCATCACACAAATTTCCGTTGCCTCTGCTGCTAACAACACCACCACCTGCGCCCGACTCTCCCTGGAAACTTTGGATGACCGCCTAAGTAGACAAAGCGCTCTCGTAATCGAAGCCTTCGCTAAGGAAATCCAAAATCTTCGTGAAGACTTTGAATCCAAAATTTCTGAACTCCAAAACAACTGGTCCAGTCAGGTGGAAAGTATAACATCGAACGTTTTCCAGGTGACCAAACGTCTTGAGCATATGGAAGCCAATTCTCAAAGTGAAATCAATGCCTTGAAAGCAGAGCTTCATAATATAAGACGGCATGTGGATGCCTTGCAAAGAAAGGAGTTTGTCGCCGACGCTGTTCTCTTCGGGGTCCCACATCTTAACGAAGAGAACCTATGTAATTTATTCAGTGAGCTTTGTCGTACCATCGACTTCCAAACACCAACAATATTAAAAAACATCTTCCGATTACACCCCCGTGGAAACCATAACAATCGCTCTCCAACACCAATAATACTGCAATTCTCAAGCCAACACGAAAGAGACTCTGTACTTCGAGCTGCTGCTCTTTATCGAAAAAATAAACAAAAAGAGCTTTGTCTCCGTGACTTAGGAATTGCTTCTGATTCCAGTTGTTTTATCAATGAAAGTCTCACAGGGAAAAATCGTGATATTTTACGCTCTGCTGTGAAACTGAAGAAAGAGAACAAAATATTCGCGGCATACACCAAGATGGGCCAAGTTTACGTTAAGGTTATAAAGGATGGAAGAAGCTTTGTCGTTCAAACTCACCAAGAATTGTTGGAAGCTATCACCCAGAAAAAAGAAAACAAAAGAACCAACAATGAAAATACGGAGTTTCCGTTGTAGTTTTTCGCCCCACTACTTTTATTCATTCATTTTTCTTTTTTTTCTTATACGAGTATTTTTATAAAGATTTTATTTATGTTTATTTTTATTCACTTTCTTATTTTGAACACACCTGCTAACACAAACACAATTATAAGCCCTGATAATAGTTTAACAGTTTCAATGGTCATGGTAAGTTTTTCACTCTATTTAAACTCATTCTTAACTAGTCACTTAAAGCCACCCATCATGAATATGGGTAGTATATCAGGTACTGAGGAAAACGCAGTTGCAGGAGCTAACGGATATATTGTTGGCATGATTCGTTCTCTCCAGACACAAGACAAGGGCATTCATATCTGCCATATTAACGCTCAAAGTTTGTACCCGAAAATAGATGAATTTGGGCATATTTTCGTTGACTCTAAAATTAACGTCATATGTGTTTCTGAAACATGGTTTCATGCTGACGTACCAAATGAAATTTATAAAGTAAAAGGGTTTGCGCTTCTTCGGTCTGATAGGGTCGGTCGCGTCGAAGGGAGAGCTGCATTGTATATTCGGAATACTCTCAATTTTGAATTTGTATGCAAATCAAGCAAGGACTGTCCTCTCGAATACTATTTCATAAACAACAAATATAGTCATGAGAAAATATTGATTGGTGTAGTCTACAGACCAAATAACTCCATCTCTTTTGCTCCACTCTTTACCACCCTTGAGGAGAAAGGCTACATTGCCACTAACGTCATTATATGCGGCGACTTTAATTGTAATGTGTTAGATACATCCGGCTCCATAGGCTTTTTGGAACAAATAAAATCGCTTGATCTAAGCCCAGTTAACACGTCTACCCCTACCCATTTTACGACCACTGCTTCAACTCTGATCGATTCAATTTTTGTATCCGATATGGGTAAAGTCCTGTTATATAGCCAACTCTCAGCACCTGCATTCTCTAAACATGACTTGATATATATAACTTACCAAGCTAAAAATGACTTTGTTGAATTTAAAGTCATGTTTAGAGATTTTCATAACTTAAATTATGCTCAATTGCAAGCTGACACTGATCGATCTGATCTGATCTGATCGATTCAATTTTTGTATCCGATATGGGTAAAGTCCTGTTATATAGCCAACTCTCAGCACCTGCATTCTCTAAACATGACTTGATATATATAACTTACCAAGCTAAAAATGACTTTGTTGAATTTAAAGTCATGTTTAGAGATTTTCATAACTTAAATTATGCTCAATTGCAAGCTGACACTATAGGCACAAGTTGGGAGCGTATTTATCGGATGCCCCTTGTCAATGATCAAACTAACTTTCTGCAGGAAAAAATTGCTTTCCTCTTTAACAAACATGTGCCGCTAAAAACAAAACCTGCTAGGCCCCCTCACCTTCAATGGTTTACCCCTAATATCCTACAGCTTATGAAAAAGCTGCCTGAGTTCTTAAATATATATTGCAAATTACGTAATGAAGCGGTTTCTAAAATAAGAAACGCCAAGCGTGTCTTCTACTATCGGAAGTTCGGTAGCTGCTCCTCAGGCAGAGAGGTTTGGAAACATATCCGTGAACTTGGGTTAGGAAAACAAAGGCCTAAAACTCCCGATGATATAGACTGCAACCACCTTAACTCAACTTTTTTAATGTCAGTTGACCCACCCTCAATAAGCTTAACTACTTTCGACCAGCCACCGGATAATTGTAGAGCATCATACTTTGAATTCTACAGATTACGCGAGGAGGACGTTGCAGAAGCGGTACTATCGATCAAATCAAATGCTATGGGGATCGATGAAATTCATCCAAAATTTTTTAAGCTTCTGCTTCCATATTTACTGCCTTTTATAACACATATCTTCAACTCAATTTTAACGACGTCGGTCTTTCCCACTCATTGGAAAGACGCTAAAATGATTCCTATTCCAAAAAAATCGAATGGAAATGCAGTGGAATTCAGACCTATCTCAATTCTGCCATTCCTTTCAAAAGTTTTTGAGAAATGTATTCTCAAACAGATTCAAATTTATCTACAGTGTAAAGAACTGCTTTGTGAGAATCAATCTGGCTTCCGTCAAAAACGAAGTTGCAAGACTGCGTTATTATTGGTAATTGACGAAATTAGGAAAGCTATTGATGACAACCATGCTTTTCGAAAGCATTCGACACCGTTAATCACACTATACTTTGCTTAAAGCTCAGAAAAGAGTTTAAATTTTCATTGCCCTCTACAAAACTTATATTTTCTTACTTAGAAGGAAGACGACAACAGGTTGTAGCGGGAAACCGATGTTCATGCTATTTGCCTATAAAGAGGGGAGTACCGCAAGGTTCCATTCTTGGACCATTGCTTTTTTCGCTCTACGTAAATGAACTGCCAAAGATTGTCGTGCATTGTGCAATTCATATGTTCGCCGATGATGCCCAGATCCACTTAAGTTTTCCCATGAATTTGGTTCACGAAGCCACTGCGCAGGTGAATGAAGATCTCCAGCGTATACTTGGTTGGTCAGCTAAGAACGTCTTAATGCCCAGAAAATAAAAGCACTTGTGATCCATAAAAGAAAACTGGACCTTAATCACTTTCCACCAATCCAACTAGACCAAAGTCCAATAGAGTACGTCGACCGCGCCAACAACCTGGGCCTGATATTTAACCGGACCCTTACTTGGTCTATCCACATAAACGCCACTATAGGTAAGATATATGGTGGATTACGTGCTCTCTGGACTGCACATCGCTTTGTTCCTACACGGACAAAGCTCATGTTAGCGAAAACCCTCCTAATACCGATTCTGCTATATTGTTCTGAAATCTTTTGCTGCCCCGACTACGACTCCAGACGAAAGCTCAATGTCGTATATAATAATATTGCCCGATTTGTATATCACCTAAAACGATATGACCATATTTCCTTTTACTCAAAGCAAATCAGCGGATGTACATTTGATAATGTGCTCAAATACAGAACGCTAAGTCTCTTACATGGCATAATTCAAACTAAGCAACCAGCATACCTTTTCAATAGGCTACGCTTCCTTCAGTCAGGTAGATCATGTATGCTTTTTCAAACGAGCTATGCCTGCTTGACGTCTGAACGCCAATTCTTCGTAAACTCCGTACTGCTGTGGAATTCTTTGTCCATAAATATTAGGAAAATTAGAAGCACAAAACAATTTAAAACCTCTCTCTTAAAATACCTGGCCAATGAAACTAATTAGATTTAGAATTTTAAACGCTTAAAATGTTCAATTTGTTTGTAAAGCCAATTGTTATTTTCTATTCTTTTCTCACTTTTACTTTATCTTACTAACCTTATTTTATTTTATTTTGTTATCACTTCCTGAATTCTTATTGTTATATATACTTGCACATACTTGTATCTAATATTTGAAAAATTTAAGGCTTCCACATTTAAAAGATTCCATTATCTTACCGTGTAAGCAATACTTACTTAGTAAATAAATAAATAAATAAATTTTGAAATTGTAAAATTGTAAAACAACACCCCCACCAGACCATACCAGAAGACATGGAAACTGACTCCCGCAACCCAGATGGCGTAAAATCGGCATCATATACATCACAACTCACTGACGAATTAAAAGTAAGAATCTTTCCTAAAGATAAATCGACTCTCTTTCAGCTAACTTCAAACCTTTCAAGACAAAAACCAAACCCTTAAACAAAAACAAGTACCCTAACAAAATTACATTTAATAACCATATATTAAAATGGCATTTAAAATCATTCAATGGAACATACGCGTGAATTACAAATTATCCTAAAAAAATATCAACCACATATAATAGCCCTCCAAGAAACACACATAATCACCCCCAAGAATATACCCATCCTAACTAACTTTACCCTACTTTCGCCTAAACATTTTAATTCCTTCGGAGGGACGGCCTTACTTATACATAAATCCGTACAGTCAAAAGAAAAACCAATCTCCAAAGAATTCGAGGCATCCTGTGTCGAAATCGAGTCCGCTAAGAAATTAAAAGTAATATCAGCATATATACCACCTAGCAAGAAATTCACATTTTCTGATTTGGATAATGTAATCAACCAACATTCGACAAAGCTAATACTAGGTGACTTAAATAGCTGAGGGACCAGTTGGGGCTCACCATCTTACAACACCAGAGGGAAAATAATCCAAGCATTTCTAAACAACTCGAACTTAATACTCCTTAACGACAAATCTCTCACACATATTTCCACCCACAACACATTCACACACATCACATCACATCACACATCTCATTCTGCTCAACGGAACTATCAATAGACGCAAATTGGAGTACAATCGATGACCTACATGGAAGCGACCACGTTCCCATTCTTATTACTCTCTTTAACAATAATCACACCCAAAACCAAAGTAACCACAGTAAACCAATCTTTAAACTACATCTGGCAAACTGGGAAAAATACACCGAACTGATAAAACATTACAACAACATAATCCCACTTTCCGGTAACATTAATAAAGAAACTGCCAACATCAATAAAATAGTCCTTCAAAGCGCTCACCACCCCATACCACAAAACTCTCAACATATCTCAAACAAAAAAGTACCACAAAACCTTAGAAAAATTAAGAAAAGATAAGATGCAAACATGGCAAGCACTCAAAAAATCAATATCCAGAGAAAATATTGTAAAATACAACAAGGCAAACGCCCTTTTCAGAAGAGAACTTAAAACTGCCAAACAAACTGCTATTTCAACATTTACATCCAATATTTAACCTACTACCACATCTAATAAAATCTGGACAAACATTAAACGACTCTGTGGACTAAATAACATAAAACACATCCATACCATAATAATCCCAGAAACCAACCTACCGATATCAGAAAATTTTACAATAGCCACCACCTTCTTCTCTCATATTTTCATCCAAGCCAAAGCCTCTCTATCTCACACTCTATCGTCTGCATCCAAAACAGCCCAACAAATAGAAAAGGAGATCAGTATAAGCACTAAAATCTCTAATCGGAATTGACAGAATAGAATAATAGAATCCTCATACACTACAATCACATTTTGGTATCATTAATCCCCCAGAGCTACAAAACTAGCCTCTCCATCCCGATTTCCAAACCAAGCTCAAACAAAACAGATATTAAGTCATACCGCCCAATGGCCCTAAATCCCTGCTTCAGTAAAATCCTTGACAAACATATAGCTAAACGTTTATGGTGTTTTGTCAGCAAAAACAAATTTACGACGATTTATTACATCTAAATTAAAAAAAAACCTATCGTTAGCCCATACACAACATACTCAAAAAACTTAACGCAAACAAAAATAATACAAACAAAATACCATCAGTAATATGCAATTGCCTACATCTTTGCCCAAAACACAATATCCAACTTACATTCCTACCATAAACAATCCCAACAAAACCTCCCCTGGACCTTACCCACAAACGCAATAATCCTTACACTCTCCCATCTTAACAAACCAACACCAGCCCCGCCATCTATCGCCAACACTTCCTAACAATAAAAAAGCACATATCTGAACCACAAATTCATCTTTACCGACGGATCCAAATCTGATCATAACACCTCCTATGCCATAACAGATCCAAAGACCTGCATCAAAAGGATAATGCTCTTGAACTTCAGCTCAATCTTCTCAGCTGAAGTTATCGCCATCCACGAAGCAATACAACTGATAAAAGGCAATAAAACCAAACGCATTATATGCTTCGACTCACTATCAGCACTTAAAGCCACCAACAACATTAACAATATTAACTACTACGAAACTTCAATCGGCAATTATCTTATACAATACCCAAACATCATACTATTATGGGTCCCAGGATACCAAAATATAAAAGGGAACGAAATTAGCTGATCAAAAAAGTATCCGTCTAACTCAAACATAAACCTGGTACCAAAATCTAAACATAGCACAAAAAGCGGAACAATTTACAAGACCACTACCACAAGAAAAATATCAAGATTAATGCAAACAAAAATTATTAGACTACGCCTAGGACATATAAAACTCACACATAAACATTATATAAACAAAGACTTATCGAATATTTATCCATCTTGCTCAACCAATACACAAATATCCATCTCACATAGATATATTAACCGAATGTCCAACTTTTACAAATCATCGTCTAATAACTTTCCAAAATAAGAACCCCATATCTATGTTAGCTGAACCTACAATAGAAAATATACACAAAATAGAAAAATATTTAAAAATTATGAAACTAATACATGAAATATAAACATCCGTTAACGTAAACACTCCTGGGAACACCATCTTACAAATACATCTAAGAAATTTAGAAATTTAGCCCCGAAGCCATGCAAAAATACTTAAGTTAGGTTATTAGTTTTAACTTTTACCTTACTGTAATAATAATAAGAATAATAACTTTATCACACCCATTCTAATTAAAGATATGATGGATGATTATAACTAGCCTCAAGAAAGTTAGAATAAGAAAAGGAGTGAGGACGAGATAAGTTGTGTAACAACTTTTTCCTTATTAACAAATAAAAACAAAAATTTAATTTATATGTTTTTATTTTATTTTGATTTTTGTAACCTGAAAGCGGGACGCTACACGGGAATGAAGTAAAGAGGGTGATAGTGGAGGGGAGGGGTAGGGTATGTTCATGGGTTTTTATTGAACTTGGGGTTTAAAAGAAAAAAGTAAAATAACAAGCAATATTTTTAAATTTCTGTTTACACTTTAATTAGAGTACTTCTCGTTTGAACACATTTGTTTTAGCAATTCCCGCGACCCTTTCAAAAGTGTTAAACATTGTTCACATGTTTAATCCACCTTGCATTTGCAAATTAATATATTTTGCAGTGTTTACATTTTTAAATTAGTTTTTTTCTGGTGTCCATGTGCATTCCTGATTTGAAGTCTGTATTTCATTTTATTATGTAAGGATACTTTTGCTGCAGATCACTGTTGAAATTACATTTACATTTCGGCATTTTTATGAATATCTAGAATAACTTATGCGAAAAACGATTGGGTACTCTGAAGAATAACACTACGAAACGACAAAACTTGCAAAATTATATTCAACTTCAAAGTTTCTCTCTCAAACAAAAGTAACGGTAAAGCGTTTACCGCGTTGCAAATTGCAAAGTAGCTGTACTAACTGTAATAGGTGTAGAGTAGTGTGAGTGAGTGAGAGAGTGGTTTAGCAATGAGGGCAGAGAAAGCACAAAGCACATAAACGGTCCATGTGAACGCAACGCAACTGTGGACGAATGTACGTACCTACGTACACGTACATATGTATGTACCTACGTTCGGCAAGTGTATTTGTTAAGGTGAGTTACATACGTGAGTGAAAACTGATACGCAATGACGTCATCGTGTGTTCGAGAGGAATCGTTGCTACTAATAACAATGCATGTTATTGAATATTGCTATTTAATCATCTGTAGGGTGCCCCAAAGCGGAATATTTCGTTGTCCCCACTGAGGTCTGGTGGCCAGCGGGACACACACTCTAAAAGCGGGACGTCTGGTCACGTTATGTATACATGTCTTTTTCAATTTAGGAACAAAATTTTGAATTGTTTTTTCCAATTTTGATCCAATAATCTTTTCCTCCAATAGAGAAATTTGGCGGAAAATGTTGAGTTTAGGTAAATTCATTAAGTCGGACCAAATCTGCGAAAAACCTTTCGCTGACAATATGTTTGCCAGAAAAAAAAAATATTTGCAGCGCTGCGCATTAGTCGAGTTAATAAGGTAGCAATTTCAGAGGTGTCCAGTATGCCAGTAAGTGTGAAAGTTGAACTGGACTGTCCGGAGGACGAGGAACCAACTTCGGAGGCGTCCGCTCTAATAATAGGATCGAACGAAGACGAATTGGTTTGCGATGCCGAAGAACCGCTAAGCTGTTGGAACCCAGAAAAGTAAGCGTTTATCGATATGAACACCATGCAAAATAAATTTAAAACTCCGTTTGTGTGTTGCTACTGAATAGATATAAAAAATGTAAGTAACTATTGAATCTTTTACGAAGATCATTAAGGCAAAAAACGAACTTGTTCATTGAAAGGCAGTTGTATTTAAAAGTAAAAAAGGTAATATATTCCAAAAAAAACTGCAGAGGAGAACTTTTGTCGTAGGTTACCCGCCCAACTCCAACTGTTGTGCAGAACATAACATCAAATTTGGATAGAAAAGCTAAGGGTTGTAGGTATACAAATTAATTGAAAATGTTTGCACTTTCGATTCATTTCACTTCTCCAATTAGTTTTAGGTTGCTGCAGCCATTTTCAACTTATCTTCGGTTGTCATTCTGCGGTCCTTTATTTCATAGTGGCCAAAGGCACCGGGTAACATTGAGCTCAATGTCAAAAGCTTAGAACTCAAGGTGAGTCCGCTACCCAGTATCTATAAGTATAAATACTGCTCAATTTCGACTGACGAAATGTCATTAAAAGCGTATTTTGATTACTGCAGAAAAGGCGATGCCGTAATTGGTTTGGAAGACTTCGGTGAGAGCGAGTATCGTTCAAATTGGCCTGCGCGTAATGTTTTTGTACTGATGGTTCAAGGCATTGCTAAGAGATGGAAACATCCCCTCGCCTATTATTTTGTCAGGTGCACACCATTCGTATTAGAACAAATCATTTTTGAAGCCTTTTCTGCACTTCAAGAGAGTGGTTTAATTCCGATGCAATTTGTGTGTGACCATGGATCAAATTTCAGAGGGTTAGCACGATTACTAGACGTAGATTTTGCTAAGCCCTAGTTCATAAAAAATAGTAGTAGGATTTTTTTTCTTTGAACTGACTCATTTGATGAAATCTGCCCAAAATTGCTTGTTAAAGAATGACATAGATTATAACAATTCAGGCACTCAGTGTACAACCTTTGATTTTACTACATCGATTCCAAATTAAAACTTAGGTTAGCACCAAAACTTACAGAGGCACATACCTCTCAAGTCTTGAGCAATACAGTTGCAGCGGGACTCTTAACTTACTGCAGCTCTGGTAAAAGTCCACAACTGTAAGCAGGACAGCCGATTTTTTAATAACTTATTTGATATTTTCAATTCATCTCGGCGTTAAGACGCAAATATGTCTAAGCAAGCTTATAGTGGAAATGAGATTCAAACGCAATTTTAGTTAAATACGCAACAACTGAAGGCAAAGACGTAACCAACCAGTTCTATTTCATAAAGGGCTGGTTGCTTAACATTTCTTCTTTAACCTCTTTGTGGTGGAATACTAGATTTTTATATTTTTTTTATTTTTTGCGATTTTTTGTACCAGTCATCTTAACCAGGATTGCGTAGAGAATTTTTTTTAGTAAAGTAAGGAGTTATGGAGGTAAGTGTACGTGCGTAACACCGTACATTTTTCGACAATTTTCCAAAAATTATGGGGCCTTCAATATTTGAATATTGTTAGAACGGGAAATTGTGAATTGGGGAATTACATTGCATTCAAAAAAATGTATGGTCATCATTTCGTTAAACACACGTCTTGGATACTTCGGACGTAGTACCATTGCCCACTTTAGACCGTGTTGTAAAGACCACAATTGCAATTTACTTGCCCCGCCCCAAGAATTCGTCAAAAACATCCGTGCGCTGGAGGAACAATTTTGCATAGTATTCGATGAATGCAACTTTTTGCGCATGATTGTACCGGAAATTTCTGCAAAAATTAAATCTGCTCGCACTTACGTTTGTTGCAAAAATTTGCCGAAGCATTTCATTTTACACTATTTCCTCAGACTTAGGATATATTTTGTTTTGAAATTTTGGAATAGACATATTTGCTATCCCTCTTTCAGGAACAATTTTCTTTCATTAAGCCATTTAAAAAAAAAACTGCTGTCCATTTTTGTGGAACTATTTTTTATTCTTCAGTTCTCAGAATGCGGGATGGGTGTAATAGGCCTACAGGGGAAACCGAACACCAAGTAAAAAAAAAATCGATTAACCCACCGCTATGCATACCTCAAAGGTGGTGTGGAATTGCATAATCCAAGAAAAAAAAAACTATTTCTTTAAATTTATTTTATTTACTGAATAAAAAAATTAAAACAAAAATCGAGAAAAAGACATTAAGTAGTAGCACAGATGCTATAGTTTACATAGATATTGCACGCCGAAGGAAAAAATCTAACCAGTTTTTAGTTGCCTGTTTTTACTTCGAACTTCAAGTTCTGAACAATTTGCATGAACAAAATATATTATAAAACCGAAGTCAATTCTTGGGATCGTATGTGTTGTATTGTGTGTACAGCCAACGAGCAGGCATGCGCCGCGCCGTGCAGATGTGTCTGTAGTTATCGTTTTCAGCCCTTATCTTCATACATAAAACAACCACAGTTCACGGAGCTGTGCGGCGCGCTCGCTTGCTGTGTAGTTGCTGTACCTCATTCGCCGTCGACTCTAACTAAACGAAGAAGAACGTCGAGCAGTTGCAGCAGTTCGTGTGCAAGGTGCGATCAGTTATTGGAAAGATGTACAAAAGAGGAGAAAACAAATGCAACTTTAAAAAAAATATTGTTAAGTTACGAACTTAAATTAAGAAATTTAAAAATAAAACACTATAAAAAAACAAAGCGCATACTGCCATAAAAATTTTTAATAAAAATAAAATATCTACGACGTCTCAAAGCGAAAGGCTCAATATTTCAGACCATTCAAAAACATTTTGTAAAATGCTTCTGAAAGACTACAAAATACAACAGCCACGAAAAAGAACTTTCCCAAAACATTTATTATAGATCACAAAGCGCCTATAAATTTTTGAGAGATAAACTTGGCTTTAAACTTCTTTACAATTCCTCTTTCTGTAGATGGGTAAAAGGATTACAACCAGGATATGAAAACAATGCTCATTCGTATATTAAGTCAAAGTTCGCTTTATTAAACCAGCGAGAACGTTGTGTTGTCCTGATATTTGATAAATGATAATATAAAAAATGATTTAATAGATGGTTTCGAAGACCTTGGTGTAGAAAGAAGTAAATTGTTTGCTAATGAAATATGTGTTTTCATGCTAAATGGTTTGTTTGATAGTTGGAAAAGTGTTTTAAACTATTTTGTGTCAGCAAACGGTGTAAATGGGGATAACCTAAGCGAAATTATAAAAAACAATTTAAAAATCTGTCAAGAACTTGGTCTAAAGGTATGTGCTATTGTTTGCGACCAAGAAGCCAATAATAGAAAAGCTTATAAAATGTTAGGTGTTTCTGAAGAAAACCTATTTATAATCTTTAATGATGAAAAAATATTTTGTTTTTATGATTTCCCTCATTTGTTAAAATCACTTCGTAATGTTCTATTGAAATCAGATCTACAAACTCCAGATGGTAAAGTGTCTTTTGATGTTATCAGAGAAATATACAATTTCTAAACTGGATTTACGGAGAAACGAGACACTGAAAGCCGTATGTACAAAGTCGAGTGGCCGAGATCAGAAGATTAACAAGATTAGTAGATTGGGGTTATTGCAGCGGTAAGGAAAATCCAGCGGATTTGATTACACGAGGTATATCGGGAGCCAAGCTTCAGAAATCTACGATTTGGCTTCAAGGACCAGAGTGGTTAATTAAGTTCCCTGATGAGGAAGAGTTTTGTCTACCTACCGAGGATCAAGATGGGACGTCCCAAACTGTCCTTTTAACAACGGAAGAAACTGGTGTTTCCTCCAATGGCGAACCATTATTAATCGTGGAGGACTTTAGTACATGGGGACGTTTGTTAAGGACAACAGCTTGGGTTCAACGATTTATTGCAATTTTCCGCAAGAGAGACAGACCGAATAGCAATCACTTAACGTCAGAGGAACTTGATTCCGCTGAAAACTATTGGGTCAAGTATGTACAAAATGAGGTTTATGCTAATGAGATCCGATTTTTGTAGAAAGGCCAATCAGTCGACAGAAGCTCTCCAATAGCTGAGCTTTGCCCCTTTTTGGACGACAGCGGGTTTTTAAGATTAGGTGGTCGCCAACAATTCTTAGATGCCACCTTTGATGAAAAACTCCCAAAACTTTTGCCATGTAGCTCGCGATGTACGGTACTTCTTATTGACGATTATCATCTGAGGACTTTATACGGAGGCGTTGGTATGATTCTCGCGAAGCTAAGAGAACAATTTTGAATCCCTAGGAGTCGGTAGCTTATAAAGAAGATCATCAAAAGGTGTAACATTTGTAAAAAAAACTGTTTGGTCCACCAGCTGTTCAACCGTTTGCCCCTCTACCCAAGGAAAGAATAACACTGACAAAACCATTTGATAACGTGGGTATCGATTTTGCGGGCCCCTTGTTTTACATCACAGATTCAGCGAATATATGCAAAAGTCCTACTTGATTACATGTGCTGGTGACCAACATGACTACTGACGGATGTTTAATGGCAATAAGACGCTTCATTGCCCGGCAGGGTGTACCTTCATCAATTTATTCGGACAACGCCAAAACTTTTCGCCGAGCTGCTTTGGAGCTGAACCAAGCTGGTGATATTATAGACGATGACGTGTTCCATTTATTCCTTTCTCAAAAATGCATTAAATGGAATTTTATAGTTGAAAGAGCCCCTTGGTGGGGCGGGTTTTGGGAAAGATTGGTTCGGATGATTAAGAACATGCTTAAAACCGTGATTGGACGAGCCAAGTTAAATTTTGACAAATTAAGAACTTTTCTGGTCGAGGCTGAATCTATCGTTAATGACCGACCAATAACCTACCGATAATGCCCTCAAAATTTCTGACGATTACATATTGACCACATATCGGTAACATACGAGTAACTTCGGAGACCAGTGCTGAGATACAGGAGCTTTGGAGACACCGTATTAAATATACGAATAATCTCTGGTGGCGATGGCGTGTCAAATATTTGCAAACATTGAGGTTATTTCACACAAATATTACAAAATTAGCTGTTCATCTGAAAGAAGGAGACGTTGTCTTACCATTTGACAACTCCAAGCCTCGAGTACATTGGAAGTTGGCTATCATCACCAAGGCCTTTCCTGGACGAGACGGACGAGTTCGTTCTCGTGAAGTTAGTTAGAAAGGAATTTAGAAGACCCATTCTGCTGCTATATCCTTTGGAACTCGGTGCGGCGGAGGGTGTTGAAAAATAAGAGGACTAGATTTTTTAAATGAAGAACAATAATTGTTGTCTCTATCTTGATTTTATTTCTTTACCTTTATATTTCCTATTTTCTTTCTTGTACAGTCAGTTGCGATTTTGAATTACGACGGATAAGACCAAAAATAAATTTAATTTTGGTGGGGGCCAACGACCCCATTCATTCGGCTTAATACAAGCTATAACTTACAAATTAAACTTAAACTAAAACTTAAAATTAAGGTTGGTTGGAGTGGTGAAGGAGAACGGATTTGAGGTAGGGAGTGGTGCTGTGGAAGTCAAAGACGGTAGGGTTTGCGTTGATTTGACGTAGCATACGGGAGATTGATTCGTTCGCGCCATAGGAGATGTGGTAGGTTGGTAGATAGAAGAGTCGAGTGGTACGTAGATTACGAGGGTTAGTGTTGAGGAAAATGGAGTTGTGAAGGGACGCGCATTCAACGTGACCTGAAAGGAGTCGATGAATGAAGAGAAAGTCTGCTGCATCTCTGCGATCTTCAAGGGTGTTTAAGTTGATATTATCGTGATGATTAAGTTGATTAAAAGGATCGTCCCATTGAATACCTCGAAGAGCAAATCGAAGAAAACGGCGCTGAATGCTTTCAATTCTCGAGATATGAACACGATGATATGGGGACCATACTTGACTGGCGTACTCTAGGAGGGGGCGAACAAAGGTAATATAGAGGGACCTGGTCACGTATAGGTTGGTGAATTGTTTGAACCACAGTTTTACGAAACCTAGTGCAGAGTTGGCTTTGAGGATTATCTCATCCATATGTAAACGGAAGTTGAGCTTGCTATCACACAAAATGCCGAGGTCACGAAGAGATTGTACGGAGGAGATAGGTTGGTTATGGAGAAGATAGAGTCGGGGAGGAGATTGGTTCCGCTTATGTGAGAAGATGATGGATTGGCATTTGGCGATGTTAAGTTCCAAAGAATTTTTGAGGCACCAGATCGAAAAACTATCAAGATCTTGTTGAAGGAGGAAAGAGTCATGGGAAGAAGAAATGGTTTTCAAAAATTTGGTATCGTCGGCGTAAAGGGAGACAGACGAGTGTTTGATGATCATATCAAGATCATTTATGGTTAATATAAAAAGAAGGGGACCGAGATGGCTGCCTTGTGGAACTCCTGAGGTGGAAAAAAATTGAGCGGAAAAAACGGTTTTCGAGGTAAGAGGATATCCATTTTAACAGAATGGGTTAAATCCGAGGGCAGACAATTTAAAGATGATGAACCGATGAGAGATTTTATCGAAGGCTTTGCTAAAATCGGTTGCAACTACATCGACTTCATTGCCATTCTCTATGGCAGAGAGGGCAAAGGATATGAATTCAACGAGATTTGTGGTGGTTGACCTACCCTTTAGGAAGCCGTGTTGTCCAAGGGAAATAAGTGATTTGCATTGGAAGCTTAGAGCTTCATACAAAATACTTTCGAAGAGTTTGTGTATATGGGAGAGTTTAGCGATGGGACGATAGTTGGATATTTCATTCTTTGATCCTTTCTTGTAGATCGGGGTTACGAAGGAGGATTTCCAAGCCTGAGGAAATTCTCCTTGTGAAAGGGATAGACGGAAGAGATTAGAAAGGGAAGGGAAAGAGAGGAAGAACATTTTTTAAGAAATATGGCAGGGAGGCCATCTGGGCCGGGTGTGAATTCATCATTGAGTTGGTGTAATTTATATTCAATATAAGACGGGTCCAAAATATGAAAGAGAAGTGGGCCATTGGAGAAGTTCAATAGGTAACTAAAATAGGATGGATCTGGTACAAAGGAGTCGTTGGTGAAGGATTGTTTAAAAAAGGTGGCAAATAGGTTGGCAATGGTGAGTTAATCGGTTGATGACCTGTTGTTGAAAGAGAGGGAAGGAGGGTAACCATCGGACTTTCTTTTGTAGTTAACAAAATGGAAAAAGGACTTAGGGTGGTTTATAAGGTTGACTTGCGCATTGTTAAGGTAACGCTGGTAAAGGGAATCGTAAAGTTCGGTGAAATGAAGATAAGTACCAAGTCAGTTGGAATAGTCGGTAAAGGATCTGGTACCCAGGAAAACAGCCCATAACTTATTTCTCTTATTTCGTAAGGAACGAAGCTTGCGATTATACCAGGGAGTAGATGATGTTTTAAGGTGGGAAAACGGAACGTAAAGGGAAAAAGAATTAAATATTTCTTTATAAAAAATGGATAAGGCATCATTTATACTTAGGTTGTGAAAGTTAAAGAGGGATCTGCTGAGATATTCACTGATTTTGTGAAAGCTTGCTGTATGAAAGTCGCGGGATGAGAGAGTTGTGGGGGGAGTGGACTGGAATGAAGAGTTATGAAAAAATAAAAGTAGAAGGGGGGGATGGTAGTTATCGATTGTTGAGAGAGATAGGGGACAAAGTGAGACTGAGGAGTTAATTGGATCTGTTGTAAAAATAAGGTCTAATTGCCTGCCCATAAAATTGGATATACCACTGACTTGGCATAGACTTGAATCTGTTAAGCGATCTAAGAAGAGACATTTGGCATTTGAAGCGATGAAAAACGATTGATCATCTGATGGAGTCCACTGTAGCTGAGGAAGATTAAAGTCGCCGAAAATAAGGATATCATCAATAGGGTCTGGCAGATCAATTAAATGGTCGATCGCATCAATAACAAATTGGTAAGATTCGATAGGTTGAGCTGGTAGGATGTAGCAACATATAACGTAAAGGGACTTGAGAGGCAGTGATATTTTTATTGCGACAAAGTTGGCTTTAGAGGATGAAGAAATTGTAATGGGAGAAGACTTAAGGCTGTTGTCCATCGCCAGTAGGACGCCTCGACATTGGGAATCTTTATTTGTGCGGGTAGGATCGTCGTCGCGAAAAACATTAAAATTAGGGGGGAACAATTCCTGGTTCTTTATGTCGGGAATCAAATTGGTTTCGGTCAAGGCGTAAATATCAAAGGGAAGAGCTTTTTTTTTTTTTTGTTTATAGTTGCGCGCGCCTAAGGGGTTAGATACCCTTTTACTGTTGCCAGGGCGCGGGCGGAAATTTGCTGTATTTGCGGTATTTGCTCTCCAGGGGTGGGAGTCCGAATAGGACGGAGAGTTTTTTTTTCACTCAGAGTGGAAGGTTATAATTTGCAGTAATTATTTGTGCTTGAAACTCTACAACAGCCAAATCTACGTGTCAGTGTTATGCCTTCACATGCAGAATTTTTCTGTCTGAGTTCCAATTACACAACTGAAAAACTTGAAAGACTTGGTCATGGGCAGGATTCGAACCTAGACCCCTCCGAGTGAGAAGCGATTGCTAGTACCACTACACCACGGCCACCCCTAAATGCGATTGACGTAGGACAGCATTGGTTTTAGAGCGAAGACCTCTTACATTCTGGTAGTAAAATGTAAGAGGGATGTTGTGGGGTGGAGGTGTGAGGCAGGATGTTTTAAGCGCTGGCAAGGGAGGCATGTTATGGACGAAAAGAAAAAATTTGTCGTGGTCGTCTGGCCTTCGCTGTAGGTGTGATACTCGTTTAGAGTGAACATAGTTACCGAATGCAGCGAGGTCGTCTGCTACTTTCTGAGGGGCATGTTAAAAATCTCGTGGTACCTAACATAAAGGTTCCTGAGACTGATAGGGTCCTTAGGGAGGCCTTCCTGCTGGATGGAAACCATGATGCTGGTTTTGGTTTTCGCTTCGTAGCAGACCGAGTCCGATTTGTCATGTAGATAGGCAAGAAAGAGACGAATGTTTTCATATATCTTTCTTTCTCTGAGCCTAGAAAGAGCATATCGACTTTCTGTAGTGACATTGGTTTGCTGTGTTAGTTTAACAGTGGGGGGAAAAAGGGGATCAAGAATAGGAGCATTGGAGGAGGAAGATAGAGATAAATGATTGGATATGGAGTTGGACGAGGGATGAGATGTGGGGTTTAGGGTATGGGAGTTAATGAAATTAGGGTACTTAGCTCAAGTTTTAAGGTCGAAGTTGGGAATTGAGTTCCCAGCTGAGTTTGGTGGCGTATCAAAAATAGGGCCTGGGGCTCGTGAAACCGAGGGAGAAGGCGAGCTGGAAGCGGGATTTAAGATAGGTGTTAAGTCAAAAGAGACACGTTGACGTCGTGGCTTGGTTTGGGGTGGAATAGAGGGAGTTTCAGTGTGAGTGGGAGGCTTAAAATTAGGAAACATTTTAATTTTAAAGCTCCAATTGGAGCTGGTCTGTTTTGAGAAGAGGAGTAGGGTCTTGGAAAATTGGATTTGCTTGATATCTTGATAGATGGTTTAGGTAAGACGGACTGCTTGACTTTATCCTGCTTCTTGGTCGTATTTTCCAACCATTTGCAGACACGTTGAAGTTGTTGCTGGCTGGATTATGAAATAGCCATTCGTATTTGGCCGGCATATTGAGCTTGAAGCTGCGCTTCCAAGGTTGAAATTGTTGCTGGCTAGATTATGGAATAGCCATTCGTATTTGGCCGGCATATTGAGCTTGAAGCTGCGTTTACTTTTGTGGTAAGATGTTGGAAGTAAATTGCAGTGGCTAATGGTGATGCCATATTTCTTTACGAAGAAATTCGAGATCCAACCAATGTGTATATACATATACACTTGAAACGCACTTTGTTTTTGTTTTTTTTTTACTTTATTTTTCGAGTCATAAGGTGGCTTAGGGGATGGTAAACCGGAAAGGAAAATACTCAAGAGAAGGGAAGTCATTTTCTTTTTTAAGATTTTGTTTTTAAATTCATCATATATGATGCATTTCTAAGGTTAGACCGTAGGGGCGCGAAGAGATACTTTGGCGAAACATGGAGTGATGATTTATTAGTCAACGGACAAAACAAAGGGTAGCCGCCCAAGATATCCACGGACCGCGTAGCTACCATGGTGTGACTAGCTATTCATGCTAGCCACTAAGGGCTGGGAAATTTTGCGTAGGAGAGAACATCATCCATCTCTCCTCTCTTTTGGTGCGATTGGAGGTGGGAATTTAGTTTCAAACTGATTTCAACGGGAAGAAGATTTAAGATTGTGGCTTAGGACGAATTCGGGTCCCCTTTTTTTATACAAAAAAAAAGGAGAAAAATTTATACAGCTCAACTAACATCAGGAGAAGGCATGAAAATAATATAACTGCGTTTGGCAATTTTCAGTAGCAAGATCCCGCCCCCTTTCCGACGAGCTTAGGATGGAGCTAAAATTTGCATGCCTCCTACTCTTTGCCAGGTCTGGCCGCTCTAAGTGTCTGTTCTCGGCGGTCGAAAGGGTGAGGGAAAGGTAGAAGGGAGGGTTCTTCGTGGAATTGGATTTTGCTTCCAAGGATTAGTGTTTTTTACCATCGTTATACATACAACCCCTAGGTTGTATGTGAGCACCCCCTCCCCTATTATTGTTGCCCCGTTTTAATGGCAGGGCAATAATAATTATCGTTACAAGGGTTTGCTGCATTTGTAGTTTTCTATTCCAGCATTTGTTTCGAAAGCTCAAAATTAGTGACTTTATGGTTTCCGTTAAAGCTTTTGCTTCGGTCAAATATGAGTCAATTCTCGTTCTTATCCATCTGCGTCTGACATAATTTCTCATTTTGATCAGATCAATGTTGTAAAGTGGGAGCGAATTTGGGCTATTCTTATTTACTGACTCATCAATACAATCGAGTACTGAACTTGTGAAATGACTTACAGCTTTGTCGATTTGTTTTTGATTTATTGCATCAGGTAACATTTCCTGGTAATTTCTCAATTTCAAAAGTATTTTGCTCCTAAATCGATCCCAATTAGCGTTCTGATAGTCAAAAACTAAATTGTTCGTCTCTTTGGGTGACAAAACAATGCTAAATTTAACCGGCAAATGATCAGAGCTTAGATCATTTATCACAATAGGTTGGCTAAAAAGTTCTTGTATATTTGTGAGAAACAAACCCAATGTTGACGGGTTAGCCCGCGGGTTAGACGGAATGAGGAGGGTATAAAATATGAAATGGGTGCCTAGAATGCAGGTCAGCAAGGATATTTCCCAACAAATTTGCTCTGAGACAACCCCAGTTCCTATGCCTACAATTTAAGTCGCCTCCTACTAGAAAAATGTCGTTAAAACTAATCAATTTCCGTAAATCGCGATTTAAATCGAAACGCTTCTGTGCTGTAGCACAACCGTCAGGAAAGTAAACACAAATCATTTTTATTGAACGGCCGTTAGTAAAAGGTATTTCAATAAATATATTCTCAATTAATTTTGTTTTGACAACTGAAAGAATTTGGTGTTCTATTGTTCTTTTAACGACAACGGCAACAGCACCAACTCTTCTCTCTATCTATCTAAGCGGTAACATTTGTATTCTCTATTTGACAATTTATGTACATTTTGATTGAGCCCCGTTTCAGTGACTAGACCTAGATCAATGTCATGTGAGCTTAAAAAAGCAAAAAATTCTAAAGCTTTATTGCGAATGCTTCTAGCATTCCAACTGATTATATTTAAGCCGACGTTCATATTTATTTAACTGGTTGATACAAATGCTTAATAGCTATAGTATTAAATTGGTCGGCTTTTGTGAGAGCGTTGATTTCTTCAAAAGCGTGAAAAGCTCGCTGGTTTCCTTTGATGCCGCAACTGAGTTGTTGGTGGTCCACGCATTTGGGCAATTGGTTCTTGGATTTACTATTGGAATGATCTCTGGCAAAGTACTTTTACGCCGCGACGGGAGAGCGGGAAAGTCGTTGGTGTTTGGGACGCACCCTTGAATTTGGTGTTGTTGCTGGTAATTTTTATGTGCATCAAACTTCGCCGGCTGTGAATTGTTTTTATTAGAGAACCGTCCTCTAATTTCAAAATAGATTTTCGACCTTCAACATTTGGGGTCGGTAGATTTGTGAGTTTTGCTCCAGTTTACACATTTAATATTATTAGACCTGCACTCACTTGAATTATGGTTTTTCAACAATGCGTGTTAATATGGCAATTCTTTTCGCCGTGGCCGAACATTTGGCAATTGTAGCACTGCGTGACTTTATTACGTTGTGTTGCAGCATACCGCAGTTGAACATACAAACAATACATATGTACATACATATATATAGCGCATTTGAACAAACCAACAATACATACATACACATATATACCGCAGTTGAACATACAAACAATACATACGTACACATATATAGCGCATTTGAACATACAAACAATACATGCATACACATATATGCATATATACATCCAAGTAATTTTTATTGCCTTACATAGCGAAGCGGCACTTGTCATCACGCCACCTGCTCTCAAAAGGTTATACATATTTGTTTTTGTACTCGCGACGCATTTTAAGTTTTTTTTTTTAATTGATTTGGCTATTATTCATTTATCAACTGTTCTTTGCCTATTGCATTAAATGTGGTGTGGTGACATATGCAGTTTCTCTTAGTAAAACAAGACGAGAGCAGTTCAGTTCTTATTCAACCATCGCGGATGAAGCTCGCATTATTTAAACGTAATCGATGTAATTTATTTGAATAAATTGAATTGAAGTACATAACTTTTTTTCTTAACTATTCTTTGAAAAAGATCAAAGATTCACCAAGGTCCTTCGAGCCGGATTTTATAACTTTATAGCATTTTCACACCATTATTGTCCAACGTCGTTGTGATATCGCAACCTAAAATCAATTCTACCCAACTTCAGCCTTGAAAATGGTTGATGAAGCCAGCGGTTCCAAGTCGAATCCATCGATTTCCATCCCAACACCATCTGTAGCTCCGGAACTCAAACAACTTCGTTGTCAACGTGCAGTACTCCTCGGCCAGTTAACCAAGCTCAAAAATAATATCGCCAGCAGACTTCAAGAATTAACTGAGTTTGAGTTAGAGACGAAACTGGGTTTGCTGGAAACCCAGTTTATCAACTTTAATCAAACACAATCCCAAATTGAACGACTGGACGAAGCAGAGATTGATACCGGTAAGCGAGATTTATTCGAAGAAGCCTATTGCAATGTAAAGGCTCAAATGCGTCAACAACAAGAGCGCTTACGCCCACGACATTCGTTCGACACATCCATGCTAAATACAACTCAGAGCATACAAATCCCTTCCCAACGCCGCGTCAACCTCCAGAAACTGCAACTAATAACATTCTCCGGAGATCTCATCAAGTGGATGGATTTTTATAATATGTTCTCCACATTAATCGATGAAAACTAAGACCTCTCTGATATAGAAAAGTTCCAATATCTGCGTGCCAGCGTAACGGGGAATGCCGCCAAAGTAATACAATCTCTGGAAATAACGTCACAAAATTACAAGGAGGCATTGAAGTTGCTTAAGGCGCGATTCGATAACAAGCAGTATATCTTCGAAGCCCACATAAAGGAAATGGTCAATCTTCGCTCATCAACACGTCCCACAACAGAATCAATCGGGGCCCTAATTGACACTAGGTTAGTTTACCTATACTCCTCGACACTTGAAAATCAAAATAAACAAAATCATTTGAGCTTATTTTCTTAGCCTCTGCATATAAAACGGTGATGCCAATGCACTGAAGTTAATACTCTTTGTTGGCTCAGTTTTCGCTTCCTAAATGGAAACTAGGTTCAATGAGAGATCTTTTTAAAACTCTAATATAATATTATTTTTATCAATCAATAACTTTGTAATTATAACGAAATATGTACTAATTAAAAGTACATAGCTGTGTTTGATCGTTTGTTTGATTACTTTAAAATGTGCTAAATATTATGTGGAATTAAAATTTAAAATATTTTCCGAGATATTCGTGCAGACATATCCAAGAAGTGATAGAGAAGGGCAGCAACGTACAAGTAGGCCACTAGAAAAATGTTTTTACGGCAGCCAACACACTCGGTTTCGAAAAATTGTTCTATTATATGTTACTAACATATTTTTCTTTTCATTGGATTCAAAAATAAGGACGGGACGGCAAAGCTTAATAGCTTCCATAAGAGTCAGAAATCCATTCAAAATATTGTAATTTATATGAAATAGTTTAATTTCCTTAATTTTGCAGCAACATCTAAAGATAAATTCATATGGCGAAACATGAACACCAATGGCGAAAAATATTTATGGCAAAATGTTGCTTCTGAAAAAGTGAGAAGAGTAACAATGGATCAATTTTATGTAAATTTTTTCTCTCCGGAGTGCAAAAAAAAAAGTTTTCTCTCGGCCAATGTCTTTGAGTACAGTTTCTCGACACATGACCACGTTCACGACAATTATAGCATATAAGATCCAAATTTTCCCGTGGTGGCCCTACTACTTGCGCTTGTAAAATTGGAGGCAGAGACAGTGCACCCGCATGAGGACCGGTTGAGGGCTTTAAGTAAATCGGAACTTCAAAACCGAATAAGCGACCACTCTGTAATAAAATTCAATCAAGGTTTCGTTTTTTGCTATGAGTGTCTGCATCATTGCCTATGTACGACACAAGGAAAGTCCGAGAGAAATGCAGGTACAAATTCGTCATATTTATGGAATTTTGCATTTTCCCGTCAACGGCTTGTATGGCACTCGTTGAAATGCTTACCGTCGAAGACACTGGACTAGCACGTACACCGCCTGGGTTCACCACATCATTTGAATACTTGTTGCTTCTATGTCCCTAATGAACCTGATGTTCCCGTCGTTTCGTTGGGACGACAGACTGATGATGGTAGCAAGTTGTAGGGTCAGAACTCCATTGTCCGCTGGATTGTACCGACATCGCCCCTTAGCTTTCCTACCTCATCTTCTCAATCTGTCTCCCCATCGTCCGTCCAGACGTGTCAGCAACTCGTTTTAACTGCCCGTTGTCTTCTCACACAGCTACTGCAAGACTTTCTTCGACTCTCTTAGAGTGAGTTGGCGGAGGGTGGTTGAATCCATCATAACTTGAATCCCACTTCTGATTTTGTCAAGAAATTTAATTTGGCCTCTTTTTTTAAATACAAAAATTCGAGAAATGTTTTTAGTTATTTTTAGTTTTGTCTTAATTTCTGACCACTCACTCGGGCTGTTCAATATCAACTTCAACAAGATAACTCATTTTCCGACGAAGGGAACGGTTTGAGTGAGAGAGATTCGGAAAAGAACCAGGAAGGGAAAAGGAATTTATAAAAGAATAGGTAATAGTGAGGACACTTGCATGTACACACGAAGAAACCAATCTCAGCTGATTTTTACATTTCCACACGACTTTAAAATAAATATATGTGCTAACATAAAACATCAAACCAATGTTATGTAGTAGATCCAATGAAAGTGTAGTATGTTCCTTGAAAAAATGAAGGGTAGGAAAAAACTGACTATTAAAACATTAGGCCTGGTCTAGCGAGATTTTTGTAAAAATTTATAAAGGAGAACTTTTTGCTTAAGCTTAAGGAGTAGGAATAACTTCTCTGTTAAACCCAAAAAATCGCGGGAACACTTTTTTTTTTAAATTTGTTTGGAAGTATTATATAATATTTTTGGATTGATTATTATTAATGTTTTATTGATCTAATATGCGTTTAATTAGTTCTATTTTATTATCCGAACAATTCACTCTCGTTTTTTTTCCTATTTGCCCATGTCCAGGTCTTTTTTGAGTTCGTTTGAATAGAATTGTCCCAATTTACTAAAATTTCAGCTTTTATGAATTTCACAGCCCGTTAAAATCGTTAAGAAATCTTTAAAAATTGGTAGGGTGGAGAAATGAATTACTCTCTCAAAGGCGTTTTCTATTACAAATTTTTTCTCGCGGGAACAGGTTTTTGTAAAAATTTAGAGTCATGGAACAGACCTATTATTCGTACACTTTAGAATTAAGTTTATTTTAACATTTAAGTCGCACCTTGTTATAATAGAGTAGGGTTGAAGGTAGAAAGAAATTGGTATAAGTAGGATGACTTCAGGGGGAATATAGGATTTTAGAGGGCGTTAGAGATGAGAAGATAACAGTAAACCAGGATGTGGACACGCTGGGAATGGAAATGAAAAGACCAGAAAGGATGTCTCAGAGTGAGGAGCATGGCACGCTTGCGAGGCACGGCCAGGCTCACCGGATGGGGCTGTTTCTTGTGCTCACTCCTTAACAGGACCTACTACAACAAGAAAACATAAATCATGCCGGCATACAATTCAAAATACAAACCATAATCACGGACGGAACTTAAGATGCTCAGGGACGCTGTGGTGTTGATCAGCGCTAGCCATTACCCTCCCAACCAGGAAATCCGGTGGCCGACTTCATCATTTCCATAATAAGTGGACTTCGTCTCACCCGCTCACATTATCAGCGGCCGAACTTTACTTCTCTATGGCACTCCCAAAAAAAATCTTTTTAGCATCTCAGATAGCGCCTGTTTGCATGCTATTGGTTTCCGACAAAAACAATATTTTTTCTTTTCCGCTCTTTTATTATTTTGTTCTACATTTATAGCATACTCTCTGGCTCTAACATACAATACTGATTAGGTGTACATATTGTGATAACCACTTAAATGTGAGTAGCGACATCTAGCAGAAAATGTCGAAGACCAGAATATTTCGATACTGGAATAACAAAGTCTCGACTGGAGAGTGGAATCGAATTTTCTAGCAAATTGGAAATTGTATGGGACGCTGGATGGCGAGGATTGTTCTCGAAGTATGTCATTCGAGTATAAATACCAGCATCCCAAAGGTATGCAAATCAGTTTTAAAGTGTAATTTGAAGTGTTAATTAGGAGAAGTGATTAAGTGGTTTAAGTAAAAGATAAGAAAAGTATAAGTGGTTGAGAAATTGAATTGTACTGAGAGAAAGAATTAAATAGTGAATTGTAACTGTACTGAATAAAGGGATTTGTATTGAAAAGAATAAGTTCTATTATTTGTACCAAACAAACATTTTACATTGGTGTCAGAAGTGGGATAGGACTTATTGTGTGTAAAAAAAAAAAAAGTGTTTTCTGACTATTTGAAAAAGCTAGAATGGGTCGAAAACTATTGCAGTTGACCCTCGTCCAACTCAAATCCGAGTTGAACAAGAGAAGCCTCAGCGCCAGTGGAGGAAAAAGTGACCTGGTGCTCCGACTTCAGGAGGCTTTGAACAACGAGGGACATGATCCTGATGCATATTCCTTTGATGTTGACGAGGATGAACAGACAAGTACCGGCAATGACATGGCTGCGATGATGCAACTCCTCTTGTTAAAAATGGACGAACAGAAGAACAGTCTGGAAGAAAAAATGGACGAACAGAAGAACATTCTCCAGAACAGTCTGGAACAAAAAATGGACGAGCAGAAGAGCAGCATTGAACAAAAATTCAACGAACAAACCAACAATCTGCACGGTCTTCAACAGAAAATGGATGAACAAAAGAATAATCTGGAAGAACAAAAGAACATTCTCCAGCAAAAATTCGAAGAAATTGATGACAAATTTGAAAGAATAGAGAAGAACGTTGATGACAAATTTGATAGAATAGAGAAGAACGTTGATGACAAATTTGATACAATAGAGAAGCATGTTGGCGAAAAATTCGAGGAAATGGACAGCAAAGTTCAGCAACTGGCAAAAGAGCTCGACACAGTGCGAAAACAGAAACTGCGAGAATGTTCTTTAAGCGGTCCAAGGAGAAAAGATTTGAAGCCTCCCTCATTCGATGGCCAGACCTCATGGTCTACTTATAAGAAGCAGTTTGAAATGGCTGCCTGTGCAAACGACTGGGACAATGAGGAAAAGTGCTTTGCGCTAACAATGGCCTTGCACGGTCCTGCAGCAGAATTGTTGCAAACAGTAGACATCGAAAAGCATAAAGATTATGTGACTTTAGTACAGGCTATCGAGAAACGGTTTGGGGATAGCCATATGCAGGAGGTCTACAAGGTCCAATTGCAAAGCCGAACGCAGCAACGAGGAGAAACACTTCAGCAGCTCCAAGCAGACGTGAGTAGACTGGCACATCTGTCATACCCCACCGCAGGCCAGGAAATTATCGACGAAATGGCAAAAGATGCATTTATCAGGGGAATTGCAGATTCGAAGCTACAGGCAGCAGTAAGGATGGCCGGGAAAAGGACCCTTGCTGAAGCACTTGCCTTCGCTCTGGCGATGGAAGCAGCCAATCAGGCTTCCAGGGGAACACATTTCGTCAGGGAAGTAGCATCTGTCGAATGCTCCTGCACAAGAATTAGTGCCGAGGAACGAGATACTCGACGGGATAGACGAATAATGCGCTGCTGGAATTGCAATAAAATAGGACACCTTCAAAGGCAGTGTAAAGAACCGGTGCGACGAAAAGACTGCCCTCACTGTGGTGACAAGCAAATAGAGGAAGAAACCCGCAGAAACAGCTATCAAGAAGTCGGTCAACCTTCCCGAAGCTATCAGTCGGGAAATGCTTAAGCACCAACTTCGCGGGGCAGAAGTTGGTAGCAGGAGTCGACGGCCCCAGGACCATCATCCAAGTCTCGCTGGCAAAACGATGCAACGAAAGCCTTCTAGTAGAAGTAGTCAGTGGAAAAGAAAAATGGATGGCAACAGTAGACACCGGTGCCACGGCCTCAATCATCAGGAGGAATCTTGTGCAGAAGTCTTGGCTGCATAACACTAGCAGTTGCAGCTTGCGAACAGCTACAGGAGCAACGATTAAGGTATATGGTGAAGTCCGCATAAAAATCCAATTGGCCGGAATAACATTCACTCACGCGTTTCTGGTAGCTGACATATGTGACGAGTGCATCATTGGTACAGACTTCATGAGAGAACATGGACTTGTAGTCGACTTGGGGGCACAAACCCTGAAATACAGAAACATGGAGATACCAATGATATACGGAAACGCCAATACCTCAGTCTCAAATGTCGTCATCTGCAGCAATCAGAGTCTAGAGCCTTCGTCAGAAGCAATTTTGTGGGCAAAAGTGGAAGGTGGTCCTGGTAGCCACCGATTCTATTTGATGGAGCCAGAAAAGAAAAGAGACTTCATGGTAGGAAAGACCTTAGTGGAGCCAAAGAACAACATGGTCCCTGTAAGGATTCTAAATCCAAAGACATTCAGTGTAAAGGTGAAAAACGGGGAGATAGTGGGAAAATGCGTACCTGTTGAGGCTATATCGACCACAACGGATAAAAAGGGTGCAACACCGGTCACAACAGTTCAGAGCATAAAAATCAAGAACAAAATTCTCAGCCTCTGTAATCTGGACGAAGATCAGCGAATCCTGGCAGAAAAACTAATCGGTGAGTACGCTGATATATTTGCTACACAAGACGGAGAATATGGACGTACGCATATTGTTCAACACCACATTGACACCGGAGACGCTCGACCAATCCGTCAACCTGCAAGGCGTCTTCCATTGGCAAAGCAAACAGAAGTTGCCGAAATGATGTCGAAGATGAAAGCTGAGGGAGTGATTGAAGAATCGCAAAGTCCAGTGGTCCTCGTGAAGAAGAAAGATGGCAGCACGAGATTTTGTGTAGACTACCGACGTCTCAATGATGTCACTAAAAAGGACAGCTACCCACTTCCGAGAATCGATGACACTTTGGATATGCTTTCTGGAGCGAAATGGTTTTCAACACTTGACTTGAAGAGCGGTTACTGGCAGGTAGAGATAAATCGTGCTGATCGTGAGAAAACTGCCTTCACTACAGGAAGCGGTCTTTGGCAGTTTGCAGTGATGCCGTTTGGACTGTGCAACGCTCCGGCCACCTTCGAGCGACTAATGGAATGAACATTGCAAGGACTCACCTGGAAAACCTGCCTAGTATATTTGGACGACGTTATCGTCATAGGTAAGACGTACGAGGAGCACCGCGAAAATCTAAAAGAAGTGTTTGAGAGGCTACGAAGTGCTCATTTAAAGCTCAACCCAAAAAAGTGTGCCTTGTTTCGTCCGGAAGTAAAATATCTGGGTCACATTATATCAGCGGAAGGAGTAAGAACGGATCCTGACAAAATCGCAGCCGTGAAAAGTTGGCCTTCTCCAAAAGATAAACACCAACTGAGAAGCTTCTTGGGCCTCGCCACGTATTACAGAAGGTTCGTAAAGGATTTTGCTGGCATTGCAAAGAGCCTGCATCAACTTACAGAAAAAGGCCGACAGTTCAGGTGGTCTGGAGAATGCGAAAAAGCATTTCAAGAACTGAAGCGACAGCTGTGCAATGCCCCCATCTTGGGTTACCCCACGCCCGGAAAAATGTTCATCGTGGACGCAGACGCTAGCAATGTTGGGGTCGGAGCTGTGATCTCCCAAGTTCATGACGGTCAAGAGAAAGTGGTCGCATATTACAGCAAAGTACTCTCCAGACCTGAACGGAACTACTGTGTAACCCGGCGCGAGCTTCTGGCTTTAATTCTGGCTACGAAGCATTTCCATAAGTACCTCTACGGACAAAAGTTCATTCTACGGACAGACCACGCAGCTCTGAAAGGGCTACTCCAATTTAAGAACCCTGAAGGCCAAGTTGCAAGATGGATCGAGCAGTTGCAGGGCTACGACTTTGAAGTGCAACACCGCAAGGGAACACTCCACTCAAATTCTGATGCTCTCTCTCGTCGACCGTGCGGGGTAAAATGCGAACACTGCAACCGTAAAGAAGCGAAAGAACAGGCAACTATCCAAATGATCAGGACTGAGCCAATAGAGGGTTGGAGTATAGACGAAATCCGTTCCTCCCAACAGGTAGACAATGACATCGAACCAATATTGGGCTGGAAGGAACACGAGGAAAGACCAAGCTGGCAGCAGATATCAGATCGGAGCCAAACTCTGAAGGCATACTGGGCACAGTGGGACTCGCTTTTTGTGCAAGATGGATTGCTGAAGAGAAAATGGGAAAGTGCAGATGGGACAACATCTCGTATGCAGCTAATTGTGTCACGGTCCAGAGTCAACCAAGTGCTCCATGAAATACATGACGGAATCTCAGGAGGCCATTTGGGAATAAACAAGACGTTGGAAAAGGTAAGGGAACGTTTCTATTGGCTAAGCGCTAAACAAGATGTCGAGAATTGGTGCAAAAAGTGCATAAGGTGTGCGGCTACCAAGGGTCCAAAAGTAAAGCCACATGGACAAATGCAACAATACAATGTCGGAGCACCTTTCGAACGAATAGCCATCGACATCGCTGGGCCGTTTCCCGAAACCTTTAATGGAAACCGATATACTCTCGTAGTCATGGATTACTTCAGTAAGTGGCCGGAAGTGTTTGCCATCCCAAATCAAGAGGCTAAGACCGTAGCCGAACAGATAGTCAACAACTGGGTGAGCAGATTTGGGGTCCCAATGGAGCTGCACTCTGATCAAGGGCGAAACTTTGAATCAAAAGTCTTCCAGGAAATATGCCAATATTTGGGAATAAGAAAGACAAGGACAACGCCGCTACACCCTCAATCTGATGGAATGGTCGAGCGATTCAATCGGATCTTGAATGAGCATCTATCTAAGGTTGTCAGCAACTGCCAGCGGGATTGGGATCGACACATACCCCTCTTCTTAATGGCCTACCGAAACGCGGTCCATAGCTCAAACAGGGCACACACCATCCGAGATCTTATTTGGTCAAACGATTCGGTTGCCAAGTGAAGCAAAATTCGGATCCCCACCGACGGAGCCCAAAGAGGTGAACGAGTACGTGAATGACTTACGCAGCAGGATTCGTAAATTGCATGAAGACACCAGAGAAAAGATGAAGCTAGCAAGCAGCCGCATGAAAACTAGTTACGATATCAAGGCAAAATCTTCCGGTTTCAACGAAGGAGATCTGGTTTGGCTGTATAATCCTCAGCGTAAGAAAGGCAAATCACCAAAATTGCAACAGGACTGGGAAGGTCCATACAAGGTGATAACCCGCATTAATGACGTTGTCTACCGGATCCAGCGTGGGGATCGAGGAAAATTGAAAGTGGTCCATTTGGATAGAATGTGTCATTTCAACGGGATGCTGAATGACGAAGTTGTTCGAGACGAACAACTGTAGGGAGGGAGCAATATGATAACCACTTAAATGTGAGCAGCGACATCTAGCAGAAAATGTCGAAGACCAGAAGATTTCGATATTGGAATAACAAAGTCTCGACTGGAGAGTGGAATCGAATTTTCTAGCAAATTGGAAATTGTATGGGACGCTGGATGGCGAGGATTGTTCTCGAAGTATGTCATTCGAGTATAAATACCAGCATCCCAAAGGTATGCAAGTCAGTTCTAAAGTGTAATTTGAAGTGTTAATTAGGAGAAGTGATTAAGTGGTTTAAGTAAAAGATAAGAAAAGTATAAGTGGTTGAGAAATTGAATTGTACTGAGAGAAAGAATTAAATAGTGAATTGTAACTGTACTGAATAAAGGGATTTGTATTGAAAATAATAAGTTCTATTATTTGTACCCACACAAACATTTTACAATATTTACAATAAATTTGCATACCTTTGGGATGCTGGTATTTATACTCGAATGACATACTTCGAGAACAATCCTCGCCATCCAGCGTCCCATACAATTTCCAATTTGCTAGAAAATTCGATTCCACTCTCCAGTCGAGACTTTGTTATTCCAATATCGAAATCTTCTGGTCTTCGACATTTTCTGCTAGATGTCGCTGCTCACATTTAAGTGGTTATCATATTGCTCCCTCCCTACAGTTGTTCGTCCCGAACAACTTCGTCATTCAGCATCCCGTTGAAATGACACATTCTATCCAAATGGACCACTTTCAATTTTCCTCGATTCCCACGCTGGATCCGGTAGACAACGTCATTAATGCGGGTTATCACCTTGTATGGACCTTCCCAGTCCTGTTGCAATTTTGGTGATTTGCCTTTCTTACGCTGAGGATTATACAGCCAAACCAGATCTCCTTCGTTGAAACCGGAAGATTTTGCCTTGATATCGTACCTAGTTTTCATGCGGCTGCTTGCTAGCTTCATCTTTTCTCTGGTGTCTTCATGCAATTTACGAATCCTGCTGCGTAAGTCATTCACGTACTCGTTCACCTCTTTGGGCTCCGTCGGTGGGGATCCGAATTTTGCTTCACTTGGCAACCGAATTGTTTGACCAAATAAGATCTCGGATGGTGTGTGCCCTGTTGAGCTATGGACCGCGAAGAGGGGTATGTGTCGATCCCAATCCCGCTGGCAGTTGCTGACAGCCTTAGATAGATGCTCATTCAAGGTCCGATTGAATTGCTCGACCATTCCATCAGATTGAGGGTGTAGTGGCGTTGTCCTTGTCTTTCTTATTCCCAAATATTGGCATATTTCCTGGAAGACTTTTGATTCAAAGTTTCGCCCTTGATCAGAGTGCAGCTCCATTGGGACCCCAAATCTGCTCACCCAGTTGTTGACTATCTGTTCGGCTACGGTCTTAGCCTCTTGATTTGGGATGGCAAACACTTCCGGCCACTTACTGAAGTAATCCATGACTACGAGAGTATATCGGTTTCCATTAAAGGTTTCGGGAAACGGCCCAGCGATGTCGATGGCTATTCGTTCGAAAGGTGCTCCGACATTGTATTGTTGCATTTGTCCATGTGGCTTTACTTTTGGACCCTTGGTAGCCGCACACCTTATGCACTTTTTGCACCAATTCTCGACATCTTATTTAGCGCTTAGCCAATAGAAACGTTCCCTTACCTTTTCCAACGTCTTGTTTATTCCCAAATGGCCTCCTGAGATTCCGTCATGTATTTCATGGAGCACTTGGTTGACTCTGGACCGTGACACAATTAGCTGCATACGAGATGTTGTCCCATCTGCACTTTCCCATTTTCTCTTCAGCAATCCATCTTGCACAAAAAGCGAGTCCCACTGTGCCCAGTATGCCTTCAGAGTTTGGCTCCGATCTGATATCTGCTGCCAGCTTGGTCTTTCCTCGTGTTCCTTCCAGCCCAATATTGGTTCGATGTCATTGTCTACCTGTTGGGAGGAACGGATTTCGTCTATACTCCAACCCTCTATTGGCTCAGTCCTGAGCATTTGGATAGTTGCCTGTTCTTTCGCTTCTTTACGGTTGCAGTGTTCGCATTTTACCCCGCACGGTCGACGAGAGAGAGCATCAGCATTTGAGTGGAGTGTTCCCTTGCGGTGTTGCACTTCAAAGTCGTAGCCCTGCAACTGCTCGATCCATCTTGCAACTTGGCCTTCAGGGTTCTTAAATTGGAGTAGCCATTTCAGAGCTGCGTGGTCTGTCCGGAGAATGAACTTTTGTCCATAGAGGTACTTATGGAAATGCTTCGTAGCCAGAATTAAAGCCAGAAGCTCGCGCCGGGTTACACAGTAGTTCCGTTCAGGTCTGGAGAGTACTTTGCTGTGATATGCGAGTACTTTCTCTTGACCGTCATGAACTTGGGAGATCACAGCTCCGACCCCAACATTACTAGCGTCTGCGTCCACGATGAACATTTTTCCGGGCGTGGGGTAACCCAAGATGGGGGCATTGCACAGCTGTCGCTTCAGTTCTTGAAATGCTTTTTCGCATTCTCCAGACCACCTGAACTGTCGGCCTTTTTCTGTAAGTTGATGCAGGCTCTTTGCAATGCCAGCAAAATCCTTTACGAACCTTCTGTAATACGTGGCGAGGCCCAAGAAGCTTCTCAGTTGGTGTTTATCTTTTGGAGAAGGCCAACTTTTCACGGCTTCGATTTTGTCAGGATCCATTCTTACTCCTTCCGCTGATATAATGTGACCCAGATATTTTACTTCCGGACGAAACAAGGCACACTTTTCTGGGTTGAGCTTTAAATGAGCAATTCGTAGCCTCTCAAACACTTCTTTTAGATTTTCGCGGTGCACCTCGTACGTCTTACCTATGACGATAACGTCGTCCAAATATACTAGGCAGGTTTTCCAGGTGAGTCCTTGCAATGTTCGTTCCATTAGTCGCTCGAAGGTGGCCGGAGCGTTGCACAGTCCAAACGGCATCACTGCAAACTGCCAAAGACCGCTTCCTGTAGTGAAGGCAGTTTTCTCACGATCCGCACGATTTATCTCTACCTGCCAGTAACCGCTCTTCAAGTCAAGTGTTGAAAACCATTTCGCTCCAGAAAGCATATCCAAAGTGTCATCGATTCTCGGAAGTGGGTAGCTGTCCTTTTTAGTGACATCATTGGGACGTCGGTAGTCTACACAAAATCTCGTGCTGCCATCTTTCTTCTTCACGAGGACCACCGGAGATGCCCACGGACTTTGCGATTCTTCAATCACTCCCTCAGCTTTCATCTTCGACATCATTTCGGCAACTTCTGTTTGCTTTGCCAATGGAAGACGCCTTGCAGGTTGACGGATTGGTCGAGCGTCTCCGGTGTCAATGTGGTGTTGAACAATATGCGTACGTACTCACCGATTAGTTTTTCTGCCAGGATTCGCTGATCTTCGTCCAGATTACAGAGGCTGAGAATTTTGTTCTTGATTTGTATGCTCTGAACTGTTGTGACCGGTTTTGCACCCTTTTTTTCCGTTGTGGTCGATATAGCCTCAACAGGTACGCATTTTCCCACTATCTCCCCCTTTTTCACCTTTACACTGAATGTCTTTGGATTTAGAATCCTTACAGGGACCATGTTGTTCTTTGGCTCCACTAAGGTCTTTCCCACCATGAAGTCTCTTTTCTTTTCTGGCTCCATCAAATAGAATCGGTGGCTACCAGGACCACCTTCCACTTTTGCCCACAAAATTGCTTCTGACGAAGGCTCTAGACTCTGATTGCTGCAGATGACGACATTTGAGACTGTGGTATTGGCGTTTCCGTATATCATTGGTATCTCCAAGTTTTCGTATTTCAGGGTTTGTGCCCCCAAGTCGACTACAAGTCCATGTTCTCTCATGAAGTCTGTACCAATGATGCACTCGTCACATATGTCAGCTACCAGAAACGCGTGAGTGAATGTTATTCCGGCCAGTTGGATTTTTATGCGGACTTCACCATATACCTTAATCGTTGCTCCTGTAGCTGTTCGCAAGCTGCAACTGCTAGTGTTATGCAGCCAAGACTTCTGCACAAGATTCCTCCTGATGATTGAGGCCGTGGCACCGGTGTCTATTGTTGCCATCCATTTTTCTTTTCCAGTGACTACTTCTACTAGAAGGCTTTCGCTGCGTCGTTTTGCCAGCGAGACTTGGATGATGGTACTGGAGCCGTCGACTCCTGCTACCAACTTCTGCCCCGCGAAGTTGGTGCTTAAGCATTTCCCGACTGATGGCTTCGGGAAGGTTGACCGGCTTCTTGAAAGCTGTTTCTGTGGGTTTCTTCCTCTATTTGCTTGTCACCACAGTGAGGTCAGTCTTTTCGTCGCACCGGTTTTTTACACTGCCTTTGAAGGTGTCCTATTTTATTGCAATTCCAGCAGCGCATAGTCGAGTATCGCGTTCCTCGGCACTAATTCTTGTGCAGGAGCATTCGACAGATGCTACTTCCCTGACGAAATGTGTTCCCCTGGAAGCCTGATTGGCTGCTTCCATCGCCAGAGCGAAGGCAAGTGCTTCAGCAAGGGTTCTTTTCCCGGCCATCCTTACTGCTGACTGTAGCTTCGAATCTGCAATTCCCCTGATAAATGCATCTTTTGCCATTTCGTCGATAATTTCCTGGCCTGCGGTGGGGTATAACAGATGTGCCAGTCTACTCACGTCTGCTTGGAGCTGCTGAAGTGTTTCTCCTCGTTGCTGCGTTCGGCTTTGCAATTGGACCTTGTAGACCTTCTGCATGTGGCTATCCCCAAACCGTTTCTCGATAGCCTGTACTAAAGTCACATAATCTTTATGCTTTTCGATGTCTACTGTTTGCAACAATTCTGCTGCAGGACCGTGCAAGGCCATTGTTAGGGCAAAGCACTTTTCCTCATTGTCCCAGTCGTTTGCACAGGCAGACATTTCAAACTGCTTCTTATAAGTAGACCATGAGGTCTGGCCATCGAATGAGGGAGGCTTCAAATCTTTTCTCCTTGGACCGCTTGAAAAACATTCTCGCAGTTTCTGTTTTCGAACTGTGTCGAGCTCTTTTGCCAGTTGCTGAACTTTGCTGTCCATTTCTTCGAATTTTTCGCCAACATTCTTCTCTATTGTATCAAATTTGTCATCAACGTTCTTCTCTATTCTATCAAATTTGTCATCAACGTTCTTCTCTATTCTTTCAAATTTGTCATCGATTTCTTCGAATTTTTGCTGGATAATGTTCTTTTGTTCTTCCAGATTATTCTTTTGTTCATCCATTTTTTTCTTTTCTTCGTCCATTTTTAATAAGAGGAGTTGCATCATCGCAGCCATGTCATTGCCGGTACTTGTCTGTTCATCCTCGTCAACATCAAAGGAATATGCATCAGGATCATGTCCCTCGTTGTTCAAAGCCTCCTGAAGACGGAGCACCAGGTCACTTTTTCCTCCACTGGCGCTGAGGCTTCTCTTGTTCAACTCGGATTTGAGTTGGACGAGGGTCAACTGCAATAGTTTTCGACCCATTCTAGCTTTTTCAAATAGTCAAAAAAAAACACTTTTTGTTTTTTTTTTACACACAATAAGTCCTATCCCACTTCTCAATGTAGAATGTTTGTGTGGGTACAAATAATAGAACTTATTATTTTCAATACAAATCCCTTTATTCAGTACAGTTACAATTCACTATTTAATTCTTTCTCTCAGTACAATTCAATTTCTCAACCACTTATACTTTTCTTATCTTTTACTTAAACCACTTATTCACTTCTCCTAATTAACACTTCAAATTACACTTTAGAACTGACTTGCATACCTTTGGGATGCTGGTATTTATACTCGAATGACATACTTCGAGAACAATCCTCGCCATCCAGCGTCCCATACAATTTCCAATTTGCTAGAAAATTCGATTCCACTCTCCAGTCGAGACTTTGTTATTCCAATATCGAAATCTTCTGGTCTTCGACATTTTCTGCTAGATGTCGCTGCTCACATTTAAGTGGTTATCACAATAGGAAGCATAAAAGCCAGAGTGATATGAGCAATATTGTGTTTGTAATACAATGTTGTCATGGAGGTCAATTATTATTTTAATTGGGATAGGCGGCGGATGGATCTTGTTTACGATTGCCCTGAAGTTATTGACGTGGCATAAGCTACTGAATGCGGTAGGCATCTGGAATTGGATAGACTAGCGATGATGGCGAATATAAAAAGAAGAACAGACAACGGAATGGGAAGAGTTGACGGTACGAACTTCAGCAGCACGGTGGTCGCCGGTCGTGGATTTGTTAATAAATTGTAATTAGTTTTTGTACTCCACATCTAATGTAACAATTGTAATTAAAAAAAATTAATAAATATTGTGATAACCACTTAAATGTGAGCAGCGACATCTAGATTCACAGAGCAGAAAATGTCGATACTCGAAGACCAGAAGATTTCGATACTGGAATAACAAAGTCTCGACTGGAGAGTGGAATCGAATTTTCTAGCAAATTGGAAATTGTATGGGACGCTGGGTGGCGAGGATTGTTCTCGAAGTATGTCATTCGAGTATAAATACCAGCATCCCCAAGGTATGCAAATCAGTTCTAAAGTGTAATTTGAAGTGTCAATTAGGAGAAGCGATTAAGTGGTTTAAGTAAAAGATAAGAAAAGTATAAGTGGTTGAGAAATTGGATTGTACTGAGAGAAACAATTAAATAATGAACTGTAACTGTACTGAATAAAGCGATTTTTATTGAAAAGAATAAGTTCTATCATTTGTACCCACACAAACATTTTACAATATTATACTTCCTATACATGGGGCTCAACCAGGATAACCGGAAAAACAGAGAATTATAATATTTAAACGTAAGACGGCTAAGACGGTTAAGACGGTTAAGAAGGTTAAGACGGTTAAGTCGGTGGAAGTCAAGTTGAGAAAGGTCAAGTCGCGTTGTGAAAATTGAGGTACAACAAAGAGTGTAGTGCGTTGGATGGAAGACCTGACAGTGAAGCAGCTACAGCAATTTCTGAGGAAAAAGGGACTGTCGTACACATATAACATTAAGAACGACCTCCTGAAGCGTATCAAGGAGAATTTCGGAGAGAAAATTACTGTGGAAGACATACTAAACGAAGACAGGGAAGACGAGTTAAGAAAAGCTGAAGTACAAAGTGAAACGATCGAAAACGGAGAAGCAATGTCGAACGAAACGAATAACTTCGTCTTCAGAGACGTAGAAGACTCACTAGAGCATTTCTCGGGAGAAGCTGGAAAAGCATAACGGTATGGCTAAAAGACTTCGAAGAAATCGCAGCGATGTGTAATTGGAATGACATTCAGAAGCTTTTATACGCAAAATGGCTACTGAGCAAGAGAGGGAATTTCGAGTGATACAGCATTGAAGACGCTTCTACAAGGGGAACTCAGCGTCAAGCGAAGCAGCATCGAGGTTCACCGTGCCCTAGAATCCCGGAAAAAGAAGTCCACGGAGAGTCTGCTAGAGTATCTGTACTCCATGCAACAGCTGGCCAACGAAGGGAAGGTTGACGAGTCGTCGCTAGTGGAGTACATTCGAAATGGAATCCCAGACACGGTACAAAACAAAACAATGCTAGACGAAGCCACAACAATAGAGGAGCTAAAACGGAAACTAGAGTGTTATCGTCAGATGAAACGATTCATGCCAGCCCAGCACACGACCAGTAAAGGTCCGAGCGGCGCCCATATGCAACGGAAGCCGGTAGGGAAAAATGGAGGAATAAGCCAAGCAGGAACGATTAGAAGGTGTCACCATTGCGGAAGTGTGTCGCACATAGCTACGAATTGTCCAGATAAGGAGAAAGGGTGTCGTTGTTTCAAATGCAACCAGTTTGGCCACATTTCGACGAACTATCCGACAAAAGAGGAGCGACCATCAACGTCAAGGTGCATTACTCACGTAAAACGTATCGAATCGGATGAGCGACATGTTCCAATAAAGATCAAAGGTAAGCCATTTTACGCTTTCATTGATAATGGCAGTGACGTTTCCATCATCAACAAGTCATTCACAAAGAAGGTGGGGGAGGTTAGACTAGAGTTACCAGCAATGACGCTGAAGGGGTTTGGGGATCAACCACGAAGAACTTTGGGCTGTTGTCTGTTAGAAGTGGAAGTTGGGGCAGAGTAGCATTGGATCCGATTTCAAGTGTTACCTGATCATTGGCTGCCAGACGAAGTACTTTTAGGGAGAGATTTTTTGAGAAACATCAAGCTGACCATCAGTCATGGGAAAATGAAAATCGGTAAGAGCGGGGTTACGTCATGTGGAGAAGTCACTGTGTACGAGTTACCAAAAAATGCTGTCTGTCAAATCAAGTGGGTTCAAGAGAAGAACAAAAGGCTGGAGTTGAAGGTGGGCAACGAGGATTACAGAGAGGCAGTGAGTGAAATAGTGAATGAATGTAAACCAGAGAGTCCGGCTAAGTCATGTGTGGAAATGAGTATTGCACTAACCGACGAGATTCCAGTTTATCGCAAGGCAAGAAGGCTTGCGCCACCAGAAAGGGACGCCGTGAACAAACAGGTGAACGAATGGTTAGCCGAAGGAGTGATAGTGCCGAGCAGGTCAGAATACGTCAGTCCGATAGTCATGGTGAAAAAGAAGGACGGGACGTACAGGTTATGCATCGATTACCGGGAGCTGGCAATGATGGAAGAAGTTTTCGTGCCGTTATACGATGCAAAGGTATTTAAAACCTTAGACTTAAGAGATGGATTTTTTCACTTAGATGTAGCTGAGAACAGCAGGAGGTATACGGCATTCGTAACACCATACGTACAGTATGAATTATTGAAAGTGCCGTTCGGCTTGTGCAATTCTCCGGCCGCATTCCAAAGATTCATCAACAAAGTCTTCCGAGAGTTGATACCGCAGAAATATCTATTGATATACGTGGACGACATCATTATTCTCACCAAAAGTGAAGACGAAGAACTTCAGAGACTTAAAGTTGTTCTTAGCGTCACCGAAAAGTATGGACTGAAGATCAAGTGGGAAAAGTGCCAGTTTCTATCGCGCACAGTCGAATTTCTAGGACACATTGTAGGCGATGGAAACATAAGGCCGTCGGAGGAGAAATTAAAGGCAGTGCAGAAATTTCCAGTACCAAAAAACATAAAACACGTACAAAGTTTTCTCGGTATGACGGGGTTCTTCAGAAAATTCATTAGCGGCTATTCTAATGTAGCGAAGCCGCTGACAGATTTATTAAGAAAGGAAATAGATTTAAATTCCGTGAAGAAGAAATGGCGGCATTCAATGAACTAAAATTGTATCTTTCCAGTGAGCCCATACTAAAACTCTTTGACTCAGATCTACCCACAGAGCTCCATACTGACGCTAGTCTGGAAGGGTACGGAGGGGTACTGCTACAAAAACACGAAGATCGGAAATTTCACCCAACTTTCTTCTTGAGCTTCAAGACCAGTCAATCAGAGAGGAAATTCACCAGCTACGAATTGGAAGTTTTGGCGATTGTGAAATGCCTGGCGAAGTTGAGAGTTTACCTGTTAGGAAAGGAGTTTACAATTGTGACAGACTGTAAGGCATTCGAGGCAACGATGAAGAAAAAGGACCTGTGCCCGCGAGTAGCCAGATGGGCTATAATGCTACAAGAATACTCAATGAGGGTTATCCATCGAGCAGTAACTGCGATGAGACATGTGGACGCGTTGAGCAGATACCCGATAATGAGGATCGAGGATGGGCTTATTGCAGCCACAGGTGCATACAAAGACTATGAGACGAGAGCCGGGTTACTACACAAGTTCGAGGAGGGCGCACACTTGCTGGTGGTACCAAAACCTATGCAGAAGGAGATCGTCCGGAGGGTGCATGAGCAAGGACATGTGAACGCCAGAAAGGTGGAAGCAGTAGTAAGGCAAGACTACTTCATACACAAACTCAGGAAGTGTATCGAAGACGTCATTCCTAATTGTGTACCTTGTTGTGGTTGTGGTTTTGGAAGTGTACTGTGACATGAGGAGTGTGTGATAACGTATGTGATTGTTGTTGTTGTTGATTGAAGTAAAATTTCCGGTGTTTCTGTGGTCGCATAAGAATAAAAACAAAAAGACTTGTATTTGGGGGTCATTGTCGTAGGTCGGGGCTGGTTTTCGTATTGTGGTTTTTGTACTGTTTTATTGGAATGTGTATTTCGAGTCATTGTTCTGTAGCACATTGGTGGTGATAAGATTTTTTGTTTTTCGTAGGTTGGTTGATTTTCTTTCAAGGCCATAGATTATACAGGCGCCTTAAATTAGAATATGAAAATAGATATCACTATCCGATGGGTTTCTTTTTTTTTTTTTTTTTTTTTTTTTTTAATGTGTATTTCGGTTAATTTTTTCTGCTATTTAAAGGAGTGTATTGCAAGAAACACTTTCAATTGAAAACGTGCATTGGTCGTATACACTGCTAGTTCATTTAAATTAAACTCTAAAGTTTTTGTGTGTGCTAAATCAAAGAAGAAAAAATAATGAAAGGATTTATTTGTGAATTTTGTGGAAAGGATTTTTCTTTAAATAGAAATTTAAGAAGACATGTTGTTAGTGTGCATGGTGATAAACAACAATGTAATATTTGCTTAAAAACTTTAAGCAGAAGTGATAAACTCTTAAACCACATGACTATGTGTCACGATGTTCGCTCTGATATGACTCATTCTATGTATAAAAAGGACTCGGACGTCAACCAAAGTTTTTTGAAGACATTTTGCAAAATTTCTGATGTCGTTATGTGTGTGGAGTGTAAGATAGAGGTGCCAAAAAGACATTGGTATGCTCATATCCGAACAAATTTGCACAAGAAGAATAGTGCAAGTCCATGTGAAACATGTGGTGAATTTAAAGTTGTTAAAAACGTTTTTAATAATCGGATCCAGACATTTTTATATGAAAACAAAAATGAGAATATTATTGATCCTCATAGATTTTTTAATGATTCGAGGAACATGATTTGTAAAAATTTAAAAAGACTTTTGGATATACACTCAAACTTTAAATTTAACATGGAACTTTTTGCTGAGTATATGAAATTAAATAAATGCGAAGAAGAAGAAATGGTGATATCTATTAAATCTTTCCAATCTAAAATGTGCCTCGCTCAAAGTGTTGACGGGATGCAAATAGATAAATTGTATAATGAAATGTATTTGAACATTAACACGAAAATGGAAGAGTTCCAAGAGCGTGATAGTGGGTGGACATTGATAAGAATCATACATATAGAAATAAATGTGAACGAGTACAGACCAATAAGAGGTTCACAATATATACAACTTCCAAACTTTTTGTCAAATAAAAAAGCGTGTATTAATGTAAAAAATGATGATGAATATTGTTTCAAATGGGCTATAATATCAGCAGTAGCACCATTAAGTAATGACCCTCAGAGAACGTCAACCTATAATATTAGTGATATAAAAAATACCACAATTTCGCTTGAAAATGGGCTGACTCTAAGATTTGATGATTTAGAATTCCCGTTAAAATTAAGTGATGTAAAAAGATTTGAGCAAATGAATACAAATATCAGTGTGAATGTGTTCGGTTACGATGATGAAAATAAAAATATAATAGGTCCTTATTACATTACGTTGGATGAAAAACAAATCCACATAAACTTGCTGCTTCTACAAGATAGTGAGAGATCCCATTATGTGTGGATCAAAAATATCTTAAAGTAAGTTAGTTTAGTTTTTCTTTGTTTAATTTGTTGTTTCTATATCTATATATTTTTTGCAGACTATTAAATACGCAGACGAGAACGGATGAACACAGATTCTTCATATGTAACAGCTGCCTACAATATTTTGGCAATGAGCGTAATTTTAATATCCATAAGTTAGATTGTAAGAAAATTGTAACAGAAATGCCCCCTGCTGATAAGTCTTATATAGAATTTACAAACTATGAGAGACAGATGGATGTACCATTCGTAATATATTCAGATTTTGAATGCATTTTAAAAAATGTAGATACTTGCTTACCACAATCAAACGTATCATCTACCACAACAGTTCAAGTGCATGTCCCTTGCGCATTTAGTTATTATGTAAAGTGTTCCTTCAACAACGACTTCAATGCTTTCAGAGTATATAAGGGTTTGGACGCATCGAAAATCTTTGTTGAAACCTTAATAGAAGATGTGCAAGATATAAATGAAAAATACTTGTCTGTTCAGATACCGATGAAACCTCTTACAATTGATGAATTGCGATTTCACAATGAAAGTCAATTCTGCCACATTTGCAAAAAGACTTTGGGCTATGATCGAGTAGCAGATCATTGTCATCTCACAGGCAAATACCGAGGACCAGCCCATAATAAATGTAATTTAAAGTTTCAAGTTCCGAAATTTGTTCCTGTGTTTTTTCATAATTTTTCAGGCTATGATTGTCATTTGTTTATAAAAGATTTTTCAAATATTCCGGGTAATATTAGTGTGATTGCAGTAAACAAAGAAAGATACATATCACTAAGAAAATTTATAAAAGTTGGTACTGAAAAATTGATTGAGATTAGATTTCTTGACTCGTTTAAATTTATGGCCTCTAGTTTAGATTCTTTAGCTAAAAATTTATCAAAAGATGATTTCAAAATTGTTCGCTCAATTTATAGTGCCGATGATGAATTCAATTTACTAACAAAAAAAGGTGTTTTTCCTTATGAATATATTAATTCGTGGGAGCGATTAAATGAGAAATGTCTTCCACCTCAACTCAATTTTTTTAGTTCAATTAGTAATACTAGTTGCACTGAAGATGAATATAATTTTGCAAAAATTGTATGGAAAACCTTTAAATGTGAAAGCCTTTTAGATTATTTAGAGTTGTACCTAAAGACCGATGTTTTATTACTTGCCGATATATTTGAGAATTTTAGAAAAGTCTGTAAAAGTATTTATGGTCTGGATCCTTGTCAATATTATACATCACCAGGTTTATCATGGGATGCCATGTTGATGGTGACGAAAGTAAAGCTTGAATTAATTACCGATATAAACATGTTCACTTTCATTCAGAGAGGTATTAGAGGTGGTCTTGTGCAATGTTGTTGTAGACACACCAAGGCGAACAATAAATACATGAGTGACTTTAAAAATGACAGTCCATCTGAATATTTAGCGTACTTAGATGCTAATAATCTATATGGTTGGGCAATGTCACAGAGTCTGCCCTATGGTGAGTTTGTTTGGATGGAAATTGATAATTTCGATATTTTCAATATACCATCAGACTCTCAAATTGGCTACATTTTGGAGGTAGACTTACAATATCCCGAATGTCTTCACGACCAGCATAATGATTTACCTTTTTGTCCAGAGAATAAAAAACCGCCAAATTCTAAATTTAATAAGCTCATAGCGGATTTAACTCATAAATCAAAATATATCATACATTATAGAAATTTGCAGCAATGTGTTACACATGGTATGAAAATCTTAAAAATATATAGAATTTTGAAATTTAAGCAATCATGTTGGTTAAAGAAATACATCGATTTAAATACACATCACCGTACATTGGCTAAAAATGAATTTGAAAAGAACTTCTTTAAATTATTAAATAATGCTGTTTACGGTAAAACAATGGAAAATGTAGACAAACGAAAATATGTTAAAACTGTTACAAATTGGGAGAGTTGTGGAAAAAGTGTAGGTGCTCGGGGTCTCATAGCAAAACCGAACTTTCACAGTTCAATTCAATTTACAGAAAACATGATAGCAATTCAAATGAATCGTGTTCACGTAATATACAACAAACCAATTTACCTAGGTTTCACTGTACTCGATCTATCAAAGTGGAAAATGTATGATTTCCACTATGAGTACATTAAACCAAAATATGGTGACAATATAAGATTAAATTATATGGATACCGATTCGTTTGTATATTCTATTCAAACTCAAAATTTTTATAATGATATAATGTCTGATATTGATGAACATTTCGACACATCAGCTTATCCTGTTGATAATATATATAACATACCAATGAAAAACAAAAAGGTAATTGGAATGATGAAAGATGAAATGAATGGAGGAATTTTAAGAGAATTTGTCGGTCTTCGTTCCAAGATGTATTCAATAGAAGTCGAAAATGATAGCAAACAAATTAAAAAAGCTAAAGGAGTAAAGAAAACAGTGTTAGATGGTATAAATATTGATGACTCCAGAGATTGTTTGTATAAAAACAAACTATTTTATGGTAATATGTTTATAATTAGATCTAAAATACATAATATTTATACGCAATCTGTAAATAAGCTAGCACTAAGTTATGTAGATGATAAGAGATATGTAATGAAAAATGGTGTTAATACTCTTGCATGGGGGCATTATAGGCTAAGAAATTAGAAATAAAATACTGTATATAAAATAAATCTTTGTCTTTCTTATTTTTGAAGAAGATCTCTTACAGGCACAAAAGGTAAAAAAAAGTGAGTCCAAAAGGCATTAACCAAAATATTCAGCGAACAAAGCACAAGCAATTCATATCAATTTGCGGCAATATCTAATGTGATGTTCAGTTCAATCGATAGCGTGTCCCCCTTTGAAGAAGATTCTTTTCAATTATTAAACCGTTTAGAAGGGGTATTGAAGGAAAATGGTATTTATTTCCGTCCTGGTGAAATGACTCAAGAAGATGATGAACTTTTCAAATCAATGTTTGAATATGAAGAAATAAATATGGAAAACAAAGATATCTGCATCAAAATTTTGTTGATGATAGTGAAATAACCAGCTTATTATACTCCGATGAAATCATGTCCCCTAAGAGTAAAATATGATAAGGCATGCGTGATCGTGTTGTGAGAAATGTGATAGTGCATGTACGTTGTTGGTGGGGAGATTCCTGGAACCAGATTGCACGTTAACATATTGCGCGTTACCAGGTTACCAGGTTACCAGATTGAGATTGCACGTTACCAGATTGCAGGCTACCAGTCTGATAAGAACTGATCTGATAAAAGCTGATCTGATAAAAGCTGATCCGATAAAAGCTGATCTGATAAAAGCTGATCTGATAAAAGCTGATCCGATAAGAACTGATCTGATAAAAGCTGATCTGATAAGAACTGATCTGATAGGAACTGATCTGATAAAAGCTGATCCGATAAGAACTGATCTGATAAGAACTGATCTGATAAAAAAGCTTATCGGATCAGCTTTTATCAGATCAGTTCTTATCAGATCAGTTCTTATCAGATCAGCTTTTATCAGATCAGCTTTTATCGGATCAGCTTTTATCAGACCAGCTTTTATCAGATCAGTTCTTATCAGATCAGTTCTTATCGGATCAGCTTTTATCAGATCAGTTCTTATCAGATCAGCTTTTATCAGATCAGCTTTTATCAGATCAGCTGTTATCAGGTCAGTTCTTATCAGATCAGCTTTTATCAGATCAGTTCTTATCGGATCAGCTTTTATCAGATCAGCTTTTATCAGATCAGCTTTTATCGGATCAGCTTTTATCAGATCAGCTTTTATCAGATCAGCTTTTATCGGATCAGCTTTTATCAGATCAGCTTTTATCAGATCAGCTTTTATCAGATCAGTTCTTATCAGATCAGTTCTTATCGGATCAGCTTTTATCAGATCAGTTCTTATCAGATCAGCTTTTATCAGATCAGCTTTTATCAGATCAGCTTTTATCAGATCAGTTCTTATCAGATCAGCTTTTATCAGATCAGCTTTTATCGGATCAGCTTTTATCAGATCAGCTTTTATCGGATCAGCTTTTATCAGATCAGCTTTTATCAGATCAGTTCTTATCAGATCAGCTTTTATCAGATCAGCTTTTATCGGATCAGCTTTTATCAGATCAGCTTTTATCGGATCAGCTTTTATCAGATCAGCTTTTATCAGATCAGTTCCTATCAGATCAGTTCTTATCAGATCAGCTTTTATCAGATCAGCTTTTATCAGATCAGTTCCTATCAGATCAGTTCTTATCGGATCAGCTTTTATCAGATCAGTGCTTATCAGATCAGCTTTTATCAGATGAGTTCAGTTCTTATCGGATCAGCTTTTATCAGATCAGCTTTTATCAGATCAGCTTTTATCGGATCAGCTTTTATCAGATCAGCTTTTATCAGATCAGCTTTTATCAGATCAGCTTTTATCAGATCAGTTCTTATCAGATCAGTTCTTATCGGATCAGCTTTTATCAGATCAGCTTTTATCAGATCAGTTCCTATCAGATCAGTTCTTATCAGATCAGCTTTTATCAGATCAGTTCTTATCGGATCAGCTTTTATCAGATCAGCTTTTATCAGATCAGCTTTTATCAGATCAGTTCCTATCAGATCAGTTCTTATCGGATCAGCTTTTATCAGATCAGCTTTTATCAGATCAGTTCCTATCAGATCAGTTCTTATCGGATCAGCTTTTATCAGATCAGCTTTTATCGGATCAGCTTTTATCAGATCAGCTTTTATCAGATCAGTTCCTATCAGATCAGTTCTTATCAGATCAGCTTGTATCAGATCAGTTCTTATCGGATCAGCTTTTATCAGATCAGCTTTTATCAGATCAGTTCCTATCAGATCAGTTCTTATCAGATCAGCTTTTATCAGATCAGCTTTTATCAGATCAGTTCTATCAGATCAGTTCTTATCGGATCAGCTTTTATCAGATCAGTTCCTATCAGATCAGTTCTTATACGTTTATTGTGGTAAGCAAGTATCTACATTTTTTAAAATGCATTCAAAATCTGCATATATTACGAATGGTACATCCATCTGCCTCTCATAGTTTGTAAATTCTATATAAGACTTATCAGCAGGGGGCATTTCCGTTACAATTTTCTTACAATCTAACTTATGAATATTAAAATTACGCTCATTGCCAAAATATTGTAGGCAGCTGTTACATATGAAGAATCTGTGTTCATCCGTTCTCGTCTGCGTATTTAATAGTCTGCAAAAAATATATAGATATAGAAACAACAAATTAAACAAAGAAAAACTAAACTAACTTACTTTAAGATATTTTTGATCCACACATAATGGGATCTCTCACTATCTTGTAGAAGCAGCAAGTTTATGTGGATTTGTTTTTCATCCAACGTAATGTAATAAGGACCTATTATATTTTTATTTTCATCATCGTAACCGAACACATTCACACTGATATTTGTATTCATTTGCTCAAATCTTTTTACATCACTTAATTTTAACGGGAATTCTAAATCATCAAATCTTAGAGTCAGCCCATTTTCAAGCGAAATTGTGGTATTTTTTATATCACTAATATTATAGGTTGACGTTCTCTGAGGGTCATTACTTAATGGTGCTACTGCTGATATTATAGCCCATTTGAAACAATATTCATCATCATTTTTTACATTAATACACGCTTTTTTATTTGACAAAAAGTTTGGAAGTTGTATATATTGTGAACCTCTTATTGGTCTGTACTCGTTCACATTTATTTCTATATGTATGATTCTTATCAATGTCCACCCACTATCACGCTCTTGGAACTCTTCCATTTTCGTGTTAATGTTCAAATACATTTCATTATACAATTTATCTATTTGCATCCCGTCAACACTTTGAGCGAGGCACATTTTAGATTGGAAAGATTTAATAGATATCACCATTTCTTCTTCTTCTCCTTCTTTGCATTTATTTAATTTCATATACTCAGCAAAAAGTTCCATGTTAAATTTAAAGTTTGAGTGTATATCCAAAAGTCTTTTTAAATTTTTACAAATCATGTTCCTCGAATCATTAAAAAATCTATGAGGATCAATAATATTCTCATTTTTGTTTTCATATAAAAATGTCTGGATCCGATTATTAAAAACGTTTTTAACAACTTTAAATTCATCACATGTTTCACATGGACTTGCACTATTCTTCTTGTGCAAATTTGTTCGGATATGAGCATACCAATGTCTTTTTGGCACCTCTATCTTACACTCCACACACATAACGACATCAGAAATTTTGCAAAATGTCTTCAAAAAACTTTGGTTGACGTCCGAGTCCTTTTTATACATAGAATGAGTCATATCAGAGCGAACATCGTGACACGTAGTCATGTGGTTTAAGAGTTTATCACTTCTGCTTAAAGTTTTTAAGCAAATATTACATTGTTGTTTATCACCATGCACACTAACAACATGTCTTCTTAAATTTCTATTTAAAGAAAAATCCTTTCCACAAAATTCACAAATAAATCCTTTCATTGTTTTTTCTTCTTTGATTTAGCACACACAAAAACTTTAGAGTTTAATTTAAATGAACTAGCAGTGTATACGACCAATGCACGTTTTCAATTGAAAGTGTTTCTTGCAATACACTCCTTTAAATAGCAGAAAAAATTAACCGAAATTCACATTAAAGAAAAAAAAAAAAAAAAAAAAAAAAAAAAAAAAAAAACCCATCGGATAGTGATATCTATTTTCATATTCTAATTTAAGGCGCCTGTATAATCTATGGCCTTGAAAGAAAATCAACCAACCTACGAAAAACAAAAAATCTTATCACCACCAATGTACTACAGAACAATGACTCGAAATACACATTCCAATAAAACAGTACAAAAACCACAATACGAAAACCAGCCCCGACCTACGACAATGACCCCCAAATACAAGTCTTTTTGTTTTTATTCTTATGCGACTACAGAAACACCGGAAATTTTACTTCAATCAACAACAACAACAATCACATACCTTATCACACACTCCTCATGTCACAGTACACTTCCAAAACCACAAAAAACAATACCCCCCCCCCCCCTGGTAGCAGGAACCCCGTACCAACAACGTACATGCACTATCACATTTCTCACTACACGATCGGGCATGCCTTATCATATTTTACTCTTATCACCAATCACACACTTACAAAACTACAAAAAAAAACACCGGAAAACCACAAAAACCACACTGACACACTTACCCACTTCAAGGGCATTGACACGTGACGTCATGGTGCTCCCCGCTCCCTGTGCGCCAGGATCGGTAAATCCCCTCTACTAAGGTAACTAGAGGTCCTATAGATCAATATTAGTTTTTTTTTATTTATATGAATCAACCGATAAATACGAGGGCGGGTCAATAAGTCCGTGACTTTTTGAATTTCTGACCTCTTTACTGAAACAGCAACACTGCTCCTGTCAACAGGCATCTGTCAGTTGACTCCTGTCAAAATGTAAACTTGCTGCGTCAGTTAGTTTGTGTTTGACAGCTATTTTTATCAGACTACTCACTACTCAAAAAGAAAAAAGTTCTTTTCCACCAAGCCAATGCAAGGGTGCACACATGTGCAGTTGCCATGGCAAAAATCCATGAATTGGGCTATGAATTGCTCCCTCATCCACCCTATTCTCCAGATTTGGCTCCGAGCGACTACTTCTTGTTCCCAAACCTGAAGAAATGGCTTGGTGGAAAAAGATTTGACTCCAATGATGAAGTCATCTCGCAAACAAAGGCCTATTTTGAGGACCTCGACAAATCATTTTTTTTGGAAAGGATAAAAAAATTGGAGAAGCGTTGGACAAAGTGTATAGAGCTCAAGGGAGACTACGTTGAAAAATAAAATTATTTTTTTATCAAAAAATCTGTGTTTTATTCCAAAAGTCACGGACTTATTGACCCGCCCTCGTATGTACATGTAGAGGAACTAACAGCACTAAATATAAGAGTAGATACAATACAATATAGCCATTAAATAAAATATAACACTATGAAGACTACAAATAAATTATAACACTAAAGAGATATGCCTTGATATTTGCCTACTTAATTGATAACTGAAATAATTTTTTTTAAATTAAATCAAAAAAAAGAATATTATACTTTAATTTAGGGAACTTTACGGGTTATCCTTCAGAAGACAGTAAGGGTGATTAAGGAGAAAAAAAACTGGCGATCACAGTATTTTTTCTGCTGTGATCGCCCCGTTCTTACTTCCTTTTTTGGATGAGGATGTAGTTCGACTCCTTGCTGTTTTTATGTAGCGTAACGCAACTAAAACCCTAAATTCAATTTTATTTTTTTTAATGCTACGCTGTAACACTCTAACTGCTAGCACTTACCCTTTCTCCTCGAAATGTCGTTCAAATATTTTCCTTTTTTTTCTTTTTTTTTGTATTCCGCTCTTTCACCTTCAATACGAGTACTTTTTTTGGATTTATTTCACGTTGTCTATGAAATTTTGTTTTGTTTTAACTTTCGCACTACATATTTCCTGTTATGTACGAGTATTTATGTCTTTATTCCTTTTTTTTTTTTAATTTTTCTTGTTCCAAGAAAAATTTAAATTTATATTCTTTTTTTTTGGAGGAGGATTACTCAAATTCTTGTTGCAATCACTGCACCTTGTATTATGGCGTGATGCGTTTAGCGCTCCCTATTGCAACGTCTTCATTTTCTGTTGCTTTCTGTACCATCATTTAGTTACCCGTCCCCACTAATACAGGCTTATTCATTGTAGGCAATCGGAGTTCTCATCTGAATAGCTTATTGGAAGTTTTAAGCTATTTGTGTCCTACCTTAACCACTACCTACATTTTTGGTTCTAAGCCTTGCTGGCTTTGCACCACCGTCTTAGTTTTTTTCGAAAATCTAACTTCACTCGAAGTTCGAATTCCTATCCCGACCATCTTGATTCTGTGTTTGACAATTGTCAAACAAATTAAATTGTTTGTTTTGCTAAACAGGAGGAAGATGTTTTGGTACGTATTTGGATATGTTTTTGTTCTTATTCTACCTAATTTTTCTTTTACAGGGAGATGTAACAACATTTTATAGATCACAACGAATGACCCGCTGTTAGTAAGGCTCATTGTAAACAAATAAATAAAGTTGCCGAATTACCGAATATTCTAAAATCTATATTTTCTAAAAAAAATTTATTTGCCCTTAAGGGAAAAAAATTACAATTGATTCGTTGATGATATCATGAATGTAATTTTTTTTATCATTATGACGAGCATACTCGACAATATGTGTAAAATTGTCGTTTCGTCATGACGAGTATATTCAACATAACCAGTTAAATAGTTAAGCACTTTCTAAAAACATGTTTTCATTTGAAATTTTAAATGGATAACTTTCTATTAAAAACTCACTTATTTTTCTTAAAACAACGTACAACATTTTCCAATTCGATATAGAAACCAACCCGATAACAGCTTCAAATATACTCGTAAAAAGAAAGCTGTTTGACAGTTTTCACAAATTTTAACGAACAACATTTCTTGGACTAAAATCGACAAAAAACGGCAAATGAATTGCCCTCTTATTTCGCTCCCTGCTAAAAACAACGAAAAATAGGGGGAAAAAAATACTCGAACCAATTTCGGAGTTTGTCCAAAATTTCAGCGCCCCTTGGTGGCAATTTTTTTACCTACACGGCTAGTCTAATTTTTGACAGCTCGTTGCCGGGAGCAAATTCATATGTAATGTTTAATTTCGGTGTGGAATAAAATAAATAAATTTGTTAAAAAATTTATTTTTGTCTGATTAGAATAAAGTTGAAATGTCGAGAAAAATACGCGAGATTCGAAATGGGTTAATTTAAATAGAATCGTGCTTTAAAAATTGTCAACAAAGCACTTGTGAATCACGAAGAAATTGTTGTGTTGTTACGTTTCCATTAAATATTTAGTGAATACTGTGTAATATAGTGCCCTTTTGTTAATCAAATCAATAAAGATAGTGAAATGGGGCTGAAAATTCGCATAGTTGGAATACTACACATGTGTGTGTATATACATATATGCATATATTCCTAGCAGAATATTTCCAAATGACTGTTTCGCTTGGTGAAAGTGAAAGAATATTGAAAGCTGGTTGCAATTACTCTCTTGCACTTGATCCTGCTTCGATTATAACTTAAGAAACAAGCCAATTTGCACCAACTTTTCAGTTTCACCAACTGAAATATTCCCCTTGAAATAATATTGCTTTAACATTAATAGGATTACATCTATGAACATTTTAGGTTACATTTCATTGTCTTTATTGACTTGTTTGACAATATATTAAATAAACGCTTTATATTATTCACTACGAACTTAATATTGAATAAAGAAATAACAAGAAAAACAATTTCTTCGCGTTTAACAAATACATACTTTGTTTACATTTTTTAAAGCACGATTCTATTTAAACTATCCCATCTAAACACTTCAGAAGCACTTATTTCGAAACTCGCGTATCTTTTCTCGACATTTTAACCCAACACGTATTTGAAAACAAAAATTTCTTTAACAAAATTAATAATATTTTCAACTTATCAGATAAAAATAAATTCTTTAACTAATTTATTTATTTTGTAACACACCGAAATTAAACTTTTCATATGATTTTGCTCCCAGCTAAAATCTGTCCAGCCATGGAGGTAAAAAAAATGCCACCAATGGGCGATGAAAGCACTTTACTTGGTATCAATAAGATGTGAGACTCATTCAATTGTGAACCACGAACACGAGAACTGTGAATAAAAATTATAACGTTGTAATCTTTTGTTTTATTTTGAAACTTCAAAGAGAAGACAGAACACTCGTTCAGCAACAAAAGTCACTCGTTTCAACACAATAGGTCGCCGATATGTTGCAGTCACATATAAATAATTGTCCAACTCACATTGAGCAAATTTTTAGAACATTCGTGCTTTTTGGTTTCTGGTGTTTTCCTTAAGTTCTTGCACATTTAATCATTGAGTTCGTTTTGTATTCAATATTTTCTGATTAGCAGCAATATGCAACGACATCGTAAATTCTGGGCGAATTCGTAAACGCACGACTTGCAAAGCAAATTATCTGCAAGGCACATGTAATAGAGCAGTTGAAACGTCAAAAGCATATGTTAGCATTGCAAGTGTTAAACGTTTCTGAACGGATAACTTGCACAATTTTCATTTCTCAATATTTTAAAGCATGATTGTTCAACCAAGTTGTGTACTTATTTTAAACACCTTACTAAATGGTTGCCAAGTTACCAAATACACTAGAACGAACAAAAAAAATATTAAACCCCAAACATAAATTCAAAGTGAAGTGTGCAACATTACTTTGTTAGTTGCACAGGTGCGCTTGCTTTTGCGTAAAAAAACTGAATCTAATACGTTTTAGAACTGTTTGCTTTGCAGTAATTTTCCGTTGTGTATTTGCCAATCTCCTGCTTTGCTCATTTTGCGCAACATATGCGTTTACGAATTTGGCCTCTATGTAACAAACAAGGAATGCATTCAATTATTGAATGCTGACGACAGTGGCGACGATGACAATAATTTGAAATAAGACGACGAAGATATTGCTTTTATTGAAGGCGATGAAGAATTGGAAGTTGGCACTGAAATTGTTATTGAAGATGTTCTTGCCTCCACAAGTTAATCGACAAAAAAACATCACACAGAAAACATCACCAATAAACCAATGGAATCACAGCCATTGGTAACAAATAAGGAACCGAATGTCATATTTCGTTGGCGCTTGTCTCGAGTCGATTATGAACCATCGAATTACATTCACCCTTATTATGAGATTCGTTTTCATTCAAGTGTCGAATGATTGGTATTTTGACATTCGAAGGAATAGAAAGTACACTTGTTGCAATTTTTTTTCCGATTTATATTAACTTTTATTAATACTTATAATTTATTCGGTAGCCGGTCTGCCGGCAGGAATCAAACTTCCAAAATAAAAAAATCAAAGAAGCGATCGCGAACTACACAGGTAGTGGTTATTTCGGTAATGGCGGACCGCAGCACCAACAACGAAAAAGACCAAAAGGGGAAATTTGCAGGTTGAGTGCTGTTTATGGTGGGTTTATGGTGAAAAAATGGAAAAAATATACGGAGGTAGTAGATCTCCAAAAAAATAAGAATGCGCAAATGCGCTCGTCGGCGCCACGAAATCTTTTTGGCAAGAAATTGCGAAACCTCAAAATGATGAAAAAAACAACAAAAGTCGAAAGTCACATTATAATGAACGGTTTATGAAACAAGACCAGCGGCAGTTAAAACTACCGTAGCAGAAACCGCTTAAGAATGGGCCGCAATCGTCCGTCTTCCCGAACGATTGAAAATAATTTTTTTTCTAGCGGGTCGCGGGAAAAGTAAACGGGCCTTTCTTTACACGCAATAATAATATTTTTTCACGTTGACGAAAGCCTACCGGTATCTCACTACACAATACTTATCTTTGCCTGGTATCCTTCTTTCCCCGTCTTCCCAGTTCTCCCTGTTGTTCCCTGATCCTATCCTCTTTTCCTCTGACCTTCCACTTAAATGTTTTTCTTTTGTTTTATTGTTTAATTTTTCTTTTCTCTATTTCCTTTCGTTGTCACTTTGACCTTTTTTTTTTTTTTTTTGTATACTCTATACTGAGTTGTGGGCAACCAAGAAGTGGCTGCCCCGATTAGACTTATGTTCACTCACCCACACATTCGTGCATTGCATCTACTCGGTTAGCGGGCCCAATGTCTGGTATATGTGTACAGCGATCCGCTACTTAGCTGGAGCGTTTAACCATGGCTTGTAGATGTTTCATTTACACAGAGGGTTCTAGACCGTCCATCTGGCTCTAGGTGTGTAGTCCAAATAATATGGCCGTCCGCCATATGTTCAGAGTGTTCCAGGCCGTCCGCCTGGCTCTGTCTTTCCCGGGTGGACCTACTGGTTGTCACTTCCGAGGAGCATAAAGGCAGAAGTCCGGGATTGGAAGAATCCACAGGTGCCTTCCACAAATACGTTCCCCTAAAGCGACAACGGACACAACAAAAAAGGCGGGTAAAAAAGTGAAGGGGTTAGGAGCTGGAAGGATGGAGCGGATGCCTTAGCTCTACTTAAGGCTTGAGACTACCCATTAGGGGAGACAAAACAACATTTGGAACAAGGGTCGTCTATTCGTGTTGGACCCTTGCACAGCAACAAATCCTATAGCACTTTCCTTGCACTCTAGTAGCAGGCCTGCTCTGCGGGGATCTTCCTAGAGTTTTGACTGTCCGTCGTTCCTATTTATTTTGTCCTTCCAAGATGCCGAGAAAGTGCACCGATGGCTGATGCGCCCATGGCAGCCCATCACTCTCTCAGAATTTTGGACGAACAACTGTCAAAAGGGAAAGGTTCGAAGGAGTGGAGCGAAGGTTTCAAAGAAAAAGAGTCCAGCTTGTTGTGGTAAATTTTACCGCAACACACTGATCAAACAAAAGTTCATTCATCATTCGTATTTTGAGATTCTATTCATTCGAAAGAACTGCCATTTTTTATTCTTTTACAATTCTCCTGACGAAAAGGTCAATAAAAAACGTAAGTAAAGTAATTTTAGTCAATATCGATCCGCTTACAATATCTCTTTTGGAATTTCGAAGCCAGTTAGCCACACAATTGATCGATTCTTTCTCAAGCCGAATTTTAGATGCGCTGGCGGTTTCAATAGAAGGTGTGAAGCGACCTAGAATTGCTGAAAAAAGTCAATTGACTGGGCATTACATCACCAAATCAAATGGTGGTAGTCAGAAAAGACGCATTGTGTGCACCATAAATGGATTGGATCATCGCACGTCTTTTATTTGTGCCTCTTGTAAGAAGCCAAAGTGCTTCACAAACGGACGTAACTGCTTAGAAATATACCACAAAAAATAAAATTCATTCATTTTGCTTACATTTTTACCCAACAAATGCGTACAATGTAGTTTTTATATGCCATCAAATAAATATAAGGAACAAAATATGTAAAATATTTTTACCGTTACCGACCAATGGGACACATATGTCCCATAACGCCGATGGTAAATCTTTACTTTTTTTCGATGCTTTTTGTCACATAACCCTGAATAACTCTTCTGAAACATCGGTTTTAACTAAAATATTGCTTTTTTGTCCATCCATGTATCTGAAAATCATTGATCATCAAATTTGAACCGACAAAAAAATGTACTATGCCATTTTGGCAAGTAACTTTAAAAGATGGCGTATTTAGTCTGGATTCCAAAATGGTATGACATTTGCTAGACTAACGCTTAATTGAGGACAAAAAAAAATTTGTTAAAGAAACCCGATTCAGAGTTAACCTATTTACGAGGGGTGTTCAACATATTCTCGGTATCGGGGTGAAGCTGTGGTTGTATATATAAATTGATTTATTTATCAAGTAATACTATTAGTGCATTCATGTAAAATTTCATATAAATGTGATTATTAATTCGCGTTTTATCTCTAGTTAAAGAGAATCATAATGGCAACTGAGACGATGATGGTGAAAATTGAGCATCGCGCTGTAATTAAATTTCTCACTAAGCAAGGAAAAAGTCAAAAAACTATTCATGAAGAGATGGTGGCTGTTTACCAGGGTTCCGCACCTTCATTATCAACTGTGCAAAAGTGGTCAAGTGAGTTCAAGAGAGGCAGAGAGAGCATTGATGACGACCCCCGCTCCGGCGCCCCGGCTACTGCTTGTACGGGAGAAAGCATCAAAGAAGTCGAAAAACTTGTTCTTGAGGATGCCCGAATAAAGGTGAAAATGATGGCAGAGATCACCAGGCTTTCAATTGGTACCATTCACACCATTCTTCATGACCATCTTAACCTCTCAAAGGTCAGTGCAAGGTGGGTGCCACGAATGCTCACAGCGCCTCATAAAAAAGTGAAAATCGCATGCTGTAGAGAGCTTTTGGAGATGTGTAGTGAGAACGCGGACGGAGTTATGGATCGAATTGTTACTGGGGACGAAACATGGGTCCACCACTATGACCCTGAAAGCAAACAAGAGTCCATGCATTGGCGTAAAAAAGGAACAGACCCCCCGAAGAAGTTCAAAGTCACTCCGTCTGCCGGGAAGTTCATGGCCACAGTTTTTTGGGACTCAAAGGGAATCTTGCTCATTGAGTACAAAAAAAAAAGGTGAAACCATCAACGCTACATCCTACGCTTCCACTTTGCATAATTTGCGGGAGGAAATTAAAAATAAAAGACGGAGTAAACTCGCAGCGGGTGTGTTGCTTCTTCATGACAACGCTCCTGTTCACACGGCGCGAGTTTCCAAGGCAGCTGCGCGAGATTGTGGTTTCGGAGAAATCCAACACCCATCCTATAGTCCAGACCTTGCCCCTAGTGATTATTTCCTGTTTCCGGATTTGAAAAAATGTCTTCGTGGAAAAAGATTTTCGGATAATGAAGAACTCAAGTCGGCAATAAATGAGTATTTTGCAGAGAAAGAGGAATTTTATTTTTTTGAGGGTTTAAAAAAGCTTATCTCAAGATGTAACAAATGCATTGATGTTAGGGGAGATTATATTGAAAAATAAAAACAATTTAAATTGAATTCGCATTTTCCTTCATATCGATACCGAAAATATATTGAACCTCGTAAGCCCGAGTTAATTTATTTTCAATATTTTATTTAAATTCATTCAATTTATGTGGAAAAACACTTAACTTAAGCAAATACGTAATAAATTTTTTTTTCTATCGTGAAAAAGTCGAGATTTTAGCTTTTTAGAAATGTTGAGTTAACGCAATGGGCAACAAACAGCATTAGTGAAATTTTTTTAAAAACTTTATTTTTAATTTTCAAATGTCTTTATACAATGCTAGTAATGTCTATTTTATTGAATGGAATTACACAAAACATTTATCGTGTAATGCAATGTTGCATTGACTACAAATTTTGTTTGGTCTGGGATTTGCATAACCGGCAACGATTTCGCTTAAGTCCTTGAAAAAAATTTAAATTTTATTAAACGAATTTGAATTTAGTTACCTCCTGTGACGATTAGATGTTGTCCATTGACTCTTTCTTCTGGATCATGCGTTTTCGGTCTTCCACTTTGCACAGGTGAGTAATAGTATATTTTCAAAAGACCAATTGTCAGCTGCATCCTGAACTCCAGTTTGTCTAAGCCTTTTCCACAATGTTTTTTTAAGGACCACGTATTAACAATGGTTAGATCAATCATCTACATAACAATGGAGGTGTACCATTTCTTTCCTCGAAATCTAATTCGGTAGCACGAAATGTGCTCATCTAGCAATTCTACACCACCCAGATTGAGGGATATCTATCCTTCTTTTCTCAGAAAATGAAAACCTTCTTACACTCTTAATTGGATAAGTACCGTAGACATTGGACAGCATGGTGACTACATTTTGGTCTTTCCAGCTTGTTACAATTTGGCCAGTTTCTTTATCATATTTAGTACGTGGTAAAGTAACCCCTATCTTTCTTTAAAAATCTCTTTCTATCTTCCAGTTTTATATTTTTCAACCGGTTCTCACGCAAAGTGCCTGTTCCACCGAATCCTATTAGCGAAAGTTTGTATATAAGATCTGGGCTTGAAAAACAGTTATCGAAAAATAATGAAAGTTTAAACAAGGGAAAATCGTTGGCGATCGTTTTGCTAAAGTCCAGAACCACTGATTCTCCTAATCCTAAAAGGGGATCTCTATCCTGTCTCTTTCCTTGATAAATATCAAACTGAAGACAGTATCCGAACTTCAAAGCCGCTACCCAAGCTTTATATCCGAATCTTACGGGATTATTCCGAAGAAACTGCTTGCAACTATGTTTTCCGAAGTATGGAATCATGTATTCGTCAATATGAATATATCCGCTTATTATAAGTATTCCAATAAATGTATATATTTCATTTTTATCGACTTGAAGTGCTCGTATCTTATTCTTTCTTAGAAGTAAATATGCTTTCGTTTTTTCGACAACTACATTAATAATTTGTTCGTCCATAAAAAGTTCAAAGAAATCAATAGCACAGGTCTCCGAAGATAAGGTAAGAGGCTTAGGATAACTTATATCTGAAAACTTATTATTGTAAACCATAGTTTTCAAGGTAAGGTTTTCCTCTGTACCACGTTTCCACTTTTGGGGAATTCTAAACCTCACTTGTGTAGGAGTTTCCGATGTGATTAGAAGAGTTGTCTCTATGAAATATCATTTCTCCATTGGACATAAGTTGCATGCTTCACAGTCGATTTGCATCTTCATTCTCCTCATCTCCCGACTCATCATCTGTTAAGTTTCCATCTTCTGGAGGAGTTATAAAAATTGCATCTAAAACATCATCGTCTTCAGTCAAGTTTTCCAGAAACTCAAAAATTTCTCCAACAGTTAGACATTTATTCCCATATAAAAAAAATATATCAAAACCTTGCATATCCCATTGATGCGTTAACGCAACGCCATTATTCAGCTTGATATAATAATATGATAAATATGCTTTTCTGATCACGTTTTTATTTTATCACACTTATGTTTATGTAGTTGCAATAACCCTGATGTCAAATATCAGATTTTATTAATTTTTTGTACTTACCATTCCATTTTATAAAACCACTTTACTTTTTTTTCTTTAAAATTTTTTTTCACAATCTATAGTCACAAAAAACCAACTTTCTCACACACCGAAAAAGTAACACGAAATGCAAAGCCTACTACTTTGAATGTGTAATAGCACTTTCCAAATACAATTTCTTGATCATTTCAAAAATTTTAAATTCGGAAAGGCTTACTCCCTTTTTTGTTACGTTAACGCAACAGTGGGCATAAATGGGTTAATTATTTTTAATAAGTTAAAATGAGTACCAAGTGTGAGTGAGATAGACAGTGACGTCGTGATTGAGACAGATATACGCCATTTCGACTAGTGTGAGTGAAACAGATAGAGATGCCACGCTTGTCATTTCATTTAATTTTTTCCCATCACAGAGCACACAGACTTTTGTTTATTGCGCGGCTAAACGCCATTTACCGATCTTGTATCTAACAACAAATGTTCAAACTTAGCCTTAAGTATAGAAAACAAATGTAAATATAGTCGAAAGACATAGCTATAAGAATTTAGAGTAGCTTAGAGTGCCTGTGTGGGGCCATTAGGTTAGTATAAGATTGTTAAGTAATTTTAAGCTAGCATTTAAGCATTTTTCGTTAGTATGTAAGAGTTAGTGATTACGGAAATAAAATGCTTTAAAACTGAAACTGAAACTGACTGTTTCGCTTGGTGGAAATGAAAGAATACTGAGAGCTAGTTGCAATCACTCTCTTGTACTTGATCCTGCTTCAATTACAACTTAAGAGCCAAGCCAATTTGCACCAAATTTTCAGTTTCACCAACTGAAATATTCCACTTGAAATAATATTACTGTAATTAATATGATTCCATCTATGAAAATTTTAAGTTGCATTTCACTGTACTCGTATTTATTGACTTGTTTAGCAATATATTTAATAAACACTTTGTATTATTCACTACGAATAATTAATTAAAAAATTAATATTGAATAAAGAAATAACAAAAAAAAATAATTTCTTCTCGTTTAACAAGTGCTTTGTTTACATTTTTTTAAAGCACGATTCTATTTAAACTATCCCATCTGTTGGTTCCCAACAAAACAACACAAACCATAAAAACTCAATTACACTCATATCTTGCATTCGAAAATGTACCTATTGTAAGGCCGCGCTCATTTGACACTTGAGGCGATGAAAAGATGAAAGGGTTTCCTGCGCGTTGGACTGGTCGTCGAGATATAACTAGAACGCTGGTTGCAAATGCAACTTTGATATCTTCGACGACTAGTTTTGACGAACATGAAAACACAAATTGTAAGCGCGTAGATAAAAGCACAACCAAAATAATAGAAAATAACTAACAAAAACACCTGAACTGTCAAATGTGCAAGGCCAGATTGTTAAGATGCATGCTTTCTCTCTCTAGCATCGTCCAAAACCAATATGACACATCTAGTGTCGCTAGTCATGCTAGGTCAAAAAAACCTTATATTAATGGCCGACTTAAAAAGAGAGAAAGCATACACCTATAGCTCCATAAGGTTAATAGTCACAGCTCTAACTTCATAATTTATATATGGGGCATTATAAATTTTAATTGGTATAAACATAATGTACAAACACATAAGTGTCATTACATATTATATGAATATTTAAGAGTTCATTGACACATGTATAAAAAAGAAAAGCATAACAGCTGTTAGACACCGAGGTTTCTTCATCTCATGAGACAAGTTTCCTCGACACTAATCGCCAGTCATTTGAATCGAAAGAATAAAATTGTAACGTCTTTATCTCTTGCGTTTAATTTTAAATTCAAAATTATATTTTATACTTCATCTAAGTATAAAACATGGTCCTTCGATATTAAAGTAAACCAGTGAATAAGTGGAAAAAAAAAATAAAAATAAATAAAATCGACAAAAAGGCAATTAAAAGAAAGTTGAAGCCTGACTTCGAACGGTTGTGTCGAATCGAATAAAACTGTTGCTTCATCCAAATCAACGGTTACAAGGAGAAAAGCTGGATTGAATTTCGGAATTTATTCGAGAATATGATAGATCATAACGTTGATCTCTCTGATATTCAAAGAATACGTTATTTAAAAACATACGTCTGTGGCGAAGCCGCACGCTTAGTCCAACACCTTCCTATCGACGGAAAAAATTATACATCGGCATGGGAAATATTAACCGAAAGGTTTGAAAACAAGCGTAAGCTAGTTAATACGCAGCTAAGGATCTTTATGGAACAAGACAAGCTTGTTAATGAATCCGCTGCAGGCTTGAAGTCTCTGCATGATACAAGTGTAGAATGTGTCCATGCTCTAACTAATCTTGGAATTACAGTCGATGCATGGGATTGTATCTTGATATATGTTATTTTCAATAAACTTCCATCTCAAACTTCAAACTCAAATAGATTGGGAAAATAAATTAGGCACATCCAAGGTCCTTCCAGACTGGAAAACCTTTACGTCCTTCATTGAAGGTCGATTTAGCTCCCTTGAAAACATCCAAGAACTAAGAAGTTGTTCAAAGCAGACAGCACCTAATATGTCCGGGAAGAAATCTAGTAACTTTCACTTAAGCTCACAGACCGGTAAACAGTTTCGATCTCGATTATGCAATGCTTCGCACGGCATTCGCCATTGCAAGAAGTTTCAAAATATGGATGTAAAGAATCGTATAGATGCTGTCAGAAAAAAACGCAATTTGTGTTAATTGCTTAGGGTATGATCACCACGCATCAAGCTGCAGCAGTAGCAATCGTTGCTACAAATGTGGCCATAAACACCATACGCTATTGCACTTAGAAACGCAAAAAACCACTACACCCCAGCAAAACAACCAACACTTCCAACAAAATGCAGTTACTCAAGGGCGTAATAACTCTCAATACCAGACGCAAAATCATTTCATCCAAAACGGTGAATGTGATAGCCCCTCAACATCAAGGGTGAACTTCAATGCGCATTTTAGCCAAATGCGAACTACGGCATTGTTAGCTACCGCGCTGGTGAAGGTTTTTGCACCTGATGGAACAAGCCACGTGCTCAGAGCATTAATCGATCCGGGCTCTGAGGCCACATTTATAACCGAAAATGCCGTTCAACTCATCAACCTTAGAAGGGCAAAGATATCAACGAAAGTCACTGGTTTAGGATTAACGTCCACTGGTACTTCAAACTATCAAGTGCACCTCACAATTTTCTCGCGAACCAATAACTCATTTTCTCTTGATGTTAACTGTTTTGTTTTCCCTCGTCTGACTTCACTGCTGCCATCTCACCAGGTGCAAAAGAAGGGGTGGGATCACATCTCGAAACTTGCGTTGGCAGATCCGACGTATGATATCCCAGGGAAGATAGACATTTTGTTAGGTGCGGATGTATATGCATCCATAATTTTAAAAGGATTAGTTAGAAGTAAAATGGGATCTCCTATCGCACAACAAACTGAGTTGGGTTGGATCCTGACGGGAAGCACTAACACGCAGTTGCAGAGTAAAAATCTCACGGTACAGAGTCAATATAACTCCTTAGATGCGCAACTACGACAGTTTTGGGAGATAGAAGAAGACTTCGGTGTGAGAAAGTTAACAGCAGAGGAGGAGAGGTGTCAACAAGATTTCAAACAGACTGTTAGAAGACGAAGTGATGGTAGGTACGAGGTTCGGCTTCCTTTCAAAAAAAATATTCGCCCAATACTAGGAAATTCAAAAGGAGCTGCCATGGCAAGACTATACCAAATTGAAAAACGGCTAGCTACCGAACCAAAATTGCAAGAAGCTTATAAAAACTGCTTGAAAGAATATGTTACACTAGGACATATGAAGGCAGTGCCACCTGGAATGGAGCGAATAAATAGCGATAACTATTTTCTACCGCACCATGCGGTATTGAAAGAGTCTAGCTCCACTACAAAGCTGGGAGTAGTTTTTGACGCTTCATGTAAGACGTCCAATGGAAAGTCATTAAACGATTATTTAATGGTGGGACCACGGTTACAGCCGGACATCATAGACCTCATAGCCAAATGGAGGAAATTTAAGGTGGCATTTACAGCGGACATTGCCATGATGTACCGTCAAATATGGATAGCGGAAGAAGATACGAAATATCAGTTGATTTTGTGGAGAACCAGGAAAGAAGATCCTATGAAAACATATGCGCTCAACAGAGTCACATTTGTTATCGCATCAGCGCCCTATTTAGCAGTGCGTACATTACACCAACTTGCAACTGATGTTGAAGATTCAAACCCAAAAGTCACAAAGGTACTTACCGAAGGCTTTTACATGGACGATCTTATCTATGGATCGGACAATGAAGAAGAGGCAGTTAAACTGCAACTAGACCTTCTAGCTACGTTACAGTCAGCTGGATTTCCGTTACGTAAATGGGTTAGCAATTCTCCAAAGATTTTAGAGCAAGTCCCTGAAAATCAAAGAGAAGTAAATCTTCCTCTAAATTTTGATTCACAAGATGCCATTAAAACATTGGGCATTCAATGGCATCCAGCAAGAGATATATTTAAGTTTAAAATAATATTACCTGAGGTTGATAAATATACGAGACGATCCGTATTCGCAGATATCGTTCAACTGTTCGATCCTGTAGGATGGCTGGCTCCGAGTATCGTCAAAGCGAAACTAATATTACAAGAACTTTGGCGCATAAAATGTTCTTGGGACACACCGATTCCTTACAAGATCGAAAAACCTTGGGTGGAATTACGAGCTGGGCTAAAACAATTGCATCACTTAGAAATCCCACGTTGGATTGGATATACAGACGGAGCGGAGGTGCAATTGCATGGTTTTAGTGACGCCTCCGAGAAAGCGTGTGCAGCTGTAATTTATGCACGCGTTTCGTGCCATGGACAGGAATGCATAAACCTCTTGGCATCGAAAACTAGAGTTGCCCCAGTCAAAAACATATCTTTAACGCGCCTAGAACTTTGCGCGGCTCTGCTCTTAGCCAGGCTATTAAACAGAATTGTAAAGACCATGCAATTTAATAATCCAGAAATATTTGCATGGTCCGATTCCATGATCACCCTATCATGGATAAAGGGAGACCCAGCGATACGCACGACGTTTGTCGCAAATAGAGTTGCAGAAATTCAATCAATCACGAACCCAAACTGCTGGCGACATGTAGGCACCAAGGAAAACCCAGCAGACATGGGATCACGGGGTCTATCGCCAGAAGAATTGATAAATAACAAGATGTGGTGGCACGGACCCTCATTTCTAAGAAACTTTTGTGTAAACGGGGTACCAGGTACGAGTATCATAATCGAGACGGATAAAGAAACTAAAAGAGTAAATAAAAAAGATAATAACTCCGATTTGGTTACCAAGGTAATAAAAAACATGCATACAAATTTTGCGAATGTAGGTTCACAGTGTGTTGACATCAACTACACATTTTTTCAAAAATTCTCGACACTTAAACGTTTGATCCGAATTGTGGCAATATGGCGCAGATAGTTCTTCAATCTTAGATCGGGGGAAAGAAGATCTTTAGATAAGAAACCTCTAACAGCTGAAGAACTGCTCTCATCTAAGCAACAACTCATCAAGGTCGTCCAGAATGAACTATTTAGAGCAGACATCCAGGTACTGGAAGAGAAAAAGCCTGTTCTCAAGAGGAGCACGATTCTCAACTTAAATCCCTTTCTCGACTCGGAGGGCTTATTAGGGCTAGGTGGTCGTTTAGCAAACGCATCGCTTACATTCAATCAGCGGCATCCTATAATCCTCAGTGGGTCACATCACTTCACAAAACTAATTGTTAGCGATGTGCATAAAAGCACTCTTCACGGCGGTCAACAAATGATGATGGCGGAAATCAGAAACTGTTTCTGGATAACAAATTTGAAAAACTTGGTGAAGTCTACGATCCACAAATGCATTCCTTGTCATCGCTACAACACGAAAACGCAACTGCAGCTTATGGGCAGTCTTCCAACAGAACGCGTAATTGCCATTACCCTTTACAAATACGGGGGTAGATTATGCTGGGCCAGTAGAGATAAAAATGTGGAAGGGAAGATAGGTAGGTAGAATAAGGGATAGAAGGGAAGACAATAGGTTTTCAAAAGGGTACGTTGCCGTGTTTGTATGCCTCTCAACAATAGCAATTCATATTGAATTAGTGAGCGATCTGAGCGCCGCCGCCTTCATTGCAGCGTTTAGAAGATTTGTGGCCAGAAGGGGTGCCTGCAATAACATCTATAGTGACTGTGGTACCAATTTTAAGGGGGCGAACAATGAGCTAAGAAAAGATAGCAGGTTCATAACCACGGAATGGTCGAAAGAAGTTACAAAAAGCCTGGCTTCCCAAAACACAACGTGGCATTTCAACCCTCCATCGACACTACACTTTGGCGGACTTTGGGAGGCAGGAGTAAAGTCAATTAAACACCACTTGAAAAGAACCATTGGCTTCTCTAGATTAACGTTCGAAGAATATGCCACACTCCTCATGCAAATCGAAGCATGCCTTAATTCAAGGCCATTGTGTCCCATGACCACAGATCCCAATGACTTGGCGGTCCTCATCCCTGGACACTTTCTCATTGGAGCTCCACTAAATACACTTCCTGACAGAAATTTGGAAGAAAGAAATGTCAAAAATCTCGACAAATGGAAATACCTTCAACGGCTAACACAAAACTTTTGGAAACAATGGAACGGAACGTATCTGCATCAACTCCAGCAGTGACCAAAATGGCTTCAACAACATCCAAACATAAAGGTCGGAGACCTTGTTTTAGTCAAGGAGGATAACCTTCCTCCATCGTCTTGGGTTCTCGTTCGAGTTCAAGAACTACACACCGGTTCGGATGGTCTTGCGCGCGTGGTGACAATTAAGACGGGCACGTCGATCCTTAAGCGCCCGATCGTAAAATTATCCCCCTTACCAATCTCAAATCCGTAATACTAATAACCTTGATGTATATCTATAAAATGAACTAGACATTAACACATCATACAACAAATGAAGTTAAATAAACCTCGAAAAAATATCACTAAGAAACTAAAAGACATACTAACACCAACAACATCTCAACAACCTCACCGAATGCGTAACCTCCAACCAGTCAATAGTCAGCCCTTACAGCTAAATATTTTGTTTTCCTTTTCTCTATGCATCTTTCATGTTAACAAAATCGAATGCTTTGTTTTCTTTCGTTGCATGAACGAGCAAATAAAATCTTCACCGGCAGATAAGTACACATCGGAGCGCAAGATATTCAAGATATTGGGGGAAACGATATCGCAAGAAGATACACCAAACTCAAGATACGGTCAAGCCCCGCCACCATGAACATCACAAGTCTGCAGTACGAGGGCCGGCAGCATTCCTGCGGTTTCCTGCCCGTTGGACTGGTCGTCGAGATATAACTAGAACGCTGGTTGCAAATGCAACTTTGATATCTTCGACGACTAGTTTTGACGAACATGAAAACACAAATTGTAAGCGCGTAGATAAAAGCACCTCTCTAGCATCGTCCAAAACCAATATGACACATCTAGTGTCGCTAGTCATGCTAGGTCAAAAAAACCTTATATTAATGGCCGACTTAAAAAGAGAGAAAGCATACACCTATAGCTCCATAAGGTTAATAGTCACAGCTCTAACTTCATAATTTATATATGGGGCATTATAAATTTTAATTGGTATAAACATAATGTACAAACACATAAGTGTCATTACATATTATATGAATATTTAAGAGTTCATTGACACATGTATAAAAAAGAAAAGCATAACAGCTGTTAGACACCGAGGTTTCTTCATCTCATGAGACAAGTTTCCTCGACACTAATCGCCAGTCATTTGAATCGAAAGAATAAAATTGTAACGTCTTTATCTCTTGCGTTTAATTTTAAATTCAAAATTATATTTTATACTTCATCTAAGTATAAAACATGGTCCTTCGATATTAAAGTAAACCAGTGAATAAGTGGAAAAAAAAAATAAAAATAAATAAAATCGACAAAAAGGCAATTAAAAGAAAGTTGAAGCCTGACTTCGAACGGTTGTGTCGAATCGAATAAAACTGTTGCTTCATCCAAAAAGCTGTTGCTTCAACAAAGTTAACAGGCTCCAAGGAACAAGCTGTTGCTTCATCCAAAAAGGACGGTGACTAGAGGAGCGGTAACTTCAACGAAATACAACGGACTCCATACCTCCAATTGAAAGACATTGGAAGAAAGCAGCTGGTGCTTCAACAAAGTCAACTGGCAACGGTCAGCAAGCGGTTTGGAAGCGGACAAGAAACAGAAAACGGATAGCCAACGATAGTAGCGGTGCTAATAGAATCTCTCCTGAAGAGGAACAAAGAAGCTTCTTACAATCAAAGCCGAAACTAAAGGTAGGAATTTATCTTTTTCCATCTTTTTTATAATTAAAAGAAAAAATAAAAATAAAAACTTTATTAAAAATCCTAAATTTTAAAAAATTCTCCACCTCAAATAAAATAAAGACTATCTTTGTAAACTATCTTCTGTTAACAAACTAAAGTGTATGAATTTGCCTTTACCATGTCGAAATTGTCAAGGTATATCGAAGCTCAAGAATTGGATCTTAAAGAGCTAGAAAACGATTTCGACGAATTCCAAAAAGATACCGTGTCGCGAAAGTTAAGGGGCTACGTGAGTGCGCGATTACAGGACTTAGAAGAACTATTTAGACGGGTTAAAAAAAATCACACTGCTATCGTCAATAGTAACGCAGATTCTCTCAAAGAAGCTTATTTCGCGGGTGAAACTTTTTTGAAAATTAAAAAGATTTATTTCACTTTTGTTGGTCAATTGCGTGATGAAATAGATACATTTGCGGAAACTGCCGATGCCACGTTAGAAACTTCTCGGTTAAACACAACAAAATCTTCAGTTTGTGAAATTCATCTTCCTCCAATTCAAATAAAGCCATTCTCTGGCAAGTTCGAAGAGTGGATTGAATTTCGGAATTTATTCGAGAATATGATAGATCATAACGTTGATCTCTCTGATATTCAAAGAATACGTTATTTAAAAACATACGTCTGTGGCAAAGCCGCACGCTTAGTCCAACACCTTCCTATCGACGGAAAAAATTATACATCGGCATGGGAAATATTAACCGAAAGGTTTGAAAACAAGCGTAAGCTAGTTAATACGCAGCTAAGGATCTTTATGGAACAAGACAAGCTTGTTAATGAATCCGCTGCAGGCTTGAAGTCTCTGCATGATACAAGTGTAGAATGTGTCCATGCTCTAGCTAATCTTGGAATTACAGTCGATGCATGGGATTGTATCTTGATATATGTTATTTTCAATAAACTTCCATCTCAAACTTCAAACTCAAATAGATTGGGAAAATAAATTAGGCACATCCAAGGTCCTTCCAGACTGGAAAACCTTTACGTCCTTCATTGAAGGTCGATTTAGCTCCCTTGAAAACATCCAAGAACTAAGAAGTTGTTCAAAGCAGACAGCACCTAATATGTCCGGGAAGAAATCTAGTAACTTTCACTTAAGCTCACAGACCGGTAAACAGTTTCGATGTCGATTATGCAATGCTTCGCACGGCATTCGCCATTGCAAGAAGTTTCAAAATATGGATGTAAAGAATCGTATAGATGCTGTCAGAAAAAAACGCAATTTGTGTTAATTGCTTAGGGTATGATCACCACGCATCAAGCTGCAGCAGTAGCAATCGTTGCTACAAATGTGGCCATAAACACCATACGCTATTGCACTTAGAAACGCAAAAAACCACTACACCCCAGCAAAACAACCAACACTTCCAACAAAATGCAGTTACTCAAGGGCGTAATAACTCTCAATACCAGACGCAAAATCATTTCATCCAAAACTCATACAACAATAGAACAACAGGCATAGACGGTGAATGTGATAGCCCCTCAACATCAAGGGTGAACTTCAATGCGCATTTTAGCCAAATGCGAACTACGGCATTGTTAGCTACCGCGCTGGTGAAGGTTTTTGCACCTGATGGAACAAGCCACGTGCTCAGAGCATTAATCGATCCGGGCTCTGAGGCCACATTTATAACCGAAAATGCCGTTCAACTCATCAACCTTAGAAGGGCAAAGATATCAACGAAAGTCACTGGTTTAGGATTAACGTCCACTGGTACTTCAAACTATCAAGTGCACCTCACAATTTTCTCGCGAACCAATAACTCATTTTCTCTTGATGTTAACTGTTTTGTTTTCCCTCGTCTGACTTCACTGCTGCCACCTCACCAGGTGCAAAAGAAGGGGTGGGATCACATCTCGAAACTTGCGTTGGCAGATCCGACGTATGATATCCCAGGGAAGATAGACATTTTGTTAGGTGCGGATGTATATGCATCCATAATTTTAAAAGGATTAGTTAGAAGTAAAATGGGATCTCCTATCGCACAACAAACTGAGTTGGGTTGGATCCTGACGGGAAGCACTAACACGCAGTTGCAGAGTAAAAATCTCACGGTACAGAGTCAATATAACTCCTTAGATGCGCAACTACGACAGTTTTGGGAGATAGAAGAAGACTTCGGTGTGAGAAAGTTAACAGCAGAGGAGGAGAGGTGTCAACAAGATTTCAAACAGACTGTTAGAAGACGAAGTGATGGTAGGTACGAGGTTCGGCTTCCTTTCAAAAAAAATATTCGCCCAATACTAGGAAATTCAAAAGGAGCTGCCATGGCAAGACTATACCAAATTGAAAAACGGCTAGCTACCGAACCAAAATTGCAAGAAGCTTATAAAAACTGCTTGAAAGAATATGTTACACTAGGACATATGAAGGCAGTGCCACCTGGAATGGAGCGAATAAATAGCGATAACTATTTTCTACCGCACCATGCGGTATTGAAAGAGTCTAGCTCCACTACAAAGCTGGGAGTAGTTTTTGACGCTTCATGTAAGACGTCCAATGGAAAGTCATTAAACGATTATTTAATGGTGGGACCACGGTTACAGCCGGACATCATAGACCTCATAGCCAAATGGAGGAAATTTAAGGTGGCATTTACAGCGGACATTGCCATGATGTACCGTCAAATATGGATAGCGGAAGAAGATACGAAATATCAGTTGATTTTGTGGAGAACCAGGAAAGAAGATCCTATGAAAACATATGCGCTCAACAGAGTCACATTTGTTATCGCATCAGCGCCCTATTTAGCAGTGCGTACATTACACCAACTTGCAACTGATGTTGAAGATTCAAACCCAAAAGTCACAAAGGTACTTACCGAAGGCTTTTACATGGACGATCTTATCTATGGATCGGACAATGAAGAAGAGGCAGTTAAACTGCAACTAGACCTTCTAGCTACGTTACAGTCAGCTGGATTTCCGTTACGTAAATGGGTTAGCAATTCTCCAAAGATTTTAGAGCAAGTCCCTGAAAATCAAAGAGAAGTAAATCTTCCTCTAAATTTTGATTCACAAGATGCCATTAAAACATTGGGCATTCAATGGCATCCAGCAAGAGATATATTTAAGTTTAAAATAATATTACCTGAGGTTGATAAATATACGAGACGATCCGTATTCGCAGATATCGCTCGACTGTTCGATCCTGTAGGATGGCTGGCTCCGAGTATCGTCAAAGCGAAACTAATATTACAAGAACTTTGGCGCATAAAATGTTCTTGGGACACACCGATTCCTTACAAGATCGAAAAACCTTGGGTGGAATTACGAGCTGGGCTAAAACAATTGCATCACTTAGAAATCCCACGTTGGATTGGATATACAGACGGAGCGGAGGTGCAATTGCATGGTTTTAGTGACGCCTCCGAGAAAGCGTGTGCAGCTGTAATTTATGCACGCGTTTCGTGCCATGGACAGGAATGCATAAACCTCTTGGCATCGAAAACTAGAGTTGCCCCAGTCAAAAACATATCTTTAACGCGCCTAGAACTTTGCGCGGCTCTGCTCTTAGCCAGGCTATTAAACAGAATTGTAAAGACCATGCAATTTAATAATCCAGAAATATTTGCATGGTCCGATTCCATGATCACCCTATCATGGATAAAGGGAGACCCAGCGATACGCACGACGTTTGTCGCAAATAGAGTTGCAGAAATTCAATCAATCACGAACCCAAACTGCTGGCGACATGTAGGCACCAAGGAAAACCCAGCAGACATGGGATCACGGGTTCTATCGCCAGAAGAATTGATAAATAACAAGATGTGGTGGCACGGACCCTCATTTCTAAGAAACTTTTGTGTAAACGGGGTACCAGGTACGAGTATCATAATCGAGACGGATAAAGAAACTAAAAGAGTAAATAAAAAAGATAATAACTCCGATTTGGTTACCAAGGTAATAAAAAACATGCATACAAATTTTGCGAATGTAGGTTCACAGTGTGTTGACATCAACTACACATTTTTTCAAAAATTCTCGACACTTAAACGTTTGATCCGAATTGTGGCAATATGGCGCAGATAGTTCTTCAATCTTAGATCGGGGGAAAGAAGATCTTTAGATAAGAAACCTCTAACAGCTGAAGAACTGCTCTCATCTAAGCAACAACTCATCAAGGTCGTCCAGAATGAACTATTTAGAGCAGACATCCAGGTACTGGAAGAGAAAAAGCCTGTTCTCAAGAGGAGCACGATTCTCAACTTAAATCCCTTTCTCGACTCGGAGGGCTTATTAGGGCTAGGTGGTCGTTTAGCAAACGCATCGCTTACATTCAATCAGCGGCATCCTATAATCCTCAGTGGGTCACATCACTTCACAAAACTAATTGTTAGCGATGTGCATAAAAGCACTCTTCACGGCGGTCAACAAATGATGATGGCGGAAATCAGAAACTGTTTCTGGATAACAAATTTGAAAAACTTGGTGAAGTCTACGATCCACAAATGCATTCCTTGTCATCGCTACAACACGAAAACGCAACTGCAGCTTATGGGCAGTCTTCCAACAGAACGCGTAATTGCCACAAGACCCTTTACAAATACGTGGGTAGATTATGCTGGGCCAGTAGAGATAAAAATGTGGAAGGGAAGATAGGTAGGTAGAATAAGGGATAGAAGGGAAGACAATAGGTTTTCAAAAGGGTACGTTGCCGTGTTTGTATGCCTCTCAACAATAGCAATTCATATTGAATTAGTAAGCGATCTGAGCGCCGCCGCCTTCATTGCAGCGTTTAGAAGATTTGTGGCCAGAAGGGGTGCCTGCAATAACATCTATAGTGACTGTGGTACCAATTTTAAGGGGGCGAACAATGAGCTAAGAAAAGATAGCAGGTTCATAACCACGGAATGGTCGAAAGAAGTTACAAAAAGCCTGGCTTCCCAAAACACAACGTGGCATTTCAACCCTCCATCGACACTACACTTTGGCGGACTTTGGGAGGCAGGAGTAAAGTCAATTAAACACCACTTGAAAAGAACCATTGGCTTCTCTAGATTAACGTTCGAAGAATATGCCACACTCCTCATGCAAATCGAAGCATGCCTTAATTCAAGGCCATTGTGTCCCATGACCACAGATCCCAATGACTTGACGGTCCTCATCCCTGGACACTTTCTCATTGGAGCTCCACTAAATACACTTCCTGACAGAAATTTGGAAGAAAGAAATGTCAAAAATCTCGACAAATGGAAATACCTTCAACGGCTAACACAAAACTTTTGGAAACAATGGAACGGAACGTATCTGCATCAACTCCAGCAGTGACCAAAATGGCTTCAACAACATCCAAACATAAAGGTCGGAGACCTTGTTTTAGTCAAGGAGGATAACCTTCCTCCATCGTCTTGGGTTCTCGTTCGAGTTCAAGAACTACACACCGGTTCGGATGGTCTTGCGCGCGTGGTGACAATTAAGACGGGCACGTCGATCCTTAAGCGCCCGATCGTAAAATTATCCCCCTTACCAATCTCAAATCCGTAATACGAATAACCTTGATGTATATCTATAAAATGAACTAGACATTAACACATCATACAACAAATGAAGTTAAATAAACCTCGAAAAAATATCACTAAGAAACTAAAAGACATACTAACACCAACAACATCTCAACAACCTCACCGAATGCGTAACCTCCAACCAGTCAATAGTCAGCCCTTACAGCTAAATATTTTGTTTTCCTTTTCTCTATGCATCTTTCATGTTAACAAAATCGAATGCTTTGTTTTCTTTCGTTGCATGAACGAGCAAATAAAATCTTCACCGGCAGATAAGTACACATCGGAGCGCAAGATATTCAAGATATTGGGGGAAACGATATCGCAAGAAGATACACCAAACTCAAGATACGGTCAAGCCCCGCCACCATGAACATCACAAGTCTGCAGTACGAGGGCCGGCAGCATTCCTGCGGTTTCCTGCCCGTTGGACTGGTCGTCGAGATATAACTAGAACGCTGGTTGCAAATGCAACTTTGATATCTTCGACGACTAGTTTTGACGAACATGAAAACACAAATTGTAAGCGCGTAGATAAAAGCACCTCTCTAGCATCGTCCAAAACCAATATGACACATCTAGTGTCGCTAGTCATGCTAGGTCAAAAAAACCTTATATTAATGGCCGACTTAAAAAGAGAGAAAGCATACACCTATAGCTCCATAAGGTTAATAGTCACAGCTCTAACTTCATAATTTATATATGGGGCATTATAAATTTTAATTGGTATAAACATAATGTACAAACACATAAGTGTCATTACATATTATATGAATATTTAAGAGTTCATTGACACATGTATATAAAAGAAAAGCATAACAGCTGTTAGACACCGAGGTTTCTTCATCTCATGAGACAAGTTTCCTCGACACTAATCGCCAGTCATTTGAATCGAAAGAATAAAATTGTAACGTCTTTATCTCTTGCGTTTAATTTTAAATCCAAAATTATATTTTATACTTCATCTAAGTATAAAACACCATCTAAAAACTTCACAAGCACTTATTTCGAAACTCGCGTATCTTTTCTCGACATTTTAACCCAACACGTATTTGGACAACAATTTCTTTAACAAATTTATTAATCTTGTTCCGTGCCGAATTTTAAATTCCCATACGAATTTGTTCAGGCCAACGAATTGTCAGAAATTGAATAGGGGTTGAAGTACAAAAAATATCCGCCAGAATTTTCGTTCCGAGTCTCAATACATATTTATATGGCTTAGTACGTTTTGGCATATAATCCAGGAGAGTAATTTTGATTCTGAAATGAAAACTAGAAGCAAAATTTTGATTCTGAAAAAATGAGGGAAAAAGTTTTATGTCACTTTTGTGCTCCGGAGCACAAAAATAGCCCAAACGAAAACACCATAAAAGTTCGGTTTTGTGTTCATAGGTAAATTTTAATGTATAGAAAGTCAAGTCCATAGATGAACTAACTTATGTCGTTTTCGATTGAGCTGCCAGAAAAATTTTTGTTGTGTACTCCGATTTTAATTTAAATGGAACACTAAGAACTTCTTCGGACTTTTATATTTTAAATATATTTGCTTGCCAATCAATTTGAACACTCAGAATAATAAATTGGCCAAACACAGCCGATTGCACGAAAACAGAAATCTAGTTTGACACACAATACTATTTGACGTTTATACATTTTGGCACAAAGTCGAGGAGAGAAATTTCGATTTTCAAATTAAAGCGAGTAGCGAGATTTTGATTCTGAAGAAATGAGGGGAAATGATGTGACGTTACTTTTCGCACTGACAGACTGTAAGTGAATTACCAACGCTTTGTGCATCTCTGTAACCTGCCAGAATTTGCTAGATGACAGTAATTCATAAGTAAAGCTCCTAGAATGAAAGTAATTTACAAGTAAAGTTGCTAGAATCAGAGCGATTTGCACTGGTGTGTTTAATGTGGATGATGTTTTTTGAGTAAAATGGACAGGTTTTGTGTAAAATGGGAAAATAATTGCCGTTGATGAGACAATTCACACGTATTCACCGACAGGGTCACACGGTAGAGGCGATCAGTAGAAATCGGGTTTTAGTTTTCCAATATGTGGAGAGTTTTCCATCTATGTTAGTTCATCTATGGTCATGCCTAAGTTTCTAAATATGACTAATTTAATTCTAAGAAAAATACTAAAAATGATTCGATTTGGTATCTAAAATACTAAATACTGCTAGTGTGCGCACCCGTATCTACTATGCATCTCAATCATTTCATTCTTCACATTCCCCAGTTGCGGAGATCTCTCCCACTTCCAGTCATCACTGTCAATTCCACTTAGAGAGTTTATGGAAGTTTGTGGACCCTCGCTATACCTAATTGTTTCCCCTAACTTTGGATTTTTACTAGAATTTTCCAAAAGTTCTGTTTCCTTTGTCTGTCACCCGAGTACTTTTCCGCCATCGAAATAATGAAAATTGTCTGCAATTAAAACAAACGCAACGGAGAAAGGAAAATCTAACGAAGGTCAGCTGGAGTGTTTGGACAAAAGAAAGAAGGTGTGAATATAATCCAATTAGAAATTATATCCCGATCCAGCCTTCCTCTGGGTCGCTACCCCTAATAAGGCTAAGTATAGGTTTTTTGCAACTTTTTTCCGTGTGTCGCTAACTATTATTTTTATTATTATTATTTACCTTCATTATAATTTATTGAAATACTTCACACTATAAATTGGTAATAATGTGTTTTCGGTGAATATTATCCATACTGCTTGTTACAAATTTATTGATTTATAAAAATAATATTATATTAGAGAAAAGAACCCTTATCGAATCAGCCAAAATTTAGAAACGCAAAAGGTAGCCAACAACTTGAGCACATTGGCATCACCGTTTTATATGTACAAACGAATAAAACAATCATAGCTGATTTTGATATATGTATATTTCCACTTGACTTCAAAATAAATTCAATTTCAAGTGCGAATATAAAAGGTAAAACCAATCTTATGTAGTAGATTCAATGAAAATATAGTAGATCTTTGAAAAAATCAAGTTTAACCAAAAGCTGACTATTAAAACATTATTGGTCCACTATTCAGAATTGATATAAGCATTGACCACAAAAAGTCAATTTAAAACTTCATTTCACAATTTAGAAAAAAGGTGGTCTAAACTTTTTTTATTCATTTTTTTTTATCAAAATTTTTAGCTTGCATGTGAATTTTTCAAAAACTATTGACATAAGGAATTTAATTTAAATTTAGGATTAAAGAACAGGTTTCTGGCTTTCAAAACGGGTATAGTACTCCATTGTAAATGTTGCCGTTGTTTTTAAATAATTTTTCTTTTCATTTTAAGTAATTTTTTTTTAAAATTGAGGTAATGGCAAACGGGGCGACATAGGCCCCCCACCCCCTCCCATAATAAAAGATACTTGTTTTTGTTATCAATTTTTTGGCGCCAAAGTTATCGTGCTCTAGCCGTAAAAGTTTACATTTGTGTGAATTGCAACAATTATATTCAAATTAACTCAAAGGATGACTGGGACATGGACAAAGAGAAGAAAAAAATAACTTCATATTGAAACGAATTGTTCATCTAATACAATAGAATTCATTAAACAATTTTACAATTTCTTTTTTGCTTTATTTTTACTTGTTACTTTTGACGTTTCAAACATATTTTACAAAAACGAGTTCCCGCGAGATTTTGGGTTTAATGTCGTTTTCGTTTGGGCTTTTCCCCGTGCTCTGGAGAAGAAAAGTGACGTAAAACCATTTCCCCTCATTTTGTCAGAATCAAAATTTTGCTTCTCGTTTTCATTTGAGGATCAAAATTTCTCTCCTCGATTTTATGTCAAAATGTACTAATAGATATAAATATACATAAAATTCAAATAGTATAGTGTGTCGAACTAGATTTCTGGTTTCGTGCAATCTGCTTGTTTAGCCAATTTATTATTCTGAATGTTCAAATTGATTCGCAAGCAAATATATTTAAAAGTCCGAAGAAGTTTTTAGTGTTCTATTTAAATAATAGAAATAAAAAGACTCTGACAACCCAAACGAAAACGCCGTAAGAGAGAAATTATTCCTACTTCTGAAACCTAAGCAAATAATTCTCTTTTCAAAATTGTTACAAAAATCTCGCGGCAACTGACTTATTACCTCGTTAATTCTGTATATCGTGAGTTATAGCTGCTACTTTATTTCAATTTGTTTTCCTATTTTTTTAAAGACTATAATTAAAATTATAAACTTTTTTGATTGTATGTGGGCCAGTGCATACGAAATTTTATAGAAAAGGGAGATGAAGTATAAAGTAAGAAACGGGCTACATTTTCAACCAGTAAAAAAGCGGTTGAACATGGGGGAAAACCAATACACACATAAGTTGGGTAAGAAAAATTATTAGAAATACCACTACAATAAAAATCGGTTCACGTATACACAATTTTGAACCGCATTATACATCCAGTGTGCGGTTGAAGTAAAAGATACCCTGGGGAAAATTGATCCAGTGTGCACTGGCCCTGTAAGAATAATTCATCATCTTTATTTCCGTGTCAAAAACGTTCTCATATCCTTTATAATACATAATAATATATATAATATAATATAATATAATAATATGTATAATATAATATATATAATATATATTTATAATATATAATAATATACTATTTGGCTTGTTGCCACAGGGATAATGCTATCGCTTATTTTTAATACCGATTCTTACGATCTGTTCCATATTTGACCCAAAGAGGTGCACATCATCTTCACCTCGGTAAAGCAAAGAATTACGAGGAATCTGTAATACTTGAATTAAGTTTTAGCATGCTTGTCTGATATCACGCTCCGATAAGGATTTTGAAAACTCACACATTGTTACTTTGTGAATCATTTTACTTAAATTACAATTTTTAATTAATTGAACTTAAAATAAAAGCGGGTTACTATCTTTAAGCAATCGCCTTTTAGGACTTCAGCCAGTCCTACGCTAAGATGAAACACATTAAATTAAAATGTTCAAAACAAACATTTCTTCTAATGCAAGGCAGAGCTCGTCTTTGAGAGGCTCTTACTAAATTCGTTGCTTCTTATTCTTCGTTGTGAACAGAAGTGTCTCATTTAACTAAAAATGGAATTATTTAAGTATCAAACTTACACACCTAAACAAAAAATAACCCCATTTCTTGAAACAGAGCCTCTTTATAATTATAATTTATATACGAAGTTTTTTTTATTTCAGAGGAGTCTATGTTTTTCTTCGGTTCATTCGCAGAGTTCACACACAACTCGCGTTATTTTATTCCCGACCGTTTATATAAAGCGACTGGATATAGCATCACCATTTTTGTCTTTTTCTTTTTTAGCAGCTTTTTGCTTAAGTAATTCTTAGGTAATTAAATAAATTGTTGCTCCAACAGTCCGGGCCGGACTGAATTCTAAACCCTGATTACTGTGATATCCGAGTTATCATTTTGTGTACAGCAAGAGGTGATCTACGATTAGGAGAGATTAATGATTTTATTAAATTAAAATAACAGCTGAGAACTTGTGGAAAGGTGTTTCAAACCATCATTGACACTCGTACATTGCAGTGGAAATGCAGTGTTGTAATGCATGTAGGAATGTCAGTCGCATTCCTTATGATAATTTATTTATTTATTTACAAAAGCTAACAGATATTTATAAAAATTAGATGTTAGCTATTGAGCCGGAGCAACGAGGCCTTAGGCTATATATGTATGTGGATAGTGGCGTGAAAATTATATTAGATTATACAAATTTGTTTTTCTTAAGAAGTCGATAATAAAGTTAAAGTTATCTGGGTTGGGATTGGAGAGGAGTTCACTGAAATTGATTTGGGAATTGGATCTATGGATTTGGAAGGCTGGGCAATCGGAAAGGATATGGCGGATGCTAATATAAAAATTATTGCAAAATGGACAAGTGGATGATTTATTTTTGTTTATATAGTGTTCGTGGCAAAGTCTACTGTGTCCGAGTCTGAGTCTAGCGATTTTACTTGTATCATTACGGGATAGTTTAGAAGCTGCAGCGTAATCTATGATAGAAAATTTGTTTTTGTTGATGGTTCTGTACCAATCCGACATTTTCTCCCAGATATTTTGGGTTGGGTCAGTAGATTTTCTAATAAAATTGTTTAAGTCGTGACTATTGTAGTTAGTGGTGAAAAGGGAAGGGATTTTAAGGATTTCCTTGGCTTTTTTGTCGGCGAATTCATTGCCCGCTATTTGGACGTGACCTGGCACCCATATTAACAAGGTATTTGGAAATTGTAGGTGTAAAAGATTGCGAATTAAAGAAGGATAGTAACATTGGTTGTTGGAGTCCGTGCAAATAGCAAACTTTTTTTTTGACTTTTTAGTGAATTGCAGCGTTTTAAAAATGGTTATCATTTCCGTTGTAAAAATGGAGGAATATGAGGGTAATAGAAAGGAGCAGATAGTTTCGCTTTCTGTGGTGACACTAAAACCTATCCTGTCGCCCATTCTGGAGCCATCTGTATAGATAAACGCATATTTTTGAAAACTATTTTTGAGTTCGGAAAAATACGCTCGGAATATTCTAGGGGGGGGTGTAGGACTTACTGTGGGATCTTAGAGAGGAAATGATGGAGGAAGATTGAAATAGCCAGGGAGGTGGATATGAAGGGGAAGGTTGAATGGGTTGGTAAGGGATGTTCAATTCGTTGCAGAGAATAGAATCACGTGAGATACAGGACATTATATTTTTCTCTATTTTTTTCTTTTTAACTAATCTATGGAGTGGAGAATCTTTGGAGAATAAAGTGGATTTGTATGTCTTTAGAGTGGATTGATATCTAAGGTTTTCAAGAGTTGGCAGTTTTGCTTCGAACAGTAAATTGTTGATTGGAGTGGTAGGGAAGGCGTTGAGAGCCTTTCTTATGGCCGAGTTATAAATACTCGTAGTTTTAATTTTGTTAAGGTGGGATTTGGAGGAGAAGCCATAAAGAAAGAGACCATAGTTAATTTTGCTAACTATTATGGATTTGATGGTGGAAATGAGGGAAACAGGGTTGCAGTTAAATTTGTTGTATGAAAGGGATTTTATTTTGTTCAGTTTTTTCCCGAAAGTGGGAAGCATAAATTCGATATGTTGATTCCATCTGTAATTTCTTTGAAAAATTAAGCCCAAGATTTTTAGTCTGGCAACTTTCTCTAGATTTAAGATATTTGAAACAATTTTGCATGTGCATTTGTGTTTTCTACAGATATGCAGATGTTTGCTTTTAATAGGGGATAATTTAGCTCCAGAACACTCGCACCAGGATAGTATGTCTTGAAAGATGGAGTTGAGATCAATAATGGGGGAAGAAGTATTTTTATTTATCTCTTTGACAATTGTAAAATTATCAGCATAGGCGCAGAGTTTTATTTCTTTGTGGAGGGATAGGGTGATGGAGAGTTTATTAAATGCTATAAGGAACACCGGAACAGACAAGAGGGAGCCTTGTGGGATGCCGTTGAAGAGGGGCAAAAAGGACGATGATGAGCTTCCAATTCTGGCCGAGATCTTTCTGTTTTTCATAAAATTGAAGATATATCTAATGATGTTCGGGCCTACCTTCCAGGCTTTAAGTTGATCGATTATTGTGTGGACTCCGATTTTGTCAAAGGCTCTTACGAAGTCGAGGGAGATGAGGGAAAGATGACTACTTTTCGAAAGGGAGTTGGTTATAAAGTGGTCTAGATAAAGAAGGCAATCGGTGATAGATTTTCCCTTCATTAATCCCATTTGATAACTGCAGAGAAGTTTGTTGTGAGAAACAAACCACCAGAGTCTGTTGGCTATTATCTTATCAAGTACTTTGGCGCAACAAGGGTTAAGGGAGATAGGTCTGTACGATTCCAGAAGTGTTTTATCTGATTTTGGTTTGAGTATGGGAATGACATTACTGTTTTTATAAAGTTGGGGGATAAGGTTATGGAAGATGGAATTGTAAAGCTTGACAAGTCTAGCTTTCATGGAAGGAGAGAGATTCTTTAACATTGCATATGATATTCTATCATTGGCAGGTGTCTTGCCTTTTAATTTGTTTAATGCCATGCCTAACTCTAAAAGACAGATATCTTTGTCAATTATTTTTCCATTTTCTGACGTAGATTAGGAGACAAAAGGGGTAGAGGGAAGTTTATTTTGACAAAAACGATTGGAGAAGTTTGAATCGTGAGATTCTTTAGACCAGAATTCGGAAAAGTGCTTGGCAATGGAGTGGGGGTTAGTGATATCAATGTTAAGGGAGTTAGTGGGAGAAATGCAGTGGATGGGAGAGGAAGAATTAATGCCACAGAATCTTCGGATATTAGACCAAATTATGGCAGTGGGAGTATTAGGATTAATTTCAGAAGTAAATTTATGGATAGATTCTGATTTAGAAATTTTTATTTTCCTTTTGTAATTCTTTTATAGTTGATAGCATTTTCAGTGGAAATATTGCGTTTTAGAGAATTCCAGAGTCTGTTCTTTTCTCTTTTTAGCTGCTCAAGTTCGTGATTCCACCAGGGTACTCTTGGGTTCCCTGCTGAGAAAGTGGTTTGAGGAATAGATTGGTTAGCGCTTTGGAGAATGATTTTGTGTATATTAGCAGCTTCTTTGTTAATATTATCACTGAAAGGGCGAACAGAGCTATGTTTATCTAGAAGTCGTTGGTAAAGAATCCAATTGGCTTCGTCAGTTTTGAATTTAGATCTTCTTTTCGCGGAATGAGGGGGAGAATGGAACATAGAGATTATAATAGGGAAGTGGTCACTTCCACAGAGGTCATCAAAAACTGACCATTTGGTATCAACAGTTAGAATTGGGGAACAGAAAGCAAGGTCAATATGGGTTAAGGTTGAGTGGGTGCTAAAATGTGTGGGAGATCCATCATTAAGGAGTTGGTAATCAGACTTAGTTATGTACTTGGACAGAGTATTACCACGATGGTTATTTTTGGGCGAGCCCCAGCTAGAATTCCAGCTATTAAAGTCGCCAAGTACTAGAGTTGGTACATGTTGAGAGTCAAGGACATTCTTTAAATTGGTTATATTAAAATGTTGAACAGGCGGAATGTAGACATTAATGATTGAAAATTTGAGTTTGGATGAGATTGTAACGCCAAGGGCTTCAAAGTCATTGTTAAGAATAAATTGGTTAAATTGAACTGAAGAATGAATTAAGAAAGCAATTCCGCCATAGGGACTTAGGGAATGGTTTTGAGGGATGAAATGATAGTTGACTGGGATGGGAATATTGATTATGGATGTCAAGTGGCTTTCCTGAAGGGCAATAATTTTGGGAGTGATTGATTTGATAAGTATTAATAAATCGTTATAATTATTTAAATAGCCTTTGATGTTCCATTGAATTATTTTCAATGCAGGGTTTATGTGTGGTGAGTAGTTTGTGGTTGGTGATCTGCTGTTGATGTTGGTGGGACCCCGTCGTCCTTGATTAAGGTGTTGGTTGACCAGGGTTGAGCTCAAACAGGGCGGACTAAAGATGGCGGGGTCAGTAGCGTTGGAGATTAATGTTTGTTTAGGACGAATCATAGTCATCCGTATGTGTATGTTCAGAGAGAAGGTACTTGTTTCGCATACGTTTTGTGTTGATGCTTGATTGGTGGCTTGAAGAAGATTGCGGTGGATCTATCTATGATTGGTGATTTCGGAGAATTGGTTTCCTGTACAGTTGATTTTTGTTGGTTATCTGAAGTGTTTTTGGAAGTTGAAGTGGAATGTCTATTAGGTTTAGATGAATACTTTTGCGTGGTTTGAATATCAGAGGAGGTCGGGCTGTGTTTTTGTTCGTTGTCACTAATGATTTGGATTTTATTTGATGGGCCAGGAGAAGAAGCTTTTTGGGGCTGAGATGATGATGTAAGGACGGGACGGTGGTTGTCGAAGGCTTTTAATGTTGTTGCAAAAGTGTTAGGAAGTATAGGGGTTGGGTTTTGGTCTTTAAATATTTTCTTTGCTTCAGACAGCGTACATTTGTGTATGGTTTTAATTTTGAAAATTTCTCTTTGCTTGAGATAGGCTTTGCATTGTCTCGAAGAAGCTGGGTGTTCCTCGGAGCAATTAACGCAGCAGATTGAGGTGCAGGTCGCAGGGTTGTGAGGAGGAAGGTTGCAGCTAATACATCGAGAAGGATTGTTGCATCTTTTTGTGGTGTGTCCTAAAAGTTGGCAGTTTTTGCAACGCATGGGGGTTGGGAAATATTCCCTCACTCTGACGTTATACCAGCCAATATTTACCGTTGGTGGTGGACGAAAACGGTTAAAAGTAAGCAGTATGACTCCAGTGGGACGGTGAACTCCTTTCTGGTTTCTAGTGAATTTTAACACTTTGAATTTAAGACGCCCTGAGTGTTCATTTCCCTGATAATTTCCTCTTCCGGAACCTGGATCAAACAAGGTGCATAGACAGTACCTTTGGAGCAGTTTAATGTCTTGTGAAGACTGACGTTAATGGGGCAGATATTTGACAGCATTTTTTTGTTTTGAATAAGTCAGCAACCTCGTGGAATTCATTCAGTCAAAAATAACACAGAGAAATATTGTTGTAATTATCGCGGGTGTGTGCGGTTCAGGTTACATGATGTATTGGAGTTGTCAGATGTGTGATACAAGATTAAAAGTTAAAAGTGTGGAAATGGCTGGGATAAACAAAACGATGGCGACTCGGGCGGTTTTTCTAACTTCTGTCATCTTTGAGTTTACCCTTTTATTTTAATTTTTCCAAAAAGTAAGTATATAAAAGGAATTCAGCCCGTTGTATTACCAATGAACTGCATGCATTCTCTCTACACTTTGGTTTCGCACCTGTCAATACCGGCTTCTTATCTTACCCGCAATACATTATCCAATGCCATTCAAGCAGATAATCAGTATGCACTGAGACTCAGTGCAATCAACATCAAAGTATGGTTTAGCTCGAATTTCGTCTGGATCACTTCCAGGGTTACTGAAAAAGAGGGCACATGCGCAAGAAATTAAGAAATTGAACGGTGATTTGAAACGGACCATAGTTGTGTTCAATAATGCAGATTCTCTGCAAACTGTATTACAAGGTTAATAAACATCAACATATCGTCCTACTTATATATATTAGTTAAGCGTTTCAATTTTGGCTGCAGAGAAAATTAAAAGATTATAGTGCGGAATAGTTTTGTGTTTTTTGAAGAGGATGATGTAAGAACTATTGACATATAATGTAATAAAAATAAATAATCTTTTTTTGGGAAAAGAAATCTAACATTTGGGTGAATATTACTTTATTGAACGCAAAACAAATGACGATCGTACTAAGATATGTCTGCGCAGTTAATACGTTCAAAAACACAAGAGGATCTGCGATTGTAGACTGCTTTCCAAAATGCAGTACTGCCTGCTTTTTGCATCAGCAACCATTCCGAAGTGCAAACCCAAACTGGTGACAGAACGCAGTACGTTTCATTGTGAATGTATATACTGCGCAAAGAAAAACAACCAGCGCATCATGAACTAGAACGATGCAAATGACAGTAGTTTGTTTGGTTTATGCAATCTGAAGTATAATGGAGAATTCCGAGAAATAAATAAAAGCATTCAATTATATTATTACAATTATTTATATAATTCAGCTCTAGCTGAATTTTAGCTTTAAAAAAAATATTTTGTGAATATACGGTTATCACAAGCACCACAATTATTTAGCAAATGATTAATTATATGAATTCCATCAATTTGTTACACATTATTTTACGTTTAAAAAAAATGAACACTGCGCATCGCGTAACATTCCAAAGCATCATGATTCGTAACGCAACGGGTTACGCATCGCATCATAAAAGCATCGCATGCTTGCGTGACAGATACGAGGTGCAGTTACAATGCACATTTAGTTTGAATTTTGGAAAGCAGCCGTACTTAAGTAGAAATGCTAACGTTTATGAACTCATCCATATTTTCTGACGATATTCATTGTGCACCCGTATATTTTTATATATTTTTATATATTTTTATAAATATAAATCTCAGACGAATCAGTGAAACCACTTTCTCATTTCACTGTTTGTGACAAACTTTCAGCGATAATTTTTAATGAGACAAGAAATATTGCAATTTTTAATACTTTGATCAATACAACGATTGAATGAAATGTAAAACATGACTAGTAAATAAAAGTGAAAATCTGAAAATGTGTAATAACATTCTTTTATTACAAAATAGTTTAACATCGCTGAGATGAAAGATGATATAACAATAAAACTTAAATTTACATTTTTAGCCTACAATTAAAATCACTTTTTATTTGTTCCTTTCACAACATGCTCCACTTAATTGTATATAACGATGTTTTAGTTGGTTTTTTTTCTAACTAGGGTAAGATACCTATATTTTAAAACATTATAAGGTACATTTTTCTTAAAATTTATTAAATATTACATTATAACTAGCTTATTTTAAAGTTTAAATAAAAGAAAGCCTATATTCAACAATTTTGAATGTAATATTATATTACAACTTAATGTCTTTGAATTATTTACAAGATCCATTTCAGACGTAAGAGACGTCATTAATAACAAAACAAAAACTATTCGTAGATGCGTTTATAATACAAGAAATAGTTCATAAAAATGTATAAATGTACAAGATATTTATATTTTTAGTTGATTTCTTTTATATTGATTTACACCTTTCGCTTAGCATGAAGCATTTCCATCAAAAGTGTCTGTGTAGGTGCACTTCCAGCGCAATGCTTAACATATAAATGGTCCTCGCCTCTTGCTGCCATTGCATGGATTTCTGGAAGAATATTCAACAGTCGGCTAAATTTTTCCTATTGAAAAAATAGAAATAATTTATGATGAAGTAACTCAAAGTATATTATAGTATTTAATTTAAAACTTGAACTTGTGCAATGTTTATAAAATATATTTATTGTGAAATTACACTCTTATGATTATACGGACGAATTCACAGGAATATAGTTTGAAGTCAGTTTTCTCCACTGCGATCGTAAATATGTAGATATACACATATGATTTTTTGTAGAGGGCGTCCCATTAAGACAGCTTGTTTTGAAATTTGAAAAAAAAATGCAGTCTTTATTTAAAAAGTTCTTATGTTTTTATTTTAATAAAGAGTGTAAGCATGTAGGTTATGTATGGAACACAATATTCGATAAATGGCCGCCTTGTAACTCATGGCACATATTGGTCCTTTTGATCATTTAAAAAAAAATTTGGACCAATGATTGCGTCAGCATCAGTGTGTCCCAATATTCACGCAAGAAGTAATTTGGAAAACACAAGTTTTTAATTAAAATTTTTAATTTTTTTATTGATTCATAAAGTATACAGTATAGCGTTATGAATGGAATAGAATATCTGGTAAATACCTCCCACGGCGTTGTTGGAACATTCGCACTCTTTTGTCGAAATCTACCATGAATTTTGTTGACACAGCGCTCAATTTGTCCTTCAAAGCGTGCGTGGTCTTGGGTCGCCAATTCTGATCACTAAACCGGGAAATTACAAGACTAAGAAATGACTCATGCAGTAATTGAATTGTTTCTTCGGCTGTATGACATGTGCCACCGTCTTGTTGAAACCACATGTCGTCCACATCCATATCTTGCAATTGAAGCAAAAAACCTGGATTATCATGTCGTGATAGCGAGCACCATTAACTGTTATTACCTGACCAGCCGCATTTTTAAAGAAGAATGGTCCGATGTTGCCTCCAGTATAAAATCTACACCAAACAGTGACACGTTTTGGATGCACTTCTTTCTCAACAATCACATGTGGATTTTTTGAACCTCAAATTCGACAATTAACAAAGCCATCAAAATGAATATGAAGCTCTGCGCTAAAGATGACTTTGTTTGAAAGATCAGCATCCACTTGTTGTTGTTCCATTATCCATTCAACGAACTCTCTTCGCTGTGAGTGGCTTGTAGGCTCCGGTTCTTGAATCAATTACACATTGTATGCATGAAGATGCAAATTTTTCTTGAGAATACGAAATGTCCAATTCTTGACCACGTTGCCGAATTGATATTCCCGGACTCTCAACAACATTCTTACGAGCTGCTTCGATGTTTTGTGTTCAACTGGTTTTTGAAGAACGGCCAGGGTATCTTAGATCACTAATTGCTTCAGTCTCCCTAAATTTTTAAATTAATCGCTTCAGAGTTGATGACGTCGTATCACTATTCTGACCATATTTTGTACGAAAATTGCAAACTGCAGCTGTCAAACCTTCATTATTTTTATAATTTTGCTCAACAATGAAAATGCATTTTTAATAACATTGCACTGCCAGCTGTCACGCTGTTTTTTTTTTTCGTTGGCAATACTTTATCGCACAAATGGCGCGAAATTAAAAGTTTGCTTGAATTTTTTTTAGATTTTTCTCACTTTAAATGCAGTAATTTTGTTTGTTTATTGTTAACGCAGCCACTTAACTAAAAATTTGTTTCATTGTTGCACAAAATCTCGCAGTGAACAAATGGATCAAGAGCAAAACGTACTATGTATGTGCGACCTTAAAATGTACGTAAAGCATGGTAAGTTTCACACACTGAACAACGATTTGAGAAATGAATGTACACAATTATCAAGCGCTGTTCCGTCCATTCATTGTGAAATGGCAAGCCCAAAAATGAACTAAGCTATATCGCAAATTCTACTAATACTTTTGCAATCACTTGTAAGCGGCATTTGTTCATTGTCCACAGTTTGCGCGATCTTTAGGCACGGAAGGTCGTTTTGATTTTTCTGACTTTCACCCGAAATATCTTATTAGTTGGCAAGAAAATAATTTCGGTTTTTACAAGTAGATTACATTATGGTTGTTTATTCTCGCTTTTGTCAATGTTATGATTTTTTTTTTCTTTTGATATTTGAAAGCTGTCACTATAAGCTTAATTTAGAAGTTGATTGAACTTGGTTACACACGTTAGTACTGTGTCCATTTTAACATTTAGTGCAAAAACGTACATTTTTGACATATTTTCTTTTGGTCCCAAATGAATGATACTTGTGTTCAACATGAATTGAAAGAGATTCACTTAACACAACGAACTAATATCTGCGATATGAACCTCGAACGCAATGAAATTGATAGTGAAATGTATATTAAAGCAAAATGCTTTAACATACGTTAGATAGGCTGTACGAAATTTACATAATATGAGTACTACTTCATACCACAGTCAAGCTTCTACGCGATCAGAGCCGAGGGAAAGGACAGGTCTTACAATAAGTAAGTTTAAGCAATTTAGGATTTATTTTAAGGTGATCAAATTAATAGGCTAAATGAATAAACAACAACGAATTTGCACAATGTCAATGACAGATATTTACTATTATATTCGATGAATACTCTTTTGTTTCAGTAATTGTAGACGTTTTATAATTTAGTGGGGGCTAACACCCCCATTTATTTCGCATAAGGGGCACACCTAGTGTGACAGCCTAAAAAAAGGCGATTTTTGGGAATTTAAAAAAAAACTACTGTATCAATTGTTTTAAAATTTTAAGGGTATACATATCTTAAGAATACACAGTAAAATTTTTGAAGAAAAAAATTAAATATTTTTCCAGATACACGCGGTCTCCGACGGCGCTAAAAAAAGGTCCTCCACTGCTGCAGTGATTCCGGCCTTCTCCGTGGATGAAATATAAAAAAAAGCAATTCTCGTTAAACTAGAAGATATTGTCCGTACAAAATGGCGGCGTTTAAAAAAAAAAAGTTGAATTTTACCCAAAATTTTGGACGTTTTTGGCCTGCCAAAATTCGATTTTTGATCAGATCAAAAAACTGGTAGGTCATTGTATGGAGAACTATATACAGAACATGCAGAAAATTTGATAGTGATCGGATCATTTGTCTCCGAGTTATCACTGCAGCAAATTTGAAAAAGGCTGTTTCGAGAAAAACGCGTTTAAAGATAAAATGATCGTTTTCACTGTTATAAATGGATTAAAACCATACTTACAGCTAATCTGCTATTCCAGGCCCATATATATACATATATTGTATATGTCTGTATACCTGAAAGCCTACAATAGAAACTGGAATCGTATTATAACGGTTGCAACCATTAGGAAGAGACGGTAGACTCCGAACAATACCTCAGGTACGTCCCGTATGCTAATACAACTATTCACTGCCAAGCAGTTACTCTTCAAATGGCTGTAACTCAAAAACTATTTGAGATATCGATTTAAAATTTTAGTAGTTATTTTTAAAGGTATAACTTAACGAAATATGTAAAAAAATCGATTTTTTTTTTAAATTTCAACTAACATAAAAACTAGGACTTAAAAACTAACAAGAGTAAGGGTTAGGAAGTAAGCGAATGGTGGAGGAGATCAAATTTAAGATGAAAAGTGCTCAGGTTAAAATCAAAAAGGAGGAGGTTTGAGTTGTCTTTACGGAGTATGCGGGAGATTGGTTCATTAGAGCCATAAGAGGTGCGGTGGGTTCGGATATAGAAGAGACGAGGACAGCGTAAATTACGAGGTTTAGTGTTGAAGGAAATAGAATTGTAAAGGAAAGCGCAGTCCACAGAGCCAGAGAGCAGTCGATGAATGAAGAAAATGTCAGCTACGTCTCTGCGTTTTTCGAGGGTATTCAGATTAAGAAGTTTGAGGCGGTCGCGCTAGGGAGGTAAGATAAATGGGTCACTCCAGGGTAGTCCACGAAGAGCAAATCGAAGAAAACGACGTTGAATGTTCTCGATTCGGGATATATGAATTCGCTGAAAGAGCGACCTTTTGCTGAGGTAGGTATTGATTTTGCGAAAATTAGCTTTATGGAAGTTGTAAGAAGAGATGGTAGCTGAAGAAATGGGCTGGGATGGAGAGTTATGGAAAAATGAGAGAAGTAGAGGGGGGTGAAAGTTGTCGACAGTTGATAGGATAAAGGGACACAACGTTACTGTGGAGTTAATAGGATCACTAGTGAAAATAGTTGCATACCGATAGAATTAGGGACGTCACTAACTTGGCACAGGCTTAAGTCAGTTATGTTATCAATGAAAAGACATTCATTGGATGAACTGGCGTTTGACGCGGTAAAAAATAAGTGATCATCCGATGGAATCCACTTTAGCAGGGGCAGATTAAAGTCACCAAAGATAAGGATATCGTCGATGGAATCACTTAGGTCAATTATTTGGTCAATTGCTTTAATAGCAAGGATGTAGGATTCAATAGGTTGAGCTGGGAGAATGTAGCAACACATAACGTATAGGGACCTGTTGAGAAGTGTTATTTGAATTGAAACAAAACTCTACATGGAGAATCAACTTTAGGGATGGCAGGATCATTAAACATAGGGAGAGAGTGATCGTCATCTCGGAAAACATTATAAGAAGATGGAAATAGCTACAGGCTCTTTATGTCGGGGATCAGATTGGTTTCTGTAAGAGCATAGACGTCGAAAGAGAGACTGTGTGATTTAGACAAGACAGCACGAGTTTTAGAGCGCAAGCCTCTTACGTTTTGGTAGTAAAATGTAAGAGGTAGTTTGTTGCGTGGAGAAGTAGGGGAGGGTAGATGCAGGCAAAGACGGCAAGTTAGGAACGAAAAAATTTGTCGTGGTCAGCTCGGCAGCGCAGAAGGTGAGAAACTCTTTTAGAGTGTACATAGTTCCGGAAAGCAGCGAGGTCATCCGCAACCTTTTGAGGAGGTGTGTCGAAGATTTCGTGGTACCTGTTGTAAAGCTTTGTGAGACTAGTTATATCCGTAGGAAGGCCTTCCTGTTGGATGGAGACTATGACACTTGTTTTGGTTTTTCCCTCAAAGCAAACAGAGTTGGATTTGTCGTAAAGATATGCGAGAAAGAGACGTATATTTTCGTATATCTTTTTATCTCTTAGCCTAGAGAGAGCATAACGGCATTCTGTGCTGTCTATATTCTTTTGGGTCAATTTAACGTTAGGCGGCGAAAGGGGATCAAAAATAGGGACTGGGGCCCGTGAAACCGAGGAAGAAGGCGAGCTAGAAGCGGAATTTAAGATATGCGAGCTGATAAAGTTAGGGTATTTGGCTCCTGTTGTAAGGTCGAAATTCGGAAAACAGTTGTTAGTATTCGTGGGAGGGGGTGTGAGTGGTTGAGCAGTGACGGTATCAGGGGCAGGGGTTAAATTGAATGAAACGCGTTGGGGCTTGGATGGAAGAGAGGCACTTGGTGCTTCTGTGGAGATACGTGAAGGGGGTTATATTGGTTTTAAGACTCCAGTTGGGGTCAGATTTAGGATGTGGATGGGAAATGGATCTGGGCGATTTATAATTATCTTTTGATGAGAGGTTGCTTCGTTTTTTTTCTACGTTTTTGTTGGTTGGTTGATCCGTCCATTTGGAGACCCGCATCTTTCCTAGCTTGAGGTTAGTGTTGGATGAGTTAACAAATAACCATTCGTACTTAGTCGGTAAATTAATTTTGAAATTCCTTTTGTTTTTGTGGTGAGATGTTGAGAATATTGTGCATTGGTTGATGGTGATGCCATACCTCTTTTTGAAAAATTCGGAAATCCAAGCAACATCTGCATAATTTGGAGCAACTTTGATGAGCAGGGTGGTGAACATCTGATTCGATGTGCGGAGTCGGTCTAGCGTGCCTTGCCACTCTGAAGGTGTCCACGTCGTGTTAAATTGTGTAACAAGTTTCCGTGGGGCGGCGACAGGAAGGGTTGACGTTGGAGCAATTATATCACCATTAGATTTTTGAATCGATGGGCTGGAGCAAGGATTTGGAGGTTGGGTTTTCGGCACTGGATGTGGCAATGATTCGGCTTCAGTTTGTAACAATTCAACCAAAATTGAAGTATTGTAACTGTTGTGCGGTCGGGGATGGGTTGGAAGACCATCAATTTTGTGACATACTGTTCCAATGAGATTTTCTAAACCATTCAACACTATTCTATTCGTGGTGAGTTCGTCATAAACCTCACTGATTTTATCCAATATGATATCAAGCATGGACCCGTAATGATTTGAGAGTTGGTGATTGTTTGTTGCAGATCCGAGATGGAGATTGGGTGTGTATGATTTTAGATGAATATCGATAACGTCCCGGAGAGAGTTGATAAAATTACATATTTTTTTGTTTGAATCCATCATTGCGGTTCCGATTGATGTAAATTCACTTAAGACTGTATAAATGTGGCGCTTGTATGTTTCTCACTGAGGCACTTGATCACAAGGAGCACATGTGAGAGAAAAATACTGATACACTCATCACAGAAGAACAGCAGATTTTCGGAAAGCTCTTTAAGGTTATATTATATCATACTTGCACAAAATTCTCCCATCAGTCACAGATGTATAACAGTTATGGGCGTATATTCTATGAGGTTGAAGTTTGTATTGAGGTTGATGTTTGCATTGTTTGTATTTGTGGTAAGGAAATTTCCGAATACTGGCAACAAAAAGCTACATAATTGATAGAACAGCCCGACGATAACCAGATTACTATAAGATTAGTCTTTGTCAAAAATATTCTTTTGTTCGGTGCTCCACGCAATCTCCAAACCTAAGGACCAAGATGTGAGCACTAGAGAGAGAGTGTTAAATTAAATTCCATCGGCTAATAAATTCATGCTCGCATTAAGAGGGTGATTGAGCGAATCTGACGGTGGGGATATCGGTACGAAATGTTAATTCTCTCGACATAGTTTCTAGAAATGCAGTAAAAATTCCCCCGTTTTGTTACAAGAAGCAAGAAATTTAATTTGCATCAATCGAACAGCAACTCTATCGGAAGTAGAAATAGCCATTGAATGACTACGTAATTGAAACCAATTAATGTCGACTTTCCGAAATCATTGTAGCTGCAAAGATTCCAAACCCGGATGCAAAATTTAGTCAAGAGTTTGTAGCATTTTCCTAAGTCGATATACTTTATTAAAGTTTGAGGCTATTGTAAAATTTTCACAACAAACACCCGAAACATCATCTATAGTGGCTGCTGAGCTGTCACTTTAACTTCAATCGCAAACGAAAAGTAAAGAAACTCACTGAAGCTGCAATCGTGATCGTTTTCCCAACACATAACATCGGCGGCCTTAAGCAAACAAGAATTATTGCTGTATTCATCTGCAATATGGATCAATTGCTGCGAAGCTTGCAGCTTCTAGTCTTCCACGTCGAAATGCAACCGCTGGAGAAAATAGAAGGAAACAACATGCCGACTAATGTATTTGTAGGTTAGTTTTTCACTGCAGATTACCAAAGCTTGATTTTTCAATTGAACTGGAGTTCTTAAAGAAGAACCAAGTAATCTACAGCAGCGCAGATGTTGGAGCGGAAACAGTAGCAGTGATCAGGAACGAAGTAAGATTTAGAACGTTTAAACAGTAAACAGATTTAGTACGTGTAAGCAATGTCAAAGGCACGAGAATCTGGATGGATTCTTTGGTTTGGAGTCCCATAACGAATTACGACAAACTTGGGCATACAGTTCGAAAGCACCACCTTTAAAAAGCTACAAATTTGTTCGGATTTCAGGACAACTTCTTCCATCCACGTGCCTACCAAATGCAGGACTAGTGAAAAATATTGCTATCATTACTTCTTGGTCTGCGGTCGATATACATATTGTACAAGGAAGATTTGAAGTATCCTTGGCAAAGGTAGCTTCCACAACAGCGTTTCTTATGATGAAATTAAGACAATATTATTACGAACAATTGGTCACAACCACTTCAATATCCATCCAAAAATCAGTATGCAACAATTGCCATCTCCAACTGAAGAGTTTGTATTGCAAGTAGGTATCAAAATAAATCTTCTTTTTCTTTAATTTTATTAAATATATAACGCGTATAATTACATTTAATGGTACATATTTATTCCACGTATTGTTACTGTGCTGCTTGTGGAGATGTCTAAATTTGCGGAATTTTAAACAATTTTGCAGGCCGCTCTATCTTGGAACAAATCGTTAATGAAGCCAAAAGTTTTCTGTTGTTTTTGCAATTGAGCGCTCCGATTATTTTTCTTTCGCCCTCTACTTCAAACCTCGGCTAAAACAGATTTTTTTGACGATCTTCGATGAACATTACAAAATTCTTAGCGCCCTATTACCTGCACGAAATAACAAAGACCAGTGGCATTGGTGCTAGGAAACTGTCAGAAATGCACAGAAGAACGTGCTGTCTACGAGCAAAGAAGAAAGGAAAATTTTTCTTGATTGAAGTAGCGGAGAGATACTAATCCAGAAACAAAATTTTACCAAAAGGTACAAAAAAATGTGTTAAACAACAAAGACGTGAACAAAAGTCGGAGAGATAAGCAAAGAGATTTAGTAGTAGTGTCACAGCCTTAGAACCGGGCTACGGAAGCCAAGATTTCCGACAACCCAAAAAAGACTTAAGTATAGTTTGTGTTTGTCTAAACTTAAGCCTAACGAAGCTGCCGAATGAAGGCAGGAGATGGCTTGGTAGAGTAAACGCACCCATTCATATTCATGATTTGGTCGGAAGAAAGTGATGAATGAAGCCTCAATATCGTTTACCCGATACACAAGAAAGGAGACATTCTAAACTGTGACAAATTACATATTTATACATATTTATATGTGTGAGTACACTTTGCCATAAAATCCAGAAGAAAAATTTTGCTTCTAAAACGAAAACCAGAAGCAATATTTTGATTAAGGAAATTTTTAATTTTGGTGGGGGCGAACGCCCCCATTTATTCGGCTTAATACAAGCTATAACTTACAAATTAAACTTAAACTAAAACTTAAAACTAAGGTTGGTTGGAGTGGTGAAGGAGAACGGATTTGAGGTAGGGAGTGGTGCGGTGGAAATCAAAGACTGTAGGGTTTGAGTTGATTTGACGTAGCATACGGGAGATTGGTTCGTTCGCGCCATAGGAGGTGTGGTGGGTTGGTAGATAGAAGAGTCGGGGGGTACGTAGATTACGAGGGTTAGTGTTGAGGAAAATGGAGTTGTGAAGGGACGCGCAATCAACGTGACCTGAAAGGAGTCGATGAATGAAGAGAAAGTCTGCAGCATCTCTGCGATCTTCAAGGGTGTTTAAGTTGATAAGGTTGAGACGGTTTTGATAGGGGGGCAGATTAAAAGGATCGTCCCAGGTCATACCTCGGAGAGCAAATCGAAGAAAACGGCGCTGAATGCCTTCAATTCTCGAGATATGAACACGATGGTATGGGGACCATACTTGACTGGCGTACTCTAGGAGGGGGCGAACAAAGGTAATATAGAGGGACCTGGTCACGTATGGGTTGTTGAATTCTTTGGACCACCGTTTTATAAAACCTAGTGCAGAGTTGGCTTTGAGGATTATCTCATCCATATGTAAACGGAAGTTGAGTTCGCTATCACACAAAATGCCGAGGTCACGAAGAGATTGTACGGAGGAGATAGGTTGGTTATGGAGAAGATAGAGTCGGGGAGGAGATTGGTTCCGCTTATGTGAGAAGGTGATGGATTGGCATTTGGCGATGTTAAGTTCCAAAGAATTTTTGAGGCACCAGATCGAAAAACTATCAAGATCTTGTTGAAGGAGGAAAGAGTCATGGGGAGAGGAAATGGTTTTGAAAAATTTGGTATCGTCGGCGTAAAGGGAGACAGACGAGTGTTTGATGATCATATCGAGATCATTTATGGTTAATATAAAAAGAAGGGGACCGAGATGGCTGCCTTGTGGAACTCCAGAGGTGGCCAAAAATGGAGCGGAGTGGACTGACCTAAAACGAACACTGTAAAAACGGTTTTTGAGGTAAGAGGATATCCATTTCAACAATATGGGTTCAAAGCCGAGGGCAGACAATTTAAAGATGATTAACCGATGAGAGATTTTATCGAAGGCTTTGCTAAAATCGGTTGCAACAACATCGACTTCATTGCCATTTTCTATGGCAGAGAGGGCAAAGGATACGAATTCAACGAGATTTGTGGTGGTTGATCTACCTTTTAGGAAGCCATGTTGTCTAGGAGAAATAAGTGATTTGCATTGGAAGCTTAGAGCTTCATACAAAATACTTTCGAAGAGTTTGGGTATATGGGAGAGTTTAGCGATGGGACGATAGTTGATTATTTCATTCTTTGATCCTTTCTTGTGGATCGGGGTTATGAAGGAGGATTTCCAAGCCTCAGGAAATTCTCTTTGTGAAAGGGATAGATGGAAGAGATTAGAAAGGGCAAGGGAAAGAGAGGAAGAACATTTTTTAAGAAATATGGCAGGGAGGCCATCTGGGCCGGGTGTGAATTCGTCATTGAGTTGGTGTAATTTATGTTCGATATAAGACGGATCAAAAATATGAGAGAGAAGTGGGCCATTGGAGAAGTTCAGTAGGTAACTAAAATAGGATGGATCTGGTACAAAGGAGTCGTTGGTGAAGGATTGCTTAAAAAAGGTGGCAAATAGGTTGGCAATGGTGAGTGGGTCGGTTGATGACCTGTTGTTGAAAGAGAGGGAAGGAGGGTAACCATCGGACTTTCTTTTGTAGTTAACAAATTGGAAAAAGGACTTAGGGTGGTTTATAAGGTTGACTTGCGCATTGTTAAGGTAGCGCTGGTAAAGGGAATCGTAAAGTTCGGTGAAATGAAGATAAGCACCAAGATAGTTGGAATAGTCGGTAAAGGATCTGGTACGCAGGAAAACAGCCCATAACTTATTTCTCTTATTTCGTAAGGAACGAAGCTTGCGATTATACCAGGGAGGACTAGTAGATGATGTTTTAAAGCGGGAAAACGGAACGTAAAGGGAAAAAGAATTAAATATTTCTTTATAAAAAATGGATAAGGCATCATTTATACTTAAGTTGTGAAAGTTAAAGTGGGATCTGCTGAGATATTCACTGATTTTGTGAAAGTTTGCTTTATGAAAGTCGTGTGATGAGAGAGTTGTGGGGGGAGTAGACTGGAATGAAGAGTTATGAAAAAATGAAAGTAGAAGGGGGGGATGGTAGTTATCGATTGTTGAGAGAGATAGGGGACAAAGTGAGACTGAGGAGTTAATTGGATCTGTTGTGAAAATAAGGTCTAATTGCCTGCCCATAAAATTGGATATACCACTGACTTGGCATAGACTGGAGTCTGTTAAGCGATCTACGAAGAGACATTCCTTAGCTGAGTTGGCATTTGAAGCGATGAAAAACGATTGATCATCTGATGGAGTCCATTGTAGTTGAGGAAGATTAAAGTCGCCAAAAATAAGGATATCATCAATAGGGTCTGACAGGTCAATTAAATGATCGATCGCATCAATAACAAATTGGTAAGATTCGATAGGTTGAGCTGGTAGGATATAGCAACATATAACGTAAAGGGACTTGAGAGGCAGTGATATTTTTATTGCGACAAAGTCGGCTTTAGAGGATGAAGAAATTGTAATGGGGGAAGAGTTAAGGCTGTTGTCCATCGCCAGTAGGACGCCTCGACAGGGGGAATCTTTATTTGTGCGGGTAGGATCGTCGTCGCGGAAAACATTAAAAGTAGGAGGGAACAATTCCTGGTTCTTTATGTCGGGAATCAAATTGGTTTCGGTCAAGGCGTAGATATCAAAGGGAAGAGCATGCGATTGACGTAGGACAGCATTGGTTTTAGAGCGAAGACCTCTTACATTCTGGTAGTAAAATGTAAGAGGGATGTTGTGGGGTGGAGGTGTGAGGCAGGATGGTTTAAGCGCTGGCAAGGGAGGCACGTTAAGGACGAAAAAATTTGTCGTGGTCGGCTCGGCTTCGCTGTAGGTGTGATATTCGTTTAGAGTGAACATAGTTGCCGAATGCAGCAAGGTCGTCTGCTACTTTCTGAGGGGACATGTTAAATATCTCGTGGTACCTGACATAAAGGTTCCTGAGACTGATAGGGTCGGTAGGGAGGCCTTCCTGCTGGATGGAAACCATGACGCTGGTTTTGGTTTTCCCTTCGTAGCAGACCGAGTCAGATTTGTCATGTAAATAGGCAAGAAAGAGACGAATGTTTTCATATATCTTTCGTTCTCTGAGCCTAGAGAGAGCATATCGACTTTCTGTAGTGCCATTGGTTTGCTGTGTTAGTTTAACAGTGGGTGGAAAAAGGGGATCAAGAATAGGAGCATTGGAGGAGGGAGATAAATGATTGGATATGGAGTTGGATGAGGGATGAGATGTGGCGTTTAGGGTATGGGAGTTAATGAAATTAGGGTACTTAGCTCCAGTTTTAAGGTCGAAGTTGGGAATTGAGTTGCTACCTGGGTTTGGTGGTGTATCAAAAATAGGGACTGGGGCCCGTGAAACCGAGGGAGAAGGCGAGCTGGAAGCGGGATTTGAGATAGGTGTTAAGTCAAAAGAGACACGTTGTCGTCGGGGCTTGGTTTGGGGTGGAATAGACGGAGTTGGAGTATGGGTAGGAGGCTTAAAATTAGGAAAAATTTTGGTTTTAAAGCTCCAATTGGAGCTGGGTTTGTTTTGAGAAGAGGAGGTGGGTCTTGGCAAATTGGGTTTACTTGCTACCTTAATAGATGCTTTAGGTAAGACGGACTGCTTGACTTTATCCTGCTTCTTGGTCGTATTTTCCAACCTTTTGCAGACACGCATCTTTCCAAGGTTGAAATTGTTGCTGGCTGGATTATGGAATAGCCATTCATATTTGGCCGGCATATTGAACTTGAAGCTGCGCTTACTTCTGTGGTGAGATGCTGGAATTAAATTACAGTGGCTAATGGTAATGCCATATTTCTTTACGAAGAAATTCGAGATCCAATCAGCATCAGCGTGTGGTGGGGCGCCTTTTATAAGTAGCGTAGTGACCAATTGATTTTTCGAAGCAAGCTTATCAAGTCTACGCTGCCATTCAGAAGGTGTCCAAGTTGAGTTGAAGTGATTGATAAGACTCCGTGGGGCAGCGATTGGAGGTGTTGACGTAGATGTGGTCTTTATAATCAGGTTGGAAGAAACTTCGCAAGAATCAGTTGGTTGAACCGTACGCAGATGACTTGTATGTGGGGGTGAGTGTGAATCCACTTCAGGTTCCATTAATTCAGCCATTAGCGGCGTATTATAGGGAACATTCTGGTAAGGCTGCGGGAAGTTGGGTGGGTCAACGATTTTGCTGTTTATTGTTGCGATGTGATGTTCAATATCGCATACGAGGGATCGAGTCGCAGTAAGTTCATCACTGACATCGTTCACTTTGTCGAAGATAACTTCGAGCATGGGATCGGATTCTTTAGGAGATGGTTGTTTGCGTGACGAGGACTGGAAATGAATGTCAATGTCGTCACGCAGAGAGCTTATCAACTCGCAAGTTTTTTGGTTGGATATAACTTGCGTAGAACAGATGGCTTTGATGTCACTTAACACTTTATCCAGGTGACGTAAGGGAGTTTCTTCATTCCTGGATCTCCCAGAGTCTAACTCGATTAGACCAGCAATTTGTTTATCCATATGCCTTACTTTGGATTTTATTAGTTCGGCTGAGGTCTGCACTGAGTTTCGTAACTCTTCAACACTTTTAACACTGCTTTCGATGACCGAAATTTTGTCCGTGATCTTTTTCGCGAGTGCGTCTTGGTAGGAGTCATTGGAATCGCTTAAGCATTTTATTGCCAAAAGAACATGCGAGAGTGAGATACACTTGCACTCATCACAGAAGAAAAGGAGGTTATCAGAGAATTCCTTGATAAACACCGTATTTCTTTTGTTTAACCCGACACAAACGGCATGAAAGGCTTTCCCACAGATGCCCTTGCAAGCTACCCAGTCAGCACTGCAGTCATCGATTACACAATTGGCAATTCCGCAAGACATATTTAATTTAGTTGAGTAGGTCAGTGAGGGTATAAATATTGTTTTTATTTTATTTTTTTTTTTGTATTGCTTGGTTGCAATTTTATATATTTAGGGGCTTTGCACTGGAAAAAAAATGCACAAACAAAAAAAAAAATTCGAGAATTCAAGCACTGGGTTTAAGAACCGGAAAATGCAGAAATGCAGTTGTGTAGGTCAGTGAGGGTATAAATATTGTTTTTATTTTATTTTATTTTTTTTGTATTGCTTGGTTGCAATTTTATATATTTAGGGGCTTTGCACTGAAAAAAAAAATGCACAAACAAAAAAAAAATTCGAGAATTCAAGCACTGGGTTTAAGAACCGGAAAATGCAATTTGACGAAAATTAATTAAGGGGAGAACAAGAAAAACACGTCTGTCTGGTTTGAGATACTGACTGAGAATTTTATTTTATTATTAGACTAAATAAAGACGACAAGGTTGCAGCGACGCTAAAGACGGCGGACCTTTAGTCATTAAAATAACATAAAAATAATAACGTCTTTTAATTTAAACTCCGGAGTTAGACTCTTCTCTCGTTCGATACGAGAAAGCACGGTCTCGCGACGTTACAACAAAAAAGAAAAGTGACGGTATAACAGTTTTGTGGAATTTTTTTTTGCTCCGGAGTGCAAAAATAAGGCTTCTGTCCCGCCAAAAATACACAAAAATACGTATTTCCACACGCTGTTCGAATAAGGTGTTATTAGGTAAAATAGGTTCAGATTTATTTTAAGGTAGTTATACATATGTATACATAATTTTATAAAATAATACATAAAAATAAAAATATTTTCTTAATCTTAATTTCATGTAAATAAATCAAATATAATATATAACAGTCACCGACTATCTCTCGTGCTGTAAGCATCGTTTCACTTTGTTTTTGTGCTAAATTCCACTGGTTTATTTTTTATATATTTTTTTTTTTGACACAATGGCCTCATGGCGAAAAGCGAAGACAAAAAATAGGTTCAGTGACCTTTCTGAGGTCGCACTTTCTGAATCCCGCCAGCCTAAACGAAATAAATTATCTTCTAACTTACTTGATATGTTTCCGGAACTTCCGAAAAACATCAATCAAAAAAACCCAAGATTTGTTATTATCGCCCCACAAAATTGCTTCTCATTTTATGCACAGATTCATATGCACAAAAAAACTTTCTAACCTCTGCCCTGTCACGATCACTCTACACACCCAACTTAAGTCATCTAAAGGCATAGTCTACGCTCCCTGCCTTATTAGTGTCCCGGAGGAAGAAATTATATCAGAAATTAAAAAGCAAAAAGTAACAGAAGTCTACAAATTTACGAAGCAATTAGATAACAAGCGGATTCCAACAGGTTTATTATGGCGTATTTGGCGTAAGGATCTTGGTTTACACCCATACAAGATCAAGCTGACTCAAGAATTGAAGCCGATGGACCATTTGAAGCGACGTACGTTCTCCGATTCGGTTCTGGAGAAGATGCTGAATTTCATCGCAAAATCATCTTCAGTGACGAAGCTCATTTTTGGCTCAATGGGTTCATCAATAAGCAAAATATGTGTTATTGGTCGGGTGAAAATCCACATGTGCTTTATGAATCACCACTTCATCCACAAAAAATAACTGTTTGGTGCGGTTTGCATGCCGGCGGCGTTATTGGGCCATATTTTTTCGTCGACGTTAACGATCGTCACGTTACTGTGAATGGTCAGCGTTATAGCGCCATGATCATCGACTATTTTCGGCCCGAATTGGAAGATATGGACTTGGACGACATGTTGTTTCAACAGGATGATGCCGCAAGCCACACAGCACACGCTACAATCGATTTATTGAAGAGTAAGTATGGTGAGCGTGTTATCTCAACAAGTGGGCCAATCGATTGGCCGCCTATCTGTGTTTGTTTGCGTCAGAGCATGCATAATATAGTGTGTAATCATTTTTTGATATACTTCCGTTTCTCATCCATTGTACGTCTGCTATTCCCAAACCATCTATTTCGAATCTACTCATTTCTTTAATTACATTACTTTGTTTTCCTGTATGATACAAGCTTCGAACATTCCACGTTCCGGCATTTAAATACCCGCCGGGGGTTTCTGGCACCCTCTAACCATTTAAGGTCTGCCGGGGACTGAGGCCATTATAATTGTTTATGTGTTCATGATGATTATTACTAGGGATTGCAATTTATATATATTCATTGCTTTCAGCCAGTTTATTATTATTATTGTCTAGTACCTTTTTGTAATTATTAATTTCTTGTATTTCTTTCTCACGTTTAATTTAATTCATTATCATTCTTCATATTTCATAGCCGTATTCTAAACTATTAGATATTTTTTTATTTATTATTTTTACTTAGACCGTTGTTACTGGTGGAGTTTCTGGTATTCCTTCATGCCCTGTCTTCCTCTACTAATCGATCTTTTCTGTTTATCTTTGTTTATCATTTGTTCTGACAAGTCTCCTTTTATCTTTTTTGTTCCCTTTTGCATTTCTTCCGGCGATCTGATACTTTTTTGATATATAGAATATGCTGTATAGCGTATATGAAGTCAATTTATAGCTTCAAGCTGTTCAGTCATCCATAAAATATCAAATAAGACACTGGTAAAAACATGAGGTGTGAACTTTGAATTGTAATGTCATAGGTTATTTTTAGACTTTGTAAGTATGTCGAAAATAACTTATAAAATAATCAGGAAACTAGAACACCATAAACAGCATTAACAATATAATTTCTTAAGATTTAATGGCTGTATCTGAGTCATGGAAATTAATATAAATACAACCCAACTTTTTTGATAATTAAAAGAAAATAACGTACCCGTAATTGCATTCCAATAAACTAAACATAACAACTAAATAAAACATTTTATTCTGTAAAAAGTAAAAAAGAATATAACAAATAAATTCTTAATTATACATATACACGATATACGAAAAATGCAGGTTCTTTATGGATTTCATAGGGTTCTTAAGATAATCTGATTCATGATGTTTTGTTAAACTTGATTAATCCGATTTTTCAACCCGATAATATTATTCTACTGTTCACCTTTCTCGTAAATGAATCTAACATTGATTCTCTAATTAAACTGTTTGGCATTGGGAGCATCTAAGATGGGTACATGTAGAAAACTGATTTTGTAAATGAGTTTGCTTTTATTTGTTCAAATCCTAAACAATATCAGTTAAGAACCTGCACCAGAATGCAGCTCCTAAAAGTATTAATGGTATTTTCCATTATACATTAATTATTATATAATATACATTAATTATTATACTCCAATAAATCTTTACGTTTACACGGTTTACACGGTAAAACAGAATATCTCTATCACGATTAGTTAAGCCGAATGCAATCTGAACTTATCTCTAATCCTAAACGCTTTTTTCACTGCATAAGCATCAAACGAAAATCAGATAATTACCCATTTACCCTGAGATTCTCAAACGAATTCATGAACAACCCTTCTCAAACTTTAGCCAATGCTACGCATGTTGGAGAACCTGATATCAACTATTTTTCTTACATAAGTAGCTGTGCCCAAACTTCACATACATCAGTTGATATTAATATTGAATATGTAATGGAGAAAAAAACTGCTCAAAGACCGGTACTCTCCGGGTCCTGACTGGCTGACTGCCATTGCTTTGAAAAAATGTGCAAACACATCTTGGTCAAACCTCTCTCAACCATTTTTCAGCTTTACGAGCAAAATACTTTCCCTTCGTTTTGGAAGAGATCGTACATAATTTCCTTCCATAAAAAGGGTCCCAAAAATAAAGTCTCTAATTACCATCCCATCGCTAAACTCTGTTGTATGCCTAAACTGTTTGAGAGCATTGTTTACGACCTGCTGTTATTTCTTCTCTCCTTATTAGAACGGTTTTCCAAAAAGAAAATCAACAATTACTAATTTAATAGAGTTCGTTTCTACTACTCTCTGTGCACTGGAAAACGGAATCGTTCTCAAGCTTGAAGCTCTCGTGTTCCAACCTGTGTTCATCTTGTGGATCAAATCTTATTCGACAAATGGCCAATATAATGTTCTTTGTAGCTCTTCTGTTTCTGATCCCATTGTAGCTACATCTGGTGTACTTCAGTCAACTCGTTCCTCTGATATTTATATTGACAATCAATGATGTAGATTTCATTATCAAATAATGCCGCATTTCCATCTATGAAGATGATATGCAAATCTATAAGCACATCTCTATACCCTCTGACTCTCAAGCATTACATGGTGCGAAAAAATCTTTTGGACCTTAGTGCTAGCACATCATAAACAATATCTTATTGGTGTAAACGCGTGCAGTCACCACCAAGGTCCTATTTCATCGGCAATGAAGTAATAATCCCTGTCACCTTACTTCGAGATGTAGGTGTTATTTGCGATAAAGAACTTAATTTCCGGAAGCATACTGATAATATTATTATTGTAACAAAGCAGTGAAGAACACTGGGATTCATTAAGCGAGGATATAAGAAATTCTCTAACCCTTACGTTACTAAATTCCTTTATATTACATTCGTTAGGCCTATACTGGAATATGCTAGGCAAGTTTGGTCCCCATATTACGAAAGCCACTTTAGGCGAATGGAAGCTATTCAACGCAGATTCATTCGATTTGCATTACAGGGTCTACCTTGGACAGGTATCTACAACTTACCTCCGTACAGCGATCGCTTAAAGCTAATTAATCTTCCGATGATGTACTTTTTGTTCACTAACTACTCACTGGTTGTATTGACTGTCCTACCCTGCTGCAAATGATATCCACTAATACCAATCCATACAACCTTCTTCCACCCCTCTTCCACATCAACTTTCACCAAACCGACTACGGTTGTAACGAACCATTGATCAGAATGCTGCGAACTGCAAATAACATGATTACCCATTACCCTTAACATTAGCGAAACCAATCTTCGAAGTTCCCTCTTCCAAGGTCCTTGTCTTTACGGTGGTTTTTATATCATATTAATGTTAGTTTTAAGTTTAGTATTGCCAGGCATCGAGAGTTTCGAATATTTTTTTCCTTATTTTTATTTCTATTTTATTTTCTCTAGTTTTCAATTTTAAAATTTTTCAAATATATTGTAAAATGTTTGTGTGGGTACATATGATAGAACTTATTCTTTTCAATACAAATCGCAATATACTCGTAGTAACAATGCACAATTTAATCGTTTATCTCAATACGATCCAATTTCTCAACCGCTTATACTTATCACAATAGAACAGTCTCCAGTCTCGACGAGCAAAAAAATCTGGAAGAACAGTCTGGAACATAAAATGGACGAACAGAAGAACAGCCTCGAACAAAAGCTGGATGAACAAAAGAAAAATCTAGACGAGCAGAAAAGAACAGCATTGAACAAAAATTCGACGAACAAAAGAATAGTCTAGAAAAAAAACTGGAAGAACAAATAATGTTCTACACCAAAATTTCGAAGAAATCGATAACAAATTTGAAAGTATAGAGAGGAATGTTGATGACAAATTTTACAGAATAGAGAAGAATGTTGACGATAAATTCGAACAAATGGACAGCAAAGTTGAGCAACTAGCAAAAGAGCTCGTCACGGTGCGAAAACAGAAACTCCGAAAATGTTACTTAAGCGGTCCAAGGAGAAAAGAGTTGAAGCCTCCCTCATTCGATGACCAGTCCTCAGGGTCTACTTATAAGAAGCAGTTTGAAATGGCTGCCTGTGCAAAGGACTGGTACAATGAGGAAAAGTGCTTTGCCCTAACAATGGCCTTGCAAGGTCCTGCAGCAGAATTGTTGCAAGCAATAAACATCGAAAACCATAAAAATTATGTGACCTTAGTACAGGCTATCGAGAAGCTGTTTGGGGATAGCCACATGCAGGAGGTTTACAAGGAACGTAGCAACGAGGAGAAACACTGCAGCAGCTCCAAGCAGACGTGAGTAGACTGGCACATTTGACATACCCATTTGGTACAGACTTCATAGCAGAACATGGACTAGTAGTAGACTTGGGGGCACAAACCCTGAAATACCGAAACATGGAGATACCAATGATATACGGAAACGCCAATAACTCAGTCTTAAATGTCGTCGTCCGCAGAAATCAACTTCTAGAGCCTTCGTCGGAAGCAATTGTTTGGGCAAAAATGGAAGGTGGTGCTGGTAGCGACCGATTCTATTTAATGGAGCCAGAAAATCGGAGAGACTTCATGGTGGGAAAAACCTTGGTGAAACCAAAGAATAACATGGTCCCTGTAAGAATTCTAAACCCAAATACATTCAGTGTAAAGGTGAAAAAGGGGGAGATAGTGGGAAAATTCGTACCTGTTGGAGCTGAGGGAGTGATTGAAGAATCGCAAAGTCCGTGGGCATCTCCAGTGGTCCTGGTGAAGAAGAAAGATGGCAGCACGAGATTTTGTGTAGACTACCGACGTCTCAATGATGTCACCAAAAAGGACAACTACCCACTTCCGAGAATCGATGACACTTTGGATATGCTTTCTGGAGCGAAATGGTTTTCAACACTTGACTTGAAGAGCGGTTACTGGCAGGTAGAGATAAATCGTGCGGATCGTGAGAAAACTGCCTTCACTACAGGAAGCGGTCTTTGGCAGTTTGCAGTGATGCCGTTTGGACTGTGCAACGCTCCGGCCACCTTCGAGCGACTAATGGAACGAACATTGCAAGGACTCACCTGGAAAACCTGCCTAGTATATTTGGACGACGTTATCGTCATAGGTAAGACGTACGAGGAGCACCGCGAAAATCTAAAAGAAGTGTTTGAGAGGCTACGAAGTGCTCATTTAAAGCTCAACCCAGAAAAGTGCGCCTTGTTTCGTCCGGAAGTAAAATATCTGGGTCACATTATATCAGCGGAAGGAGTAAGAACGGATCCTGACAAAATCGAAGCCGTGAAAAGTTGGGCTTCTCCAAAAGATATACACCAACTGAGAAGCTTCTTGGGACTCGCCACGTATTACAGAAGGTTCGTAAAGGATTTTGCTGGCATTGCAAAGAGCCTGCATCAACTTACAGAAAAAGGCCGACAGTTCAGGTGGTCTGGAGAATGCGAAAAAGCATTTCAAGAACTGAAGCGACAGCTGTGCAAAGCCCCCATCTTGGGTTACCCCACGCCCGGAAAAATGTTCATCGTGGACGCAGACGCTAGCAATGTTGGGGTCGGAGCTGTGATCTCCCAAGTTCATGACGGTCAAGAGAAAGTACTCGCATATCACAGCAAAGTACTCTCCAGACCTGAACGGAACTACTGTGTAACCCGGCGCGAGCTTCTGGCTTTAATTCTGGCTACGAAGCATTTCCATAAGTACCTCTACGGACAAAAGTTCATTCTCCGGATAGACCACGCAGCTCTGAAATGGCTACTACAATTTAAGAACCCTGAAGGCCAAGTTGCAAGATGGATCGAGCAGTTGCAGGGCTACGACTTTGAAGTGCAACACCGCAAGGGAACACTCCACTCAAATGCTGATGCTCTCTCTCGTCGACCGTGCGGAGTAAAATGCCAACACTGCAATCGTAAAGAAGCAAAAGAACACGCAACTATCCAAATGATCAGGACTGAGCCAATAGAGGGTTGGAGTATAGACGAAATGGTTTGCTGAAGAGAAAATGGGAAAATGCAGATGAGACAACATCTCGTATGCAGCTAATTGTGCCACGGTCCAGAGTCAACCAAGTGCTCCATGAAATACATGCCGGAATCTCAGGAGGCCATTTGGGAATAAACAAGACGTTGGAAAAGGTAAGGGAACGTTTCTATTGCCTAAGCGCTAAACAAGATGTCGAGAATTGGTGCAAAAAGTGCATAAGATGTGCGGCTACCAAGGGTTCAAAAGTAAAGCCACATGGACAAATGCAACAATAAAATGTCGGAGCACCTTTCGAACGAATAGCCATCGACATCGCTGGGCCGTTTCCCGAAACCTTTAATGGAAACCGATATACTCTCGTAGTCATGGATTACTTCAGTAAGTGACCGGAAGTGTTTGCCATCCCAAATCAAGAGGCTAAGACCGTAGCCGAACAGATAGTCAACAACTGGGTGAGCAGATTTGGGGTCTCAATGGAGCTGCACTCTTATCAAGGGCGAAACTTTGAATCAAAAGTCTTCCAGGAAATATGCCAATATTTGGGAATAAGAAAGACAAGGACAACGCCACTACACCCTCAATCTGATGGAATGGTCGAGCGATTCAATCGGACCTTGAATGAGCATCTATCTAAGGTTGTCAGCAACTGCCAGCGGGATTGGGATCGACACATACCCCTCTTCTTAATGGCCTACCGAAACGCGGTCCATAGCTCAACAGGGCACACACCATCCAAGATCTTATTTGGTCAAACAATTCGGTTGCCAAGTGAAGCAAAATTCGGATCCCCACCGACGGAGCCCAAAGAGGTGAACGAGTACGTGAATGACTTACGCAGCAGGATTCGTAAATTGCATGAAGACACCAGAGAAAAGATGAAGCTAGCAAGCAGCCGCATGAAAACTAGGTACGATATCAAGGCGAAATCTTCCGGTTTCAACGAAGGAGATCTGGTTTGGCTGTATAATCCTCAGCGTAATAAAGGCAAATCACCAAAATTGCAACAGGACTGGGAAGGTCCATACAAGGTGATAACCCGCATTAATGACGTTGTCTACCGGATCCAGCGTGGGGATTGATGAAAATTGAAAGTGGTCCATTTGGATAGAATGTGTCACTTCAACGGGATGCTGAATGACGAAGTTGTTCGGGACGAACAACTGTAGGGAGGGAGCAATGTGGTAACCACTTAAATGTGAGCAGCGACATCTAGATTCACAGAGCAGAAAATGTCGATACTGTAATGACAAAGTCTCGACTGGAGAGTGGAATCGAATTTTCTAGCAAATTGGAAATTGTATGGGACGCTGGATGGCGAGGATTGTTCTCGAAGTATGTCATTCGAGTATAAATACCAGCATACCCAAGGTATGCAAATCAGTTCAAAAGTGAAATTTAAAGTGTTAATTAGGAGAAGTGATTAAGAGGTTTAAGTAAAAGATAAGAAAAGTATAAGCGGTTGAGAAATTGGATTGTATTGAGAGAAACAATTAAATAGTGAATTGTAACTGTACTGAATAAAGGGATTTGTATTAAAAAGAATAAGTTCTATCATTTGTACCCACACAAACATTTTACAATACTATACTTATAAAACTAATAAAAATTTAATTGCTAAAGCTGTGGAGTGGGGGTAGAGAGCGAGCGGATAAAGGGCAATCTTAAGGGAGTGTTTGTTCAGGTGATAGTCAAAGATTGACTGGAATTTGTTCGCTTCGCGAAGCATTCGAGATAAAGGTTCATGGTATCCGTAATTAGTTCGGTGGGAATTAACTCGGAGGAGAGGTACAGTTCTTAGATTATGTGGATTAACATTTAAGGAGATGAGTCCTTAACGTAACGCGAACCGAAGGAACCTACGCTGTACCGATTCCATTCTTTAGCCACATATGGGTCGTCAATTCCTTAGACCAGCGCTTAATGAACCCAAAAGTCGAATTGGCTTTACTAATAATGCTATCTATGTGAGAGCAAAAGTTCAGTTCGCTATCATAGATAATGCCTAAATCGCGCATTTTGGTCACATTAGGAACAGGCTCGTTGTTGATGTAATATGCACGTGAAGCAGTTGTATGACGTAAAAGTTAAAGCTTGACATTTGTTAACATTTAACTCAAGAAAATTATGAAGACACCAAGTGGAAAATCGATTGAGATCATCTTGCAACAGTCAGAGAGAGACAATATGTGACGGAAGATTTTGAGGTCGTCAGCATAGATAGAGATAAAAGAATTGTTAACGATGGTATCAACATCATTAATTGGTAATATAAATAACAGGGGACCAAGATGACACCACGAGGTGGCTTTGAAAGGTTTAGATAATGTAGACCTAAACAGGATACTGTAGTGTCTATCATTTAAGTATGAGGAAATCCACGTAACGAAATTTGATCGAAAGCCAAGGGCGCAAAGTTTTAAAACAATTACTTTATGCGAGATTTTATTGAAAGCTTTGCTGAAGTCGGTGGTTATTACATCTACTTCTTTGCCATCTTCTAACGCACATAGAGTACTTGATATAAATTCAATGAGATTAGTGGTAGTTGACCTGCCCTTAAGAAATCCATGTTGGTTTCTTGAAATCACTGGTTTACAATAAAAAGACATAGCATCATAAATAATGGTCTCAAAGAGCTTTGGGATTAGAAATAAGACTATTATGCATGTGACTTAAATAATTGGAATACAGTGATTCACATAGATCTGAGAATTAGATATAAGCAAGGTGGTATTTATTAAAATCAGAACGTGTATGAAGATAGGTGTGCCAAAGTTTATTTCTCTTATCTCGTATTGACCGGAGTTCCTTGTTATACCAAGGTGGGGATAACGATGCATTTTTTTGCGGTAGAAAAGGAACAGACTGGGAAAAGCAATCGATGATGATATTGTAAAAAGAGGTAAGTGCATCATCAACGGGAATACTTGAAGAGAAAATTGAAATTAGCTTTACAAAGAAGATTGTTTAATTTATAGAAGTGGGCTCTTCGAAAATTAAGGCTGTAATCGTGTTCAAAGCAAAAAGTTTTTGAAACGTTGTACGAAAACGTCAAAGAAAGAGGCGGATGCTGAGAATCTAGAGTGGTAAGGAGGTGCTTGCTGGCTGAGACTATGCTGTTATCTACGTCAATGGCGAAGATAAGATCGAGTTGGCTACCGAGATAGTTGGTTATGCCACTTAACTGAAAAAATCCAGAGTCCACGAGACAGTCAATAAAAATTGTTGGCGATGTAGTGTGAATCATCAGTGCGTATCCATTTGAGTCGTGGTAAGTTAAAATCACCCATAACAACACCAGTGCCATTTGCGTCAGCTTTGGCAAACAGGGCATCGAATTCGTCAATAGCTAGTTGGTAGCTGCAGGTTGGTTGCATGGGCGAATGTAGCAACAGCAAGTAAAGAGATTGCGCTTAGAAATTCTTATGCAGACAAATTCAAAGCAAACTGTAGATAGTTGCTTAAATAATTTAGAATTAAGGTGAGTAGGTACAGCCAAAAGTACTCCGCGGCCAGTTGATTCGTCGTTATTCATAAGGCCATCGTTTCGGTGGACATCATAAACATGGGTAAATAACTCGCTATTCTTAAAATTAGAGCAAATGTTGGTCTCAGTATATCGTACAGCAGGTTTTGCGAATTAATATAGACTTCAGATGTTTTTGTTCGAAGTCCTCTAATATGTTGATAGTAAATGCTGAGGAAATCAGGGAGTGCAAATAGAGGCAGAGGTGGGTTAGGAGCGAAAATAGTTTTTAAAACTAGAACGCGTTCTTTGAAGGTGCCAGAGTCGCTTTGAGCTGACATGGGTGGCATAAGAGGAGAGGTCGTTTGCAACGTCGGTAGGCGTGATATTAAAGGCTTCGTGAAACCGTACGAAAATCTGACGTAGGTCTTTTGGGTTTGTAGGAAGTCCTTCTTGCTGAATGGAAACCATAATATTTGTTTTGGTTGTGCCATCAATGCAAATGGAATCAGGCTTATCGTGTAGATAAGCTAGATAAAGGCGAACGTTTTCGTAAATTCTACGATCTCTAAGCCGGGATTGAATGTAGCGGCCATCATCACCCGAAGCGGCGTGTTGCTTGGCTATCTTGACCTTCGGTGGTAGCATAAGGTCTATGAAAGTTGTAGGGTTTGTATCTGATTTAGACGGAGGGGACGGATTGAAGGTGTACGAGTAAACGAAAGTAGGGTAGATGGACTTATTAGAAGCCGAGTTAGTAGAATCAGTTTTGCTTGTTTTCGGACAGGGCTTGGATGGGAGAATAAAAGATACCCGTTTGTGCGATGGATTGTTTAGTTTAGAATTATTGGAGGAAGGGAAGGGAGATGTGGAACATATCGCTTGGGAAAAGACTCCAATTTGGGTCAGAATTACTATCCTGGTTTGGTTGTGAGGTTTGGGGGTTGGCTTAACACTAGGCTTCGATTTAGTCTTAAAATTAATCTCCTTTGCCTTTATCTTGTACGTTGTAGGCTTTTGGTTGATTACCTTTTTACGGTTGACTTTCCTCATTCTTAATTTTTATTGGCAGAAAAAAGAATAAAATAAAATTCAATTTAACTATGGGAGCGAAAACAAAATGCGACCGAACAGCACAACGGTTGATTGACGAGTGGATAATATGTTTCGCTTCTGCTCCCAACCTACTCCCACGAATAACATCAATAAAATGTTTTTCATGTAAGGATAGTCGCCTACTGTAAAACAACTGAAACAACCAAGTTAGCAAGGAAATGAAATTCTTTCTTTGTAATTTTTAATATATGTATGTTCCAATACAGTGTAAATGAATAATTAAAAATAAACCATTGTGTACGGTTAATGTGCTCTCTAAATGTTTGTTACTTGAATGCACATAGTTTAACTGGCTGCAAATTAGATTACTCAAAGTAACTATAATATTAAAGTAACGATGTCTGTGTTGATGTTATTATGTAAACGAAAACTGGTTCAAACTGAATATATGTAATTGGAAATACAAAATACAACGAATATTTTTTTAGGAATGAGGTATTTTCTAAAACTACGAGGGCGAAGTACTGATTTATTAAAAATCCTGTTTATAATATAATACTATTACGAATTTAACAAGCTAAATTATTTCAATCATTTTAAACACATCTGTTTGATTACTGTCTATCAGCAAAAACAGTGAATATACAAAACAATGCCTTAGTTTAAGTCTGAGGTCGTAAAAAAAACAATAGAAACAAATTATACAGCAGATGAAAGCGTTGATATTTATAGTGACTACTAGTGTGAATTCAAAGTGACACGTTAGTCTCAACCTCTATTTTTCTCACTTCTGAGAAAAACTATTATACTTCTAACTTAAATATAATACCTTCCCTCTGCAAAGAAACCTTCAGATAACTTGCGTAAAATTGTTATCTCCAGTATCAACACCGATCTTAAAAGAAAATTTAAATGAGTAACAGCTATTAAATCTAAATCAATTGGTGAGGACAATGCATTTTAACAAACTTTTTTAACTTATTATAATAATTTCTTACCAAATAATGAATTGATATTATTTAATATGTTGCTGAGCCTTCAGCCATTAGGTTTTAGAGTTAATTACAACTGTTCCAAAGCAAAGGTCAATTAACATGAGGAAATTAGGAAAGATTTAGACTGATATTAACTTCTGGAAAATGTTCGATAAAAATACATAAGTAATAGAAGGGGTAAAATGCAACTAGCATTTGGCAATGCAACGCGCTGCATTTACTAATTTAATAGATAGGAGCAAATCTCTGTATGTAGTAGCAGTTTTCTTGGCTTACTTTGCAAGAATGCATCAGCGATGCGAATTTTATATCGTTTCACAAAATTATGCACAGTCAGTGACCGTTTCTATGTATTTGTAAGAATTTTTTCTATTAGAGGTGCTTCTTCCAGTGGGGATTTCATGGGAGATCACACATGAGTCATGTCACACTGATATGGTATTTTTATTCAGTATTGTTTGACATTTCATCGTGGAAATGCGCGGCACAGAGTCTAAAAATTATTCAGCGTTCTGCGAGAAATTTGTTTCGTGCGGTTAGAGCAATTCGATACCATCGAAAAGCTTGAAATCCAATTTTCACGATTTGGTAATATGCGACCAAATAGATCACATCTAGTATTTAGTGAAGAAAATATAGCGGCGGTAGTAGAGAGTTTACGCGATGGCCGTAATGAACCGATATTACGCCGTATTCAACAGTGTTTCTAGTCGTATTCATCAACTTGGCGTATTTTACGTGAGGATCTTGGTTTTTTTTTATAATTTACGCGCGCCTAAGGGGTTAGATACCCTTTCACTGTTGCCAGGGCGCGGGCGGAAAGGTAGAAGGAGGAGAAAGGAAAATTGTTTTATAGTTGAAACTCAGGTGTGTTTGGTTTCGATATTCGCTCTCCAGGGGTGGGAGTCCGAATAGGACGGAGAGTTTTTTCTTCACTCAGAGTGATTCGAGGTATAATTCACAGTATTTCTTTCTGTGCTTGAAACTCTACAACAGCCAAATCTACGTGTCAGTGTTACGCCTTCACACGCAGAATTTTTCTGTCTGAGTTCCAATTACACAAATGAAAGACTGACTTGCCATGGGCAGGATTCGAACCTGGACCCTCCGAGTGAGAAGCGATTGCTAGTACCACTACACCACCTTAAGGCATACAAGCTGACCGACCTTCCGAATCGTCACAGTTTCGACCAAAATTTTGTTTAGCCCATTTCTGGTTTTAAGAGTTCAAAAGCTGCCATTACATCCAGAAAAAAAAGGTTTGATGTGATTTATGGGCTGGTGGAAACATCGGTTCATATTTCTTCAAATCTGAGGTGTTCACAATAAAGCAATTTTTGTATACTAGGTGGGGTGTAAAGTAACCTCCTTGGGAATGGAAAATTTTGTTTTAAATGTTTTTCTTATTTTATTCAATATAGTCCCCTTTTAGCTTGATACACTAATTCCAGCGATTTTCCAACTTCTTGATCCCGTCCGAAAAGTAATTTTCCAGAAGATCTGCAAAATACTCCTCCGTGGGGTCGATGATTTCCTCGCGTGAGCTGAATTTTTTATTGATGAGCCATCTTTTGAGGTTTGGGAAAAGATAATACTCCGAGGGAGCCAAATCGAAGGTTACTTTTCACCCCACGTAGTAATATCGTAGTTAATCGCATTTTAAATGAATAAAGTTGACACATTTTTCTGAGTGCGCATCCCGGCTCAGATAGCCAATGTTGTTCACACACGTTTTGCTGAGCGCGCATATCGCTTCAAGTAGTCATAATTTAGATTTAAGAATTATAATAATAAAATTGGCACTTGTCATAAACGATTGAATGGGACAATTTCAATTGTCAAGCTCTAAAGAAAGTAACTTTAATAGGTGGTACATTGATTTCCGTTGTTGTCCTTTATAAATTGTTCCTGTAAGACATGCCAAATTTCAGTGCGATACTGTCTTTGGTTTTGTTTTGACAGCTGATTGTTCTTGACGTGTTTGGCATCATGTTGAGCATGGACAAAAACGATTTTCTTTCTCTCATAAAACATTATTTTTTGAGAGGCAAAAGGGCGAAGGAAACAAAAGAAAAGTTGGATAAATATTATGGGGCTAATGCTCCGTCAGATTACACCGTCAAATATTGGTTTCGAGAGTTTCGTGGTGGCCGCAACTCCACTACCGATCAAGTCTGCAGCAGCAGGCCCTCCAATGCGGTTTCAGAGGACAATGTCAAAAAAATACATGAAATGGTGTTGGCTGACCTGAAAATGAAGGTGCGCGAGCTAGCAGTTACCAGAAAGATTGGTACTGAGCGCGCACACCATATCTTGGGCAATATTCTGCATATAAAAAAGTTATCCTGCCGCTGGGTGCCACGCATGCTCACTCCTGACCAAAAACACGAACGCGAGAGCACTTCGAAAGAGTGTTTGGACTTGTTGATGCGGAATCGGGCGGACTTTTGGCGTCGATTGGTAACTGTTGATGAAACTTGGATCCACTATTACACACCAGAGAACAGAATGAGTGCCCGGCAATGGACTGAAGCAGTCACGAGTGCTCTGAAGCGGCTCGATGACACCCCTCGACATTTTTAGCAGGCAAGAAGCTGTGTCTGCAGCTATTCACCTTAAAGCAACTAAACAATGGACAAATAATTCATTTGGCCACGCCAACATTCTTAATACATTAGGAATCCTTACAGAGAACATCGATTACACCATACCTGAACTTTGGTTTGACAAAAACTTCCATGTAAGCTTCCCCTCTAGATTATTCTGGGATGCTTTCATGGAGGACAAGTCAATCCATCTCTACACAAGTGGATCTAAAACCGATAGCGGAGTTGGTAGCGGTGTTTTCTCAGATAAGCTAAGTCTAAGCCTCTCTTTCCGCCTTCCAAATCACTGTAGCGTGTTCCAGGCGGAAATTTTGGCGATTAAAGAAGCTGTCCTGGCTGAAGAAAAACGTGATGTCTGCAGAGGATATCTGCATATTTTCAGATAGTCAGGCCGGGCCATAGAGACATTCCAGGGAACTGCAGAGCCGATGAACTCGCAAAAATTGGAACCACTCTACCTATCCTACCGGAAAAGGGTAGTATAGGTATACCAATCGCTACGTGCAAACTAACATTAAAGCTGGATGCCAATAAAAGAACAGAACTTAGGTGGACTGCTAGGCTAGCGACCAAACAGATCTGGCCAAAGCTGGATCTGAATCGCTCTAAGTGTCTGATCCTTCTAAATAGGAAACATCTCAGCGCCATAATAGGTCATCATCATTGGACACTGCCTCATAGACAAGCACGCAAGAAAGCTTGGCGCTTTTACAAATGATTTCTGTAGAAGCTGCATGGACGAGAAAGAGACAATCATCCACCTGCTCTGTACAGATCCAGCTCTCTCACAAAGAGAAAACTTCATCTAGGAGCTTTCTTCTTCTCCTACGCTTTATTATAAGATCAAACTGGTTCCAATAGTAAGAGGATCATAGATCCACGTGGCATCACAATGGGCCAATAGGCCTAAGCGGGTTGGTATTTGCAACAGCCAATCTTACCTAGCCTAACCTAACCTAACAGGCAATTAAAATCTCCTGAGATGAATGGTTGCCCAAAATACAACATAAAGTTAATTTACACTAATAACTTAGTCTCCCCATTAAATGTTGGATGCCACCCATAGAAATAACGAAATAACCACTGAGCCCAAAAACCTTTCTCTCTCTCTCTATCTAATTTTCCAAAAAACTTAACACGTACTCCGGCATTTAAAGAGTAGTAATACCTTCTCAGTGTTAAGTTCTTAAAAAAAAATGATGAGCATGAAAACAACAAAATTTGCAATTGGTGCAAAAAATATTTTAACGGAAATCGGTTTACGTAAAACGATAAGGCTACATTTATGGCGAACGGAATTCACGGTGCCGGACGCAATGGCGATTGACTGTTTATGACCCGGCGATTTTGCATAATTTTATTAGTGTAAACGTAAAGTAAACAACATACGGGGTAAATTGAAAAGCATTACGTATTGCGTAAAATACGTATATTCGAAAACCTCAAAAACAAAGAAGAGATTTTAAGTGCATCCAATCAATGCAGAAATTGAAAAATGTGTTCATATTATCGTATCAACGGGGAAAGTTTTGAAATAATCTTGGACACGATATTTTCAGATACAAAAGAAGACTAACTATACCATTATGAAATAAAAATAATTTTTTTCAGCTTCTCTCCAAAACCCATTTTCATTACATATCTTCCCAAATTGTCTAATTAATATTTTATGATTGTAACATACGAGTATTTAGAAGACAAAGTTTCCACAAACATTGGCTTTCACGCACAAGTTCCATAAATTTGTCGATTCGCTAAACTGATTAAAAATGTATCGATTGCAGTTTTTCGTCGTGAGCAGTAACTTCAAATCGTTCATTTCTATAAACGTCAGCATTTCCAAACTTAGCACAATCGCATATTTCGTGTGTTTTTAGACGCATTCACTGCGTTGGTACAATCGTTATTTGTTTGGCAGTGCAAAAAAAAATAATATTCAATCAAATCTTAGATTTACTTTTTTCAATATAAAAGGATTTTTTTATTTATTACATACTATTTCAATAGTTCTTACATCTTTCCTTTTCAAAAAATGCAAAACTATTCCGTACTAAAATCTTCTAACTTTTTCTACTACCACAATTGAAATGCCTAAATTATCTGCACAAGTACGACGATATGTTGACGTTCATGAACACAAGGGTAATGCAATGTGATCAAGTTAGTTCTGCAGAAAGTCTGCATTATGTAACCCAACTAATACACTTCTTTATTATATGTTTTTAAAAACACCATCTACTTGAATTCCTGACAGACAGATATAGGAAATAATACCTTTTCCTTTTATCTGTAGACTTATTTCAAAGCACTTACTTACTTACTTACTTACTTAGGTGGCGCTACAGTTTTAGGTGAGCCTGGGCCTCAACTAACAAGCTTCTCCAGTTAGCCCGATCTTTAGCTAACTGCATTCAGCTGCGCACTTCAAGTTGTTTGAGGTCCCCTTCTACTTATGCGCGGTACCCAAGGTGATTCGAGTTAGATTCGAAAACTCTACGGGCCGGATTATTGGTGTCCATTCGATCTACATGTCCTAGTCATCTCAGGCGACTGATTCTTACACGTGCTTACATCGACTGACGTGTTAAGGTGCCATTAAACTAATTACTCAACTTTTGCTAAAGCTATTAAATTATAAAACAAAATTCAATAGCCTTAAAAGCTTAATTCTCAAGTATCCACTAACTAATTATCCAGTGTTAATGCAAAAACCCTAATTTTATAAGTTTTTATGTACTGCACATTATGAACAAACATCATATTAAAGACTATTAACTTCTCAAAACTTGGATTTGAGCCAATAGCGCAACAATCAAGTTCGTGATGTAGTGTTTGTTTTCCCTCGTAGTGGTGTCCCCGAGCAACTATATGTTTTTTTTTAAAGAGCTTAACACACAAGTGGGTATGACAACATTTATGATGCCGGAGGAGCACGTGTTAAGTTTTTAGGAAAATGGGACAGAAAGAAAGATGTTTGAGCTCAGTGACTAATTCGCTCCATGGGTGGCATCCAACATTTAATGGGGAGACTAAACTATTAGTGTAAATGTATTATTGTAATTCTCAAGATATTTAAGTTGCCTGAAAAAAAGTCTTTCAGTCACGACTGGTATTGAACCCCCATGTAAAACGCGGAATTATTTGACTGATTTTCGGTGTTGTTTTAATGCAGCGTGAATTTCGTCGTCGTCCTACAGCATGTGAGCGAACAATTAAACGTTTGGCTGAGCGTCTCGTGTAAACTGGGTCCACAAAAAGTGGCCGGCCCCGTATTGCTCCTTAGACCGAGAATATCACTGCTGTGGCTGAGGACGTCCGAAAGAGTCTACAAATATCGACGACACAAAAATGCACACAATTTGGCATCAGCAGACGTTCATTCGAATTTTGGGGAAAGACCTGAAGGTGTTCCCTTATAAAGTGCAAGCCGTTCACCAATTGCTGCCTGCTGACCGTCAAGTGAGATTAACTTACTCCCATGCTCTGTTAAACCTGGTGGAAGAAGAGAATGATTTCGTATTCAAAATCTCATAATGAGCGACGAAGTCCACTTTATTTTGGGCGACCTGCATCGTGCCTAATCGGGAAACTATTGATTGCTCAGAACTTGGTCTGGGCCAGTAGCGCTTGTTTTATCTCCTAGTAGCGGTCCCCGGCCAAATATTTGCGTATCCCTATATACGTAAATTGGCTAAAATTAAAAGTGCGGAAGACCTAGTTTTCTAGGATAGGTTACGGAGGTTAGCATTCTTCGTAACTGAATCAAAACCGCTACCAAAACCGACAGTACGCCTCGGAGAAGGAATGATAACACGTTGATCACATTTGGCTATTGTACCCGGACAAAGATTGGTTTCTTCAATGTGCAGACGCTCCTCGACACATGAAAGTGGAGGTCCTCAAAATGGCAGATTCCTCCAGTTAGAAAAGGAATTGACATCTTGTAGATTATTGAAATTAGATGGTTGGGCTCGGGGAAGTTTAAGTCTCCAACTCGTAACACTGTACAACTGTACTCCGGAAACGCACCTGGAAGCTACCGGGAATCTAGCGTTGGATTGCTGCTTTCCAAAACAGCTCTCAAAAGATTAATTTCCTGGGAGCCTTTAGATGACAGGATCCTGAAAGTTAGATTCCAGACTGGAGTACGTCGCGTCACCATCATATAGTGTTACGCCCCAACGGAGTTCTCGCGGAGGCAGAGAAATGGTAATGGGAGATTTGAATGCCAAGATTGGCAATGACAATGATGCACTCAAGCATGATATGGGAAATCATGGTGTTTGCGACCGCAACGACAATGCGAGCGTTTTGTCGATTTTTGCAACGCCTTATAATAAGAGCATGTTTGAGTACAAGACGTGCTACAAAGTCAGTTGGGTGGCGACGGACAGACAAGCGACTTCAAACCAAATTAATCACTTCGCGATCAGCCGGCGATTTATAAACAGTCTCCAGGATGGTCGTAACGGAAGGAGTGCAGACATAGGTATAGCCCAGGACCACCATTGTGGTCCATTGTTGCTACTGTAAAATTAAGTGGGCCCCCGCCCAATTATCAAGGCTTCGCCCATTAATGACGTTGTCTAATAATGAACGGGGGCAGAGCAAAGTACTGGTCTTATTGTAAACATCTTCAGATGACGCTACCGAAAGTTGCTACGATTTGATCAGTCACAAGCCGCCGGTTGGCAGCTGGACCACCGGTAGCCCCTACCAGGACTTAAATCACGGTAACATGGTAGTCAGGAGCCCCCTGGATCTCGGTCCGGGCCTGACTTGAAGAGGTAGGCCCCCTTGTCGGAGCGTCATGATGTCTGTAGTTTAAACCCAAAGTCGCGGGAAGGGTCTTCTTTTGGTTGACCCAATGTAGAGTTGCAATAAGTACTGGGTGCTGCAACCCTAAGAGCAGTAAGAGGTTTTAGGTCGGCCTCGACTCATAGCAAGAGTGGAACTTGTGCCGGCAACACAGTTCCGAATTGGTATCCCAGGAAGGCGGCAGAGCGATGGCAAGGCGTATCATTGCCCCCATGGATGTATGGGCATCCCATAAACATAATTCTCCATGACAGGTGGTTTACGTAAAAATCAGACACTATGTAAGATTACATACAGTTGCTTATGCAAATGGGTTAAATATGAAAGGAAGTGGAGAAGTTCCGCCGTTTCGTAAATATCATTTTCCAGTGAGCAGATGAGTACCATGCGCCTCCAGGCTCTCTTTGCGCAGCTTTCCAATTGCGCGGTGATTTGAAACGGACTATAAATATAATCGTCTTTGGGCCAGTATTGGCCTGGATCGAATGACTCCTAAAGTTTAGATTCTGCATTTCGAGGCATGCAGAATAAGCTTCAAGGAGAGTTTTGGATCGTTGGACTATTAACAGTCTAGATGAGGCCGCGGATAAAAACATCCAGTGCTCTATTTATGAATGTTTCGACTAATGCATTAACCGTTTCTTCCGTGTAGGATTCTGTCTTCAACTTGTAAATCATCACGGAAAGCTGATGGTTAACTGCAGCATAAAATTCATCCAGCTTTGGGACAGCTGGATAAGTTGATGTTCTAAAGTCCGCATGTCCCTCTTATCCGCATAATGCAGAGAGAGACACTGCTTTATCTCTTACCAATCGTTGTCAAATATATTGTACAACACGAGGGCTGCATCAGTGATCAAGTGATATATGAACGCATTTACTGCAGAAGCAGAAGATGCTGCTAGTAGGTGTGACAGTAGGAGTGTCTACAGAATTACCAAAGAGCTCACAGGTGTCCAAAGCTCTAAACAACACCTGGTAAAAAACACAGACGGATCTCTGCTAGTTTCGGATGAGGATCAGGTCAAAAGATGGAAGAAGCACTTTTCTGTGGTTTTAAACCGCGATTTCGCCTGTGAAGTAAACCAAACGCCCAATGACCCGTCCGTAGTAACAATTTCCCGAATACGCACTGTATCTCCCAATAGAGAAGAAATCTTTACCGCAATTAAAGCACTGAAGAACAACATAGCGGTTGGACTTGCGGTGTTCCCGCAGAGTTCCGCACTAGATTTCCTGAGTGGACAACGCATCAACACCTTACCTACTTTACCACTTTACCTACTGTTCACCGACTTCGAAAAGTCAATGGAGAATTTATCTGGCTTGCTTTGCGCAGGATAAATTGATTGCTATTGTCAAGGCAACATATTGATTCAAATGTCACGTTCTGCATAAAGGAAGGTTGTCAGAGGAGTCTGAAATCCAAAGTGGGGTTAGACAAGGCTATATACTGTCACCAATACTGTTCCTGTTGGTTATAAGTGATGTACTGCAGCTTTGTCGACTAGAAGTGGAGAAATTCAGTGGAATCTGCAATCACACCTCAAACATCTGGGCTACGCGGACGACGTATGCTTACTTTCTCATAGGATCATGGATCTCCATCAAATGACAACAAGGGCGGGGAGAGAAGCTGAAATTAAGCTAAAGATAAATACGGCAAAAACAAAAAGGATCAGCCCAGAAATTCCTCTTCTAACCAAGTAGAGATTTCTGGACAACCAGCAGAGATGGAAGGGAATTTTCAATATCTTGGGAGTATTGTCTCTATTGATGGAGGGACCGAACAAGATATAATCAGCCGAATCGGAAAAGCAAAGGCTGCATTCGGAATGCTGCCCAAAATATGGAGAAACAACTCTAACAGCCTAAAGACCAAGCTATGACTGTTCCGCTCCAATGTTGAATCCGTGCTTCTTTATGGGTGCAGCACTTAGAAAGTCACGCCAGCTGTGACAAGAAAGCTGCAAACGTTTGTAAATAGATGGGGTGGCCGTGGTGTAGTGGTACTAGCAATCGCTGCTCACTCGAAGGGTCAAGGTTCGAATCCAACCCATGACAAGTCTTTCAAGTTTTTCATTTATGTAATTGGAACTCAGACAGAAAAATTCTGCGTGTAAAGGCATAACACTGACACGTAGATTTGGCTGTTGTATAGTTTCAAGCACAAAAAACAATGTGAATTATAACCTTCGAATCACTCTGAGTGAAGAAAAAACTCTCCGTCCTATTCGAACTCCCACCCCCTGGTGAGCCTATATCGAAACCAAATACACCTGAGTTTCAAACCACTACAAACAAATTTTCCTTTCTCCTCCTTCTACCTTTCCGCCCGCGCCCGGCAACAGTAAAGGGTATCTAACCCCTTAGGCAAAACATCTTGAGGATTTTCTAGCCTAACCGTATCTCTAATGATGAACTTCATGCGAGAACAGGTCAGGAACCCATTGACTCTATCATACGATAACGTAAATGGCAGCGGAATGGGCATACGCTTCGTAAACGTCACGAGTGGATTGCGAGTCAAGTGATGCAATGGAACCCTCTCACGCAGAGAGCCAGACGAGTGGGCCAATCTATAAATACTTGGCGAAGAACGGTCGAAGAGGAATCAGCACATATGAGTAGTGGAGCCCTATGCCCCGCAAGGGGATCCTCACTATAATAGGTCCGAAGACCTAAGTAATTGAGTAAGTAAGTCCATTTCCACTTAAGTGGTTATGTGAATAAACGAAATTTGCGTTTCTGGGGCTCGGAGATTCCACATGAAATGAACGAAGAGCCATTGCATCCCCTCAAAGTGACTGTTTGATGCGGCATTTGCAGTGAAAAAGTGATTGGCCTTTAGTTTCTGAGGACGCCGACGGTACCATCGTAACCGTAACCGGTGAGAGTTACAGGTGAGACGGATGTTTAACGAGTTTTTGTTTTTTCTGAGCAACCGCTCACACATTTCGGGCAACCATGGAGATTTTGAATCACCAATTTCCAAGCTGTGTGACCACCGGTTTTGGCGATTTGAACTGACCGGCCAGGGCTTACCGAGGATACCCGGAGACAGATTGAAGAACGTAAGCTACTTAAAGCTCGTATTGTAGATACCCCAGCATTAGGGGGACCTAGAGTCCCTGTATCGAAGGTAATTGAGAGAAGTATTGGGGCAAACGTAACTATGTATATCAACGCGCTGGCCACAGAAGCAGAGGAAGCAGCGAACAGGTGTTAGACCAGAACCATTTACATAATCACCAAAGAGCTGACAGGTAGCCATCGGTCTAGCCAACATCCCGTGAAAGGCTTAGAAGATTTCGTACTTGTTGCGGAGTACTCCACCCCCCCCAGTAAAGGTGAGATGACTACCGCGATCAACGCGCTAATGAACAACAAGGCGGTAGGACTAGATGTATTCCCACAGGTAGAAAGTTTGCCAAATTGTGGAAGAAGGAAATGATTGTCAAGCTCCCTAAGAATGGTAGTCTTATGGAGTATGGAAGATGCACTCGATGCCGAACAAGCAGGTTTCCACTCTATATCCTTCTGTGTCGACCAAATCAATACCCTGCGGATTCTTATTGAACGTACGTTGAATACCGGTCACCACTTCACCTGCTGTTCATTGATTTTAAGAAGGTGTTCGACAGTGCCAACAGACAGTTTACCTGACTTACATTGCGCAGAAGAGGTATATCCGGCAAACTAATGGATATTATCAAAACAACCTATGACGGGTCCAAATGTCATGTTCTGCATAGAGAAAAGTTGTTAGAGGAATTCGAGATCCAATGTGGATCCTAACAAGGTTGTATTCTATCGTCGATATTTTTTTATTGATTATTAGCAATGCCATAACCTAAATCATCAAACTCGGTACTAACGCATCAACTCAAGTTAACATTGATGGACAATCGGTAGAGAGAATAGAAAGTTTCCAATATCTTGGGAGTATCGTCTCGAACGAAGGCGCAAAGTCTGCATTTGGAATGATGTGCATGATATGGCTAGACAACGCAATCAGCTTAAACACCAAGCTACGACTGTCCCGTTAAAATGTTGAATACGTGCTGTTGTATGGGTGCAGCACTTGGAAGGTGACGGCTTCTATCTAGGGTATTCTGGCCTAACCGTATCTCTAACGGTTTCTAACATCTTTACCAGAGAACGGGTTAGAAACCAATCCAACGGCGAAAGTGGCAGTGAATTGCTCATGCACTGCGAAAACGCGATCGTTTCAAAGCAAGCTATAAATTGCTATAAAAAAATCGGACGATTAAAAAAAAACACTTCAATATTTCTTTTTTTTATATTTTTCAAACTAATGTTAAAACATTTTTAATCTTTGATTTTAAAGTACGATTTTAAATGATTTTAAAGCATAATCATAAGATATTTTTTTTTAAAGAACTTAACACTAAAGTGGGTATGACTACACTTATGATGCCAAAGCATGTGTAAAGTTTTTCAGAAAATCAGACAGAAAGACAAAGAAAGTTGTTTGGGCTCAGTGGCTATTTCGCTACATTGGTGGCATCTAACTTTTAATGGGGAGACTAAATTATTAGTGTAATTTAACTTGATGTTGTATTCAGGTAATCATTCATCTCACGAGATTTTAGTTGACTGAAACAAAGTCATTCGGTCACGGTTGGTACTGCACCCCGAACCATTGGGAAGCCAATACAATACCACTTGAGCCACGGCCATCCACAAGCTGTACCTGAAGCATGTATTGCGTATAAATATTACAAACACAAAGAATGTGACCAAAAATAAGATAACAAGGAGAGAAAAACGGTGTCTTGGCCATTGCAAAGTGAACTCGTCCTTTTTTCCTAGCAACCACCACCTCAATAAAATTAATTTGTACGAATAAACTTGAGTTTTAATTTCTGCATCTTATTATTGCGACACAGGCTGCAATACACTTTTTGAGGTTTATCAGACTTTTAGATTTATTTCCGATAAAAGCGATAATTTGATAAGTAGAGCAAATTTTAATTACACACTTTGCATTCATTTTTTTTGTAAATAATTTCGTTTGTGGAAATTTAATATTTGAATGATGTTAATATTTTTGCCAAAAAAATTGGCGGAAACACATGTATTTAGTATACCTTTGTAAGTGCGAATTGTACGCTTTTGGCGATTCCCCGCCAATTGAACTTTTCGTCTCAATAACAAATTATGATTATGCTGTTAGTTAGGAGGATGAAAAACTATGATATCTACTATGGTGATTGCTGTAGGTAAAAGAAACTTATATGAATTTGTTATATGCGGCAGATTTAGGCAAGAAGTCTTGAGCTTCCGACACGTAAACGAGCGTTATATGCCAATCATAAGCCTTACATGCGCCCATGCCCATACAAAATACAGTGACGTTGTTACTACAAAATCTTTCTACGAGCTCCTCGATAAGACATTTAAACAATGTCCTAAGTATGAAAAATCGTATAATACTAGCCGATTTTAACGCCGGCATTTGAAAGCAGAAAATCTTTCGATGACGACACCACGTCTGGCAGCGGACTTAGGGTTTTCTCATTTCTATATACAATACACATAGGGAAAAGGCGGTCTGCGGATCATAAAACGCTTAATCAAATTTGTCACACTGCGATCAATGTAATACATGACTCCAGTTCACTGGACGTCCGAACCTTCAGGCAGGTAGAAAAGCTGTACTGGTAAGAGGCGCCAGAATCTTCGTCGAAAGCGAATCCCGAATTCTCTCAACAATTCTTATGCCAGCAGTATCAAGCACGGAAGACCAGTGGCAACGCTGCCAATGTGCCGTCAGAGACGCAGCAACTGATGTGATGGATTTTACCCGACCACCACCAAGAAATCTCTGGTTTGGTCAGAAGAAAAAAAGCGATCGAAGATGAGTTTGTACTGCAGGAATAAGGTACGTAAGTTTTAACAGCCATTAAAAAGAACGTGTCAAGGTAACAAGACCCGTACAGAAACTTGCAGAGATGAAGAAGGTTGGTGCTGAGAATGTGGAAGAACTTTTTCTGCAGACTGTATAACGGTGACGAAACCCAAAATTCGCCGTCAGACAGAATAGACCATTCAAATTAGACGATGGGAGCCAAATCTTCCGTCCTCCTGACCAAAACGAAGTAAGGATAGCAATATCTAAGCTTAAATTCAACAAAACTGCTGGATCTGATGGCTTACTGGCCGAGGTATTCAAAGCTGCTGGAGGCACTTCCTTGTGAAGGTATAAGTCAACTATAGAGATATAAATCTTATCTGCCATATTATGTGAACGTTTGAAACCCTTCGTCTATAGCATGATTGGCCCCTATTACTGCAGTTTTAGAGCAGGAAAGTCCACATTCGACCAATTCTTCACACTCCGAAAGTGAGGAGTAAAGGCAAGGGGGCAGTCATGTAGAAAATATAAAAATCAAGAAAAGTCACGTTCCACACCCAAAATATTCCGTCCCTATTCCATTTTATCATTATTAGATCAATCGCTGAGTAGTGATAGTAATGAGTATTTGGACAAGATGCGGTGTCCGATACAGAAGTATTTCAATCCATTTATCCCCCCCCTTAAACTCTATCAAAATAGTGCTGGATTGAGTACTACAGTGCGTAGACACGACATGACTGCCCATTACGTAGTCGAGAGTCACCACCATGAACACGGTCTTGGCCAGCAGGAATCGTTTCGCGAAGCACGCAGTCCCCACTTTTCCAATGAAACAAAATACAATACAAAATTATAAAAAATCACTGGAAAATCCATTCTTATTTTTAGTTATCTCTATTTACATAACTCAAATTTGAAAGCATAAAAAAATTAGGAAAAATAGATTACCGTAACAGATGGGTAACAGGTAAGAGTGTAATCCAAAAGAGCGGCTTGGACATTTTCGTGACCTTCCAAAACTGTTTTCTTGTTTATAATGCCTCGAACATCTGTAATACAAAAAAAATAATTTAACAAAGGTAACTTGAAAAACAAAAGAAAAACGCTAATACTCACTTGGATTCAATAATATAAGAAATTTCATACAGACGTAATCCCCCATATCAAATTTTAAATCCTGTAATTTATTTTGTAACTCATTAAAATAATCCGAAAGCTGCGGGACTCCAAGAAGGCCAAGTCCCAAAAGATTAAAAAGCTGACCATTGTTTAGTTGTGTTTCGTCTGGTAGCCCATTATGAATTCTCTGGTGCAAGTGGTCTAGAACCAACATATCAGACCAAGAGTGTTGAAGTAGTTTCATTTGGTCATCCACCTTTTTGACAAAGAAAATAAATACATATTATGGTGGTATTTTTCAAACACTTATTTATATTTAGTATTATCACAATATAAACATATTTTAAGAATTCTTAACAAATTGGTGTAAAAACATTTCTTTAGTCTAAAGTGGTTTTATTAAAATAAATACAGAGTGGGCCATAATGTATGACCCTATTTTCTTAGGCTATATCTTTGGAATAGAATACAAAAAAATTAACCTGTTTTTTTTAATATTTATTTGGGTATTCACGTTTTTTTCCACAACGTTTCGAAAATGATATCGCTTAAGTGGCCGCCGCCATTGTTGATTGCCATTTAATCTTCTTTCCATTGTTTTCTTCAGATTTTCGAGGGACAGTTTCTCCACTTCTTGACGAATGTTCTTTTTAAGAGCTGGCAGAGTTTAAATAAGTCCAGGGCGGTCAAATTTGGTGGTCTTGCGGGCCAGTCCAAATCGCCAAAACGCGATGTCAGACGACCGGGAAACGCCTGCTTTAGAATGTCGGTTGTGGCTCGTGCAGTATGGGCCTTTGCTCCTTCCCGGTGGAACCACATGTGCTCCAGTCCCAATTGATCCAATTGAGTAATGAAAAATTCATTAATAATGGCTCTGCTGCACCCACCATCTACAGTAACGGTTTGACCTGAGTCCTTCTAAAGAGAAAAACGGTCCAATGACTCCTCCAGCGTAAACAGCACACTATGCAGTGACTCTGCTGTGATGTAATGGCTCTTCATGCATTACTCGCTGATTTTCAGTGCCACACCCAATCCACATAGTCCACCTATGTGGGCCTCATCACTCATGATTATTTTTAACGCTAAATCGTCCACTTCGTGGTTGACATTCAGGAGAGCCTGAGCGTAGGTTAGACGCGATTCACGGTTAACGTCCATCAGCTGATGGACTCTGCACTTTGTAAGGAAACATCTTCAAGTCTTTCACCAAAATGCGCCGCAGAGACGTTTGTGTAATGACCAATTGCCTGGCCTCTACGACATCTTCAGCCACGCATTCTTCTCATTCACACAAATTCTAATTCTGTTTGCTTCACAACTGTCAAAACCGAATTAACATTCGACGCCATTTGTTAGATCTATGGTCCTTTCCGATAGGGTCATATACTATAACCCAATTCAAAACTGTATGATAACTTAAAAGAAAATGAAGGAACGATATAACAAGCTATCAAATTTCTTTTAAAAAAGTAGAATACAAATTATTATAGATTGCTGTTCTATCCTGTTAGTGACGATACTGGCCCCGAACGGCCAATTCACTTTTGAGGGTAGAAAGCATCTAACCACTCTCATACTAGTCTGCCATAATCGGCAGCACAACCATCTAATTCGATCCTGAGGGCCTCTGTTTCGTAATAAGACAGATTTTTGGTTAATTTATAGACCGCTAAACAGAAAATTTATTTTGCTTTTCAAAAACATTTAACTGATCAGATTCACTTCAAGTGACTTATTGCATAAAATACTTAAACCTACTATAACTTTGTAACGGGGGAAGTTAGACCCCGCTCCCATACAATTTATTTTTTGTTCCTGGATCACCCTATATATTTAAAAAAAATATCAAAAAGAATGTTATTTAAGCCTGCCTATTATATAAAATGAAAATTATTTAAACTAAAATACAAATTTATAATAAAATAGTTGAATGCATTATAATTGAAAATGATGCTGTGAAAAACCTTTTTCAGTTTGAATGCAACTACATATTGTGACCTTTACTTGAGTATGATGGATAACGATAACTTCGCTTGGATTACAATTCATTTGAAATCTTGCAGATATTTGATTTTTTTTCTTTGGCTTAGGCTGAGATTAAATTGCTTTCTGGATCCTTTCCACTCAAGAAGAGGCTTTAACACTCCAAATTTTGTGCATTTCGCACTATCCCAGCAAAGATAGTAGCCTGACTGACTACGTTTTGTATTCACATTTGCAATACGCTTCGCGTTAAGTAAGTAACAGCATAACAACTACATATAACACTATGACTAGAATCATCCAACAACCACAGTCATTGTTCGTTTAAACTAGTGCTCTTGATTTTACCCGGGTAATACCCAGCTCAACAATTACCCGGGTACCCAGGTAATGCAGGTAATACCCAATTTTGCGGGTACCCGGTATTATCAGCTATCGGGTACCCGACAATATCGGGTAATGGGTACTCAAGGGTCACTAAAACTCTAATTTAATAAAGTTGGTAATGTTCACCTTTGGTGAGGATGGGGAACATATTCCACAGAGGCAACTTTTCTTGCATGAGCTAAAATTAATTCAAAGAGGTATTACATCTCCAACATTGGCTCTGAAACTTGAAGTAAGCGAAAGGGAATGGTCACAAAAAGAAGCGATGGTTAAAATCTTGAAGCCATTCCAATTTGCAACAACATTACTTTGCGAAGAAAATATAACAATTTCCATTCTACGGCTGATTATATGTGGACTAATTAATAAACACCTAAAAACAAACATCTGAGATAATGAAAATATTGTCAGATTCATGGGAATCATGAAAGAAAGCTTACAGAGTAGGTTCAAAATGGATGGGCAGGAATTCGAAGAAGTTCTCACAGAACAAGTTTCCACTTTTTTGGATCCAAGACATAAAAACTTGGAAGTTGAGTTTAAAGAAGTAAGAGTACTTTTTAGAAAACATTTTCGGAACTTGATAGAAAACTTTGTGTCCATCGAGAGTAGAGAAGTTTGGAATGTAGTTCCATCATTAAAATGGTGGAAAAATATCCAAATCTGGCATTGCTGGCCAAAAAATATTTATGCGTGCCAGCGACATCGGTGTCGTCAGAACGTGGTTTGTACAATGTACATGAAATATCCGACTGAGCAGTCGGAAATATGAAGTTCTCGAGTAAACATTTGTGCCTGAACGTTAAATTTTCGTTTTTTATAAAATAATGTGGTACGTTTGCTTGCGTGTGAGAATTTTAGGGTTCGTTACAAGTACCGTTATTTTTTTTCTATGAATTATTTACCATGCTGTCGGCAGTTGAAATTCGAACCCTTTACGAATTTAAAATAGGACACAATGCGTCATTGGCAATGAAAACATTAATGAAAACGAAATCGGTGCGGGAGATAGCATAAAGCATGGGAATATCCCCAATGACAATAAGTCGACACCTTTCTCTCATAGGAAAGATAAAGAAACTCGAGAAACTCATGGGTACCCTATGAACTGAACGAATCCCAAAAACTTCGGCGCCTGAAAGTCTGCGCATCGCTTACATTAAGAAAACAAACTGAACCGTTTTTGCACCGGATAGTCACCTATGATGAAAAGTGGATAATGTATGCTAATCGTAAAAGATCTGGGCAGTTTTTGGATTCAGATGAAAAACCAAAACACACCCTTAAGCCCGATCTTCACCCAAAAAAGCTTGTGGTGACAATCTGGTGGACCTTGAAATGACCAATCCACTTTTTATTTCCACCAATCCACCAGGGGAAACGATAAATGCAGCCAAATATTGTGAGGAAACCGACATAATGCATACGAAATTGGCTGAAAAGCAGCCTGCGTTGGCAAATAGGCATGGTCCGATGCTGTTGCATGACAATGCTAGACCTCATACATTAATCATCAGTTCCGACTACTAAATATATAAAAGAAATGTAATCAAATTGATTGTTTCAAATAATTTATAGACAAAATACAGATGTTTTCCAAATAGAAAAGTTTACTTACTTTGTAATATAATAGCTTGTCTGGTCTTGATTTGAGAAACATGAGAAATAAATTGGGTACCCGAAATATAATGGGTACCCAAAACCTTATGGGTACCCGATGCTTTGGTGCCTGGGTAATATCCGAAAATATGGGTATCAAGAGCTCTAGTTTAAACCCATATGTTATAAAGTCACATGACTCGCAATATATTTATCATATAACCAGTAATCATAAAGAGTCATATGAGTTATACAAGCATTAGATCAACATCCATAAAACCCATATCTAACTATTCTAATAAACCATGCGAACAAAGAAAACCATGGAATACAAGGTATCGTTTGGCAATATTTTGGAATAAAACCAATAATGATAAAATGAAAATGTCCTTTTGGGTTCATAATTTTTCACAGTGCTGCATAAAATTATCAGTTAAAGTGAATCAATGGAGCAAACGGTTGTATTAGAAAATAATACCTTAAAAGTAAAAATGGACATTTCATACAACAATTTACTAGCAATTTGTGTCAACGTCTCGAATAAAAGAGAGATGAACTCTCTGTGCCGTAAAAAATGATTACCAACAGTCTGACGAAAACTTGTCAAACGGAAAGGTGTCCGAAATTGACAAAAATTATGCGCATCTTCAATCAAAATGGGTTGCAACCCATAGATCGAGAAGGAGTTTCGAAAAGAACAGGGAATGGTTGGAAAAATGTCTTCATATCGATACCGAATGAACAGAAGAAACATGTGATTCACCAAGTAAGGAAGGCCAAGTAAATAAATAACTAGTGCTCGACGTTTACCAAAAAACAAAAACTAATAAATGCTAACGAAAACATAACCACTGAAGATCTGTCTAATACATTAGCAATAAGGATCATGAAAATACGAAAGCTGATGTAATTAGGGCCGCTTCTCCTGCAAATCCACTGCGAGTCTAAGTGTAACAATTATTCTGCTCGACAATATAATTCGAATCAACAGCATCAACCAAACAGTAGTAATACTCGTAGGCATTGACAACAGAACTTCCACATAGGTGTTCAGGAATCCAGTCTAAGCCCTAGTCGATGCAGATAATCTATATCAACAATTTCCCAAGGAATCTACTCAGAATTTCCGCGGTCCTCCTACCAATTCAGCACCCAACGATCATACAGACATCCATTTTTTAGGCTAAGCGATTCTTCGCTTCACTGCGCATCACTTACATTAAGAAACCAAACTGAACCGATTTTGCACTGGATAGTCACCTGTGATGAAAAGTGGATACTGTATGAAAATCGTAAAAATCCGTAGAAGATAGTGGTTGGATGCAGATGAAAAAGCAAAATGCACCCCCAAACCTGATCTGCATCCAAAAAATGTTATGGTGACAATATGGTGACAATTTGGTGGACATCGCAAGGACCAATCCACTTTTCATTTCTTCAACCAGGAGATTGCATGCCAAATTGGCTGAAAAGCAACCTGCGTTGGTCAATATGCACGGTCCGATCCTTTTGCATGACAATGCTAGATCCATACCTGACAAGTAATAGTGTAAAAACTGTTGCTGTTGGTATTTGGAATTCTTCCGCATCCACCGTACTCTCCTGTTATTTCCCCAACGGAATACTATCTTTTCCGCAATCTGGATTCATTTTGCCGGCATAAGGTTTTCCGGAACCGAGCAGAGGTCATAAAGCCTTTGAAGATTTCATTGCCTCAAAAATGCAGCACTTCTACGAAAAAGGAATATTTGACATTGTATCACGTTGGAAGAATGTCATATACCCAGTTTATCCGACAGCTCAATGTGCATTGAAGCAATCCGCAATTTTTCTGATGAAATTGGTCCAACGATTTTTCAAAGTCTTAGCTTTAAAATGCCATAATTTTGGCTGGCGTTCATCGAAGTCGACGAAATTTTAGTATTTTATGCACACTGAAATTCTCTTTCAAATGTGCACAACAGTTCCTTAAGCTGAATCCGTTAGAAAGCTACGGCCTTTTAACAAGTTTTACCTCGAAATCGGAGGTTCCTCACTTTAACGGCCTATAACTTGGAGGGGGTGAAAATAGACCCCCCCTGCGATATAATTTTTCGTTTGCATAACTTCAGGAATCTTCAGCTATCAGGACGAAAACCCCAACTAGGAGACCCTATGTAATAAAATACAATTTGCGCGATCTCAAAGAACTAAAAACCTTATACAACCTGTCTATAATTACTTAAATTCATCACGTTTGCTTTCTGCTCGCACTATAAGACTATGGAATTCACTTCCCCAACACATCAGGGGTAATAAAAAAGCCGTAAACCTTAGAAATGCAAATTAAAAATTCTCTTCAATCCTAACTTATATATCTTTCATTTCTTCAATTCATTATGTGTTCTCTACAAACGGTCTTTTCTTTTTTTCCTCTATTTTGTATTTTTACTTTCTTAATTTTAATTAATTTTTTTTGAATTTTTTATTAACAATGAATATTATAGTTTCTGAATTTTTATAAAACGAAATTCAAAAAACGAGTAATAATATGTTCTGAGTACTATAAAAGAAAATGTTCTTAATGTACATACACTTGAAATAGACCAATAATAAATTGAATTGAATTGAAAAAAAGAATGAAATAGCTTGTTTATTAAACCAAAATAGCAACTTTAAGTGAATTGGAAGAGCGTATTCTCGAAGCATCATCAAAAGTGAGGCAGCAGCTAGCATCAATTAACATACGCAGTGAAATCCAAACACGCGCTATGGCATGCATACAAAACCAATGAGGAGACTTTGAGTACCTGTCCTAACTGTTTTAGTAGTTTTGGAGCTTAAAGCACAACATTTTTTTTTTAATTTTACCTGTTGCAGGTTTTCCCAAGTATTGTATGTATCATAAAATCTATGGGTTTTTCTGCAAACAAATATTTTTTTTTATTATTGGTACGTTCATGAGAAAAAAAATAGTAAAACGCCATGTTTATTATGCATCTTCTGGACTTCAAAGTAAAAAAATTAGCATGGGCAAGAAAAATGGAACAGGTTTAGAAATTGGATATTAGAAGACTTAAACAAGATATCAACTTTATTTGAACGCAGTTACAAGGGCTGGTATTTCTTCCTAAACGAAGTTTCTATCATTAGCAATTTTCGTTAACATGGGTCAGGGTACACCAAAGTAAGCCTTTTCTTAAATACTCGATAAATGATGTCAGCATTGGAGATAGACCCTTACTGTGGAACTATTTTTTTCTATGTATCTAATAATCATTTCCCAAATTATCCTTGACGAATTAGAAGACACCTTACATAAAAATTAATAAAAGAATCGGAAATAAATTGTCGCCTCGCTACAGGAACGAAGTTGTAGTGGAAAATAAAAACACAACAATTTTAACTTAAGCTGGAAAAGTTGTATGTAAAAGCCTTATAAAAAATTGATTTCTTTTTCCTATTTCTATAAAGAACATAGGTACTTTTGATACGGTTCTGTGTGCCAGAAACTCAGATTTTGGATTATTCCAACCTGCAATTGGTAAGAATCAGTACAGGCGCGACCGAAATCCAAACGATACTTGCGAATCTGGACAGCGCTTTCAAATGAAAAATGCAACACGATAATTCCCTATATCTAATTCTATCCTATACGCATTTGAAATTACTTGAGTAGATTAAAAATCAACAAAAAGGATAAGAAATCTATAGATTTCATTAGCAGCGGATGAAAGTGGATTGCCGATAACCCGAATCACCACGACTACGAAATCTTGTCAAATAAAATGAAGAGTGTCCAAATAAATAATAATATCCAAATTATAATTAATAATTAAGTATAGAAAGAATCAACGAAATTTCAAACATAACAAATAGAATTATAAAAACTGTAAAAGAGGAAAAAAATATAGAACAAGCATTTATCATAGAAATAAAATATAAACTCGAAATTGTAAGAGAATTGTTAAATATTGGAGGAAAGCCAATATGAATTATAAATTCATATATGTGGAATTGGTTTTCCGTCTCCGTTTCCTCTATTCTTAACAGAATAAACAACCATATGAAAAAGAAGAAAAAAAGGCACGACAGACAACAAAGATGAGGAGAAGCAGTTTACAACGAAACTTAAAAGACCGTGGATGTGCATTTTGAAGTCGGTATTAATATCTAAAGTTCGGTTTTTTTGTATATATTTATTTTATCAATTTGAATTCAAGAAACGTTTTTTTAGTAAACCCAATCAATATATAAACTGTGTTCATTAACTTGATCCTTCATATATTATATGTATATTGTCACATGCCGAAATTAATATTATGCAAAATATCCTGAGTAAAGATAATATTCCGTTTGTAACTATACCATAGACGAGGCCTTAGAGTTCGCAGATACAAAAATTGCCTCAAATGAAAAAAATATAATTTTTATGGTTGGCCTACCAACCACATTATCCTGTAATTCTATGTTAATCAAAGCTGTCAAAACAAACCCTGTAATTAAGAAAATGACTCCACTCTTATTTGTAACAAAGAAATTTTTGGAATCGTCGAGAAATGCAAATCAAAAAATAAAGTGTTCATTTGTTCAGATGCTAATATAGTCAATATAGGTAATTCTTCATGCTTATAATACAGCATAGTTCCCCAGTATACTACCATAAACAACCAACACGTTCTGAGCGTTAAAGGGTTCTCACCTGACATCAGTTTTCTTAACCAATATAAAGGACCGACATTATTCGCCATCACAATGTCACAATAAAGATTGAAGACAAGATGATAACAATTCACGAGGTCACCGGTGATCAGCCCTTAACAGCTGTATTTATTGTAACCTGTAGCCAGTCTTGGGAAAATTGAAGGGGTTATATACCGATCGAGCTGTTGGGAACAGAAAACAAGGTCAGCCTCGCAGCAAATTTAGGCCTGGTAATCTTAGCAATTATCCTAGTAACCGTCATCGCTTTAAGAGTAAAACAAGAAAAAACAAAGCAGATCATTGGAAGTTCAATCCAAAAACCCCAAGTAAATATTAGCTTAGAGGATACACCAAAACATGAACGTTGAACGGGAGCGTTCAATTTTAAGAGCGGAGGCGTTAACACCGAAAAAGTTCACATTCACACGTGAACACATCGAAATGAGAAAATTAAACTATACTGTTCTGAGCAAATTCAACGAAATAGCATGTAAAAAAATAAACCACTCACATTTAGTAACCGAATGAAACATAAGATAACAACGTAACACGATTACGCTGTAGTAGTTAAACAAATAAAAGATATGGTAGCACAATCTATTATAGCAAAAAGCAAATCACTATAAAATGGACCGCTATGGGTAGTCCCCAAAAAAGGAGTCTGATGAACAAAAACGGAGAATAGTCATTAATTACCGAAAACTAAACGATATCACGAAAGATGATTTTCCTTTTAAAGAGCTTAACGCTCAAATGAGTATGACTACACCTAAAATGCCTGAGCGCGTGTTAAGTTTTTTTTTTAGGAAAATGGGACAGAGAAAGAAAGAAAGATGTTTGGGCTCAGTGGTTATTTCGCTCCATGGGTGGCATCCAACATTTAATGGGGAGACTAATTTATAAGCGTAATTGGACTTGTTGTATTCTAGGCAACTACACATCTTACGTGATTTTACTTGCCTGAAAAAAATAATGTCTTTCGGGCGCGGTTGGGATTGAACGCCGAACCGACCTTGGTCAATATAAATATTTCACATCTCGACTTAGCGAAAGGTTTTCACCAAATTGAAATGTTAACAGAAGACAGAGCTAAAACTTCTTTCTCCATCCGAACTGGTTACTACGAATTCTTTCGAAACGCACCCGCCACGTTCCAAAGAGTAATGAATGACGTCCTGCCCGAATTAATCGGTACCCGGTGCCTGGTGTAGATGACATCATCATCTACAGCAAAACTTTGACTGAACACGTAGACCCAATTAACAAAGTACTACAAGTTTTGCAAAACGCTAGCTTAAAAATTGAATTTGACAAATGGGAATTAATGAAAAAACAAACAGAACACATAATAAATCAATGTGGTGTAAAAGCAAATGCTGCTCGTGGGCAGATCGTTCTTAACGAATTAAAGAAAATCGTTTTTCATCATGCTCCTAGTCGTGGACATACTAGATAAAACAAAACACACCAACAAATTTACTTGTCAGCTATTGACATCTACTCCAATTTTTCCCCTGTAGAACCGATAACCAGTTCCAACTGGTTAGAAGCAAAGCGAGCTTCATTAACAACAGATGTGTGCCCAAAATAATAAAAGCTGACATGGACAAAGCATTTACCTCAACTTCTTTCTCAAGCTAATTAAAATACATAAATGTTGATTTACAAGTCATACATGGCGACTTGAATTGGAGACTTGAAGCGACAAATAAAATACCTTTTATTCTCTGCATTCGATAAACTCGACGAAAGACAAGAAAGAAAGGTCAAATAACTGAATTACTCAACGAGAAATAAAAACGTGAAGAATTCAAAATAAATTCGAAGTATCTCAAACAAAGACAAACATCAATTAAGATAACAAGCCATTTTTCCTAACCCTTAATTCGTAGAATTTCAAAATAAGCAAGACAAAATAATTGTATTATATAACAATAACAAAGAAAACGAATACATTTTAAAACTTCAAGGTATCGCTAAGAATTTCAAAAAATTCGCAATTTTCAATTTCACTAACACTGTAAAAACATTCCCAGAATAGAGAGCATCTCAAAATTCGGTATAGTAAGCCCAACAAATATACCATTAGAAATGTATGATAAATTAACGTACGAACAGTTCGAAAACACAAAAAATTCTATCTGGAAAAAGCAAACCACATTATACATTGTCAGATTAATTCCAGAAAAACTTATATCTTAGTCTATCATAAGAATGTCAAATAACATACTAATCATAGGGAGTTGAAAATAAACCCAGAAACACGATATGTAAACATTATCTACAAAATTTTAGAATTAAAAGAAAATAATGTATTATATGAGGCTAACAATTGTATAGAAGATATACAGATATATACTAGAAGATAAAATATATAACAGTGAATAACGAAACAAATGTATTGTAAAATGTTTGTGTGGGTACAAATGATAGAACTTATTCTTTTCAATACAAATCCCTTTATTCAGTACAGTTACAATTCACTATTTAATTCTTTCTCTCAGTACAATTCAATTTCTCAACCACATATACTTTTCTTATCTTTTACTTAAACCACTTAATCACTTCTTCTAATTAACACTTTAAATTACACTTTAGAACTGATTTGCATACCTTTGGGATGCTGGTATTTATACTCGAATGACATACTTCGAGAACAATCCTCGCCATCCAGCGTCCCATACAATTTCCAATTTGCTAGAAAATTCGATTCTACTCTCCAGTTGCTAATCCAGTATCGAAACCTTCTAGTCTTCGAGTTTCCTGCTAGATGTCGCTGCTCACATTTGAGTGGTTATCACATTGCTCCCTCCCTACAGTTGTTCGTCCCGAACAACTTCGTCATTCAGCATCCCGTTGAAATGACACATTCTATCCAAATGGACCACTTTCATTTTCCCTCGATCCCCACGCTGGATCCGGTAGACAACGTCATTAATGCGGGTTATCACCTTGTATGGACCTTCCCAGTCCTGTTGCAATTTTGGTGATTTGCCTTTCTTACGCTGAGGATTATACAGCCAAACCAGATCTCCTTCGTTGAAACCGGAAGATTTCGCCTTGATATCGTACCTAGTTTTCATGCGGCTGCTTGCTAGCTTCATCTTTTCTCTGGTGTCTTCATGCAATTTACGAATCCTGCTGCGTAAGTCATTCACGTACTCGTTCACCTCTTTGGGCTCCGTCGGTGGGGATCCGAATTTTGCTTCACTTGGCAACCGAATTGTTTGACCAAATAAGATCTCGGATGGTGTGTGCCCTGTTGAGCTATGGACCGCGTTTCGGTAGGCCATTAAGAAGAGGGGTATGTGTCGATCCCAATCCCGCTGGCAGTTGCTGACAACCTTAGATAGATGCTCATTCAAGGTCCGATTGAATCGCTCGACCATTCCATCAGATTGAGGGTGTAGCGGCGTTGTCCTTGTCTTTCTTATTCCCAAATATTGGCATATTTCCTGGAAGACTTTTGATTCAAAGTTTCGCCCTTGATCAGAGTGCAGCTCCATTGGGACACCAAATCTGCTCACCCAGTTGTTGACTATCTGTTCGGCTACGGTCTTAGACTCTTGATTTGGGATGGCAAACACTTCCGGCCACTTACTGAAGTAATCCATGACTACGAGAGTATATCGGTTTCCATTAAAGGTTTCGGGAAACGGCCCAGCGATGTCGATGGCTATTCGTTCGAAAGGTGCTCCGACATAGTATTGTTGCATTTGTCCATGTGGCTTTACTTTTGGGCCCTTGGTAGCCGCACATCTTATGCACTTTTTTGCACCAATTCTCGACATCTTGTTTAGCGCTTAGCCAATAGAAACGTTCCCTTACCTTTTCCAACGTCTTATTTATTCCCAAATGGCCTCCTGAGATTCCGTCATGTATTTCATGGAGCACTTGGTTGACTCTGGACCGTGGCACAATTAGCTGCATACGAGATGTTGTCCCATCTGCACTTTCCCATTTTCTCTTCAGCAATCCATCTTGCACAAAAAGCGAGTCCCACTGTGCCCAGTATGCCTTCAGAGTTTGGCTCCGATCTGATATCTGCTGCCAGCTTGGTCTTTCCTCGTGTTCTTTCCAGGCCAATATTGGTTCGATGTCATTGTCTGCCTGTTGGGAGGAACGGATTTCGTCTATACTCCAACCCTCTATTGGCTCAGTCCTGATCATTTGGATAGCTGCCTGTTCTTTTGCTTCTTTACGATTGCAGTGTTCGCATTTTACTCCGCATGGTCGACGAGAGAGAGCATCAGCATTTGAGTGGAGTGTTCCCTTGCGGTGTTGCACTTCAAAGTCGTAACCCTGCAACTGCTCGATCCATCTTGCAACTTGGCCTTCAGGGTTCTTAAATTGGAGTAGCCATTTCAGAGCTGCGTGGTCTGTCCGGAGAATGAACTTTTGTCCGTAGAGGTACTTATGGAAATGCTTCGTAGCCAGAATTAAAGCCAGAAGCTCGCGCCGGGTTACACAGTAGTTCCGTTCAGGTCTGGAGAGTACTTTGCTGTAATATGCGACCACTTTCTCTTGACCGTCATGAACTTGAGAGATCACAGCTCCGACCCCAACATTGCTAGCGTCTGCGTCCACGATGAACATTTTTCCGGGCGTGGGGTAACCCAAGATGGGGGCATTGCACAGTTGTCGCTTCAGTTCTTGAAATGCTTTTTCGCATTCTCCAGACCACCTGAACTGTCGGCCTTTCTCCGTAAGTTGATGCAGGCTCTTTGCAATGCCAGCAAAATCCTTTACGAACCTTCTGTAATACGTGGCGAGGCCCAAGAAGCTTCTCAGTTGGTGTTTATCTTTTGGAGAAGGCCAATTTTTCACGGCTTCGATTTTGTCAGGATCCGTTCTTACACCTTCCGCTGATATAATGTGACCCAGATATTTTACTTCCGGACGAAACAAGGCACACTTTTCTGGGTAGAGCTTTAAATGAGCACTTCGTAGCCTCTCAAACACTTCTTTTAGATTTTCGCGGTGCTCCTCGTACGTCTTACCTATGACGATAACGTCGTCCAAATATACTAGGCAGGTTTTCCAGGTGAGTCCTTGCAATGTTCGTTCCATTAGTCGCTCGAAGGTGGCCGGAGCGTTGCACAGTCCAAACGGCATCACTGCAAACTGCCAAAGACCGCTTCCTGTAGTGAAGGCAGTTTTCTCACGGTCCGTACGATTTATCTCTACCTGCCAGTAACCGCTCTTCAAGTCAAGTGTTGAAAACCATTTCGCTCCAGAAAGCATATCCAAAGTGTCATCGATTCTCGGAAGTGGGTAGCTGTCCTTTTTAGTGACATCATTGAGACGTCGGTAGTCTACACAAAATCTCGTGCTGCCATCTTTCTTCTTCACGAGGACCACTGGAGATGCCCACGGACTTTGCGATTCTTCAATCACTCCCTCAGCTTTCATCTTCGACATCATTTCGGCAACTTCTGTTTGCTTTGCCAATGGAAGACGCCTTGCAGGTTGACGGATTGGTCGAGCGTCTCCGGTGTCAATGTGGTGTTGAACAATATGCGTACGTCCATATTCTCCGTCTTGTGTAGCAAATATATCAGCGTACTCACCGATTAGTTTTTCTGCCAGAATTCGCTGATCTTCGTCCAGATTACAGAGGCTGAGAATTTTGTTCTTGATTTTTATGCTCTGAACTGTTGTGACCGGTTTTGCACCCTTTTTTTCCGTTGTGGTCGATATAGCCTCAACAGGTACGCATTTTCCCACTATCTCCCCCTTTTTCACCTTTACACTGAATGTCTTTGGATTTAGAATCCTTACAGGGACCATGTTGTTCTTTGGCTCCACTAAGGTCTTTCCCACCATGAAGTCTCTTTTCTTTTCTGGCTCCATCAAATAGAATCGGTGGCTACCAGGACCACCTTCCACTTTTGCCCACAAAATTGCTTCTGACGAAGGCTCTAGACTCTGATTGCTGCAGATGACGACATTTGAGACTGTGGTATTGGCGTTTCCGTATATCATTGGTATCTCCATGTTTCCGTATTTCAGGGTTTGTGCCCCCAAGTCGACTACAAGTCCATGTTCTCTCATGAAGTCTGTACCAATGATGCACTCGTCACATATGTCAGCTACCAGAAACGCGTGAGTGAATGTTATTCCGGCCAGTTGGATTTTTATGCGGACTTCACCATATACCTTAATCGTTGCTCCTGTAGCTGTTCGCAAGCTGCAACTGCTAGTGTTATGCAGCCAAGACTTCTGCACAAGATTCCTCCTGATGATTGAGGCCGTGGCACCGGTGTCTATTGTTGCCATCCATTTTTCTTTTCCACTGACTACTTCTACTAGAAGGCTTTCGCTGCGTCGTTTTGCCAGCGAGACTTGGATGATGGTCCTGGGGCCGTCGACTCCTGCTACCAACTTCTGCCCCGCGAAGTTGGTGCTTAAGCATTTCCCGACTGATGGCTTCGGGAAGGTTGACCGGCTTCTTGATAGCTGTTTCTGCGGGTTTCTTCCTCTATTAGCTTGTCACCACAGTGAGGGCAGTCTTTTCGTCGCACCGGTTCTTTACACTGCCTTTGAAGGTGTCCTATTTTATTGCAATTCCAGCAGCGCATTATTCGTCTATCCCGTCGAGTATCTCGTTCCTCGGCACTAATTCTTGTGCAGGAGCATTCGACGGATGCTACTTCCCTGACGAAATGTGTTCCCCTGGAAGCCTGATTGGCTGCTTCCATCGCCAGAGCGAAGGCAAGTGCTTCAGCAAGGGTTCTTTTCCCGGCCATCCTTACTGCGGACTGTAGCTTCGAATCTGCAATTCCCCTGATAAATGCATCTTTTGCCATTTCGTCGATAATTTCCTGTCCTGCGGTGGGGTATGACAGATGTGCCAGTCTACTCACGTCTGCTTGGAGCTGCTGCAGTGTTTCTCCTCTTTGCTGCGTTCGGCTTTGCAATTGGACCTTGTAGACCTCCTGCATGTGGCTGTCCCCAAACCGTTTCTCGATAGCCTGCACTAAAGTCACATAATCTTTATGCTTTTCGATGTCTACTGTTTGCAACAATTCTGCTGCAGGACCGTGCAAGGCCATTGTTAGGGCAAAGCACTTTTCCTCATTGTCCCAGTCGTTTGCACAGGCAGCCATTTCAAACTGCTTCTTATAAGTAGACCATGAGGTCTGGCCATCGAATGAGGGAGGCTTCAAATCTTTTCTCCTTGGACCGCTTAAAGAACATTCTCGCAGTTTCTGTTTTCGCACTGTGTCGAGCTCTTTTGCCAGTTGCTGAACTTTGCTGTCCATTTCCTCGAATTTTTCGCCAACATTCTTCTCTATTCTATCAAATTTGTCATCAACGTTCTTCTCTATTCTTTCAAATTTGTTATCGATTTCTTCGAACTTTTGGTGTAGAACATTATTTTGTTCTTCCAGTTTTTGTTCTAGACTATTCTTTTGTTCGTCGAATTTTTGTTCAATGCTGCTCTTCTGCTCGTCTAGATTTTTCTTTTGTTCATCCAGCTTTTGTTCGAGGCTATCCAGATTTTTCTTTTGTTGGTCGAGACTGTTCTTCTGTTCGTCCATTTTTAACAAGAGGAGTTGCATCATCGCAGCCATATCACTGCCGGTACTTGTCTGTTCATCCTCGTCAACATCAAAGGAGTATGCATCAGGATCATGTCCCTCGTTGTTCAAAGCCTCCTGAAGACGGAGCACCAGGTCACTTTTTCCTCCACTGGCGCTGAGGCTTCTCTTGTTCAACTCGGATTTGAGTTGGACGAGGGTCAACTGCAATAGTTTTCGACCCATTCTAGCTTTTTCAAATAGTCAGAAAACACTTTTTTCTTTTTACACACAATAAGTCCTATCCCACTTCTGACACCAATGTAAAATGTTTGTGTGGGTACAAATGATAGAACTTATTCTTTTCAATACAAATCCCTTTATTCAGTACAGTTACAATTCACTATTTAATTCTTTCTCTCAGTACAATTTAATTTCTCAACCACATATACTTTTCTTATCTTTTACTTAAACCACTTAATCACTTCTTCTAATTAACACTTTAAATTACACTTTAGAACTGATTTGCATACCTTTGGGATGCTGGTATTTATACTCGAATGACATACTTCGAGAACAATCCTCGCCATCCAGCGTCCCATACAATTTCCAATTTGCTAGAAAATTCGATTCTACTCTCCAGTTGCTAATCCAGTATCGAAACCTTCTAGTCTTCGAGTTTCCTGCTAGATGTCGCTGCTCACATTTGAGTGGTTATCACAGTATTTTATCGAGAACCTAACACAATTATTGTAACAAATCCAAACAGAAATGAGATTGAGGATCAAAATTGTAAATATATTCCAGTTAAATTAGAATCACATTCAATAATAGTATTTAGAGATTGTCATTTAAAAATCGAAAACAACGAAATGCATTAACCTGGAACCACTAAAAATATAGGGTCCGCCATCTAACGTTTTTTTTTTTCAACTAGTGCTTATTTCGTGAATGGTAACACTTAGCTCATGTCTGATTTGACAGATAATTAGTTTTATCCTTCCGCTGAACGAATATGGTTGTGTATACGCTTGAACAACGCTGGGAACGTGGGCCTGCGATCGACTTAGAGAAGATGCCGATTTTGCCAAAAAAAATCGTCTTTTCAGATGAAGCTCATTTTGATCTTGGCGGGTATGTAAACAAGCAAAATTGTCGCATTTGGGGCACAGAAAACCCACACGCATATATTGATAAGCCGATACACCCAAAGCGAATCACTGTTTGGTGTGGATTTTGGTCCAGAGGCATAATTGGGCCATTTTTCTTTTTTTTGGCCGTTACAGTCAATGGCGATCGTTATCGGGCCATGTTGAACGAATTTTTGTGCACAAAAATTGAAGAGGAGTATATTGGCAACATTTGGTTTCAACAGGACGGCGCTACGTGCCACACAGCCGAAGCTACACTCGATGTTTTGCCCCCTGTTTTTGAAAATCGCATTATCAGCCGCAGAGCTGATGTCTTTTGGCCACCTCCGAGCTGCGATTTGACACCGTTGGACTATTATTTGTGGGGTGCCGTAAAAGATAAGTGTTACGCCGACAAGCGTAGTTCTTTTTATAGCATTTTCAAAAAAAATTTTTGGCGGACCCTATACTAGAAATCAGTAACAAAAATATTGTAATCCCGAAAAAAAATCTCGAAGAACTACATAAAATTACAACACAAAAAAATAACAAACATAATTATATTTCAGATATAATATTACCATGCATCGTTATTATACTTACACATGTATGTAAAAGTCAAACATAAGTAAGCTATGAACTCGTATACAAAATTATCCTTAGTTAAGGACAATTCTTCCCTCAGGAGGATGGGGAAGTACCACATCAGCAGAAAACACTTTGATAGCTGCCATCGAACAACAACCACAGTTATTGTTCATTTAACCCCGTATCTTATAAAGTCACATGGCTCATAATATAATTATCCTATAGCCAGTAATCATAAAGTCACATGAATTATACAAATATTATATCAACATCCATATAACATATTTATCTATTTCAAAATACCATGCGAACAAAGAAACCCACGGGATACGAGGTTTCATTAATAATCCCTCGCAACTATTTAAAATGTTATATCACATCTTAAGCGAGTGTTGTAAGCGATCATTGTCTTAATCAATACGCTTATGTATATTAAAACTCACATAAAAATTATGTAGCTTAAAACTCACGTAGTTTCACTTTGATTCTAAAATAACTACAAATTGATAACTGCATTGTATACCTCATACATTATAGATACAGCATGGCTCAATGATATACCATTTGTTTACCATATACGCATAAATTTAAAAGATGTTATTTTCTCCAAAAAGAGTCTAAACAGGGCAGCGTGAGGCTTTGCTTAGGTACCTCTGTATCTGGGAGGGTATGCATTTCCCTATACTTTGCAGTACAGATTGGTAAAAATGTGTTTTTCGTGAATGTTTCATTGAACCAATTAAGTACTATAATTACATAACATACTTCTTTATGCAAAGTTATTGATTGATGAAAATAATAAATATTAGAGTTTTAAAAAGAGCTCTTATCGAATCCAGTTTCCATTTGGGAAGGAAAAAGATCCAAGAAAGAGCATGAACTTGAGTATTGTACATTGTTATGATCGTATAGTACAAACGAAGAAAACAATCTCAGCTAATTTTGATATTTCCACATGACTCCAAAATAAAATCAAATTCAAATGCGAATATAAAACGTCAAACCACTGTTATGTAGTAGATTCTTTGAAAAAGTGAAGTTAAAGTAAAAGCTGATTATTTAAATATTATTGGTATACTTTAGACTGTGTATTAATACAATATTTAGTGCAAGTCGACACGTTTTTTAAGTCACGACTAATGATTCGTTGATAGTAAGGTCCATTAACTTTATTTATAGTTTACACATACATCTCAGTGTAATATAATCTTTGAATAACGTTTACATTTTCGTTGTGTTTATTCATTTGCACATTTACGGCTTACCACGAATCAGACCTGTAATTTTTTCAAGTCTTGGCTTTGTATTAAATTGAAACTTGCCTAATTATAATCACACAGTCATTGATCATACGGATATCTCCGAAGATAGGATATTCGAAGCTGATATTTGTAAATATGTAATATTATCATTACGTTATTGACATATTTATTATATTAGTATCGTTTAACCGTATCTTGCTGTAAAAAATAATATCAGGCGATCAAAAATCTAATAGCTTTCGGATCTCATAACAGGCATTTGTGGCTAGTTTAAATTTTGGCAAACAAACTGGACGCTGAAACTATTCATGGTATAAGCATAGCTTATTCGTGGACTATATGTTACTAATACAACTACAACAGAACTTTTTGGGTCGCCAAATCGAATAGGGAGGTCTAGGGCAGGAGTTACAGTAAGGAGAATACATGCTTGGGCTAAGCGCAATCCTAACACCGATTTTTACAATGCAAAATACTTTTTGCCATGGATTTATCATCTACGAGTATCACAGAGCTTATTAAAGTCGACAAACAAAACTTAATCACGTTTTTTTCGCATGAAGACTTGGGTAATGAGCCAAATTACTTGGCTGAACTTCTGACTTTATTTACTAAAATACAGCTCCGACCGATATCGATATCGAGGTGATTAGCGAATGATATAACGAGGGTACAATAGTTTAACTATTTAAAATCAGATAATCTGAGAACATAAACACAAAAATTCATACAATTGTGATTTTAGTTATGTAGTAATTCTAGGTAGAATACAATCATAATGACTGACCTAGATCTCTCACCTATTATCTGGCATCTAATTAAGAAAAATAATCGAAGACGAAGTTAACAGATTTATTGATGCCATACAGAACATCAAGTATAACAACATTCCATAGAGGAAAGATGTGAAGACAAACATTCACCAAAGAAATGACAACAATTCCGAGTTCCACAGTCGCCACCGTAAAGTTATTTAGAACCATCTTAAATAAGGTATGGCATGATAACTTGAAGTTTATGCTCAGACAGGCTCTTCCACCACCATTATGTGAGATCTTAGAATTCTACCTTGCGAACAGACTTGTACGTGTTATACCCATGGCATACCCACTTATCCATACATTCTCCCCCCTCCCCCCCATACATGATACCCCACTTCCTCTAAACCTAAAAGCCCATAATACTCCATATAAAAGTGCAATTCGTCATTCTTTCAGACCTGTTCAAACTTGCTTACATGCTGAAATCCCCAAGACTTCTAAGAAAATGTTTGAAGTCCCAAAGACTTCAACTGAATGCAGGTGACTTCAAGGGAATGGTACAGACTTCCAAGTGACTTCAAAGAATGCAGTGTAATTCTAAAGATTTGCATTCAATTGACTTCAATCATAAGATTGGTCGTAAAGACTGATCCTGTCAAGAATTCAAAAAGAATGAGAGGCTTCAATGCTGAAGTCTAAATTCCAAAGCGAAGTCAAGAATTGAAAAAACAGAAGCATGAAGTCAATTGATTTCTTAAATCAAAAGGTTTAATTCTTTTACATCTCTGCCAGTTAGTACCATGTTTATAGAAAAACCTGTGTAAAGCGAATACAACGGAGAAGTGTTGGTACATTCTATGTAAAAGCATGTACAATAGAATCGTATATAGCAAAGCCGTTCGAAAGTTCCATGTGCTAAGAGCATGGGGAGACAAGTGCAATCAGTAATATTAGTGGTGATGTCAATGTAGGTCTGAGTACAAACTCGAGTTGTATGCGACCGATATCCCCTCTTTCCTGTCAGCTCCTTTTTGACTTGGGACTAGCCCCGAACTGGCGAACACAAATCGACACACGCAAAAATCCATTCGGCATTCTCCCAGAAGAAATAACCCAAAAATAAAAGACGCACAAAAACCGAATTTCGAAAAATATACTCCTGTGACTTCCGATTTTAACCCAACATTTTTAGTAATCTCGCCCTCCGATCCCACAAAACCCCTATCTAACTTCAGTTTTCATGCTTAAAAAAGCCATAGATTGCATAAGTACCGCCTACGATAGTATTAGTCAATTGCGCGATGGCAGCCTATTAATTCTAGTTAAAGCAGAAAAAAAATCGCAAAAACCTTCTTCTCAAAAAAAAAACTCCCCAATGTATGTGATATTTCCGTGAAACTGCATGACCAGCTCAACATGTGTAAAGGAACAGCATACGCTCCGTGCTTAATTAACGGACCAGAGAAAGAAATTGTCGATGAAATGGGTTCACAAGGAGTAAAAGATGTGTATACATTTAACAAAACGCTTGACGGTAAACAAAGTCCCTCTGGCATTATCCTTTACATTCGACTTGTTTCGTCCCCCTACTTCAGTAAACGTTGGCTGGTACAATATCAAAGTAGAAGAATACTATCCCATTCCCTTGCGGTGTCACAGTTGCCAAAAAATTGGTCACACTGCCAAACGGTGTAAAGGTACCCCCTCATGTGAAGGCTGCAACCTCCCCCCTCACTCGACTGAGAAATGCACACGCATCTCATGTGCCAACTGCTCCGAATGCCAATGACCAAATGACCGAAATTCATCCAAGGGAGTGCTTAAAATCGAAGCCATTCGAAAATGTACCATGGCAGAAGCCAGACAAGTCTTCAGGGAACAGTATCCCCCAACAACATCCAGTCCAACTTATTCGGAAGTTGCAAAAAATACAACCCAAACTGAATTCGCCATCCAAATAGGGAAAAGAAACCATAAAGAATAGCATCGAAAACAACTATAATGGGCCCGCAGCCGCTAACCTGACTGCATAACTAAATGTAAATTCAACAACAACAACCCCCAAACAGCAGTGTCCCAAACTCTTACTCAAAATCTCTTGGTAATTACCTACGACGACCCGAACACACAATTTACCTAAACCCACTCAACCTCACAACTGCAAAATAAGATCAGCCGCAATACCCCCGCTCACCAATCTCCACCTGGCATCCCAAAACGTACACACCAAACTAATAATACGCAACTTTCAGCTTCCCCACTATCCTCACCTATATCGCCGAGTGAGAAGCGATTGCTAGTACCACTACACCACGGCCACCCCACCATCAGAGACGGTTTCATAAGAATGCCTCACAAGTTGAAGCTAATGTGGATCCCTAGCCATGTAGGCATAATGGGAAATGAACTTGCTGACTTCACCGCCAATTCTGCACACCGTGTCCCAGTTTATAAATCGGTCTCATACACTAAACTCGACCTATTGCGACTCGCTAAAAACAATTTCAGGGCAAAACAACTCCTGGATTGGTGCTGCAACCTTCATCACTACTCAACCATTAACACTAACAGATCACATCTAATTTATCCCAGCTCTTCTTCCAAATCGATGAACACGACGTTTTCTAAACTACGTTTAGGTCACATTGAGTCTACCGCCTACGTGTCATTCCTGTAACTCTCCAATCGACATAAATCACATCTTAGGTATAGGAATATTTCCCTCATGTAAATGTCTAAATTTAATATTTAATTTAATCTCAAAACGAATCAATAGAGCCGAAAGCCCTCGAAACTAGTGCTCTCTCTTTTTTTAGCATGTAAATTTATTTATATGGTAATAGATTATTGTATAATAATAATAATAATATACTAATCCACGCAACTTAAGGTCTGTTCGTCTCTTTCATTCAAATAACCACAGAATGTCATATGGTTTTAACGAATCATTGTATCGTATGTTACTTAAAGGTAATAAAACTCCCTATGCATTCGATCTTCAGGGCATATATGCCCGTCTTATTACCAGATCATTTGTAAGAAGATGTAGAGCTTGCATTGCCGCTGGAGGCAAACAGTTTGAACATTTTTTGTAAGATACAAGATCGGTAGATGGCGTTTAGTCGCGCAACAATCAACAGTTGTATAAAGCGATCCTGAGAGTATACACCAAGAGAACGTAGTGTTCTGTGTGCTCTGTGATGGGACAACAATGAAATGAAATGACAAGGGTGGCATCTCTATCTGTTTCACTCACGCTAGTCGAAATGGCGTGTTTATCCGTCTCAATCACGGCGTCACTGTTGTAAAACTATAGGTTGTACATTAAAGAGCTCTTTTGTTTTTATCTATTTAATTCACTTTTATTTCATTTAATCATAAGAATTTAATTATAATATTTTATTTAAATTTTGTTTGTCCGTGGCACTCACTGCTCTACGAAGACCATAGAAGAAAAAGGAAACAGGAAAATGATTTTTGAGCATCACCGGAAATTTCGTGGTGACAGCTGGTGGGTGCGTTCGTAGTAGTGAGTGCGTTCACAGCAGCGGGTGCGTTCATAGTACATTGGCTGCATTTAGCTGTGATTTTGTAGTGTTTTAAAGGTGGTCGCTACAAAGCTCCCCCTTTTGTGAGAACAAAACGCGAAGATGGGTTAACGGTCCTCCCAGACCTTGTTATTACCTCTAGGTTCTTCGAGCATACTTCTTGACGTAACGGTATTTCATTGTAAGAGGTTGGCTTTCCCTCAGAATTTTCTATCTTGTAGGCTGGTTTGAGACGCTGGATAGAGACGTGAACTTCCTTGTTTGGCAAGGCAACCTTGAATGTGTGTTGTTTGCGTTCGAAACCGCGTAGGGTTCAGAAAATGCGGGCTGCAAGGGGCGCTGAACATGATCGTTGCGGATGTAAACGTGCGACGAAGTCTTTAACTCCCTTGGGATGAACACAGTCATCGAGGTACGGCTGGAGAATGTTGGTGCAAGCCGTTGAATTGTCTCCCTCAAATCTTGTATGAAGCTAACTGGTTCTTTTGAAGTGGTGTCTGCTTCAAAGAAATCTCCTGGGAGACGAGATGTTCAGTGCCGAACATCAGCTGTGCGGGCGTGGTGCCAGATTCGTTGGCCATTGAGCGGAGTCCGAGGAGAACGACTGGTAGCGAAGTCGTGTGTATGCGTTTGCAGCCGAAAGGCAGTTGGGAAAGACGATGAAACAAAGTAGATTCGAACTGACGACCTTGATCCGTGGCGTTGAGGACAACCGAATCGTGCTACCCAGTTGAACAGGAAAGCGTCCGCAACAGAGGCAGCAGTGGTGTCGGCAATTGGAATGGCTTTTCTGGTCAGCGTTTCCGACGATGTCAATATACAGATGTTCTAGCCTATCAGCTGCTTCAAAAGTTCTCATAGGCGGGTTGGTACGCCTGTGTACTTTGCTTCGCTGATAGTCATGGCAGCTCCGTGCTCACTTCCCGACGTCCACGTTCATTGCGGGCCAGAAGAAACGAAGTGTTATAGTTTTACGTGAGGCTCTTACCCCTGGGTGGCTGAGTTTGTGAACGGTTTCGAAAGCGGTCCGCCTAAACGCCTTAGTTATGTAAGGGCGAACTCGTCTGGAAGTTGTTCCGCAGGCCACTTCTGTTTCGGTACCAGGAAGAACAAAGTTAGCGAAATTTAGTTTTTCACTTACCGATTTTAACTTTTCTAGCTGTCCTTTGCGCTTTGGCTATCGCTTCGTAGTCTATGGTTATCGGGTTGTCGATGACTGCGATACGAGAGAGAGCATCTGCTGCAGCGTTCTTGATTCGTAGACATGGCGAATGTCGGTGGAGAATTGCGAGATGTATTCCAGATATCGTTGTCGTTGCGGTGTCTCTGATTTTGATGACGGGTTGTGAATGGCGAACGTCAACGGCTTGTGGTCGGTAAATATAGTACAAGGCCGTCCCGCGATGAAACAACGAAAGTACTCGATTGCCAACTCACGATCGAAAGTGCCATACTTCTATTGCCTCTCTGACAAAGCCTTGGAGAAAAATCCCAGAGTTTTTTATTTCATCGACGACTTGGGGGAGTACTGCCCCGACGGCTGTGTTTGAAGCATCGATCATGAGGCGTAACTCGGTGTCTAGAAGGGGATGTGCCAACGTTGCAGCTTCTGTAAGTGCTTGGCGACAGCGGAGGAAAGCTTCTTTGTATGATGGTGTCCAGTTAAGTGGTGTATTAACCCATTTCCTTGAGTCATGAAGCATATTGCAGAGAGGTGCTTGATCGGACACAGCATGAGGCATGCTAAACCTGAAGAAGTTGAGGGCGCCGAGGAAACGACGGTTGTTGTTTTTGGAAATTATGTCATCGACTTGACGGAATCTTGTGGCGGTCGAATAGCCGTAGCATCCACTTGATACCCCAAAAATGTTATTGTTTCTTTTCCAAATTCACACTTTTCCCGGTTCAAGGTGATGCCGTTTTGATCGAGTCGTTTGAAGATCTCCTCCAAATGATTCAGGTGTTCCTTTTGTGATTTTGAAGCTACTAGCATGTCATCGATGTAGGTGAAGACAAAGTCCAAGTCGCCGAAGATAGAGTCGAGGAAACGTTGTTGTGTTTGGGCGGCATTGCGTAGCCCAAATGTCATCCGCTCGAACTCGTATAACCCGAAAGGGGTTATATGGCGGTTTTTAGTACGCCATCTGGTGCCATGGGGATTTGATGATACGCGCGGGCCAGGTCGAGGCGAGTTAGAAATACTTTGTCACCTTTGAGCACAGCAATATTTGGCATTATCCGCTGGAAATCCATGAGACGAGGCAGAGTGTTATGGCGTTGAGGCGTCTGTAGTCACCACAGGGACGAATTGTGCCGTCCTTCTTAGCGACGATGTGAAGGGGACTGGCCCACGGACTTCTTGAGGGTCTACAAATGCCTTCATTCACCATGCGTTGGAACTCTGCTTTAGCCAGCGTGTAGGACTCTAGTGGAAGCGGTCTTGCACGACAGTAAACCGATGCGCCGGTCGTTTCCAGATGATGACGTACTGAATGCTGTGGTGTTCGAAGCGCACTGAGTGGGCGAGTGATGACAGGATAGCGCTGAAATAGGTTTGTGTAGACGTCCTCTTGGTTGATGGCATATAACGAGACCTCATCGGATGACGTCAGAAGGCGTGAAGTGCTGCAGTTGGAATCTTGTTCGACGAGTCGGCGACCATGGACGTCTAGAAGTAGGCGGAACGAACTCAAAAAATCTGCTCCCAAGATTGAGTGTGGGTTTGCGGCACGAGCGAAGCTCCAGCGAAAATTGCGCCCCATGCCAAAATCCAGAACGAGAGTTGTGGTACCGAAAGTTCTTATGTGAGTGCCATTCACAGCTCGCAGTATTGTAGGATCTTGGTGTAGTCTTGCTGTGTTCTTGACTGATAAGAGCTGATATGGCGGCTCCGCTATCTACGAGAAACCGGTGGCCAGAAATTTTGTCGTGTAAAAGTAGGCGATTTAAATTCCCAGCAACTGCAGAAGCCTCACCTAAATTTGCTGGTGGGCGTTTCCCTGCTTGTAAGTGCATGGTGACGAGCACTTTTTGGCCTTCGAGCCGTATCGTCGGTGAAACCAACAATGTCCGGAAATGGTGTTGAGTTGCCTGCCTTCTGACTTCTGTCGTCCGCTTGCGTTGGCAACACATGTTGTTTGCTGGTGTGTAGCTCTGGCTTGGTCATTCAGCTGATTTTCGATTGCGGTTAACCTCTGCAGGATTGTTTTGATGTTTTCGTTGCCGGGATATGAGGTTAAAACTGGAGGTGGCAGCGCGTCAATTGATTTGGGTGGAGAAACGTGGCTTATGAATTTGTTGGCCACCTCAGCCAGTGTATTGAGATCACCCGAGACGGATGAGAGTATCGCCCTCACGTGCGAAGGCAAACGAGATAGCCATATAATCTTTATAACAGTGTCCGGAGTGCTTGAAGATCCGGAGAGGTCGCGGATGCGCCGAAGGAGCTAAGATGGCTGCGAGTCGCCCAGGTCTAGGTCTTCTATGAGGCGTTGCATACGCTGCCCCTCGTTTTCTTCATAGACTTTGATAAGCCGTTCTTTTACCTTGTTGTATTTATTGGCAGCTGGCGGAGTCAAAAGGATGTCCGAAATTTGTTCCAGATCCCTTCGATCGAGGTTAGCAATCACGTATTGAAACTTCGTGTTGTCGTTTGGCTTCGAAGCTGAAAGGATGGCTTCCAGTTGGGCGAACCAGATGGCTTTGATTTTTTTGGATAAGCAATGGGTGCCGAAAACAACACGTTGGAGAACAAAAAAAAATTTTTTAAACCTTTCAAACGTGGTGTCACCAATGTAAAAGTAAAGGTTGTACATTAAAGAGCTCTTTTGTTTTTATCTATTTAATTCAATTTTATTTAATTTAACCATAATCATTTAATTATAATATTTTATTTACATTTTATTTGTCCGTGGCACTCACTGCTCTACGAAGACCCTAGAACAAAAAGGAAACAGGAAAATGATATGTAGTGAGTGCGTTCGCAGCAGCGGGTGCGTTCATAGTACATTGGCTGCATTCAGCTGTGATTTTGTAGTGTTTTAAAGGTGGTTAGCGACCACTGTCATGAATCGGGTTTCTTTGTCAAAATATTTTTTTTTGCCCTCTAGCAAGTGTCATACCATATTGGAGTCCAGACTAAATACGACATCTTTTAAAGTTACTTGCCAAAATGGCATAGTACATTTTTTTGTCAGTTACAGTCAGTTTAAGTTGGGTGATTAATGATTTTCAGATACATGGATGGACAAAAAAGGAATATTTTAGTTAAAACCAATATAGTTATGTTTCAATTTTGGACCGCAATTTACAGAAGAGTTACTCAGGGTTACGTGACAAAAAAAATCGAAGAAAAGTAAAGATTTGCGGTCACAGCACTTGAAAGATCGTCACTGGGTGTCAGATTTTTTTTTGAGTGCCAATAATTTTAAAAGTACATGGCTTAGATTTTTTTTTATAATTTTGTGATAACCGACACCACTTGACCTATCACCCGTTTCCGGCTTGACGTTGATTTTTGGGACACCCTGTATAGTAGGTTCGGTCAGGAAGTGTTAAACGCTTCTGGGAGTATGAGATATCTTGGTATTTCTTAATGTTGAGCTCAAGGAAGTTTTTGTGGCACTATATTGAGAGCCTATTAAGGTCATCTAGTATAGGTTGAGAATCAGAAAAATTCGAAATTTGTCTACAGATTTTCATATTAACAACATCACTAATAGTCAAAATAAAAATTAAAGAACCAAGGTGACTGCCTCGTGGAACACCCAAAGTGGCTTTAATTGGTTCATACAAACGAGAACAAAAAAAGACAGCGTTCTTCCCAGTAGGATTTGATCCAAGAATTCAGTCCAGGTTGAAAACTAAGTGTATTAATTTTATAGAAAGCCTAGCAATCACATCCACTCCTTTCCCTTGCCTCAGGGCACACAATGTACTAGAAATGAACTCAATAAGGTCTGTAGTGGTGGATCTGCCTTTAAGAAATCCATTTTGGTTCGATGCAAAGATTGATCTGCAATGAAATAGTATTGCTTCATAAGTGATACTCTCAAAAATCTTTGGAATGAAGGATAATTTAGCAATGGGCCTGTAGTTGTTAATATCCTGTTTAAGTAATTTTTTATGAATAGGGATTATATAAGCGCTTTTTCAGATGCGAGGAAAACTCCTTGGGTGATCGAAAATCTAAAGATACTTATGAGGGGTTGAATAAGATTATTGCACATAATGGCGGACCAACCATTAGGACCAGAAGAAAAACCATCTTTAAGTTTATTTATCTTGTCTAGTTGGTGTGCTGGTGTTGACATTATAGATGTCTGAGTGCAGTTTCTCAAGTAACCAAAGTATTCGGAATCCGAGTGGAAAACGATTCGCTAAAGAAATTAGCGAAATGATTGGAGATGGTCGTTGGATCAGACGATGACATATTGGAGAATTTGAGATAAGATGGATAGCTTAGGATTTTTTTTTTCATATTAATAAAGCGAAAGAATTGTTTAGGATCAGAAATGAGGGTGGATTGCATTCAGCTGAGGTATCTGTAATAGAGTTGGGAGAATTGGTAGTGAGTTTGTACGTAATGACGATAGTCAAATTCAGAACCAGGTTTAATGTACACGTGCCATAACTTAATTCTCTTTTTGCGAAGTGCACGTAGTTCTTTGTTATACTCGTACCAAGGAGGAGATGATGAAGGATTTTTCTTTCATTGGTAAGGGACCGCTCGCGTAATACAGTGAAAGATCTTTTTGTAGACGATCTCGATGACGGAATTAACAGTGGTGTTTTTATGGAGTATACAACTAAAGTCAACGCTGTTGAGAAAATTATTGTGTTTTGTGTAATTTCATTTACAGAAGGTTGAAGTGGAAGGAAGTTTCTGTCGGGGTAATAGAATTGTTGTCGTCATATGAGAAAATAACAAGCACGGGAGGATGTAGACGGTCTAATTTGGAAAGAAGAAGTTCACATTCAAGGGCAACACAATTTATAGCATCAGATGTCAAGATCAGGTTTAGTTGTCTACCAATGTTGTTAGGAGTAGCATTAATTTGAAAAAGGACTGAGTTGGAATACGGAAATTTGAAACACCATTTGAGGCAACGAGATAAAATTCATTATCCGACTAAGTCCACAGAGGATGAGGGAGATTAAAATCGCCAAAAACTATGATATTATCACAGAGGCCAACTATATAATAAAAATTGAGTCAACCACATTAGTTGCAAGCTGGTAGCCACCTGTTAGTTGGGAGGAGTGAATGTAACAGCAGATAATATATAATGTACGCTTGGAGACAGTAACTTTAACACAATAAATTCGAATTCAGCTGTTATTGACTTTTTAGCGAGTTGAGGTGAAAACGAGGTCAATTGCAAGGAAGACCCCCCAATCATTTAATAATCATCATTCTTACGTCCGTAATCATGAAACACTCTGAATTCTGGTGCAAACAGTTCTGAATCGTTGATATCAGATATTAAAAGCTTTTGGTAGTTAAGATAGCCAGAAGTTGTTTTTGTATACATTTTAGTAATAAAGTGGTAAGTGGTAAGCGTTTGAGTGCGTTACTGATGAGGGTTATTAACGATGGTAATTTTTAAAATGTTTTTTTTGCAGGTGTAAGATACGTTTAGAAGAAACATGGGAGGCATATGAGTAGAGATCGTTAGAAATATCTGTGAGGGAGATATTAAAATTTTTATGAAAAGTATGAAACAGCTCTGTAGAGAAAACGAAGAAGAGTCTCGATAAGAAGTCAAGGATAGTTTATTGGCTTCGGGATTGTGATTGGGATTTGGGTTAGCAATAGAATTATGACTGGGCTTATTTTTACGTTTAATACTAGACTTAGAATTACGACTAATACTTGGTTTGTGGTGCTCTTTTGTTCTCTTCTGGTTTTCAATTAGTTTTTCTTAGCTTCAATTGACTGACTTCAAAAATCGCCACTCGAATTTCCTTGGAATGTTAAATTTGAAGCGGTAAAAAAAGATGTAAGGCTTAAGGACCAATTTTACACTAGTATCATAAATACTTTTTATTTCATCAATGTTGAAATTGTGAGTAGACTTTGAAAGTTCTGTGATATGTGTCAGTTCTTTATCTAAAATTCTAAATTTGGATTTATAGATGTTGATCGATGGTGCTGGAGAGGTCCTCAACCTTCGAAAACTGGTTCTGTATATTTTTAAAACATATTTTATTTTCCGTGCGGACGTCACTTAAGGCACTTTATCGCGAGCGTTATGTGAGACGGAGGGATGTCTCTGCATTCCTCTCTGCGGCAATTATTTCCAAAATCTTTGTGTTGAATTATCGATCTCTGCGTGATACGATTTACCGCAGAGGCCAAATATCCAGGTCAGCATTCGTTTCGTTGGTACTCGTAATTGCACAATCGCGATTAACGCAGTGTTTAGAAATATTCAGTGTAGGGCAGGTTAGTTGTACTGTAGGTGAAAATGGAAACGAAAAATGCCAACCAGCAAAAAGAAAAACAATAAATTTGCCTACATAAAAGGAATAAGTAGCAGTGAATGGTAAGCTGAGAAAGTCACAAAAAACAATAGCAGGTGACCAGAGTGTAAAAATATGTCGTTGTTACCCAATTGCACAATTAATAAATTAAATAAATAATTTCACAAAATAAGCGAGAGCGGGATTGAAAATTATGCACCAACCAATTGGATGTTGGAAAGGTAGAACTACACAAATATATTATGTGTGTTGATTTTACATGGAGCTTTGGAGCGACAACAGCGATTGTGTGAATAAATTATATTTACAAGAAAAGTTCATTTTAATCAAACGCGACGTTGCATTGCTCGTATTTATGATTGTTAGAAACTTCCCGATTCTCATATTGGAATTCATGCGGATGATGAATAAATAACTTCTGAATTGAATAGTTCCATCCTCAGATATTTGAAAGAGCAAATGGGGCCGTGGCTCAAGTGGTAGTGTATTGGCTTCCCAATCGGAAGGTTCAGGTTCAATACCAGCCGCGCCCGACAGACATTTTCGTATATTAGTTCTATCCGTTCTTTTTCATATATTGCGACGTTGTTATTACTCAAAACACTTGGTTTGCGGTCCGGGTCAACCACGGACAGATTTATTAAAGCTTATTGCAAGTATATACATACTTAAAACTAATATTTTCACTTAACAACTAAAGGGTGGGAGCGGGTAAAAAAGTGACGTGAGACATATGTTAGGTGGAAATAAGAATATTCTTGAGGGAGAGTTTGCTGAGATGATACTCGAAGAGAGGCATAATATCGTTAACTTCCTAGTAAGTAAGGAAGGACAATCAATATTGCCAACTAAAATTTGATGAATAAAGATAATGTCGGCAAAAATTTCGGCGTGTAGAAAGGGGTTGTAAATTTATAAATTTCAGCCGGTCAGTGTAAGGTGGTAAGTTAAGGTTATCTTCCCAAGTAAAACAAACCGTAAAAACCTGCGTTGAATAGCTTCTATCCGAAGGATGTGAGTTCCGTAGTAGGGTGACCAAACTTGGTCACATAACTTGGTAACATAAGGATTGGAAATCTGATTAGACCAGTGCTTGATGAAGCCAAGGGCAGAGTTGGCTTTTTTCTTTTATATTATCAATGTGAGAACGGAAATTGAGTTCCTTATCGCAGATAACACCTAAATCACGCAACTCATTCACTAAGGGAACAGCAGATTAAAGATAAGATAGAAGCGAGGTGAAATAGGGAGGCGCTTACGGGTATATTTTTTTTTTTTTTTTTTTTCAAGGGATCGATACAAATGAATTTGTAAAGTCCGGGATTTTACGCCGGGATACTATGCCCATATGGCGTTTGTCAGCAGCACGCGGTGTACCGAGTTCCCATGTGGTCCCTCATCTAGGTATTTACCGCGCCCACACTGCTTGAATTTGGTGATGTAGTGGAAAGACCTACTGGTATAAGTTATAGCCTGACACTTATTGACGTTAAACTCAAGAAAATTCTTCTGACACCAAGTACAAAATCTGTCTAGTTTTGCTGCAGTGGTAGGCTGTCTGAGGAAGATGATAAATATCTAAACATTTTCATATCATCTGCGTAAACAGATATGTATGAATTTTTAATGATACAATCAACATCATTAAAGGTCAGAATAAATAATAAGGTACCAAGGTGGCTGTCTTGAGAGACACCAGAGGAGGCTTTAATTGGGTCAGAAACCATGGACCTAAATAGAATATAGTAAAACCGTTCATTTAAATACGATTGAACCCATGTTATAAAGCAAGAGCCTTTAATTTTAGAATTATTATATCATGAGAAATTCTATCAAAAGCCTTGCTGAAATCGGTGGCAATCACATCAACCTCATTTCCAGATTCCAGTGCACATAAAGTGCTTGATACGAATTCCGTTAGGTATGCAGAACAGCTTAGCAATTGGTCGATAGTTGGAAATATCACCTTGTCGACCTTTTTTATGTAGGGGAATAATAAACGACCTTTTCCAGGTTGAGGGAAATAATCCCTGGGTGATAGAAAACTGAAAGAGAGCTGTAAGAGGTAGGGCTATGTGCATTTGACATCTCTTTAAAAATATAGGGGGAAGATCATCAGGGCCGGCAGAATAATCATCTTTGAGGTTTATTATTTTATCTATAAACTTACTCTAAAGTTATAGACACAGATTCCAAAGTTGTTTGTGGGCAGCTATTTAAGTAGGAAAATTAAGAGTGGTCTGGGTCTAGGGAATGGATGGCGGGCGCTTGGCAAACAAAAATTGCGAAGAGATTTGCAATAATTTGGGGATCGCCCTAGGAGCTATCAAGAAAATTCAGAGATGGTGAACTATCCATCTGATCTGCTTTTAGTTTTGATAAACTGAAAGAATCGTTTGGGTTCGGAAATGACTGTGTGGTCCATTCGGATTAAATAGTTGACATAGAGAGTTTGGCAAAGTACAAAGAAATTTGCTTCGGCAGACTGGTGGTAGGAGAAATCGGAGTCGGAATGCGATTTTAAGTAAGTATACCAGAGCTTATTTCTCTTGTTACGAAGAGATCGCAGCGCTTTATTATACCAGGGTGGTGACGATGGGGGATTCCTTTTGGGTAAAAAAGGTATTGATTGGGAGAGACATTTTAAAATTTCGGTATAAAAGGATGCAAGAGCATCGTTAACCGTAAGGTTAGGGTTATCGTAGAGAAAGTTAAAATTGGCTATACTGAGGAGGCTGCTCAGTTTTCCGTAGTTAGCCCTATGAAAATTAAAACTGTAAGAATACCCATAGGAAACGGGATTAAGACCATTGTCATATTTCAGTGTAAGAGAAAGCGGAGGGTGGTAACTATCCACTTATTACTAAAGCAATTGATCAGTTTTCTTCAAAAAATCAAGAAATTTCATTAAGACGAACGTTAAAAGATTATCGGCTGAAATAGGCAATTGAATAGTTGGTTCTCCATCTGAGTGATCTATTCCGATAGAAAAAAATATTTTCAAATATAGCTACCCTTCTATTTGTTTTCCTTTTGTGCCGGACATCGGACGTTAACTGCGGTAAACAAAATAATTACAAGAAACTCCTTTTTATTAAACCAGCTAAAATCAAAATGGTAGCATACGAGTATTTATACTCGAGCAGCGTTTGATAAAAATTCTCCCCAAACTTCATCATTAGAATGATTTAGAATAATATTGTGATAACCATTTAAATGTGAGCAGCGACATCTAGATTTACATTGCAGAGGATGTCGATACTGAAAGAGCAGAAGATTTCGATACTTAATTAACAAAGTCTCGACCATTGATGACTGGAGAGTGGAATCGAATTTTCTAAGAAATTGGAAATTGTATGGGACGCTGGATGGTGAGGATTGTTCTCGCAGTATGTCATTCGAGTATAAATACCAGCATCCCCGAGGTATGCAAATCAGTTCATCAGTTGAATTTGAAGTGTTAATTAGGAGAAGGGATTAAGTGGTTTAAGTAAAACATAAGAAAAGTATAAGCGGTTGAGAAATTGGATTGTATTGAGAGAAATAATTAAATAGTGAATTGTAATTGTACTGAATAAAGCGATTTTATTGAAAAGAATAAGTTATATCATTTGTAACCACACAAACATTTTACATTATTGTTAAAAGTGGGATAGGATTTATTGTATAAATAAAAACTTGTGACTGTTTGAAAAAGTTACAATGGGACGAAAACTATTGCAGTTCCGAGTTGAACAAGAGAAGCCTCAGCGCCAGTGGTGGAAAAAGTGACTTGGTGATCTGACTTCAGGAGGCTTTGCACAAAGAGGGACATGATCCTGATACATACTCCCTTGACGCTGACGAGGATGAACAGATAAGTACCGGCAGTGACATGGCTACGATGATGCAACTCCTCTTATTAAAAATGGACGAACAGTCTCGAACAAAAAATGAACGAACAGAAGAAAAATCTAAATAGATGAACAAAAGAATAATCTGGAAGAACAAAAGAACATGCTCCAGCAGAATTTCGAAGAAATCGATGACAAATTTGAAAGAATAGAGAAGAATGTTGGTGAAAAATTCGAACAAATGGACAGCAAAGTTGAGCAACTGGCAAAATAGCTTGACACAGTGCGAAAACAGAAACTGCGAGAATGTTCTTTAAGCGGTCCAAGGAGAAAAGAGTTGAAGCCTCCCTCATTCGATGCCCAGACCTCATGGTCTACTTACAAGAAGCAGTTTGAAATGGCTGGCTGTGCCAACGACTGGGACAATGAGGCGCTTTGCCCTAACAATAGCCTTTGCAGCAGAATTGTTGCAAACAGTAGACAACGAAAAGAAGCATAAAGATTATGTGGCTTTAGTACAGGCTACCGAGAAACGGTTTGGGGATAGCCACATGCAGGAGGTTTAGAAGGTTCAATTGCAAAGCCGAACGCAGCAATGAGGAGAAACACTGCAGCAGCTCCAAGTAGACGTGAGTAGACGTGCACATTTATCATACCCCACCGCTGACCAGGAAATTATCGAAATGGCAAAGGACGCATTCATTAGGGAAATTGCAGATTTGAAGCTACAATCAGCAGTAAGGATGGCCGGGAAAAGAACCATTGCTGAAGCACTTGCCTTCGCTCTGGCAATTTAAACAGTCAATCAGGCTTCCAGGGGAACACATTTCGTCAGGGAAGTAGCATCTATCGGATGCTCCTGCACAAGAATTAGTGCCGCAGAACAGGCCACTATCCAAATGATCAGGACTGAGCCAATAGAGGGTTGGAGTATAGACGAAATCCGTTCCTCCCAACGGGCAGGCAATGACATCGAACCAATATTGGCTGGATGAAGCAGGAGGAAAGACCAAGCTGGCAGCAGATATCAGATCGGCGCCAAACGCTGAAGGCATACTGGGGACAATGGGGCTCGCTTTGTGTGCAAGATGGATTGCTGAAGAGAAAATGGGAAAGTGCAGATGGGACAACATTTCATATGTAGCTAATCGTGCCACGGTCGAGAGTCAGACAAGTACTCCATGAATACATGACGGAATCTCAGGCCATTCGGGAATAAACAAGACATTGGAAAAGGTAAGGGAACGTTTCTATTGGCTAAGCGCTAAACAAGATGACGAGAATTGGTGCAAAAAGTGCATAAGGTGTGCGACTACCAAGGGTCCAAAAGTAAAGCCACATGGACAAATGCAACAATACAATGTCGGAGAACCATTCGAACGAATAGCCATCGACATAACTGGGCCGTTTCCCGAAACCTTCAATGGCAACCGATACACCCTCGTGGTCATGGATTACTTTAGTAAGCGGAATTGTTTGCCATTCCAAATCAAGAAACTAAGACCTTAGCCGAACAGATAGTCAACAACTGAGGTCCTAATGGAGCTGCACTCTGATCAGGGACGAAACTTTGAATCAAAAATCTTCCAGTAAGTGTACCAATATTTGGGAATAAGGAAGACAAGGACAACGCACAATCTGATGGAATGGTCGAGCGATTCAATCGGACCTTGAATGAGCATCTATCTAAGGTCATCAGCAACTGCCAGCGAGATTGAGATCGACACATACGCCACTTCTTAATGGCACAAACATTTTACAACATATATATCTTTTAAAACAGCCAATGAATTCACGCCTTTATTCTCATCTCAACTTCTGGTACAAGCTCATTATCACTATTTTATTCTTTTTTTATATAAACACTTATTGAAAATTTTCGTTAATTTAATTTTTTTTTTTAATTAACTGAAAATCACAAGGAGACAAAAAAATGCTTAAAATTAGCGTAATGCTAATGCTAATTTAAATAAAATAATAAGTAAATATTGAATGGAACCATTGAATTAATTGCAACTTGTTGCAAACATTCCAGCAGAAGTCAGATCGCATTCTTCGCAATGAACTATCTACTGGTGATCATATTAAAAAAGAGTATACAACAACGGTTAACCCTCAACCTATTAAATATGAAAAAAAAATTGGATTAATAAACAAGATGTAAATGTCCAGCGCCTCTAGTGGCAGATATCGAAACACAATGTTCGGTACCTCATCTGAGGTACTGGTACCTCATCTGAGGTACTGATTTCTTACTTTTCCGGAACTCGAAAATCGTATAAAATGTCTCCTCGGAATAAACGGGAGCTTCGTCAGAAAAAAAAAATAATTTATCATATTTTCGCATTGAACTCAGTGAAAGTCAGTTTTCCATATTATTTTGACATCAGTCGTTTTGTAAAATTTCTGTAAAGTTGTTCCTATGGCCATTACATTCCCCTGCGGATGTTCGCGCAAAAAAAGTTAGACACGGAATGTGTCTTAATTGTGGGAACATACCATATTCGGGTTTCTAATGTTTACAGTCTGAATATTGCTCCAATGAAATTTTTAACAAGCTGTTTTAAGGATTTTGATCGATGACTTCTGCGTTATAACTCCGAGTTATGCGACCTGCACAGTGAGTCTGGATAACAGTCTAGTTTTGTGTTGATGCAGTGTGTCAATAGTTGGTTTGAAATAGTTGTTGATGTCGATGTATCGTATCAGGGTATTCAGTGTGGCAAAAACGTTGGCATACATAAATGTAGCTTATAATATTTACATAATTTATATTTATAAAATTTTAAGTTGCAATTAAATTAAAATGATTTCAAAAACCCAGATGAATCACACGAAGGTGAACATCGTAATTTTCGACTTTATGGGGCATGGTAATTAACACTCTACGTACACTTCTGGTTTGTCGACTAATTAGCAAATCTGGGTTCAAAACGTCTCCATCCCTGCTCCAGGTATACCTCCGAAAGCCAAATCTTATTAAGGCTGAAATTAGAAAGGTTAAATCAGAAAGAGCGCAAGTCCGGACTGAAATTTGATGAACGCTAATTAGGATGTCCAGAGTTTGGCTGAAGCTCTTTCTAATTTTGCCAATAAAAGAAAACTATCTACAGTGTCAAAGGCTTTGTGATGTCCATTCAAAATGCAGTTGCCAGTTTTTTATTATAAAGACTTTCATAATTGAAACTGAAAAACTTTATTAACGCATGCTCCAGATCGAAATTCAAATTGGCTCTCACTAATGAAATGTGTTTTATCTAGAAAATCCATTTTTCTAGTTTTCATAAGTTTTTCAAAGATTTTAGAAAGAACGGGAAGAATAGATATTGATCTATGATATTAACGGTTTTTTTTTTTGCCAACTTCTATAAATATCGATATGACCACTGCAGTTTTCAGAACATCTAAAAATGTACCGTAATATATACTTTTATTGAATTTATGAGTTAATACATCTACAATATTTAGTGCAATTTTTTTGATAAAATTACTAGATCAACTATTTTTTATTTCTTAAGAAAATTTATAATTTTAAACACATCAAGCGAAATAGGATCGAAGGAAAAGCTAGCTTATTGACTCTTATCCCTATTGAAGAAGTTATGGATTATAAATTTTAATTTTAATTTTTTTACAAAATTATCCATTTACTAAGTTTTTTGCATAAAAAGAATTTGTTTTTTTAGTTTTAATTTTAATAAATATAAAAATATAAATAACTACTTATTGTAAAAAATGTTGAAAGACATAGTTTAAGTATTAGCTGAAACTATTTTTAGATAAAGTAAAGCTACACTTGTAAAAAACTCATTGGGGGCGCCAGATTTGTCAGTGGAATTGGATATTATCACATTGTTATATAAAATACTATTTGATAACTTAGATGTAGGCCAGATTTATTTAGGAGTTTATTTACTATTTCCCACTCCTCTTTTATATTATTTCCTTGCCATGCGAAAATTGTTAACATAATAACTTGGTTTGTGTATAGGAATTTCCCGGGCTACTTCTGTAGAAAATCTTTTATAAAGATCCCGAAGGTAGATGTCATTAGCACTATTTTTACATTTAATTTTCAGTTTATTCTTTTTAACTATCTTATTTAATAATACTGTAAACATACATTGTTTTTAAACCCATTTTTTTGAGTTTCGGTCTGACATGAAGTGACGTGCATATTCAAAATTCTTGTAAATCTATCGAAAGCAGTGAAGAGATTATCAACGATGTAAGTCGTTCAAAATTGATATAATTGCTTTTATTCAAAGACATGGTTTTAGCAGTCGTTTTGTCACCAGCATCTTAAAGCACTAGACCAATCATACAATGATCAGATATATTGAATTCTGAGATAGAACTGGTGAGAGCTAAATTCGATCAAGTTTTCCAATACCCTTGCGGATCCATTAAGACATGATTCTAAGCTATTTGCAGACAAAACAGAAGTACCATTTGATTAAAGATAGTACAAGATTTTTTCCGACTTAAAAAGAAACTCTAAATACTTTTACTCTTTACATGTAACCTATAAAAGCACATAAAAATAAATTTCTTGTTACAAATACTATACGATATTTTTATCACATCTGAATCTTATGGATTTAGGCAGGAATAATCATAATCCTTTAAACTCATTTATAAAAAGAGCCACACTTCCAGCTGTGTATGAATTATTACACGCAGGGTAAAAATTACATGGCGATCAAAATCTATACTTAGGATAGGAATATTAAATCAGACTTATTGGTAACTACTTTTAAATGGGATAAAAATAAATCAAAATGCTTCCGAATGCTGCGAATATGGAACTGGAATAATTGTGAATTTTAGCATCCATTTGCTAAATTTGTTAAAGATCAAAATTAAAGTTAAAAACAAAAAAAACTAACACAGATTTTCTGAGTCTTCGAAGGAGCTAATTTTTAACGTTTTTCGCCATCTTTTCTTATCAGAATTATGCCTTTATTTATCCACGAAAAATATTTTTTTTTCACTTTAATTAATTTAGCTTTGTTAAACAGAGCCCGATTGAAATTAGTGTTTAAATTGGTTTTCCTCATTTTGCTTGTTATTATCTGCTTTATTTCTATGTTTTTGAATTTGATAATGATTTTGCACGTATAGTGTAGTTAGGATTTTGTTTTCTAACAGTGTTCTTTGCAAAAATATACTTGATGTCATCTGGATCGATATTTTCATCTAAACCTTTTGCTAGAAGGTTGACATCACAGCAGAGCTATTATCAACATTGGGAACTTCGAGTACACATTTGTTTAACGATTTCTTTTTACAAAAAATTCACTGTACGCTGCAGATGATCAAGTTTTGAGTAAAGATATTTATTTCCTCCTGCAGAATACCAATTTGAAGCAGTGTACGTGAATTAATTTCTTTAAGAGAATTTATTTCCTTGTAAAGAATGTCAGTGTAATGGGAGTAGGAGATGAGTCAGTAGTGATTTTGTTTACATTGGTTGATTGAAGCACAAGTGAGCTAGAGGGAGATAGAAGTACTTACACGTCAAGTGCATTATCAGAGAGATGTGCGGCGATCGTAACGAATGACGTCTTTTACCTTCACATGAAACACGTCGATAAGGAATATAGTTCTTTTCCATATATTCCTCATCTCTTTGTTGTAGTTTAGTACAATTAAGGAGGTAATTTTTTTTAAATGTTTTTTATTTTTTATTTTATTCAATATAGCCCCCTTTTAGCTTGATACACTTATTCCAGCGATTTTCCAACTTTTTGATCTCGTCCGAAAAGTAATTTTCCGGAAGGTCTGCAAAATACTCCTCTGTGGTGCTGATGATTTCCTCGCGTGAGCTGATTTTTTTTATTGATGAGCCATCTTTTGAGGTTTGGGGAGAGATAATAGTCCGAGGGAGCCAAATCGGGCGAATACGGTGGATGCGACAGCATCTGGAGCCGTAAGTCATTGATTTTAGCCGTGGTTGCGATGCTCTTGTGTGCCGGCGCATTGTCTTGCAAAAACTAAATTTTTTTTCGCTTCATGTGAGGCCGTTTTGCAGCGATTTCGGCCTTCAATCGTTCAATAATGCACAGTAATACTCGCTGTGGATGGTTTTTCCTTTTTCGAGGTAGTCCACGAAGAGTATGCCATGACAATCCCAGAAAACCGATGCCATAACCTTTCCGACCCATCGAACCTCCCTCGGCCGCTTCGGAGCACTCGTGCCGGCTTCAGTCCATTGCCGGGCACTCATTCTGTTCTCTGGTGTGTAATAGTGGATCCAAGTTTCATCAACAGTTACCAATCGACGCCAAAAGTCCGCCCGATTTCGCATCAGCAAGTCCAAACACTCTTTCGAAGTGCTCTCGCGTTCGTGTTTTTGGTCAAGAGTGAGCATGCGCGGCACCCAGCGGCAGGATAACTTTTTCATATGTAGAATATTGCCCAAAATATGGCGTGTGCGCTCAGTACTAATCCTTTTGGTATCTGCTAGCTCGCGCACCTTCACTTCCGGTCAGCCAACACCATTTTATTGTATTTGTCCTCTGTAACCGCATCGGAGGGCCTGCCGCTGCGGACTTGATCGGTAGTGGAGTTGTGGCCACCACGAAACTCTCGAAACCAATATTTGACGGAGCATTAGCTCCATAATATTTATCCAACTTTTCTTTTGTTTCCTTCGCCGTTTTGCCTCTCAAAAAATAATGTTGTATGAGAGAACGAAAATCGTTTTTGTCCATACTTCACATGATGCCAAATACGTCAACAACAATCAGCTGTCAAAACAAACGTCCGAATTTCAAATGGAAAGTAAGAGCAAAAAAGCTGCGATCCATGATACACCACAAATATAGACTTTAACATGTTAACATATTAACGTACGCAGTTATAGTGTTCAAATTCCGAACAGATGCGATGAAGAACCCCTTTTAGCCACTCAAACCATAACAGCATGAACATTTTGACAAATGCAGATATCTGCATTTGTATCACTAACCTAACAGCTATAAAATTCCTCAACTCGTTCTTGACAGCGTCGAAGATGGTTAAAAACTGTCTCCTATAAGTTTTTTTTGGATAGCAGGTATTCAGCCGAACCGAGAAGTTGAAACTGCAAGTTGAACTTGCAATAAGTAGCAAAAAAAACAATATATGAATCCTACTCGATATATATTAACGCTCAAACTAAATGCGATAGACGATGCAGCATATAACTGGTCAGAGCAAATAACCTGAAACTTATTCAGATAGATCCCCTATCTGCGGAACGGTCAAAAGCCATTTCATTCTTGGTTAATATGTCAAAAGATTTGGCTTTCCTTTTAAAGATTTTTGAGGGAACTGTAGAAGTAGATAGTGAAATAACTCTATTCACCTGTCTGCACCTGCACGTCAAGAAAAACTCAACTTTGTAACTTTTTTCAGTAATCCTGAAGAACTGTCAGGAATAGCGGGCAGTATGCTTCTCACTTTTACTTAATGCACCAAATTTAAACTAATCTGAAGTAAGCAGATCCCCATAACCTATTGATCTCCGTGTGAGGATAAACGGTTTTTATTTTGCCTAAGTAGTAGTAGTAGTAGTAGTAGTATTTTTTATTTCATTATATATAATACATGTGTAAAATTTACATGATTTGAACACAATAATTCATTAAGTATATTAAAAAAAATATATAATAGAAATAATATAGTGACATTTTATATTTTATATACATAAAGTATTAAAATAGTGCCAAATGCCACTTCAATGGGTTTTAATATTATTAATATGTGGGTGGGGTGACCCGTTTAATTACATTCAAAGAACAAGTTAATTTAATATACAATTATATTTACAAAGAAAAGTGAAGGATGCAAATCAAAATAAAAGAACTACATAAAAATAAAGAAAAGCTAAGAGGAAGTTAGAAAAGAAAACATTATTTACACCAGAATATCAGAGAGAAGGTATTCCACGTTCTGTGAATCATAATTAAAAAGCCCAGACCTTATGGACCTTTCAAATATTCTAGAAATTCTTTTCATTTTAATATTTAAAGGGAGCTTGTTAAATAGTCGACATGAAGAGATATTATAAAAATTCCGAAATGCAGTTGTACGAAAAACGGGTACAGTCACAACATAGGAAAAGTTTATCCGTAGATTGTAATCAGATATAAGTCTGTAATTTAAATTTCCTGATCTCTGAAAGAACGTTTTCAACACTTTAAAACAATACAAATGACGAACTGGAAGAATTTTCATATCACAAAACAATGGGAAACTTGGACGACGCCGATTCTTGTTACAGATTTTCCTTACTACACTTTTTTGTAAGACTAGTAAGGGCTTGATTTTATTCAGATACAAGCCCCCCAACAAACAATTCCATACTGGAGTTTAGCGTGAAAGACACCATAATAAATGATTTTTAATAATTGCTTTGAACAAACATTTTTTAGATAAAAAAAAGTGTCGCAGGGCATTTCGAAAATATTTCCTTAGGGACTCTGTGTGGTTGCAAATGACATCCTAGAATCAGTTGTGAGCCCAAGATACTTAAACTCGTCTACTTCCTCAATTAAAAAGCAATTATCACTACAGTTAAGACTGCTACAAAATGTTGGAAGTATTTGACTAGAATCACAATTACAGCCTACTAATCCATAGTTTTGGCATTCTGGTGCGTGGAAGTAAACGTCCGCATTCATACACATTGGGGAAACTAGATTAAAAGACATTATTTTTGTCTTTGAGCTAATGTTCAAATTGTGTTCTGCGAACCAAATTCTTAATAGACTAAGATCCCAATTAATGTCGGAGATTAAATCCAAGACACTTTCAGAGCCATATGAGCAGCCAACATCGTCTGCAAACGCCGTAATTCTACTTCTGAAGTTTAGTGAAAACAGTGAGTTTATATAAATTAGAAATAAAATGGGTCCCAACACAGAACCTTGAGGAACTCCCAAACTGAAAAAACGAATCTCGCTTCTCATACCATCAATCTTCACTCTTTGAGATCTGTTTGCTAGGTATGATCTAAGCCACTCTAGTATGAACCCACGAAAACCCGCTTTTTCCATTTTATCCAACAATATAGTATGGTTGACCATGTCAAAGTCTTTTGTGATGTCAACAAATAAACCAGCCGTGAATTTTTTACCATCAAGGTTAGACAAAATATTTGCGCAAAAATTTAGAAGAGCGTCTTCGGTAGATTTACCCTGCTGAAAACCAAATTGCATTGGATTGAAAAACTCAATTTTTTTCAATAACTCAATTTCTCTTTAATAACTTTTTCGAATAATTTGCTAAAAGTGGGCAGAAGTGAAATTGGCCTATAGTTTTCCATATCGTCTGCAGAGCCTTTTTTAAACAGCGGAATTACGTCGGCGCATTTGAGTGCCACTGGAAATGTTCCTGCAAATATGCTGCGATTAAAAATGACTGCCAGGACGTCAATCACATAGCTTGCTATTTGTTTAACAAGTATATTTGAAATATTATCAAAGCCACAAGAGTTCGATTTTTGTAGGCATCCAATTGCTTTTAGGAGCTCTAAAGCAGTGATATTGCGACAGGTCACCACCCCCACTTATTGAATTGTAACAACGAGTGCAATTTCTCAGAACTGTTTGTGTTGGTATGCTGTTTATTATTGAGGTGAAATACTCATTGAAAGCATTAGCAATGTCAAGTTTGTAAAACAGTTCGCAATTGCTCACACAAATTGAATGGGGTTTTGTTGTAGAATGAGACTTGTTCAGAATATCATTCACTACTTGCCATTCTGATTTAAGGTTACCCTTAGCAGAAATGAATTTAGTTCGATAATAATTATCGCGGCAAAAAGCAACCTCTTTTTTTAAATCCGAACATAGCTTTTTAAACTTATTTTTCAGCCTAAGGTTCATGGGATTCTTGGAGCATTTTATTCTAAGCTTGTGTTTCACGTTAACTTTTTCAATGAGTTGACTAGATATTCAGGGTTTTAGTCTTTTTTTAGATTTTTTCAATGGTTCCGTAGAGGAGCAATTTGATATAAATTTATTAAGGCGAGTTATGAACACATCATAAGAAGCAGAAGCATCACTTTCCATGTAAACATCGTCCCAGGACTCATAAAGTAGAAGATTTGTCAGCTTTATAAAATCAATTCTTGTTTCTTGCTTTTGGCTATTAACTTCGGTACGACTCTTCTTTTTGCTTTGAAATGTATTCACCAATAAACCTATCATTGAGTGATCAGTGATTTGCAAGTCATATGTGCACCTCTCGCAGGCATTCAATGGAAAGTCTGCAAATCGTCCATAAATATGATCCAAACACGTACCTGAAGACAACCGAGTGGGTTCATTTATAAAACTAGCTAAACCGTGGAAGGCCAAGAGGGCCAAGTAATTTGACACAGTTTCGACTATCTAACATATTAATATTTAAATCTCCCAAAATAATTAGGTTTTTTGCTTTTACTGTGTTCAGCAGACAAGAAAATTCTCCTATGAACGCCAAAACATTGCACATATGTAGACGGATAAACAGACAACAGAACAAAATCTATCTGATTAAACCTAACAGAAACCTTTAGAATGTCTGCGCTCTGAAAGTCGACACACTTAGCTTCATGAACTATTAATTTCTCTTTAATAAAACAGCCAATACCGCCCGCAGCATAATTTTCATTTGGATTAGCAAAGAAAAGGAAACCCGGTAAATGATAATCGTTAATTTCAAACCCATAAATCCAAATTTCGGAAACGATAATAATATCCGGAATGCAATGAAGAGAATCAAGGTGGGTAGCAAGAGATGCAAAGTTTTATCTCAAACTTCTAATATTCTGGTGTACGACAAACAGTTTGTTTATGGAGTATGAACTATTTTTAAAAACATTATCACAATTTGAAAAACTTAGATCGAGGATAGAAAAGTCATCATTTGTGTCATTAAATTCAGAATTCATTATTCAAACAAGTTCAAGATCAGTAAAAGATTTAATCGAGATGACTTTTCTTCCTCCTTCCTCCTTCCTCATAAGTATTTGGTTGTTCTTAAACCACACAAATTTATATTGTTTCCGCTTTCTTACTTCTTTCGCTTGCATGAAGAGAGCCCTTGTGTATGACGTAAGAGCATCGTTGATGTAAATCCCGCTTTGCATTTTGTCGTTGCTGTTGCTGCTGTGGGCGCTTCTTCTTCTTCACACTCATGAACCGCTGCTTCAACGACAAATCAGTGAATTTAACACAGATGATCGATTTGTTTGGAGGTCCGTTGTTTTTGTTTCACACATTCTTTACATAGCATCTCTCTATGTCAGTATCGGGAACATCAATTGACAAAGCATTCTGGAGTATTGTCTGGGCTTTGTTCATAGCATTGCTGTAGGTTAAATTTGAAACACCAACAATTTCGATGCAGTTGGAGAGCAGATGTTGCTGTTGCCAATTTAGTTTACTCTCCAGTGAATTTACCTTCGCTTTCAGCTCTGCATTTTCGGTTCGTAGCTCGTTGAGTGAAGCCAGGAAGCGGTTGTTTGTTTCTTCCAGCTTGGTTAGCTTGAGGTAAATCATTTGGAGAGTAAATTCTGATTCAGCTTCAGTGTGTGCAGGTGTATCTAGATGTGCTTCAGTAGTTTGACCTCTGTTGTTAGTTCCTTGGTTTCGGTTAGTAGTGGAGGACGGTGCATTTTCTTTTCTTTCTCCGCATTGATTGTTGTTGTTGCTGATAATTGTATCAGGCATCCGCATAGATCTACGCCTGAGCACTTCGCACTTGGCACAACGGAAAGTCTTTCCGGAAGAGCACATAAAATCAGCATCTTGTTCACTTATATTTACACAGGATAGATGAAAGAATGCAAAGCAATCACTACATGATATTTTAGTGGAACAATTCCTTTCAATTTTTTCGGTACAAATAGAGCACTTCATAGTGACGGTACAAAACTTTTACTTATTGTTCTACTGAGATGCGCACCCCACGACATTCACGAGAGTGAACTAGATGCATGCAGGTGTCACCTACATTACCCTAACTCACAAATGGCCCTATCTACATTGCTGAAGAATGGAAGCACGGTTTAAAAATAATTCAGCGGACTATAGTATATCACTAATTCAAGTAAGGATGAATGTGGAGATAGAAAGGAGCTATAGAGAATTCCAGCATGCAGCTCTGTAAAATGAATTACAAGCAATTATTTTTGTGACTGACAAAAAATGAACTGTTTTTAAAATTTGTTTGTATTTCTTGGTCATATTTTATTCTATCTTTCAGACTGACTTTTAAAGTGAAGAGTTATTTTTTCTAATCGTGGTACCATTGTAGATAAAAAGCATATTTTCAGTTTCACTTATAATTTTTGTTTAATTTTAATTAATATACATAGGATACTGCAACTAGTGTTTTGTTTAATTCTTCTAATCAGTCCTTATAAGTATCATTTGACTCGTATCATTTGGACGTAATACTCTATGTGTGATATTACCGTTACAATTTTCTTGACGAATAACAACAGAGCCTAAGTATAAAAATTACTCGTATTTCGGCACGATGACTTGGGAGGAGTTGAGTTTACGGATTCGGAAAAACGCGAATGCACATATTCGGTCAACACGCATATTTATAGCATGTTACCTTCTAGCGCTTTTTTCCAATTGGAGTTGCTTCGAGGGCTGCCATTTCTTCATTATTATCAAGCTTCGAATCGCGGCGTCAATTGAACATTTTCATCGTATGTTACAGTTCTTCCACAAGCTCTTAATCCCCTGGTCCGCTTCTCATCACTTTATCATACAAAATCAGGAACCATGTAAGCCATATACGTATCCAATCAAAGGCATTCTCCGTTCTGTATTCAGGTAAGAAGGCTTGGACATCAAATCGAAAAAGTACAAGATCCAATATTAAAGACTTTGTTAACAAATAACATGTTGTTTTATATACTATAACTTTTTCTGTTCACCTTTTAAAGAAAAAATGAGAAGTATTTGCACAACATTCTTTCTAATTCTAGTAACAAAAATTGTAGTTGTTTCATATTTTATTTAAAATTAAAAAAGTCAGGAAATTAACAGTAAAACAAGTTTTAAGCTTAATAACACAGTGTGACAAGATTTTGGTAACATGAATGTCAGTTTCCTTACAGTTTCTTAAAATAGTAATGGAAATGTTTCTCTTAAAGCCATATTGCTCGCGAAAAGTTCTTTCAATGTTCTATTACGGTTTAGTTCACTCAAAAGTACAATATGGTATTGTTAGCTGGGGAGGTGAATGAATGAACATGAATTTTTTTTTATAATGACGCGCTCAATGGGGCTTGTGTACCCTTAAGGTGATTGTTCACAGCGCGGGCAAAGGAAATTTAGGGAGGAAGAAAAGAGAGGTACCGATGTACATTGTTTTTAAATGTTTGCAAGTTAAAAAGTACAGGAAATACAGAGATCGGCAGGGCATTCCATAAGCGAGTTGTACGGCTTAGGGACGAATCCCGATATTTTAGAGTACGTCCGAAAATGGGCTTGAGGGTATACTGAAGAGTGTTACGGTTGAAAGTTTGAATGGGCAGAATGCTACTGGCGATTTCAGTTTAGCATTGGTGGTGGAAATAGCGATTAAACAAAGTGAGACAGGAGACATTACGTCGGTGTTCGAACGTGTCAATTGATTGACTGGTATTAGTATCATCAATAAGTTTATCGCACGGCTTTGAATCCTATCTAGCAGATGTTTTAGGAGCACCTGAATAGATGTGGGCATTGTACTCCAATTTTGGGCGGATGAATGCCTTATATATTGAGGCCATATCAGAGGCGGAAAAATATTTCTTACATCGCGTGAGGAAACCTAGACATTTCGCAGCATTTTTGGCGATATCAAATATGTGGTCATTCCAACGTAAGTTATCATTGACACACAAACCGAGAATGGAAAATTTTTCGGTTTCGATGATGCAAGTGCCATTCATGGATAATGGCTGGGTGTTTAAACTTCACTTTAACGACAGCCTTGTGTTTTGGAAGCATTAAATTCCACTCTGTTGATAGTTCCCCAATTGGTTATGCTGTTGATATGGGAATTTAATTAGCCTAACATACGCTGGCGTTCCCACTCTACAGCCTAAAAGCAGGGACGTCAGTCAGGGAACGAATATGAAAAGCAAAGAGTACCGTCGTCAGCAAAGGAATATATTGGATTAAAAGTAGCAAACAAGAGATCATTAATGAAAATTAAAAAGAGTGTCGGAGACAGAACAGAGCCCTAGGGCACACCAGCATTTATTTTGTGAATATCAGACATGAAACCGTCCAAGACAACTTGGATTGAACGTTCCGAAATGTAATTTCTAATCCATTGAAGAAGAGAGTCGTCGATCCCAAATGCACGCATTTTCGACAAAAGAGCCTGATGCCAAACTCTGTCAAATGCCTTAGAAATATCAAGTGCAACTATTTTGCTTTCGCCAGATTGATGTACGCTTTGGTTCCACTTTTCGGTGAGACATGCCGTCAAATCACCAGTGGACTTGTTGCTACGAAAACCATATTGCCGGTCATTGAAAAGTTTTCGTGTTTCGAGATATTTCATGAGCTGACGATTTATCAGCGTTAGCATGACCTTGGATAGAAGTTACGTCTGTAGGAGGAGAGAGAAGATGATTCGCCTTTTTTAGGGACGGGCTGGACAAATGGTGTTTTCCATCTGCTCGGGAAGAGTCCTAAAGAGTAGGATTGATGAAAAAGCTTACGCAGTGGTTTTGCCAGCGAGGAAGACCACCTCTTCAGAAGAAGGGGAGATATACCATCTGGACCAGCGGATTTATGTATGTTGAGATCTTTAAGTACTCTTGCTACTACACGAGTGCGTCTCATTGAAGATTCGACGCACTCAAGTGTGAGACAAAGCACAGTCTGGGAGTGTTGAGCTGGCCGCAAAGTGTGCAGCAAGCAGATTGGCCTTGTCCAAAGAGCTGACAGCTGGAATTTCATTGTAAATGAGCGTTGGGATGGAGGATGAGGCAGAATTTCTAATGTTTTTGACGAACGACCAACAATTTTTACTGCCTTTGGGACATTACAGTATTTTTTGCCTCAGTTTTTGGTCGTATTAGAATTTCACACGCTTAAGAAAGGTATTGCAGTCATTTCTGGCTCGTTTGAACTTTTTTCGGTTTTCCTCTATCGGGTTGGTCTTGCAAGATCGAAAAAACATTTCTCTAACCCTGACGGCCTCTTTACAGCTCAAGTCGTACCATGCCTTTTCTTTTGGTTTGATACTCTTCATCCGATGAGGGATAAAGGATCTCATTCCAAAGAGAATAGTGTCTGTAATCATATCAGCAGCGGCATCCACGTCGCTGAATACCTTGAAATCTCTACTAATTGCCCAAAAGCATATAATCCGAATCATGTCCGGTAAGAATCGTTACACAGAAAATTGGCCCCTCTTTATCAACCTGCGCATCTTGCCAATCAGGAATATTTACATGTTTAAGGTACTAAAAGAGTTTTATAAACAAAGCGGTAATGTGTCATCTAGGAATTCTTCTTCTAACTTACGGGCACTATTTGACATTCCACGCGTGCACAAAACACATTTTACGAACTTTTATTTAGTTTCCTCTCGTAGAATATTTAATAAACCTTCCCATATCTGCACGTTTAAATCACAACCTCAACTCATTCTTAAAAGAAGTCAAAGACTGGCTATTTACAGTGGACCCGTGTAACTTGGAGTTAATTTTGAAAGTAATAACCTAATAATAAAATGCAAAATGATTCGCTTACTTTTTATTGCAATGAATCGTTTATTTGCTACTCTAAAATTGTTTGTTGTTTATTTTACTTATATAAACCATTGCTCTTATTTTTTGTAACATAAGATCAGCTTATGGTACCCCACATCAGTTATTCTTTGAGTATAATTTTTTTTGGCGATCATTCAACGCTAACTTCAAAGTTCCCGAGTGATCATTTATTCTACTCACTGTTATATTTTTGATAATTGAATTATTGTTATAACCCTATTTATAGGTGATAATGAATAAAAAATGAATAATAAAAAAAACAAAACTGTTATTGACGCATTTCTGAAACATACTGTGATAACCACTCAAATGTGAGCAGCGACATCTAGCAGAAAATGTCGAAACTCGAAGGTTTCGATACTGGATTAGCAACTGGAGAGTAGAATCGAATTTTCTAGCAAATTGGAAATTGTATGGGACGCTGGATGGCGAGGATTGTTCTCGAAGTATGTCATTCGAGTATAAATACCAGCATCCCAAAGGTATGCAAGTCAGTTCCAAAGTTGAATTTGAAGTGTTAAATTAGAAGAAGTGATTAAGTGGTTTAAGTAAAAGATAAGAAAAGTATATGTGGTTGAGAAATTGAATTGTACTGAGAGAAAGAATTAAATAGTGAATTGTAACTGTACTGAATAAAGGGATTTGTATTGGAAAGAATAAGTTCTATCATTTGTACCCACACGAACATTTTACATTGGTGTCAGAAGTGGGATAGGACTTATTGTGTGTAAAAAAAAAAAAAAAAAAAAAAAAAAAGTGTTTTCTGACTATTTGAAAAAGCTAGGATGGGTCGAAAACTATTACAATTGACCCTCGTCCAACTCAAATCCGAGTTGAACAAGAGAAGCCTCAGCGCCAGTGGAGGAAAAAGTGACCTGGTGCTCCGACTTCAGAAGGCTTTGAACAACGAGGGACATGATCCTGATGCATATTCCTTTGATGTTGACGAGGATGAACAGACAAGTACCGGCAATGACATGGCTGCGATGATGCAACTCCTCTTACTAAAAATGGAAGAACAGACGAACATTCTCCAGAACAGTCTGGAACAAAAAATGGACGAACAGAAGAATAGTCTCGAACAAAAAATGGACGAACAGAAGAACAGTCTCGACCAACAAAAGAAAAATCAGGAAGAACAAAAGAATAGCCTCGAACAAAAGCTGGATGAACAAAAGAAAAATCTAGACGAGCAGAAGAGCAGCATTGAACAAAAAATCGACGAACAAAAGAATAGTCTAGAACAAAAACTGGAAGAACAAAATAACGTTCTACACCAAAAGTTCGAAGAAATCGATAACAAATTTGATAGAATAGAGAAGAATGTTGGCGAAAAATTCGAAGAAATGGACAGCAAAGTTCAGCAACTAACAAAAGAGCTCGACACAGTGCGAAAACAGAAACTGCGAGAATATTCTTTAAGCGGTCCAAGGAGAAAAGATTTGAAGCCTCCCTCATTCGATGGCCAGACCTCATGGTCTACTTATAAGAAGCAGTTTGAAATGGCTGCCTGTGCAAACGACTGGGACAATGAGGAAAAGTGCTTTGCCCTAGCGATGGCCTTACGTGGTCCTGCGGCAGAATTGTTACAAACAATCGATATCGAAAAGAATAGAGACTATATGGTTTTAGTGCAGGCTATCGAGAAACGGTTTGGGGATAGCCACATGCGGGAAGTTTACAAGGTTCAATTGCAAGGCCGTATGCAGCAACGAGGAGAAACACTGCAACAGCTCCAAGCAGACGTGAGTAGACTGGCACATTTGTCATATCCCACCGCAGGCCAAGAAATAATCGACGAAATGGCAAAGGACGCATTCATCGGGGGAATTGCAGATTTGAAGCTACAATCAGCAGTAAGGATGGCCGGGAAAAGAACCCTTGCTGAAGCACTTGCCTTCGCTCTGGCGATGGAAGCAGCCAATCAGGCTTCCAGGGGAACACATTTCGTCAGGGAAATAGTATCTGGTGAATGCTCCTGCTCAAGACCAACTACTATGCAACGAAATATCCCGCGGGAGAGCCGAAGAATGCGCTGCTGGAACTGCGATAAAGTAGGACATTTGCAAGGGCATTGTAAAGAACCGGTACGACGAGAAGGATGTCTGCACTGGGGTTACAGGCAAATAGAAAGAAAAACCGGCAGAAACGGCTACCAAGAAACCGGTCAAATTTCCAGAAGCCATCAGTTAGGAAATGTTTACTTCGCGGGGCAGAAGTCTGTCGCAGAAGTTGACTCCAGAGTAATTATCCCAGTATCACAGGTAAAACAATGCAACGAAAGCCTCCCAGCAGAAGTAGTCAGTGGTAAAGAAGCGAAAGAACAGGCAACTATCCAAACGATCAGGACTGAGCCAATAGAGGGTTGGAGTATAGACGAAATCCGTTCCTCCCAACAGGCAGACAATGACATCGAACCAATATTGGCCTGGAAGGAACACGAGGAAAGACCAAGCTGGCAGCAGATATCAGATCGGAGCCAAACTCTGAAGGCATACTGGGCACAGTGGGACTCGCTTTTTGTGCAAGATGGATTGCTGAAGAGAAAATGGGAAAGTGCAGATGGGACAACATCTCGTATGCAGCTAATTGTGCCACGGTCCAGAGTCAACCAAGTGCTCCATGAAATACATGACGGAATCTCAGGAGGCCATTTGGGAATAAACAAGACGTTGGAAAAGGTAAGGGAACGTTTCTATTGGCTAAGCGCTAAACAAGATGTCGAGAATTGGTGCAAAAAGTGCATAAGGTGTGCGGCTACCAAGGGTCCAAAAGTAAAGCCACATGGACAAATGCAACAATACAATGTCGGAGCACCTTTCGAACGAATAGCCATCGACATCGCTGGGCCGTTTCCCGAAACCTTTAATGGAAACCGATATACGCTCGTAGTCATGGATTACTTCAGTAAGTGGCCGGAAGTGTTTGCCATCCCAAATCAAGAGGCTAAGACCGTAGCCGAACAGATAGTCAACAACTGGGTGAGCAGATTTGGGGTACCAATGGAGCTGCACTCTGATCAAGGGCGAAACTTTGAATCAAAAGTCTTCCAGGAAATATGCCAATATTTGGGAATAAGAAAGACAAGGACAACGCCACTACACCCTCAATCTGATGGAATGGTCGAGCGATTCAATCGGACCTTGAATGAGCATCTATCTAAGGTTGTCAGCAACTGCCAGCGGGATTGGGATCGACACATACCCCTCTTCTTAATGGCCTACCGAAACGCGGTCCATAGCTCAACAGGGCACACACCATCCGAGATCTTATTTGGTCAAACAATTCGGTTGCCAAGTGAAGCAAAATTCGGATCCCCACCGACGGAGCCCAAAGAGGTGAACGAGTACGTGAATGACTTACGCAGCAGGATTCGTAAATTGCATGAAGACACCAGAGAAAAGATGAAGCTAGCAAGCAGCCGCATGAAAACTAGGTACGATATCAAGGCGAAATCTTCCGGTTTCAACGAAGGAGATCTGGTTTGGCTGTATAATCCTCAGCGTAAGAAAGGCAAATCACCAAAATTGCAACAGGACTGGGAAGGTCCATACAAGGTGATAACCCGCATTAATGACGTTGTCTACCGGATCCAGCGTGGGGATAGAGGAAAATTGAAAGTGGTCCATTTGGATAGAATGTGTCATTTCAACGGGATGCTGAATGACGAAGTTGTTCGGGACGAACAACTGTAGGGAGGGAGCAATGTGATAACCACTCAAATGTGAGCAGCGACATCTAGCAGAAAATGTCGAAACTCGAAGGTTTCGATACTGGATTAGCAACTGGAGAGTAGAATCGAATTTTCTAGCAAATTGGAAATTGTATGGGACGCTGGATGGCGAGGATTGTTCTCGAAGTATGTCATTCGAGTATAAATACCAGCATCCCAAAGGTATGCAAGTCAGTTCCAAAGTTGAATTTGAAGTGTTAAATTAGAAGAAGTGATTAAGTGGTTTAAGTAAAAGATAAGAAAAGTATATGTGGTTGAGAAATTGAATTGTACTGAGAGAAAGAATTAAATAGTGAATTGTAACTGTACTGAATAAAGGGATTTGTATTGGAAAGAATAAGTTCTATCATTTGTACCCACACGAACATTTTACAATACCTTCATATTGTGATAACCACTTAAATGTGAGCAGCGACATCTAGATTCACAGAGCAGAAAATGTCGATACTCGAAGACCAGAAGATTTCGATACTGGAATAACAAAGTCTCGACTGGAGAGTGGAATCGAACTTTCTAGCAAATTGGAAATTGTATGGGATTATGGATGGCGAGGATTGTTCTCGAAGTATGTCATTCGAGTATAAATACCAGCATCCCCAAGGTATGCAAATCAGTTCTAAAGTGCAATTTGAAGTGTTAATTAGGAGAAGTGATTAAGTGGTTTAAGTAAAAGATAAGAAAAGTATAAGCGGTTGAGAAATTGGATTGTACTGAGAGAAACAATTAAATAGTCAATTTTACTGTACTGAATAAAGCGATTTCTATTGAAAAGAATAAGTTCTATCATTTGTACCCACACAAACATTTTACAATATGTTAAGTCAGCAATAATTCAATTTAGTTGTCTTGCTCGGTCGGTTGGCAATCGGAATAATTTAAAAAAAGTGACTTAGTGATTTAAGTTGTGTTAAGATAGTTTTAAGTGAAAGTACCATACAATCTATAAACTAAATATGGAAAAAATCGGTCGTTGCACTTGTGAAAAGTGCAGTACATACCTGCAGGCTTATCAACTTTATTTTAACCGTTCTATAAAGCAAAACAAAGAATGGATTCCGAAATAGTTTTCTATAATATCTCGTGTTATGTTACACTTATCGAATTATTAAATGTGAAAAAGAAGTCGATGCCGTTTGCTATTCCAATGATTTGGCGTGAATAAGTATTCAATATTCAATGTGATCATTGAATTTTGTCCTTAATAAATTTTTAGAAGCCAAGTTTAGTTCCCCTATTGTAGGTTCACTCGAACTCAGTTTTAAATCTTTATAATTTTTAGTCATAAAATCCTCGGTTCGTTCCCCATGAAACTTCCTCTTGTTCTCCGACTTACTCCCTTGACCATTATAGCACAGATAATAAATCTGTCTTGTAGACTGTTATGCTTCCATATGCTGAATATGCCACTTAAGTGCGTTTATCAACAAGATAATGACTCCAAGCACACCAGTAAATTGGCTAAAAATTGGTTTGGAATCAATGGGATTAATATCATGGAATGGCCTGCTCAATCCCCAGATCTTAATCCCATTGAAAACTTATGGACTGATGTTAAACAAGAGGTTTTTAAGCCAAAACCAAAACACGTTGGCTACAGTGGACTACAGTGCAATCTGCATGGGCAAGTATTTCAAGAGAGAGGTGCATGCGCTTACTCGACTCTATGCCACGTCGTTGTACTGCAGTTCTGGCAAACAAAGGCCATTCAACGAAATACTAAGCAAGTGCAACATATTCAATTTGTATTTTTTTTTAATTAAATTCAAGTCAAAAATGTAAACCTTTCTAAATAATACTGCTATTTTCTACACACTTGTTTTTGTCTGAAGCTTAGTATTTAGGTTATATTTTAGGTCAGCTCATGAAATATCTCGAAACACGAAACTTCTCAATAACCGGCAGTACGGATTTCGTAGCAACTGGTCCACTGGAGATTTGATGGCATGTCTCACCGAAAAGTGGAACCAAAGCGTACATCAATCTGGCGAAAGAAAGATAGTTGCATTTGATATTTCTAAGGCATTTGACAAAGTTTGGCTTCAGGCTATTTTGTCGAAAATGCGTGCATTTGGGATTGACGACTTTGTTCTTCAATAGATAAGAAACTACATTTCGGAATGTTCAATTTAAGTTGTCTTGGATGGTTTCAAATCTGATATTCACAACATAAATGCTAGTATTCCCCAGGGCTCCGTTCTGCCTCCAACACTCTTTTTAATTTTTATCAATGATCTCTTGTCTGCTACTTCTAATCCAATATATTCCTTTGCTGATGACAGTACTCTCTGCTTCGTTCCCGGACTCACTTCCCTGCTCTTCGGCTGTAGAACGAGAACGGCAGCGTATGTTAAGCTCATTAAATTCTGATATTAAGAGCATACCCAATTGGGGCACTATTAACAGAATGAAATTTAATGCCTCCAATACCCAATGCTGTCTGCTGTCGTTAAGGTGAAGTTTAAACGCCCAGTCATTATCCATGAATGGCACTTGCATCGTCGAAACCAAGAAAGTTTCCATTCTCGGTATATGTGTAAATGACAACTTATGTTAGAATAACCACATATTCGATGTCGCCAAAAATAATGCGAAATGTCTAAGTTCCTCAAATGGTGTATGAAATATTTTTCCTCTTCTGAATATACTATAAGGCATTTGTTCCCCCAAAACTGGAGTACAGTGCACACATCCGGTCAGGTGCACCCAAAACATCTTTTCACCTGCTAGATGGGATTTAAAACCGTGCGATAAAACTCATATGTGATGCTAATATGACTCAGTCAATAGATACCCTCGAACACCGACGAAATGTCTCGTGTCTCATTTTGTTCTACCGCTATTTCCATCATCAGTGCTCCATAGAAAACGCCAGTAGCATTCCGCCCCATCAAACATTCAACCGTAACACTCGTCTCGCTATGAATGCTCATCAGTATACCTTCAAGCCAACTTTGGGACTTACTTTGAAATATCGTGATTCGTTCCTAAGCCTAATAGCTCGCTTGTGGAATGCTCTGCCGAGCTCTTTATTTTCTGATCATTATAACCTTCAAATATTTAAAACGAACGTAAGTCGGTACCTCTCTTTTCTTCCTCCCTAAATTTCTTTCGCGCGCGCTCTGTGCAAATCTTTTATGGGTATAATAACTCCTTGAGCTCGTATTAATTATACAAAAATGAAAGGTATTATTTCGAGGCAGTAAAGCACTTTGTCTATCTTGGCTCTGTTATGAATTCGGCCAACAAAACCTCAGCAGAAATCAAATGAAGAATCACTCATGTCTCTTTGGGAAAAGTAGACGATTGAGTAGGAAGGCACTGTTCCGAAAAACTAAGGAGACTTTATATAAGACCTTGATCATCCCAGTCGTACTTTATGGTGCAGAAGCATGGACCCCATCGAAAGCGGATGAGGATATCCTCAGTCGTTTCGAGAAAAAAATTTCGAGTAGTAGATTCAACGACGAACTATATGAGTTGTATAGCGACTCCGACCTAGTCAGAAAACTGTGCATTAGTCATCTGAGATTGCTAGGACACGTAGAGCGAATGGACATTATTGTTTTCAAATATCATTAATTTTTGAACAAAATTATAATGGTTACAAATCGGTAAAAATTCTAAGGAATAGCTACTATTATAAGGTTGAAGTTTGCCAAGTTTAGTTTTTGAACAGTTACTTTGGCTGGAATAAAAAAATGATTATTCAATGCCGAAGACCCCATGTTATTTACATAAGAAACTTACATTGCAAAGCGGCACGGAGATAAGATAGAGATTTGAAACTTAGAGAATATTTTATTTATTTATTTCGAAATCAATGGGCCCCTGGGAGCATAAAAATTAAAAAAATTTCAAAATAATGACTACCCTAATGTATATACATATAAATATTACATATAACACATATTTCTCCTAGCTAAAACAGTAATGCTTTATGGAACACCAGTTGGGGCCGGAGCTATGAAGCCTAAGTTATGCGATCAAAGAAATCAAAGCAGAAAATCGAAGTTGTGTGAAAGTAAAGCGGACACAAGAAACACAAGTTTGTGTGTAAGATTTTGTCAAATGATCGATGCATTTAGATATTGATACCGACAACCTTAGACTGGATAAGTCGAGAGCAAGGGGACTTCAACTACTACCTCTCGCAGTTCTATGGCAGTTACGGAAGTATCTCTACCGATTTCGATAATCCAGCACACCATTTTGAACGGAGTGTTCAACCGCACGCAGTTTTTTACTGCATACGCTTCACGGCATGGAGAATTTCTCTGCCCAGTATGTCATTACTCCTCGACCATATCATGCGGTCAGAAGGAAATTTGTATTTGGAATGTTTAAAGTCTATATCCGGGCATGTGTATGTAAGTCGTATTGTGTGTATGTATTTATTTAGATACGTAGGTGTCACACATTTCAACGATTAAACAAAGAAATTGAACGATTATTATTCTAAAAATTTTGGTAAACATACATATGAGTTACTTTAATTTACTGTTTGATGTTTCAATAACTTACTTTTAAATCTTTAAAAAATACTGTATTCCTGGCCCAATCGACTTGTGAAAAAAGATTTTGATCCAGCACTTTACACATTAATTCAAAAAGATCCACTTCTACTTGATTGTACGATTGTTTTTGAAGTAATGCAAAAAGTTGAGTTTGCCATTCTCGATCATCAATTGATTGGACAAATTCTCTAATCATCGGAGAAACTCTAAAACAAAAAGTAAAGACAATACAATTAGTTTAATTTTGTGTTCATGTCTTTACCTCAAGGGCTCCACATTGTTAGCTGAGTCTGGTGTACTCGCTGGATTAATACTGAAATCAAAACTATTTTTAGATTCAAAATTGAGCAAAGAAAATAAGTGTTTTACCATAATTTTGAATCATTCGCATGTTGTAAATTTACTGACGTGCTATCCTGGCATGTATTTGATTCATTACGATTAATGGTTTCATGGACATTCCCTGATGTTCCTGCATTAGATCCGTTATTTCCACTTAGCGCTGCCGATATGGTTCCTGAAGAAGGATGTGCTTGCCCAAGAGCAATAGCAATTGGACTCGGAGAAGAATCTGGTGATTGCGTTAAGGACGAGACCTTAAATAAGTTAAGGATATATTAATATAGACAAGCTTGTAAAAGACTGGTACCATGTTTTTACCCATAATAACATACCTAGGTATAAATAACTCACCTGTGGAATTTGAATTTCTTGTTTTATATTCATATTTGGATATGGCTGTTGATAGGCAGTAGGCGATAATGGTCCTTTCAAATCCGTCGATCCCATAGTTGTACGTATAGCTTGCAGTGCCAATTGCCTTTGTCGCATCATTTGAAGTTTTCTCGCTCTGTCTCTTTTATACATGGGACCAAATTTGTTTCGCCCTCCCCTCATTCTATCTGCTCGCACCGCTGTGAATCATAATATAATTACTTTCAAATTAAAAATTTTCTTTTTAAAGGAATTGTAAATTACATACGAATATGTATGTCATGAATCTTATACTATTTTTTCTGCAAACTTATGAGTGCTATTGAAAAGTGGTATTAAATTGATAGAACATTGGAACACTTAAATAATTGTGTAACTTTCCGAACAATTTTTATTGTATCAACTATACAACTATATCTTTACTATCGACCACTTGATGACCTCAATCTTGAATTATGCGAAGCGGGATGCTGGTGTCCAGTATCGGAAATTTTGGTAAAATGAATAGTGATTCGATTCCTACTTCTTTTTATTTTGAAGCTATTTAAGAGCCTACGCAGGGATTTGGGAGCATCGGAAAAATTCAGCATATTGACCGCCCGCATACATTTAGAAAATCAGAAAATTATTTTCCACTAGATGTTCGAAGGCAGACATTGGATTCTTCATTAGGGTAACGACTCAACGTCGTCAAAAGGAAGAAAATCAAAAACTTCTAAAAACGGCATAAGAGAAGATAGAAAATCCAGACGTAAAAATTGATAACTCTTATGATTACGATAAGTTAAGCTAGAAACGAGAACTATTGAATCCAATAACAAAGACGCGGATATAAGAAACGCAATAAAACTAGGGAAAATTAAAATTCCTATCTTCCATGGAAATACTGATCAATGTATTCTCAGAATTTTTTTAAAATCTTATGCATGACAGAGAAATGAAGATGGAGTCAGAAGCAGAGATAAAGAGGATTCGGGATGCAACAAATTAACCTATTCATGCCTTAGAAATAATACAATTGAACTTGAAAGATGCAGATGCGCTTATAGGAAAAATTATTATTCGTAAAATTGATCGACACACAATCAAGGCTTATAAACAAACTGTTAGGAAAACGAAAAAGATACAAATTATAAATGAGGTTGTGTCTGAAATAACAATATCAAACTCTTGAAACATTACAACCAAAAGTCCAAAAGGAAGTGAAAGGAAAGTCAATGCAAAAAGTTTACAAATGAAGCAATGTGGCTACTGCATATTTATTACCACCATATTTATTATTCCAGTAAATTTAGTCGGTTGGATTCCGTCTGGTTCAACAACATCCCAAATGTTATAAGATGAACTTGGAGAAACTTTTGGAAATAGAAAAGCATCGGCAGAGGTAAAATATGAGAAGATATATAAATTTATGCAGAAATATGAGAAATTTGGTCCACGACCATTTACTAACGCAGAAGTGGACTATGCAGGACCTATCCACATAAGATGTTTTAAAGACAGAAGACAAGAAGCATACAAAAGTACGTTTTTGATTCATAAAGCAAGAAAACGTTTTTTATTTCAACACACCCCAACTGAAGCACAATGTAAAAAAACAAATCATTTCGTTTTTCTGCTTCGTTTGGTGGGTGTTAAGAAAAGGCAAACTTAGTTCGTCACGCATTCTCAACAAAGGCTCTTAAATAAATAAACGCCAGTGCAAAAAAAAAAAAAAACAACTAGTACCATGTTTTAGCGTCTACAGGGCGCTTAAAAAACAGCTGGTTGAACTGACACTTCACACTAACACTGATACATTGTTCTTATTTCTTTCTCTTTCCAAATAATTCGTTTGCAATCCCACATTTTAAATACACAACTGATCACCTGCCCGATAATGGAAGAATACATTCTTTTCATTTCTTTGTCTATCCAAATATTTCATTTGCAACCCCTTATTTTAAATACACAACTAATACCTGCCCGATGATGAAAGAATTATGAGAGTGTGAGAGAGTAAAATGTTTCAATGTGATTTGAAAAGGGTTATACGATATTTCAAAGCGGTTACATATTTTCAATGCGTTTTATAAGCAGGAGTGAACGTATGCGTGTTGAATATTTCAATGCGGTTTGAAATGGTGTTTATTCGAGTGTATTGAACCAATGCGGATTGCTTCAACGCAAATTGAGCTGTCGGATAAACTGGGTATGTGTTGCGCTATCAGCAAGTGTGTAATATTCGAAAACTACGGTGACTTGAAACGTTTTTGTTGCATTCGGTGTCTGTTGGTCGTATGGAAAGCCATGTATTTTCGACAACCAGTCATGAAACACACCGAGTCAAAAACATGTTTTTTGATTCGCCTGCTTTGTGTATTGGCTCATAAGAATCAATGGATTGTTGTTCGATATGGCAAGAAAAAACGTTTTGACTGCTCCGGTGTGTTTTCAGCCTAAGTATTATAAAATAGGCAAACGATCATGTATTCTGACAGCCTCCTTCGGACGTGCACTGAAACATCGTGATTCTATCTTAAGCCGTACAACTCGCTTATGAAATGTCCTGCAAAAGTCTTTATTTCCTTGTCACCACAATACGAGTATCTCTCTTTTTTCCCTCTTTACCTTCCCTTCGCCCGCGTTATGTGCAAACATCTTAAGGGTACATAAATTCCCTTGTGCGCGCGCTAATTATAAAAAAGGAATAACATTTGTGGTACTGAACAAAATCCTTAATACAGAATTTGAAGAGGGGTTAAATAATACTAATTTTGGAGGCTGGGAGGCTTGTGTTAAAGCTGTTAAACATCATATTAACATAAAATGTATTAACATATGAAGAAACAGAAACGTTGCTCAAATTAACCACGCATTAAGTGGGAACACAGATGATGTATAATATGTGCAAAAGCCTGGTAATTTTCTAATTGGAAAACCTCAATTGAAGTATCCAGAAAAAATAGAATCGACCAAAACCGCGACCAAATCAAATTCATAATTAAATCAATTCATCTAATGACTGTCCGAGAAATTGCAGAGGGGTTAAATGCATCACACACAACAATCACTCGAAACGTCTTGGACTTGGAAAAAAAAACTCAATACTCATATTTGGGTTCCACGTGAACTGAAATAGATTCACTTAACGCAACGAATCAAAATTTACGATATGCATCTCGAACGGTATAAAACTGATCCTTTTTTTAAACGTATGGATCTTCTGCGAAAGCGAAAGCTGAACTGCACCAAAAGAAGATTATGTTGTAAATTTGGTGGGATTATAAAGGTGTCGTTTGTTCTGGGCTGTTTCCAAGCAACCAACCGATTAATCCAGATGTTTACTCTTAGCAACTCATCTAAGAAAAACGGCTAGAATTGGCAAATCTTAAGGAAATCATGTTCCACCCAGGCAACACACATCTTTGATAACTCGTGAAAAATTATTGAAGTGATATCACATACACCATACAGCCCCGACTCTTTAAATAGTAAAACTTTCAGCAATGATGATGACCTAAAATTGCACTTGGTTCGGTTTCGTGCCAATATACATACCCCATACCCCTATTAAAAACGCGTTTACTGTACAATTGGGAGATGTTTAAGAAAATTGAGTATGCACAATGAAAGAGTACAGTTTAAAAAAGCTACCGCTTGTTTTCACAAAAGAGATAATACAATTTTGAAAACACAAAAAAGTATACATACGATCATTATAAATCCATGTTTATTTCTAAATAAAACTTAAAAATAGTATTTTGCTGGACTTCCGTTATTCTCAATTACAGCGTTGAGCCGATTTTTCATAGAAAATACAAGTTTGTTTGTAACATCAGGTGGTATTTTGCTCCATTCTTCAGTCAAAGTAGCTTTAAGGTCATTTTTATTTTTAATGACCCTTTTCCTTATACGTCGCTCCAACTCGTCCCGTAAATGTTCAATAGGATTCAGGTCAGGTGACTGGGGTGGGGAATGCAACTGTTTGGGCACGTTATACAACAACCAAAGCTTAACAATTTCTGATTGGGGTCGTTGTCTTGTTGGAAATACCATTTTCCCGACAGCCCCAATTTTCCAGCTGAATCTTGAAAATTATCTTTAAGTATCTGAAGATATACAAACCGATCCATATTGACATCTATAAATTGCAGTTTACCCACACCAGCCCAAGACATGAATCCCCAAACCATCACAGATCCACCACCGTGTTTGACGGTTGGAGTAATGTTCTTTAGTTTAAGTTCTTCATTTTTTTGCGCCATATTTTTTGCCTTCCATCACTTCCGAAAATGTTAAACTTAATTTCATCGCTAAACATGACATTTAGCCAAAAAAGTTAATTTTCATTAACGAATTTCTTCGCAAAATCAAGGCGCTTTTTTTGTTTATTTCACTTATAGGGTTTTTTTTTCTAGGGACTCTACTGTGAAACCCATTGCGTCTTAACACTAATCGCACTGTTTCTGGATGAACGGTTGTATTTATCACAGTTTCGGCTGTATTAGCAATTTGCACGGCACTTTTCTTAGGATTTTCTTTTATAGTATTTATAATTTGTCTCTTAATCCGCGGTGTTATTTTGGGAGGTCGGCCACTCCTTCTTTTACTTTCAAAGGAATTGTTATTTTGCACTTTGCGTATAACTGTTTGAACTGTAGATTTACTTCTATTAAAAATTTTGGAATAACATAGAAACTTTTTTTTTTTTTGTTAATTTACGCGCGCCTAAGGGGTACCCTTTTACTGTTGCCAGAGCGCGGGCTGAAAGGTAGAAGGAAGAGAAAGGAAAATTGTTTTGTAGTGTTTTGAAACTCAGGTGTATTTGGTTTCGATATTCACTCTCCAGGGGTGGGAGTCCGAATAGGACGGAGAGTTTTTTTCTTCACTCAGAGTGATTCGAGGTATAATTCACAGTATTTTTTTCTGTGCTTGAAACTCTACAACGCAGAGTTTTCCTGTCTGAGTAAAAAAAACAAAAAGAAAAGAAAAAAAAGTATACTAGAACAGAAGTGGGTAACACTCTAAAATACGGTATAGCATTAGATAGTTTAAGTAGTTAAGATTTAGTTTTAGGTAGTTTATAGTTTAGTTTTAAGTTTTATAGTATAACCAAAAAGTCCATATACTAAGTTTTTCTACTTAAATTTTATTTTCTTAGTTTTAGTTTTCATAAATGTAAAAACAAAAATAAAAATAGTCTGTAAGAAACGTCGAAAGACATAGATTAAGTATTATGTTTAACTTAGAGTATCCGCATGGGGCCAGTAAGATAGAATAAGATTATTTGTAAGTTATTTAAGCTAATTTTTAAGCATTTTTTTGTCTAGCTTGTAAGTGTAAATGAAGTATGAAAATAAAAATGCATATTAAATGAAATGAAATGAATGTCTGAGTTCCAATTACACAATGAAAAACTGACTTGCTATGGGCAGGATTCGAACCTGGACACTCCGAGTGAGAAGCGATTGCTAGTACCACAACACCACGGCCACCCCCACTAACGGGACTATTTCTACTTTTTGTTACGTTATCTTTCATGCTGATGTTATCTGCATATCAATTTTATCATTTGCAAGTTGCAGTATGTTAGGAATCGCAATTCCTATTATTGATAAAAGTTTATTTATGCTTGTATAAAAAAAGAAGAGTTTTATTCCATCTAAAAACCCCGAACATGATCCTTTCTTGCCAACTCAATATTTACCATGTAATAGGATATACGGCCTTAATATTAATTTTAGTAATAACAAGTATTGTTTAAAAGTTATCCAAAGTAGGATTTCCTCATATTAATGAGTTTCACCTCGGTCGCATAAACAGCGCACACATTTCTGCAGTATAGAGGCCCATTATCACATTGATATTTTCCATGAGAGCAAAATCTTCTTTTGCTGGATATCAGCTTTCGAAGTGGATTGTGCTGACTCATCAAGCCTGTACCATGATCATTTTCGATTGACGTTGCTGTAAACAATCCATATTTCATCGCCAGTGATGATTCCTTTCAAAAAAGGTTCGGATTCATTACGTCTAAAATGCAAATCGCAGGCGTTGATGCGCTTCGTTAAATGAATTTCTTTCAAATCACGTGGAACCCCAATATCAAGCTTTTTAACAAGTTTTTTCTTTTTACTATCTCTTGTACAGTTACATGACGATCCGTCTCGAATATGACTTTGATTTGATCATCATTAAGCTCACCTGGTCGACCTGATTGTTGTTCATTTTTCAGCTTGCGCTGCGTTCTTTGTTTTACGGAAATAAAAAAGGAAAATATGACGAAAATGCTCCTTTTTCTACTCCACATTAAAACTGACACCAAACTAATACCTTTTCACAAAAATACGCGCAATTTGCTTCTAAAAAGTAAGACTGACAGCTAACAAATGTCAGAAGGAAAAAAATATGTAATTGACAGAAGCCATTAAAAAATGTCGCCAAAACATCTATGTGTGATCTCCTGGTTGAGGAAATGGAAGAAGTGCAGCTACTGGCTAACGAGAGCGACTTCACCGGTGAGCAGGCTGGTACTCACACCGGTGATACATAGGGCAGGACCTCAGTCGAAGGGGTAGCCAAGGCAGCTGGAATATCCGCTGCCGAAGTTACGTCCAAGAGCCAAAGAAAAAAGGGCAAGGTTGTGGTGGTGGGAAAAGTAGAAACAGCCGCTCTGCCTGCCGCCTCCATCACCGCTGCTAAGAGTGCGAAGAACGCACACCAAAGGGCAAAGGTTTTGCTACGTAACGCTAGGTGTAAGGTAGCAAAATATGAGGGCTGTTATCCCAGCAGCTTAAGCGAATGGGAAAAAGCCGCCAGCAAAGGCCATCCTGGTCAGCAAATCGCTTACACAACAGGCGACAAGCAAGGGCGATGTAGCAATTAAGATGGGAGGGGAAGCCAATCAGGCGCCCTCTACCTCTTACGCGCCTAAATTAAAAGAGGGGGTTAAGCGTCCCTGGAAAGGCAAATTTCAGTAGCAAGCGAAGCAGAGCCGACGACGTCGTGGAGCCGAACGATGTAAAAGAGGTGAAGGCTGGTACTTCATCCGCATTGCGTCGTAAGCAAAGCGACCCGACAGACGAGCTTTTCGTTGCTGTGATTAACGAGCTCGAGCCTTACGGTCGTCTAACAATCGACCAATGGAAAAAGTCGAGGAGAAGTTCCAAGACGTCCTGTGCTAAGGAAGTATCTACCACAGGAAACGGGGAACTTCAATTCGATGGCGTTGGTTGAGAGGGCAGACGCAAGGTTGCAGCATGTCGGAATAAGTCTTCCATGGACTTCCTCAGACGCTTTATTTTGGAAGTATGCGGTGCTTGGGAAAGCATCAAGCTAAAATTTACGACGGCGGCAGAGTTAGCAAAGTACACTCTACTGACAGCATAGGTATGGGTTCCGTGTCCCTACATGTACCCTGAGAAGCTCATGGGACTACTCAATGTGCAGAATGGGAACTAAAAGCCGATACATGGAGAGTCCTTAAGATGGGGCCTAGAAGGCAGTGCGAACAGCATTTTCTGCTGCCTTAACAAGGACTGCTTACCATACCTCGAAAAATCGGAAGGTATGGTAAGGTACAGCATGGGTAGGTTGACGGTTGTAATAGAGGGAATTCACCCACCTTTGTGGTGAAAAATAGGCAGTAGGTGATAGATATCACCCTTGCTACAAATACAGAAGGGTTAGAAATAAGGGAATGGAGAGTAGTCGACGAAGCGTAAATGTCGGATATGTAGTTTGTATGTATGTAGTTTTCAAAGAAATTCTAGGAGGACTGGTTGGATCAAATACACAGAAGTTGTAAATATACACCTGAATACGGGGGTTTAAAATATTAATAAGGCACTAACAATGGTGTTCGAGAAAGCTTGCCCGGCTAACAGAACACATGAAAGGGTTCAACCAAAATGCTGGAATAGGGTGATAGGTTTAAAAAGGAAAGGGAACAGGAAATCTATAATAGGGCGAAGCTTTTTAGAAGCGACAGTACATGGAATGAGTACTACGAATGTAAGTTAGAAAGTCAAAAAGGTCTTCATGGCAGAAGTACTGCGAATCTATCGCGGTAACAAACGAGGTTTCGAGGTTATGCAAAGTGCTTTCAAAGGAAGTCAGCGTTCCTAGCTACCTTAGGAAAAGTGACGGAACCTGGACTGAAAGTAGCCAAGAGGTTCTGGCAACACTGATGGAGACCCACTTTCGGGATCCACAGTAACAGGCGACGCTGGCATGCTACAGCACACTGAGAATTGGTGTTCTATTCGGATGGTATTCTACCGATTATCCTACAGCGATCCAAAAAATTATGGAAATTCTTAGACACAGTCTAAAAATAGGGTGCATACCAGTAGCTTGGAAGGAAGGAAGTTAAGGTGGTTTTTATACCTAAAGCTGGCAAACAGGGGCATCTAACAGCAAAAGATTTCAATGCTTAACATGTTGACTGCCAGTTAAACACCGGTGCGAGGTCTCGCGGTCAAGTTTAAATCGTCAGTAAGAAAAACGGCCACCGGTAATGATATTTTAGTTTCACCTGACATTCAACGTGTTAAAACCCTTTTTACTGAGTCACAGCATGCATACATGAAAGGAAAATCGGTAGAAACACCCCTGCACGAGGTGTTGGGGAAATAGAGAAGTGGCTACACTTCGAAGAGTTTGCGATGGCAGCCTTCCTCGATATTGAAGGATCCTTCAATAACGTGGAGTGCACCGCCATTAAAAATTCTCTAGTACACGCTAATATTGAACATGGCATTACGAACTGGGTTTGCAACATACTTACAAGCAGGAAAATAAACTGTTCCCATTGAGCAAAGCTCTGTCAGAATGTCCGTAACCAGGGGAACCCCTCAGGGTAGAATCATATCCCTACTCCTGTGGGCGCTGATTATCAATGACATCCTCACGCACATGAGGTGGGCATAATAGTGCAGGGAAAATACTTAAATATTTTAAGCGAAATTATGGAGGTGGCCCCGAAGACGATCAGCACTTGGGCAAAAAGCTGTGGTCTCAATGCTAACCCTTCCAAAACGGAACGATACCGCATTTCAAACTCTCAAAACTCAACGGAGTGGAACTGTCCCTTTCGCACAGCGCGAAGTATCTGGGTGTGATTCTGGACAAAAAACTGAACTGGAAGCTGAACGTAGCGGAAAGAATCAAAAAGGCATACTAATGCTCCTTTTATCTGCAAAAGAATAGTAGGAAAAATTTAGGGCTTAAAACTTGCTATGGTGTATTGGCTGTATACGGTGGTAGTAAGATCCATACTTAATTACGGCGCACTAGTATGGTGGAAAGCAACAAACAAGAAAACGATTTACGGAAAATTAGCGGCGGTTCAAAGAACGGCTTCCATAGCTATTACAGCTTTACCGCCCTACGGAAGCATTAGACACCTTCTTGCACCTAACACCGCTTGATTTACAGATCAAAAAACTTGCTGGCAACAGTGCAATACGACTCACTAATCTGTGTTACTTCAAGAATAGTAGTTTCGGACATGGCACGGTCCTAACGGAGCTACTGCCAGACAATCCAATTCTAACGGATGAAATTCCTTCCATGTTCGACTTCGATATTTAATACGATATAATTTATCCGGATTATCGTCCGATTTGTCCTCCCTACTGGGAAAAAAAATGCAATAATCAGGTCAAACGAAATTGCAATTTTCACAGATAGCTCAAAAACAGAGGAAGGAACAGGTTCTGGTATCTTCTCAGAAGACCCAGAACTAAGAGTGTCTATAAGACTACCGGACGCAAGCAGTGTCTTCCAATCAGAGGTCCTAGCTGTCCTCAGGGCGGCTGAGCTAATGCAGATGAGATCGGTATCCGAAAGAGATATCGCTATCTACATCGATAGCCAGGCCGCACTCAAAGCAATGGAATCAACCAACGTCAACTCTGTCAGGGGCTGTCGCACAGTGCTCAAGGCACTATGCAGTCAGAACCGGGTAAGAATGTGCTGGGTGCCAGGATACTGCGGTATTAAAGGAAATGAACAAGCGGACGAGCTTGAAAGAAAAGGAGGGCTACTCGACAATAGTGAGGTTGCCAATATCAAACCACCCCTTTGCGTAGTTAGGGGCACTATTCTATGCGTGTATAGAAACAAGTTGGGTATCACTGAACTCGTAATTATGAGTACTTTAATTGTTTCAAAGTAAATGTTGCTCTAGAATTAATATTTTCCGTTGTTCCTGTTATTTCTTTATGGTGTAAGAACGTTTCCTGTAACACCTTATATGAATGCAATCTATGAATTAGAAGCTGTGATCGTTGGCTTCTCCAAGTTTCCCTTGATATTAATGAAGCTATACTTGTTCAAATGTAGCTCGCTCTTACCAGCCCCTCTTTTTACTAGAATTTTTGTCGACATTGAGCTGTAGGTTTTGTGATGGCAGGATCGATGTTTTCCCATATTTTCAGGTTTTTCTCTTATTGCTTGTTTTTTTGTTTCTAAATTCTATTATATAATTTGTTTCTATGTTTATCAAAATAGCTTCCTACAAAATGTTTAAATTTTTAAATATTCGATGCATTTGTTTAATGTATTTTATCGTCTTGCTTCTTTTAAATTTAAATGTTATTTACCAACATTATTTGCTAAACCGGTTCAAGCTCCATTTATATAACTTACAATCAGCCTAGGGTGGAAAATTGCCGCCACTACGCGATAAGATTTTTAGGCGCCCAGAAAGTAAAGAAACAATTCTACTACATCAGTAATCACAATATTGTTAAATACGCATATATACGTTACATCGCAATATCCTGCTTATATATCTTTTTATACATACGTACATATGTACATATATGGTTATAGAAATATATCTTATCCTCACCATACTGTCAGCAAAGAAGGTTCTGATTCTGCCTAAGTTAAGAGCCGTCGAAAAATCGTAAGTCTTCCTAATCATACGAGGGCGGGTCAATAAGTCCGTGACTTTTGGAATAAAACACAGATTTTTTGATAAAAAAATAATTTTATTTTTCAACGTAGTCTCCCTTGAGCTCTATACACTTTGTCCAACGCTTCTCCAATTTTTTTATCCCTTCCAAAAAAAATGATTTGTCGAGGTCCTCAAAATAGGCCTTTGTTTGCGAGATGACTTCATCATTGGAGTCAAATCTTTTTCCACCAAGCCATTTCTTCAGGTTTGGGAACAAGAAGTAGTCGCTCGGAGCCAAATCTGGAGAATAGGGTGGATGAGGGAGCAATTCATAGCCCAATTCATGGATTTTTGCCATGGCAACTGCACATGTGTGCACCCTTGCATTGTCTTGGTGGAAAAGAACTTTTTTCATGGCCAAATGAGGTCGGTTTTTTTTTCAAATCGTCATTGAATCGGTCCAATAAGTTGGCATAATATTCCCCATTGATTGTTCTTCCCTTTTGAAGGTAGTCAATGTGGATTATCCCGCGTGCATCCCAAAAAACAGTCGCCATAACTTTATTGGCTGACAAACCCACCTTGGCCTTCTTTGGCGCGGATTCACCCTTAGAAACCCACTGTTTTGACTGTTGTTTGTTCTCTGGTGTGTTGTGATGGATCCATGTTTCGTCCACGGTTACAAAACGGCGCAAAAACTCCTCCATATTGCGATTAAACAACGCCAAACCTTCCTGTGAAGTGAAGCACACGAAATTCACTTTTTTCCATTTTCTCCTCAAATTAGTGAGTAGTCTGATAAAAATAGCTGTCAAACACAAACTAACTGACGCAGCAAGTTTAAATTTTGACAGGAGTCAATTGACAGATTCCTGTTGACAGGAGCAGTGTTGCTGTTTCAGTAAAGAGGTCAGAAATTCAAAAAGTCACGGACTTATTGACCCGCCCTCGTAGTTTCTTGTTTCTTAAAATCCAAATATTACTGTACGTGTGTAACATGAAATACAGGTGTTACCGCAATTACTAAAAATATTTGAGTCCCGACATACGGTTAAATGTTTTGTACATACTATATAATGACCGCTTGATAATGTAATATGTAATAGATGAAAGTATGAACTTTTCCCCGATAAACGAAAAAAAGCAAATGACGATCCAGTTCAAAGCAAAGATGTGCTATGGTGCTCTTACTGATAAGCCGATGCTGTTGTTAATCCCTGTGTACACCAATATAATAAATTTAAATATATGTATCTATTTAATCTAATTTTTAATTTTGGTGGGGGCTGGGCTGACGCTCCCATTTATTTGGCTTACTAACAAGCTTAATCTAACTTAAAAACCAGGACTTAAAAACTATCAAGAATTAGGGGTTAGGAAATACGAGAATGCTGGAGATCAAGTTTGAGACGAGAAGTGCTCAGGTTAAAATCAAAAACGGGGAGATTTGAGTTGACCTTACGAATGATGCGGGATATTGCTTCCTTGGAATATAGAAGAGACGAGGACCGCGTAAATTACGAGATTTAGTGTTGAAGGAGAAGAGAGCTATTGATGAATGAAGAGAATGTCAGTTACGTCTCTGCATTTTTCGAGGGTATTTAGGTTAAAAAGTCTGAGATGGTCACGATAGGAGAGTGACATAAAAGGGTCATTCCAGGGTAGTCCTCGAAGGGCAAATCGAAGGAAACGACGTTGAATGTTCTCAATTCGGGATATATGAACTCGCTGAAAGCCTTATCTAAACAGTGGGTGGCCTTGGCTCGACTAATAAAGTATTGACTTACCAATAGCATAGGTTGACGTTCAATTCCCGACCGAATTGTTATCATATAACATATTCATTCATGTTGTTGTTGCTGTAAACACACCAAGTCAAATGACACAAATAATGTAGAATGTTGGATGACACCCAAGGAACGAAATAACTGCTTAGCTTTTTCTTGTTTTGTATTAATTTGAATTTACTTATTCGAGTACTTTATACTCGTATATATCTCAATCGTTTGGTTATATTTCGGGTCCACAAATATATACTGTCCGATACCATATACAAAAAGAAAATTTCCCCAAGCAAAAGCATAGTGAGCCAAGTGATTAGGGGCTAGACTAAACTACAAGTAATATTGCGACCAGAATTCTGTGAGGGTTTTGGAACTCTTATCAGACGAGTTGTAATACCTAATAGATGAAACTTGTGCAAGAGCGACACTAAGCTTTACATCGACCATTGTAAATTAATTATATCTAATGATGGTGTACTAAGAAAATAAAGTTTATCTTAGCTTTGAGAGATATTTTTTAGTCGGTAAGAATCCGACACAATTTCAATTCAAATAGCGTAACGGGAAAGGAACGAATTTGTGTACCAATATGGTAGGGTGTTGTAGGGTAAGCAAGCACTGGCTTGTGTTAACCAGCCGATTCCTAGTGCTGTAACTATGAACACATATCAATTGTCCATATTTTATTGGGCACTGATATTTACATAATTAATAAGTGTGAGGTTGAGAAAGAGAAAACAAAAACAACTTAATAATGGGTTGGAAATGACTAGCTATCAGAAAGAAGAAGTATAAAGTACGGTATAGTGCAGAAAGGGCTTGTCTCCTAGGTTAGGCGATGTTGGTGGGGGAACTGAACTATCCGACCGTAAAACCGTTAACTACTAAACGAAAATGGGCTTACGCATCTTGGGGTTTGCTACGGAGCGGAATATAACTATATAGTGATAAAATAACAGTTACCTGATCATCAAACAGCCAATCAAGAATATAATATGGACTCCGACAACTACCTTATTGCAGCCAAGATATCTCAGACGCTAACAAAAACGCGAAAAGACGTCTGTCTGAATATGACAGAAGAACGAAAGTAAACTTATGAAACCTTTTTATTTCAAAAAAGGTTAAGACAAGCTGTTAAGCAACTTCTTTAACACCATACTTTAAAAATTGAGTAATTATTGGGTTGTACCACATGAAATTTTATAGTAAAAATTTAAGTCAATATTATTTTTCCGTAAATTTTTATTCAATCAAAATACGATCCGTTGGCATCAATGACATTCTTCCAACGTGATACAAGGTCAAATATTCCTTTTTCGTAGAAGTGCTGACTTTTTGAGGCAATGAAATCTTCAAGGCTGCAAGGAAATTAGAGGTTTTTTTTACCTCTGCTCGCTTCCGGAAGACCTTCCACCGACAAAATGAATTCAGATTGCGGAAAAGATGGAAATATCAGGAGAGTACAGTGGATGCGGAAGAATTTCAAATCCCAACTGGACCGTTACTTGTGAGGTATGGGGTCTAGCATTGTCATGCAATGCTGTGTCTATTGACCAACGAAGGCTGCTTTTCAGACATAATATTTGATAGCGTTCCTTTCGATGTCCACCAAATTTTCACCATAACCTTTTTTGGGTAAAGATTAGGCTTGGGGTGCGTTTTGGTTTTTCATCTGCATCCAACTACTGCCTTTTACGGTTCTTTTACGATTATCATAAATTATCCACTTTTCATCACATGTGACTATCCGGTGCAAAAGCGGTTCAGTTTGGTTTCTTAATGTAAGCGATGCGCAGATTTCCAGGCGTAGTAGTTTTTGGGATTCGTTCAGTTCATGGGGTACCCACTTATCGAGTTTCTTTACCTTTGCTATGAGATAAAGGTGTCGACTTATTGTCATAGGGGATACTCCCATGTGCAATCTCCCGCACCGATTTCGTTGGGTCCGAATCCACCGTTGTCCTCAACTAACGTTTCCGGCTTCTCACGTGGTTCATTTTCGAGGCTGAAGTCTCCTGAACGGAACTTTCCAAACCAAAGTCGTATAGTGCGTTCGTTTACCGCTACATCATCAAATGCGTCATTCATGTTTTTCATTGCATTATTTCCCATTTTAAATTCGTAAAGGAATATGGTGAACTGCCGACAGCATAGTAAATAATTTCTAGAAAAAAAATATCAGTACTTGAAACGAAGCCTACAATTCTCACACGTTAAGCACACGCACCACTTTATTTTGTAAAAAAGAAAATTTAACGTTCTGGCACATATATTCATTCTAGAACATCTTATTTCCGACTGAGCGAAAATCATGTGGTACAACTCAATACTTGCGCATGCTGATGACATCATTGCTTTTACTGGTCAATTCTCACACGTCAAGCACATGCACCACTTTATTTAATAAAAAAGAAAATTTAACGTTCTGACACAGATGTTCACTCGAGAACATCTTATTTCCGACTGAGCGAAAATCATGTGGTACAACCCAATACTTGCGCATGCTGATGATAGTGACATCATTGCCAGAGCCCAATATGCTTTTACTGGTCCGTTTATAATTATTGAAACAGAAGCGCTAAAAATGGGTAGGTACAACAAAAAAAAAAACTATTGCGTTATAAGAACTAATCGAAGGATTAAAGAGGACAGGAAATGGAAAAGTACCAGGAAACGGTAAAGTAGCACAACAACTAATCAAGAATTCCTCGGAATTAATAATTTAGTACTGGCTAAAAAGAAGCAACTAAAATCACTTAAAATATGTGGTTGTTTACAATACAACAAAAATTCGCATTACACTAATAATTTAGTTTCCCTGTTAAATGTTGGATGCCACCCATGGAGTGAAATAGATATTGATATTTGATATTTATTTTTATTTATTTTATTTTTTATTACCTCAAAATAGCATAGATTCAATACATATAGTAAATTATTTATAGGAAACATTCTTTAGCTGTGTAAGCGCAGTATAATAGTATTTTTTGTTTGATTTACAAATAATGTTAATATTGTGATTTTAAAATATTTTCAATCTGATTATAGTTGTGGTTTAATAGCCAAGATTTTATTCTTTGAGAAAGTTTGTTAAATTTCTTATCCTACGGATGAAAAGCGGCAATTTGTTAAAAAGTGTAGGGGCTGCTACTGTAAAAAAATTCCTAAAATTTGTTTTGTTATGTGAAAGGATATCAATAAAGTCACCAGAGTTAAAACGGAAGTCATGGTGAGCATTTCTTCATGTAACAAGATAGCCACTTCTTAGGGCTTTATAGTAATAAAGATGTCTTAGCGTAAGGATTTTTAATACATGAAACAAAACCTAACTACAACGGAAACGATTTTTTTGCATACAATATTTTGCGTACAATATTTTTAAGCAACGGGATAATTTTATTGAGAAACTTCCACCTCAACAAGTTAGACCATATTGAATTTTTGAGTGAACTTCACCTGGAAGCAATTAATAGATGCCTTCTTATTTATTTGTAATTTTGGACAGTTAGCAGAATGGTAAAATATTTCAGTCGGGCAGAGCAAAATAACCCGTAAGGCTAAAATACATCTTTTTTTTGTAATAGCGAGCGTTCAAAGGGTTAAAGTACCCTTAAAATATCTCTACACAGCGCGGGCGAAGGAAAATTGGAGAAGGAAGAAAGATAGGTACGTTGGTTTTAAATGCCTGAATATTATAATGACTAGAAAATAGAGAGCTCGGCAGGGCATTCCACAAGCGAGTTGTTCGGCTTAGGAATGAATCACAATATTTCAGAGTACGTCCGAAAGCGGGTTTGAGGGTATACTGATGAGCATTCATAGCGAGAGGGTGTTACGGTTAAAGGTTTGAAGGGGCCGAATGCTTCTGGCGATTTCAATGGAGCACTGATGGTGGTAATAGCGATAAAACAAAGTGAGACACGAGACATTTCGTCGGTGTTCGAGGGTGTCCATTGACTTTCTTAAAGTGGTTTAATCGAAATTAATATCAGAAACCTAGTCGCGAAGGGACTTGCAAACATATAAAAAAGCAATATCGTCAGCAAAAGCAGTTGGTTTACCCTTAAATTTCTGATCAAAGATAGAGTTAATGTAAATCAAAAATAGGACGGGACATAGGACCGAGCCTTGAGGTACTCCAGCAGTTAAGTTTGATAGTTTGCTGTACTCGTACTTATCTTTAATATTCTCTTTTTGTTCTCTGTTACACAAAGGTGTCCCCTAATTCGTCAATTATAATTTGGGAAGTGATTCCTGGGTATATTCTAAGAAAAAAATTTTTCTACAGTAAGGGTCTATCTCCAATGCTGACATCACTTATCGAGGATTTAAGGAAAGGCTTACTTTGGTATACCCTGACGCATGTTGACGGAAATTGCTCAGTTATAACTAACGGCATAAACTTCGTTGATGAATTTGTTTTTAGAAGAAATACTACCCTTTGTAACTGGATTCAAATAAATTTGATATCTTGTTAGGGTCTTCAGATATCCAATTTCTAAACCTGTTACATTTTTCTTGCCCTTGCTAATTTTTGACTTTGAGGTCGCTTTTCTCCAGAAAGTGTGTAATAAACATAACGTTTAACCATTTTTTCTCTTATGAACGTAAAATTAAAAAAAAAAAAATCATCAGCAAGTTTGCACAAAAACCCATCGATTTTATGATACTTGGGAAAACATGCAGCAGGTAAAAAAAGGAATTTATGATTTTTTACCACTATTCCTGGTTTTCCAAGAATAACTAATTTTCCAATATTTTTTTTAAAATTTTAACGAAACCTGCAGCATGTAAAAAAAGAAATTAATGGTTTTTTACCTTCGTTTCTAACCACAGTTGATAATAATAGTGGTTTTCCAAGAATTATTAATTTTCCAATATTTTTTTTTAAATTTCATATCTATTAAAAAGTTTTAAAGCGTGCTCGTCTATTTGACTACCTGTCAAAACCTCCGTTTCCTTACTTCTGAGTTCTCAGAAGGAGTTATGTTTCAGGTGTGAAGGCCTATTCGGAAGATTTACCACACAAAAATGGTATAAAAGATTAGAAAAAAAATTAATTCATTAGTTTAATTTTCTACGCCATGATTAAAGTTGCTTAGAAACGCTATTTGAAATGTCTGCACTTACAAAACAAGAATACGCAGACTTTATTGACGTTTATGGGTTGAGCACAGGAAGTTCAACTAGAGCGCGACGAAGATACCATGAACTTTATCCTAACCGGCGACTTCCTAGTGAAGGAGTATTTGAAAATACGTATCGAAGGCTTCGAGAAACGGGATCAGCTTCAAATACACATCCTAACGCGAGCGCTCCACAAGTAAGAAGAATTTCGGCTGATTAAAGAATACTGGAAGCTATTACAACTAATCCGTCAATTAGCATCAGACGCTCAGCTTTGCAATTCAATATTTCCAGACATACAATTTCGAATGTACTGCATGGAGAATATCTTTATCGATCCATCATACACCTATACAAGAACTGCTTCCCAATGATTTGGAAAAAAGATTTGAGTTTTCTAAATACAAGGAGACATAAATCATTTCAACACAAATTCAGCGTCAATATGTGGGCAGGTGTACTTAGAAACAAGCAAATTGGCCACTTCAAACTACCACCTAGGCTCAATTCTACAGACTACCTGAAGTTTTTGCTAAATGATTTACCAGAACTATTGGAGGACGTTCCACTAATTCAACTAGCTTCATCATATTTCCAACAGGATGGGGCTCCAGCCCACTATGGTCTTGAGGTTAAAAATTGGCTAGATGAAGAGTAGGAAGAAATGGACCAGATAGTTCACTGGCCTGCAAGATCTCCTGACCTTACCGTATTGGATTTTTTTGTATGGGGAAGAATGAAATAACTTTTTCTTTTTTTTTTAATTTATGCGCGCCTACGCCTAAGGGGTTAGATACCCTTTTACTGTTGCCAGGGCGCGGGCGGAAAGGTAGAAGGAAGAGAAAGGAAAATTGTTTTGTAGTGGTTTGAAACTCAGGTGTGTTTGGTTTCGATATTCACTCTCCAGGGGTGGGAGTCCGAATAGGACGGAGAGTTTTTTCTTCACTCAGAGTGGAAGGTAATAATTCGCAGTAATTATTTGTGCTTGAAACTCTACAACAGCCAAATCTACGTGTCAGTGTTATGCCTTCACACGCAGAATTTTTCTGTCTGAGTTCCAATTATACAAATTAAAAACTGACTTGCCATGGTCAGGATTCGAACCTGGACCCTCCGAGTGAGAAGCGATTGCTAGTACCACTACACCCCACTTGTTTATTTAACCGAAATAGAAACTTTAAGTGAATTGGAAGAGCGTATTTTCGAAGCGTCATCTAAAGTAGGCAGCAGTTAGCATCAATTAAAATTCGTAGTAAAATCCAAAAACGAGCTCTAGCATGCATACAAAACCAAGTAGGACACTTTATGCTTCTGTTGTAACACACATAAAATAAAAATTATCTAAAATCACACAAAATCACTTTTTATTCATAGCATTTGGAGCTTAAAGCAAAAAAAACATTTTTTATAAATTCTACCTGCTGTAAGTTTTTCCAAGTATAATAAAATCTGTGGGGTTTTCTGCAAACTTATTGATGATTTTTTTTATTATTGTTACGTTCATAAGAAAAAAAAATAGTAAAACGGTATGTTAATTAAGCATTTTCTGGAGAAAAGTGACCTAAAAATCAAAAATTAGCATGGGCAAGAAATATGGAACAGGCTTAGAAATTGGATATCTGAAGACCCTAACAAGATATCACCATTATTTAAATGCAGTTACAAAAGATAGTATTTCTTCTAAAACAAAGTCATGAACAAAGTTTCTGCCATTAGTAATAACTGATCAATTTCCGTTAACATGTGTCAGGGTATACCAAAGTAAGCCTTTCCTTAAATCCTCGATAAGTGATGTCAGCATTGGAAATAGACCCTTACTGTAAAACGATTTTTTTCTTAGAATATACCCAGGAATCATTTCCCAAATTATCGTTGACGAACTAGGGGAAACCCTGTATAAGTAAGTATTACAAAGTTTACGTAAGAGAATTTTGTGATGCACTAGATCAAATGCCTTGGTTAAATCAATAAAAAGCCCACCCGTGAAAAGTCTTTCACTACAGAATTTCAAAAGTGCATCTTCTGTGGATTTACCAGCACGGAAGCCATATCGACTAACACTAAAGAAGTTTTGTTTGTTTAAAAAGCTCAAAAATCGAGTTTTCATCACTCTTTCAAATATTTTAGAACTGGATATCGGTCTGTAGTTGTTTAGATCGAAAGGGTTAGAAAAGCAACTGAGCCCAAACGTCGTTCCGTCCTATTTTCCAAAAACCCTAGCACATGCTCATGCATTTTAAGAGTAGCCGTATTCTCTTGAATGGCGGTTCTTTCATATTCTCCTTTGAGTCAATACATTTCATACAACGTTTGCTCAATATTTTGATCCCTAATATGTCAAGATTTTAAAAATAGATTTTAAATTAAATAGCTTAACAACAAAATTCAGGCTATAAACACCGGCAATCCGGCATCAATGTTACATTGGGCACTATGTTACATGAAATTCAACCGTTGTGTTGTTCGGTCGCATTTTGTTTTCGCTCCCATTGTTGAATTGAATTTTATTTTATTTTTTTTCTGCCAATACTGTCGTTATCGTTAAGAAAGAAATAAATAAAATAAAAACATAAAATAAAAACATAAAAAAATAACAAATTACAAACCCAGTGCAACATTTGCTAGTGACCGACCACAATCCCGACTATCATATCGTGGACTGTACGAAAAAAAAATAATTGAAACCCTTGCAAAAACCGTGCGTTACCCCCAAATAAATTCGGTCAACGTTGCTAAAAAAAAAAACATTAATAAAAATCCCGACGAAAGTCGAAAAACTGAACCCTAAGCTCGGTCAACGTCGCTTACTCATCAATTCTGCCCTACGCCAACATAGACATGTCAAATCAATGCGGAAACAACCAATGTGCTTTCACGAATGATTTAAATGCTGACTTGGTGATTTGCAGCGGGTTATATGCAAGATCTTTTCACGCTCTCTGTGTAGGCCTGAGCAGAAGCTCTATCTATCTGTCGTAGAGATTATAATGTTTTTATTTTATTTTTTTATTTCTTATTCTCTTAAAATATAATAATATAAAACAATCGAAATTACAGTATATATATATATATACTATATAGTATATATAGCTACTAGCAAGAACAAAAGAGAATAGCAGTGACATTTTCTATTTAAGAAAAAATAGAAATAAATGTCACATCAAAATTAAAAGTAAATACTTCAAATATACTTCAAATGCTTGAGAAAGTTAAACTCGAATTCGAAAAACTTTACCAATTTCAAAAGAATGTTGAGGATCTACGAGGGGCGTTCAACATATTCTCGGTATCGGGGTGAAGCTGTGGTTGTATGTATAAATTGACTTATTTATCAATTAATACTATTATTTTAGTGCATTCATGTAAAATTTCATATAAATGTGATTATTAATTCGCTTTTTATCTCTAGTTAAACAGAATCATAATGGCAACTGAGACGATGATGGTGAAAATTGAGCATCGCGCTGTAATTAAATTTCTCACTAAGCAAGGAAAAAGTCAAAAAACTATTCATGAAGAGATGGTGGTTGTTTACCAGGGTTCTGCACCTTCATTATCAACTGTGAAAAAGTGGTCAAGTGAGTTCAAGAGAGGCAGAGAGAGCATTGAAAACGACCCCCGCTCCGGCGCCCCGGCTACTGCTTGTACGGGAGAAAGCATCAAAGAAGTCGAAAAACTTGTTCTTGAGGATGCCCGAATAAAGGTGAAAATGATGGCAGAGATCACCAAGCTTTCAATTGGTACCATTCACACCATTCTTCATGACCATCTTAACCTTTCAAAGGTCAGTGCAAGGTGGGTGCCACGAATGCTCACAGCGCCTCAGAAAAAAGTGAGAATCGCATGCTGTAGAGAGCTTTTGGAAATGTGTAGTGAGAACGCGGATGGTGTTATGGATCGAATTGTTACTGGGGACGAAACATGGGTCCACCACTATGACCCTGAAAGCAAACAAGAGTCCATGCAGTGAGTTCAAAGTCACTCCGTCTGCCGGGGAGCTCAAGGCCGCAGTTTTTTGAGACTCAAAGGGAATCTTGCTCATTGAGTACAAAAAAAAGGTGAAACCATCAACGCCACATCCTACGCTTCCACTTTGCATAATTTGCGGGAGGAAATTAAAAAGAAAAGACGGGGTAAACTCGCAGCGGGTGTGTTGTTTCTTCATGACAACGCTCCTGTTCACACGGCGCGAGTTTCCAAGGCTGCTGTGCGAGATTGTGGTTTCGAAGAAATCCAACACCCACCATATAGTCCAGACCTTCCCCTAGTGATTATTTCCTGTTTCCGGATTTGAAAAAATGTCTTCGTGGAAAAAGATTTTCGGATGATGAAGATCTCAAGTCGGCAATAAATGGGTATTTTGCAGAGAAAGAGGAAATTTTTTTTTTGAGGGTTTAAAAAAGTTTATCTCAAGATGTAACAAATGCATTGATGTTAGGGGAGATTATATTGAAAAATAAAAACAATTTAAATTGAATTCGCATTTTCCTTCATACCGATACCGAGAATATATTGAACGCCCCTCGTATATTGCATAGTTGAACAATCTTCTAGTCAATTTAGATCTAAATTTATGCAGTACGACAAACAGTTGGCCTTTCGCTGAACTTTCAAAATGTGATAGTGAACATAAAACGAGTATCGAGTGGAAAAATGCTATTCAAGCGGCTTCTAATTCACATTTATCAACTCTAAATGAATTAAAGGCATCTCCTTGCTCCCTACGCTCTGACCTTGATATTTTTTTCCAAGCTCCGTCCAAAGAACAACACCTTCTCCTAACAGAAGTGATCCTCGGCTTACAAAAATGATGTGTAAAATCGACGAAATAAGTAACGATTCCTTACAGTCTCGTTTATTGCTAAGCAGCATTGTTGATGAAATCAGGATCACTTTCGGTAAGTGATGGCCTACAACACTTCGTTACTTGCTGAGCATCTCAAGCACTTCCTGAAACTCAAGCACTTCCTGAAACTCAAGCACTTCCAGCATCTCCTGAACCTTCAATTACCCGCTTTGGAGTTTCCTTGACCGTATCTGAATGGAGTAGTCGAGTTAAAAAGCTAAGTGAGTCCAATACGGCCGGTAAACTCTCAAAGTTTAAGCTATTCAATGTTGATATTCCTTCAAAATATGAATGGCTTTTCCAGAACACATCCGAATTATTAAAGATAGGGAAATTAACAATGAGCAAAATCAACCGTAAAAATCTAATCAACCAAAAGCCTCAACCAACTACAAAATGAATTATTTTAAGACTAAATCTAAGCCAAGTGTTAAGCCAGCCCCCAAGCCACACAACCAAACCAGCATACATGATTATGACCCAAATTGGAGTTTTAAAGTAGGAACAGTTCCCTCCTTTTCCCAAGCGATACGTTCCACATCTCCTTTCCCTTCCTCCAATAGCTCTAAACTAAATAATCCATCGTACAAACGGGAATCTTTTGTTCTCCCATCCAAGCCCTGTCCGAAAGAAAGCATAACTGATTCTACTAACTCGGCTTCTAATAAGTCCACCTACCCTACTTTCGTTTACTCGCACACCCTCAATCCGTCCCCTCATACACCCTATGCTACCACCGAAGGTGAAGATAACCAAGCAACTCGCCGCTTCGGGTGATGCTGGCCGCTACATTCAATCCCCGCTTAGAAATCGTAGAATTTACGAAAACGTTCGCCTTATCTACACGATAAGCCTGATTGCATTTGCATTGATGGCAAACCCAAAACAATTTGACAAAACTACACATGGGCATAGTACAGCGGTGTAAAATCCCGGACTTTACAAATTCATTTGTATCGATCCCTTGAAAATAAATTAAATAAATAAATATTATGGTTTCCATTCAGCACGACCTACAAACCCAAAAGATCTACGTCAGATTTTCGTACGGTTTCACGAAGCCTCTAATATCACGACTACCGACGTTGCAAACGACCTCTCCTATTATGCCACCCATGTCAGCTCAAAGCGACTCTGGCACCTTCAAAGAACGCGTTCTAGTTTTAAGAACTATTTTCGCTCCTAACCCACCTCTGCCTCTATTTGCACTCCCTGATTTCCTCAGCATTTACTATCAACTTATTAGAGGACTTCGAACAAAAACATCTGCAGTCTATATTAATTCGCAAAACCTGCTGTACGATAACTTCGCTCTTACTGAGACCAACCTTTCCTCTAATTTTAAGAATAGCGAGTCATTTACCCATGTTTGTGATGTCCACCGAAACGATGGCCTTATGAATAACGACGAATCATCTGGCCGCGGAGTACTTTTGGCTGTACCTACTCGTCTTAATTCTAAATTATTTAAGCAACTATCTACAGTTTGCTTTGAATTTGTCTGCGTAAGAATTCCTATTTCTAAGCGCAATCTCTTTACTTGCTGTTGCTACATTCGTCCATGCAACCAACCTGCAGCTACCAACAAGTTATTGACGAATTCGATGCCCTGTTTGCCAAAGCTGACGCAAATAACACTGGTGTTGTTATGGGTGAGTCGTGGTACTCAAATGGATACGCACTGATGATTCACACTACATTGCCAACAACGCAAGGTCGGAGAAAGAAATTATTTTTATTGACTGTCTCGTGGACTCTGGATTTTTTCAGTTAAGCATAACCAACTATCTCGGTAGACAACTCAATCTTATCTTCCCCACTGACGTAGATAACAAGATAGCCTCAGCCAACAAACACCTCCTTACCACTCTAGATCCTCACCATCCGCCTCTTTCTATGACGTTTTCGTACCACGTTTCAAAAACTTTTTGCTTTGAACACGTCTGCAGTTTTCCCAGTCTGTTCCTTTTCTACCGCAAAAAAATCCATCGTTATCCCCACCTTGGTATAATAAGGAACTTCGGTCAATATGAAATAAGAGAAATAAACTTTGGCACGCCTATCTTCGTACACGTTCTGAAGCGGATTTTAATAAATACCAGCTTGCTTATACCCAATTTTCAGATCTATGTGAATCACTGTATTCCAATTATTTAAGCTGAAAAATTTAAGCGGAAAATTATGCCTCCACCCTGAAGTTCAACATTTCATCGTCTGATGATCCGCAAAGGATAGCAAACTTATTTGCCGAATTCTTTAGCCAATCGTTTGCTTGCCACATCCAAAACGCGGATCTATCTTATTTCTCATACTTGTACAGCTGTCCACAAACATCCTTTACTTCCGTGGATATCTCAATGGCATTAGTAGTTGAAATGATAGGTAATCTAAAAAGTGAATATTTCGCTGGACCTGATGGTGTACCCCCTATAGTTCTAAAAAAGTACGCCGCCTACTTAGTAAAACCTCTCACTGCCTTGCTCAGACTTTCCTTATCTCAATGCGCCGTTCCCCATTCCTGGAAAAACTCATATATAATCCCTCTGCATAAAAAAAGCTACAAAGATGAAATCTCAAATTACAGACCTATTTCGAAGCTCTCCACAATACCCAGGTTTTTATCGTAAACCAGGGATTTCAAGAAACCAACATGGATTTCTTAAGGACAGGTCAACTATCACTAATCTCATTGAATTTGTATCAAGTACTCTATGTGCGTTAGAAAATGGCAAATAAGTAGATCAGACCACCGACTTCAGCAAAGCTTTCGGTAGAATCTCGCATAAAGTAATTCTTTTAAAACTTTGCGCCCGTGGCTTTCGATCAGATTTCGTTACGTGGATTTCCTCATACTTAAATGATAGACACTACAGTATCCTGTTTAGGTCTACATTATCTAAACCTTTCAAAGCCACCTCGGGTGTTCCCCAAGCAAGTCATCTCGGTCCCCTGTTATTTATATTAACAATTAATGATGTTGATACTAAAGGGCTGCACAAGCATATCAAAAATGTTTTGCAAGCCATCAGCTCTCATTTCAAACACTGTCTCTCTTGTTCACTCTCATTACAAATCAAATACTTTATTGACGAAAGTTTTTCGAATACATACAAATACTGCGCGACAAGACAATAGAGCAGCAGAACAAAATTGAGGCAGAATAAATCTGAAGTAAAACAAAAGTGAAGTAGAACAAAAATGAAGTAGAAGAACGTTTAAACTTATCGAAATGAAGCATGATTTGTTTTTCTTTTTTGTGCACTTGCGAGGAATGATAACGGTTTCAATTGCAACGCTTTCTAGATCTAAAACACGATAGCCTGATGTTTAGTAATGATTATTTAGAGAAAAAGAAATACTGGAAAAAAAGGAAAAGAACAAAGGAAAAAAGCAATTACGCGTATGTATTTCGCATATGTAGTTTGTATTACATTTGCAGCTTCTTTTCTTACGTAGTTATGAAAACAGTAAACTACTACAAAACAATAATTTCTTCTGCATTTGATTTCGGTTGTAATTTGTAGAAAAAAGGAAAAAGGTTTGAAAAATGTTTATTATATTTATTTGTATGTTGTATGTATGTACATATGTAATTTTATGTTAAAAAAAAAGAAGAAAAACAAAATAAATACACATTTTTCTGATTACTGTTAACAAAATAACTAAAAACTCAACTACGAGAAGGAAAAAACTTAAAAAGAGCAATTATGGTTTAAAAACATTATTTGATTAACACTTTCAGAATTACCGCCCATTGAAGATCTCTTTTCTGTCAGTAAACTTCGAGCATGAGAAAAAACTCGTTCTGAAGCTGCACTTGAAGCAGGAATAGCAAGTATCCTGCAACTTGTTTTATATAGTAAAGGAAATTGATTTTTATTTGTATCCCACCGTTTTAATAGATCAAACTGATCGTAAAAATGTATAACTGAATTTTCATACATCGTCAGTTCTTCGGAGACTCTGTCGAGAGAATTTGTTGAACTTTGTTGAGAAAGAAATCTGCCAAACGATTCGCAATTGCTTTGGGAAATTACTGTACTAGCAGCATCACTCGATTGTTGGTTTTCAACAAATTCAGACATAATTTCCTTTGTTGCTTTTCTAATAGACTCCTTTTCCTCATCTTTGAACTGCAAAAGTTTGTTTGCAGGAGGAAATAAAAAAAAAAGAGCTACTTTATGAAAAACATTTAGTTTTTCTAGTACTAAAGTGTTAAGATAAAATAGAATTTTCTCCTTAAAATTCTTAATTAATAGTATATCACAGTCTTTAATTGCATATTTTCGCAAGAGTTTATCAATATAAACTATCACCAAGTGTAAAGTGGGATACTTTTCGCCCTCAAGTTTTCTGAGAGCTTCTTCAAATAACTCTAACACTTCGATCAAGCAATTTAAATGAGAAATGTTTAGGGTATTTAATCTTTGGAGCTCATTTTTTTCTTGTAATATTTGAGTTATTTCATTCCAATCCAATTATTTTTAATAGAAATAAATACGTAATAGAAAGTATTCCAACGCGTCGGCGAATAACTTTTTAAACTTGTTGAGAGATTAGAGTTGCTTCCACATTTTTTGAAATATTTTACTAGTTTGGAGCTAGCTTTGCAGATTTCAGATATCTCCTCCACTTCATTCATCGATTTTTTTATTGTATTTTGCAGCAAGTGATTGATGCAGAACAAATGATTGTAGCATCAGAAAGCGTTGACCATATTGGAACCTCTGTCAGTTAATAGCAATTTGACTACTTTTGTGTGAACGTTTTGTGCTAAAAATTAATAGAGTTATTTTACAATTAAAATGATACTGTCAATGAACTAACCTGTATTCCTCTCATTATCCATTGCCTTCATTCCCAAGAGTCTGCAGTTAATGCTACCATCCTTTACAAAATGGATAGTCAGAGCTAAATATGACTTTCTCAAAAAATCATCAGTTCACAAGTCCGATGTTAGGCCATATCCAGTGTCAACAATTGTAGAAACTTCACTACTTATTTCCTCTAAATTGGTTCTATACATTGACTCGACATTACGTGAAATTGTCGTTGGATCGGGCATGAAAGTAACGACATCAACATTTGGACCAAATTTAGCTCGCATGGAAACGAAAAATTCCGCGATTTCTTTTAAACCGGTGTCACTTGCGATTTTAAATGGTCTACAATTTATTGCAACCCTTTTTGTAAAAATGTCAACTGAAATTTTTTTGTAACACTGTCCGCACCAATTTTAGGAACTGCAGAATTGTTTTTTTCCTTAGTGTTTATGTAGCATTTATGCTTCACCAAATTTGAAGTGGTTTTCTTATTATGCTTATAAATATTTGCACATTTGCGGCAAACCAAAAAGGATGGTACTTCTTAGCCAGAATCAGTTTCAATACTTGCAAAAATGTCCCATACTTTGCTGCGACCACTTTTTGAACTTATTTTGTATTCACCGGCCAACACTTTTAATTTTATTTCAGTTGCATCGCTTGCAATAGATTCGGTTGTGGACTGCTGTTAACAAGTCATATAATCATTTGAAATGTATCAAAAATATCGAAAACAAATTCACTTTTTAAAATTTACTTACATCTAAAACATCCACCTTCCACCTTATCGTTGCGAGCACTGCGAACTTCATGATATGACATACTACCTACATTCGTTTTTGCAACTTATCATGTTCTACTGCACTCGCTATGCCTGCTGTAGTTTCCCGTTATTTTACTTCACTATCGCTTTTTGTTTTGATATTTTGCTTCACAACAGAACACAAGCACTGTCATCATTGTATTTGAAATTTTTCAAGTGCGGTAGTATTTATCAGTTGATATACATGCTACACTGAAGGACAGTGCTTGGTTTCACCAAAACATTCAAATACAGGTTTTTGCTATCGACACTACACTGAAATATAGTGCTTGAAAGTACTGTACAGTAGTGAAGGTTCAGTTTTAGAAGGATTTGTGCAGCCCTCTCTTGATACCATCGTTAACAATTGTTTTATCTCTATCTATGCTTACGACATCAAAATCTTCCGTCACATATTGTCTCTCTCTGACTGTTCTCTGTTGCAAGATGATCTCAATCGATTTTCCACTTGGTGTCTTCATAATTTTCTTGAGTTAAATGTTAACAAATGTCAAGCTTTAACTTTCACTAGAAAACGTCATACAACTCCTTCTCGTGCATATTTCATGAACGACGAGCCTGTTCCTATTGTGACCGAAATGCGCGATTTAGGCATTATCTATGATAGCGAATTGAACTTTCGCTCTCACATAGATAGCATTATTAGTAAAGCCAATTCGACTTTTGGCTTCATTAAGCGCTGGTCTAAGGAATTTGACGACCCATATGTGGCTAAATCACTCTACACCACATTTGTTCAGCCCCTCCTCAAGTATGCAAGTCCAGTCTGGTCACCATATTATTCTGCGCAAATTGCACGTATAAAATCGGTACAATGTAGGTTCCTTCGGTTCGCGTTACGGGGACTTCCTTGTTCCGACCCTTTCAATTTACCCCATATCATAATTGACTGAAACTTATTAACTTACAACCTCTCATTACACGTCCAGAAGTTTGCGATATAGTTTTTGTCCACCAGCTTTTAAATGGTAACATTGACTCTGAGGCTCTCCTCGAACGCATCTCCTTAAATGTTAATCCACGTAATCTAAGAACTATAACTCTCTTCCGAGTTAATTCCCACCGAACTAATTACGGATACCATGAACCGTTATTTCGAATACTTCGTGAAGCGAACAAATTCCAGTCAATCTTTGACTATCGCCTGAACATACACTCCCTAAAAATTCCCCTTTATTCCCCTCGCTCTCTATTCGCACTCCTAACCTCTAGCAATTAAATTTTTATTAGTTTTATAAGTATTGTATTTAAATTCAATGCTTGTATTAAGTACAATAAAGCTGTTCGGGGTTGACCCGGGCCTAAATTAGCGCATTTTTTCATGGATGCTTTGTGCAAAAAGGGCATTAAGTCTTAATATAACAGTTTCCCCATGGCCAAACAACTGGGAATTCTGACACTAAGCCCGCTTTTGGCTTTCTTTAAAACTATAACTAACTTTAACTCAATTTCCATTTCCATTAACGTAAGCAAAGCCGAATCACTTTTAAAGTTCTCACTTGCTTAAGGTCATGACAGTTCCGATTATCCAAATGATTCAGCCCAGAGGTGTTTGATTCTAATGATTCACATTCAATATTAATTTTAACCGATTATTTTTCTGTGAATAGTTTTTTAATGCATTTTATTTCATACGTTAATGAACAAAATTTGAATTAGTATGCAATAATTTAATTGCAGGAATACAATAGGTTCATTTTCAATTTCACTGTCCGAATGAGATTCATTCACAATTACAAAAAATAAAAAAAATTATTTGGGTTCCCATTCTTTCCTCAACTTCTTTCGAATGTCCTTCATAAGGTTGGTGACAGTTACATCCGTGATCTTTTTGGACGCTCTTTTCCATTTAGCACTAAAATCTTTTACGTCCTTTGCACACTGCTCACTTTTCCTCAATTTAGCTTTGACCAAAGCCCAATACCTTTCAATGGGACGGCACTGTGGAACATTGGGTGGATTTATGTCTTTTGGGACAAAGTCGACATTTTTAGTAACAAGAAAGCTCAACGTCGCATGAGCATAGTGAGCTGAAGCTAAATCTGGCAAAAATAATGTTGAACCCTCGTGTTTGATTAAGAAAGGAATCAACCGTTTTGTTGGGCACTCGTTAATGTACACTTCTCCGTTAATTGTTCCCGTTGTAATAAATGATGAGCTTCTGTGTCCACATTGGCAAATGGCCTGCCAAACGAGATATTTTGACCCGAATTTTTCCATCCCAATCGATTTTGTTGATTGCGAAAGAATCGCAGCTTCAAACGAGTTGTAAAACTGCGCACACGGAAGAGTAGTAAAGTCGGCGTTGACATAAGTTTCGTTATCCAAAACCAAGCACGCTTTCTTGTTGTCGATCAATTCGGGCTCGTATTTTTATGACTTGTTTTTGCTTTTCAATAACTTTTTTGTTTTTTGGTGTTTTAGACCGTAACGTTTTTTAGATCTTTGTACCATTGTTTGATTGGTATTACATTTCCGAGCAACATCTCTTGATGACATAGTCCGGTTTTTTACGATGGTACCACTATTTTCCTGTCCAAATTTTTATCATGGTCTCCACTTTTCTGTTTTCGCTTAACTGTCAACGTCTCCTAATATCGTTTAATAACAGAATCCACTGTACTGCGTGCTATGTTTAAATTTTTTGCGATGAAATGGTTTGGACGCGAAGTATTTTCGAGCCATTTGTCGATGATCTTGTTACGGCGTTCCTCTTGACTCATATTTTATAAATATTTTAAACCGCATCGAACTAAAATCAATAACAAACTGAAACTAGAGAATATACAGGCTAATTTGGGTACAAAATGGGATTGCTATTTTTACGCATTGGAAGTATAGCCCGTATTAAAATTTACAGATTTTATTCGTTTCAGTCCTTAAATAGTAATGCAGTACAATAATTTTGTTTTTAATTGCTACTTTGTTTTTTACCACCGGAACCCATATGCCACAATATTTTCTATCAGTTTGTCCCTTAGATTAGGAGATCTTATAAGTTTAGAAATTTTAGAAACCTTATTCAACTTATTAATCCAATAGATACTATTCGAGATTATTCGCAAATGAGAGCTCAATTATCAAAATCAATTATCAATTATCTCATTAAAAAGTTCTAAAGGGTGCTTTTATTAAGAGATATAAGATTTTATTTAAAAAAAGTAGCGACAGGAAGCTCGAATAAAAAAATCTTTATATGTACATGATTCATGACGTTATGTTTCGGATACAAGGGACACACAACATCGACGAATTAGACAGAATGTCACAGTCGACAACTACAATCCTGAGGTAATAAAAGACTTTTTTCTACTATGGCTCTGCTATCAACACTGTCAACAACACCTCAGTAGAAATAAAAGAAGAATCACTCTTGCCAATCGCTGATTCTTTGGGCTAAGAACTGAGTAGTAAGGCCCATCGACCTAGTCAGAAAACTGCGCATCAGTCGCCTGATATGGCTAGGACATGTGACCGAATGGGCAACAATGTTCCGGAGGAAAAACGCAGTAGAAGAAGACTTCACTTTAGGTGACGCGCACAAGTCTCTACCGACTTGGAGCGCGCAAGTTAGCTAAGGATCGGGCTAACTGGAGAGGGTTGTTAGTTGTAAGTAAGTACGAAAAATATATTAACGCTACAAAGTGAGAAGCACTTCCGCTAAACTAATATACATCGGTTTAAAGTAACACAACTAAAAACAACAATTCAAAATAACCAACAACATTTGTTGAGTGATTTATTTGACATTGCATCAAATAACATTTAAAGTGGAAAAATAATTTTTTTGGGCTTAGGTTAGTCCTTAACATAAGATTTAACACTGCTAACCGAATTTCGGGACTTTTACTCTAATGGTTATCAGTAGAGTCTGTTCCAGCGGCAAAGGGATACCATTCTACTTGTCAACTATTATAACGTCATTTTCATCAACGATCTCTTGTCTGCTACTTCTAATCCAATATATTCCTTTGCTGATGACAATACTCTCTGCTTTTCATATTCGTTTCCGGACTCACGGCCCTGCCTTCGGCTGTAGAACGGAAACAGCAGCGTATGCTAAGCTCTTACATCGTCGAAACAGACAAACTTTCCATTCTCGGTATGTGTGTCAGTGACAGTTTACGTTGGAATGGCCACATATTCGATGTCGTCAAAGATGCTGCGAAATGTTTAGGTTTTCTCAAGCGATGTAAGAAATACTTCAACCCCTCTGATCTGGCCTCAATATATAAGGTATTTATTTTAGTACAACGGCCACATCTGGTCGGGTGTTCCCAAAACATCTCTGCACCTGCTAGATAGGATTCAAACCCGTGCGATAAAACTCATAGGTCATACTAGTATCACTCAAACACTGGACACCCACGAATACCGACGTAATGTCTTGTGTCTCACTCTGTTTTATCGCTATTTCCACCATCAGCGCTCCACTGAAATCGCCAGTAGCATTCCGCCCCTTCAAACTTTTAACCGTAACACCCGTCTCGCTATGAATGCTCATCAGTATACCCTCAAGCCTGCTTTCGAACGTACTCTAAAATATCGTAATTCGTTCCTAAGCCGTACAACTCGCTTATGGAATGCCCTGCCTAGCTCTTTATTCCCTAATCATTATTACCTTCAAACATTTAAAACCAGCGTTCACCGGTACCTCTCTTTCCATACTCCCTGATTTTCCTTCGCCCGCGCTGTGTGCAAACATTTTAAGGGTACATAAATCCCTTGAGCGCGCGCAAATTATACAAAAAAAACTATTAAAACCTTAGATATAATTACTCGCGATGTTAAATGTTAAAATATATATTTTATAATAACTTTTTACTGAATTTAGTAATTATAAGCCGGAAAATGATACTGAAATAATGTAAACACATACATAACATACTTAATACATAAAGATAATAATTAAACCAATAGTTGTTTTCCCTTTATATATTGGACAAACTTTTTGATTATGTTTGGTATGATATCGTCTTTGTCACAGTTTTGGTTGCTACAAATTTATGTTTTTTAAACATAGAAGTGGAACGCATACACTAAAAGAAGATTCTACGCGTCACTTTACTCGATGCCAATGAATACGTTAAAGTAGTTAACTTTGATTAAACACAATTTTCTATAAAGACAAATGTTAGACGATTGCTTATTACCCCCAAGTGTGTTTTTTTGTCCTTGCTTAAACAGGTGTAAAAACAAAATACTTTGCAATACTGCATCTGACCAGAAATTATGAAAATTAGCTCCCAATTGATGAAAATCACGCAATTGCAGCCGCTTTACTCTTTCAGAAGATTATCACAACGAAAATTTTGTGGGGTTATATATCCTGATGCTAATACTCGTATATTTTGAAATTTAAAAGAAGTAAAAGTACTTTAATTTTACCTCTAATCTAAACGATGGAGATGGTCAAATATACAAAAACGGCAAAATTCTTACAGAAGATTCTTTCGCCGATGCATGTGATAAATTAGTTGTGGTTAATGCCTATGGAGTTTAGAAAGGCCGCTTCTCTGTCGGCTATCTGCTATTCTCATATTAAAAATCTGTGTATGTCTTAAAGTTTTTGCACCAGGGAGGGTTTATTGCACTTAAATAAAAAATACAAAACATTCATGGCAAACATACATAAATCATGACACTCCAGTTTTAAAACAGAAAAAAAAAATAATTCACTAAATTGATAAAATGATCGCAAATTATTGATAAAAAAGGAAAAAACTGAATTCGTGTCTACGAGATTTGTCAAAGAAAGAAGTTCAGAATGTTTTTCTTGCGATATTTTTGTTTTTAATTGAAAAATGTTATGTTGCTTTCTCAAAACCAATGTGCAAATAAATCTAGTATGTATTGTGATAACCACTTAAATGTGAGCAGCGACATCTAGCAGAAAATGTCGATACTGGAATAACAAAGTCTCGACTGGAGAGTGGAATCGAATTTTCTAGCAAATTGGAAATTGTATGGGACGCTGGATGGCGAGGATTGTTCTCGAAGCATGTCATTCGAGTATAAATACCAGCATCCCCAAGGTATATAAATCAGTTCTAAAGTGTAATTTGAAGTGTTAATTAGGAGAAGTGATTAAGTGGTTTAATTAAAAGATAAGAAAAGTATAAGTGGTTGAGAAATTGGATTGTACTGAGAGAAAGAATTAAATAGTGAATTGTAACTGTACTGAATAAAGGGATTTGTATTGAAAAGAATAAGTTCTATTATTTGTACCCACACAAACATTTTACATTGGTGTCGGAAGTGGGATAGGACTTATTGTGTGTAAAAAAAAAAAAAAGTGTTTTCTGACTATTTGAAAAAGCTAGAATGGGTCGAAAACTATTGCAGTTGACCCTCGTCCAACTCAAATTCGAGTTGAACAAGAGAAGCCTCAGCGCCAGTGGAGGAAAAGTGACCTGGTGATCAGACTTCAGGAGGCTTTGAACAACGAGGGTCATGATCCTGATGCATATTCCTTTGATGTTGACGAGGATGAACAGACAAGAACCGGCAGTGACATGTCTGCGATGATGCAACTCCTCTTATTAAAAATGGACGAACAAAACAAACGAACAGTCTCGAACAAAAAATGGACGAACAGAAGAAAAATTTGGACGGTCTTCAACAGAAAATGGATGAACAAAAGAATAATCTGGAAGAACAAAAGAATAGTCTCGAGCAAAAGCTGGATGAACAAAAGAATAGTCTCGAACAAAAGTTGGATGAACAAAAGAATAGTCTAGAACAAAAACTGGAAGAACAAAATAACACTCTCCAGCAAAAATTCGAAGAAATCGATGACAAATTTGAAAGAATAGAGAAGAACGTTGATGACAAATTTGATAGAATAGAGAAGAAGGATGATGACAAATTTGATACAATAGAGAAGAATGTTGGCGAAAAATTCGAAGAAATGGACAGCAAAGTTCAGCAACTGGCAAAAGAGCTCGACACAGTGCGAAAACAGAAACTGCGAGAATGTTCTTTAAGCGGTCCAAGGAGAAAAGATTTGAAGCCTCCTACATTCGATGGCCAGACCTCATGGTCTACTTATAAGAAGCAGTTTGAAATGGCTGCCTGTGCAAACGACTGGGACAATGAGGAAAAGTGCTTTGCCCTAACAATGGCCTTGCACGGTCCTGCAGCAGAATTGTTGCAAACAGTAGACATCGAAAAGCATAAAGATTATGTGACTTTAGTACAGGCTATAGAGAAACGGTTTGGGGATAGCCACATGCAGGAGGTCTACAAGGTCCAATTGCAAAGCCGAACGCAGCAAAGAGGAGAAACACTGCAGCAGCTCCAAGCAGACGTGAGTAGACTCGCACATTTGTCATACCCCACCGCAGGCCAGGAAATTATCGACGAAATGGCAAAAGATGCATTTATCAGGGGAATTGCAGATTTGAAGCTACAGTCAGCAGTAAGGATGGCCGGGAAAAGAACCCTTGCTGAAGCACTTGCCTTCGCTCTGGCGATGGAAGCAGCCAATCAGGCTTCCAGGGGAACACATTTGATCAGGCAAGTAACATCTATCGAATGCTCCTGCACAAGAATTAGTGCCGAGGAACGAGATACTCGACGGGATAGACGGATAATGCGCTGCTGGAATTGCAATAAAATAGGACACCTTCAAAGGCAGTGTAAAGAACCGGTGCGACGAAAAGTCTGCCCTCACTGTGGTGGCAAGCCAATAGAGGAAGAAACCAGCAGAAACAGCTATCAAGAAGCCATCAGTCGGGAAATGCTTAAGCACCAACTTCGCGGGGCAGAAGTTGGTAGCAGGAGTCGACGGCCCCAGGACCATCATCCAAGTCTCGCTGGCAAAACGATGCAACGAAAGCCTTCTAGTAGAAGTAGTCAGTGGCAAAGAAAAATGGATGGCAACAGTAGACACCGGTGCCACGGCCTCAATCATCAGGAGGAATCTTGTGCAGAAGTCTTGGCTGCATAACACTAGCAGTTGCAGCTTGCGAACAGCTACAGGAGCAACGATTAAGGTATATGGTGAAATCCGCATAAAAATCCAATTGGCCGGAATAACATTCACTCACGCGTTTCTGGTAGCTGACATATGTGACGAGTGCATCATTGGTACAGACTTCATGAGAGAACATGGACTTGTAGTCGACTTGGGGGCACAAACCCTGAAATACGGAAACATGGAGATACCAATGATATACGGAAACGCCAATACCTCAGTCTCGTCTCAAATGTCGTCATCTGCAGCAATCAGAGTCTAGAGCCTTCGTCAGAAGCAATTTTGTGGGCAAAAGTGGAAGGTGGTCCTGGTAGCCACCGATTCTATTTGTTGGAGCCAGAAAAGAAAAGAGACTTCATGGTGGGAAAGACCTTAGTGGAGCCAAAGAACAACATGGTCCCTGTAAGGATTCTAAATCCAAAGACATTCAGTGTAAAGGTGAAAAAGGGGGAGATAGTGGGAAAATGCGTACCTGTTGAGGCTATATCGACCACAACGGAAAAAAAGGGTGCAAAACCGGTCACAACAGCTCAGAGCATAAAAATCAACAATAAAATTCTCAGCCTCTGTAATCTGGACGAAGATCAGCGAATCCTGGCAGAAAAACTAATCGGTGAGTACGCTGATATATTTGCTACACAAGACGGAGAATATGGACGTACGCATATTGTTCAACACCACATTGACACCGGAGACGCTCGACCAATCCGTCAACCTGCAAGGCGTCTTCCATTGGCAAAGCAAACAGAAGTTGCCGAAATGATGTCGAAGATGAAAGCTGAGGGAGTGATTGAAGAATCGCAAAGTCCGTGGGCATCTCCAGTGGTCCTCGTGAAGAAGAAAGATGGCAGCACGAGATTTTGTGTAGACTACCGACGTCTCAATGATGTCACTAAAAAGGACAGCTACCCACTTCCGAGAATCGATGACACTTTGGATATGCTTTCTGGAGCGAAATGGTTTTCAACACTTGACTTGAAGAGCGGTTACTGGCAGGTAGAGATAAATCGTGCGGATCGTGAGAAAACTGCCTTCACTACAGGAAGCGGTCTTTGGCAGTTTGCAGTGATGCCGTTTGGACTGTGCAACGCTCCGGCCACCTTCGAGCGACTAATGGAACGAACATTGCAAGGACTCACCTGGAAAACCTGCCTAGTATATTTGGACGACGTTATCGTCATAGGTAAGACGTACGAGGAGCACCGCGAAAATCTAAAAGAAGTGTTTGAGAGGCTACGAAGTGCTCATTTAAAGCTCAACCCAGAAAAGTGTGCCTTGTTTCGTCCGGAAGTAAAATATCTGGGTCACATTATATCAGCGGAAGGAGTAAGAACGGATCCTGACAAAATCGAAGCCGTGAAAAGTTGGCCTTCTCCAAAAGATAAACACCAACTGAGAAGCTTCTTGGGCCTCGCCACGTATTACAGAAGGTTCGTAAAGGATTTTGCTGGCATTGCAAAGAGCCTGCATCAACTTACGGAAAATGGCCGACAGTTCAGGTGGTCTGAAGAATGCGAAAAAGCATTTCAAGAACTGAAGCGACAGCTGTGCAATGCCCCCATCTTGGGTTACCCCACGCCCGGAAAAATGTTCATCGTGGACGCAGACGCTAGCAATGTGTTGGGGTCGGAGCTGTGATCTCCCAAGTTCATGACGGTCAAGAGAAAGTACTCGCATATTACAGCAAAGTACTCTCCAGACCTGAACGGAACTACTGTGTAACCCGGCGCGAGCTTCTGGCTTTAATTCTGGCTACGAAGCATTTCCATAAGTACCTCTACGGACAAAAGTTCATTCTCCGGACAGACCACGCAGCTCTGAAATGGCTACTCCAATTTAAGAACCCTGAAGGCCAAGTTGCAAGATGGATCGAGCAGTTGCAGGGCTACGACTTTGAAGTGCAACACCGCAAGGGAACACTCCACTCAAATGCTGATGCTCTCTCTCGTCGACCGTGCGGAGTAAAATGCGAACACTGCAATCGTAAAGAAGCAAAAGAACAGGCAACTATCCAAATGATCAGGACTGAGCCAATAGAGGGTTGGAGTATAGACGAAATCCGTTCCTCCCAACAGGCAGACAATGACGTCGAACCAATATTGGCCTGGAAGGAACACGAGGAAAGACCAAGCTGGCAGCAGATATCAGATCGGAGCCAAACTCTGAAGGCATACTGGGCACAGTGGGACTCGCTTTTTGTGCAAGATGGATTGCTGAAAAGAAAATGGGAAAGTGCAGATGGGACAACATCTCGTATGCAGCTAATTGTGCCACGGTCCAGAGTCAACCAAGTGCTCCATGAAATACATGACGGAATCTCAGGAGGCCATTTGGGAATAAACAAGACGTTGGAAAAGGTAAGGGCACGTTTCTATTGGCTAAGCGCTAAACAAGATGTCGAGAATTGGTGCAAAAAGTGCATAAGATGTGCAGCTACCAAGGGTCCAAAAGTAAAGCCACATGGACAAATGCAACAATACAATATCGGAGCACCTTTCGAACGAATAGCAATCGACATCGCTGGGCCGTTTCCCGAAACCTTTAATGGAAACCGGTATACTCTCGTAGTCATGGATTACTTCAGTAAGTGGCCGGAAGTGTTTGCCATCCCAAATCAAGAGGCTAAGACCGTAGCCGAACAGATAGTCAACAACTGGGTGAGCAGATTTGGGGTCCCAATGGAGCTGCACTCTGATCAAGGGCGAAACTTTGAATCAAAAGTCTTCCAGGAAATATGCCCATATTTGGGAATAAGAAAGACAAGGACAACGCCACTACACCCTCAATCTGATGGAATGGTCGAGCGATTCAATCGGACCTTGAATGAGCATCTATCTAAGGTTGTCAGCAACTGCCAGCGGGATTGGGATCGACACATACGCCTCTTCTTAATGGCCTACCGAAACGCGGTCCATAGCTCAACAGGGCACACACCATCCGAGATCTTATTTGGTCAAACAATTCGGTTGCCAAGTGAAGCAAAATTCGGATCCCCACCGACGGAGCCCAAAGAGGTGAACGAGTACGTGAATGACTTACGCAGCAGGATTCGTAAATTTCATTAACACACCAGAGAAAAGATGAAGCTAGCAAGCAGCCGCATGAAAACTAGGTACGATATCAAGGCGAAATCTTCCGGTTTCAACGAAGGAGATCTGGTTTGGCTGTATAATCCTCAGCGTAAGAAAGGCAAATCACCAAAATTGCAACAGGACTGGGAAGGTCCATACAAGGTGATAACCTGCAATAATGACATTGTCTACCGGATCCAGCGTGGGGATCGAGGAAAATTGTAAGTGGTCCATTTGGATAGAATGTGTCATTTCAACGGGATGCTGAATGACGAAGTTGTTCGGGACGAACAACTGTAGGGACGGAGCAATGTGATAACCACTTAAATGTGAGCAGCGACATTTAGCAGAAAATGTCGATACTGGAATAACAAAGTCTCGACTGGAGAGTGGAATCGAATTTTCTAGCAAATTGGAAATTGTATGGGACGCTGGATGGCGAGGATTGTTCTCGAAGCATGTCATTCGAGTATAAATACCAGCATCCCCAAGGTATGCAAATCAGTTCTAAAGTGTAATTTGAAGTGTTAATTAGGAGAAGTGATTTTTTTTATTTTTTTTTTTATTTTTTTTTATAATTTACGCGCGCCTAAGGGGTTAGATACCCTTTTACTGTTGCCAGGGCGCGGGCGGAAAGCTAGAAGGAGGAGAAAGGAAAATTGTTTTTGTAGTGGTTTGAAACTCAGGTGTGTTTGGTTAAGTGGTTAAGTAAAAGATAAGAAAAGTATAAGTGGTTGAGAAATTGGATTGTACTGAGAGAAAGAATTAAATAGTGAATTGTAACTGTACTGAATAAAGGGATTTGTATTGAAAAGAATAAGTTCTATTATTTGTACCCACACAAACATTTTACAGTATTATAAATAATAATAAATTTTATCAAAAGATCAAAACACAAACATTTGACCCATTGGAAAAGTGCAACTCCATTTTGCGTCAGTTTTGTTTAGATTGGCTGTAGTCGCAGCATGTCGAACAATTTTAAAATTAACCATTACTAGAGGTCTAAACCAATCACAAGTTTTGTGATTAGGATCCTTATTGCTGACTGCCGCCAATATGTAATGATAAGAGAAAACAGGTGTCGCCTGCAAGGCGGCTTCCTGTCTTCACTACTATGGTGTATATTGGCGGTTCATTGCTTAACGCTCTAAATAATTCTGACATCTGTGCTCAGGTAAATGCGGTTTTTAAAAAAAAAAAGAACTTAACACTCATGAGGGTATTACTACTCTTAAAATGCCGGAGCACGTGTTAAGTTTTTTGGAAAATTGGACAGAAAGAGGAAGAAAGATGTTTGGGCTCAGTGGTTATTTCAATATTTAATGGGGAGACTAAATTATTAGTGTAAATTGTTGTTGTATTTTAAGCAACCATTCATCTCACGATATTTTAGTTACCTGAAAAAAAGAACGTCTTTCGGGCACAGCTGGTATGAAAACCCGAACCGTCCGATTGGGAAGCCAATACACTACCACTTGAGCCACGGCCACCCACAACAGCGCAGAGCACGACCTCTGTGAGTGTCCTGTCTATGCTTTCTTCTGGCTACAGACACTCGGCGCTGATGTGAAGAGTGCTGGTGCTATAGGCACTTTATCACTGAAGCGCTTACTTATTTTTCTGCAAAAGACTGAGGAATTTCAGTAAATATTTCAAGGATTTCATATAAGGAATGGACTCTGTTCCGAGTCATGCAAAAAATTGTGACGTTGGCAGAAAACACTTTGCAAAAATATATTTTCGGAAATACTTGTATACTTGATATATACTTATTATCAAATTTAAACCTACAGAGGATATTGAACATGATCATGAACGTTTATATCTCTCTAAATTAATTATAAATTAGCATAAAGAAGGAAACGTAGGCGAAGAAACTAAATTCTCAGTTTTTTTTATTATTACAATTTTATTTTCAAAGGATCGATAAAAATAAATTTGTAAAGTACGGGATTTTATGCCGGGGTACTATGCCCATGTGGCGATTGTCAACAGCGCGAGGTGTATCGAGTTCCCATGTGGTCCTCCATCTAGGTACTTACCGCGCCCAACACTGCTTGATTTCGGTAATCTAGGGGGAACCGATGCAGTTCAGTTCAGTTTATATGCACTTTTATTTTTCGAATTCATTTACACTTACAAGCTAGATAAAAATATGCGTAAAAATTAGCTTAAATAACTTACAAATAATCTTATTCTAACTTACTGGCACTCTAATTTAAACATAATACTTAATCTACTCGTATGTCTTTCGACTTTCTTACAGTCTATTTTTATTTTTGTTTTTACATTTATTAAAACCAAAAAGTAAGAATATAAATTTTTAGTTGACTTTTTGTTATTCTATAAAACTTAAAACTAAACCTATAAACTACCTAAAACTAAATCTTAACTTACTGAATCCTATACTCCTATATATATAATAAAATTATCATTAATTATTTTAGAGATAGTTACCCACCTCTGTTCTAATATATACTCGTATATTATTATTGGTGCTGCCGAGTAACATCCCTCATGCCGCGACTCCCTATCGCCTTACTGAACCGAAGACGCTCCGCACTGCCATGTGCGACGTCTCTGTAGTAGTTGTGTCGCCTGTCCGCAGATGTTCGAGCGACGTGGAAGATTAGCGACATCACTAATCTGTCCTGGGTCAGACCTTTCATATCCAGGTAGAGGAACGCTTATGGAGGAACAAAGCCTCTTTCATGATACGTGTAATTGGGGTAGTAAGCCCAGGAGATCAGTTTGTTCGACGAGGTCATTGATCTTGCAATGTGCCTTCGAGTCAACTTAATAACAAAATTGCCCACTATTATTAGGTTCGTCCTATTGTACAAGACCTCATTATGATAGAATTTTATGCATTCAAAATCTGGTGTTCTGTATAAGCGAAGACAAGTCCTAAGGCAAGCCCTCTCAAACACTCGAATCTTTTCCAATAAACTTGCTCTCACGTTGAACCACATGGGACATCCAAATACAAGCATAGGCCTGATAAGGGCCATATAGCAGATCACCTTTACCCTTGCATCGAGTTGGCTGTTATAAAACAGTCTCTTTGTAAGGGCAAAAGCACCCTTTGCTCTGGCCTGAGTAACATCTATATGTTTGTTAAAATACAAATATTGATCTAGCCAGATCCCAAAGTATCTGACTACATTTCGACAAGCTGCCCGTGCTATCCGACGATCGAGAACTTTCGCCAATTCTTTCTGGTATCCCTAGAGGCCCAGACAAAAACGTCCTGAACAGAATGGTTTCCGACTTCTGAAAATTGATTTTCAGCTTCCAGTCATCGCAATATCGTTTAATTTTATCGAAGTCACGTTGCAAGAGTATCCGAATGACCCGAATCTTTGGACCGATTAAGTCGTCTGAGTACGCTATGGCATGGTGAAGTGAACATATCAGATCACTTGTATAAATGTTGAATAGGATCGGCGAATTTACCGCACCTTGTTGCAGACGGTTTTTAATGCTAAATGTTCCAGCAGAAGTCACATCACCATTCTTCACGATGAACTGCCTACTGGAGAGCATATCAAAAAGAATATGGTTTACTAATCCCAACCTGTCCAGCTTGAAAAACAGTCCCTCTAACCATACGGTATCGAAGGCTTTTTCCAAGTCAATCAGGCAGACACCAGTGCACTGGTTCTTGCCTTTGTTCCATTGGATATCAGAAACCAGTATAGACGCGGCATGAATGCCATCATGCCCCGCCTTGAAACTGATGTTTGGAAGGAGACAGATCGACCGGAGATTCGCCGGATTGGATATGTCTTTATCCCTTTTGGGGATGGGGTGTATCACCGCAATTTTCCAATGTGCTGGATAATGGGCGTTATTCATTGCATTATTAAACAGGGTGGCAAGAACAGGAAGTTGTCATCCTCAACGGCCTCATTTGGATCGATGCCTGCTGCTAAAAGTATTTGTTCGCTGTCTGTCGTTCGGACGATTTTAAGATACGAAAAGGTTGTTCGGGTTGTTGGTGTTTATAGCCCGAATTTTGTTGTTCCAATACAAATTTACAGAATTTCTGTTATTTTCTTTTATTAATGTTTGGACGTTTTTGATCGATGACTTCAATGTCATGATCTCCGGGTTATGTCTGTCAGTAAACTGTCTGCACAAGGTTTTTAGTCTTGACAGAAGTCTATTTTTATGTTGGTGCAGTGTGTCAATGGTTGCGTTACGGAATAAGTCTTCGTTGTCAGTACGTTGATACCAAGGTATCGTGTTGTCGATTGTTCACTTAATTGTCTCGTCCATTAGTTTTAGATACCTGCCAATCTCCTCGTTTGACAGATTTCTATTGGATGGTAGGTAGAAAGAGTTCGAGGAGAGTGCTCTCGTCATTGTTCTGGAGAAGTGTGTCCAACGCACCATACTGTAGTTGTAGGAATGCCTTTGAACAAACTTATTTCGATACTGAGACCGCAATGGTCACTGTCATACAACAAGTGCGTAGACAGTTTATAGTATGTTGGATAGTGCCTGTCAGGTATATTCATGTGTCGAACAGCAGGAGATCCAAATAGGACACGTGCCTGGGAAACGGCGGACTATCCGTCGCGTTAAGGCCGAGTCAATACATTTTACTGTCAATTGAACAGTAGGTTCCCTCTAGTATTTGGTGTATTATTTCCCAATCTCTATGTTTGGCGTTGAAATCTCCGCCGATAATAAAGTAATTCTCCTCCAATTCCAGTCTTAGAAATCGAAAAAGTGTCTCGAGCTCTATTTGACGAATGTGGGAGGAACTCGATAATTTGCGGTGTGTCCCGTGTTCCTACATAACGCACAAAAGAGTTGGCTCTTTTCTGACGCTCAGCCCTTACCTAGAGCGCATTCTTCGGATTTGTGGTTCTTGTGGTTCCATTAAACAAGAAATTTTTAAGTGTTCGGTAGCCGAAGTGGCAAACACTCGGATGACATTCATACTTGGTGTGACGATCCCGAGGCCTGGGTTCGATTCCCATCGATAGACAAATTGTTTTTATTTTTAATTTTTATTGAAATAGTAACAAGTGAAGTGTAAAACGAAAAAAAAATCACGTGATGGAGTGTGGTCCGCTATACCAATAGCGGGATCTGCTGACAAATCAGGTGAGGCGTCTAGTAGTTCGAGCCAAACACCAAAAACTAAAAGAAGGAAGAAAATAAAGCCAATTTCTAACTTGGTAGAACGTCCCTCCCGACAAGCTTCCACTGAAATGCTGCCTAGAGGAGTTCGGGAAGGGGCGCACTCGACGTCTTCAATGACAGGAAATAATCATCCATTGCAAGTTACTGACAACAACCAGTATATCTCCGATGGTGGTGAGTTCTCTCTGAGAAAGAACATCTTCGCTTCCTTGGCTCCAACCGAATCGGAAGATGAAGAGGAAGAAATGGTGTCTCTAAGTAGCAACATAAAAATGCTACAGCAAAGAGTTCTTGCCATAAAGGAAATGCAAATGCTCAGAAGGAAGAGGGAAGAGCTAGTGCAATCTCAACAGCAACAGCAGACTCAGCTAGCTCAAAAGCAGCATCAACCCCAAACAAAAACAATAACACAAGTGTTACAACAACACCAACAAAAACTAAATAAACACCAGCAGCAACAACAAGAGCAGCCACAACAGCGGCAACAGAAAAAACATCAGCAATCACAACAACAGCGGCAGCTACAAAATCAGCAGCAGCCACTAAAACGGCAGCAGCCACAACAGCAGCAGAAACAACAATAACAGCAGCAAAAACAACAACATCAACAGAAACAACAAAGGGTTCCACACATAAATACATTCAAGATAGGAAATAATTTTTATATTAGAAGACTTAGCATAGATAGGCATGCGATCCACTGTAACACCACAGCCAGAGCCAAAGGGAGAAGCGGCAACTGCCGATTTTCCTAGTCCAGCTAAGTCCCACCAGCAATCTGGATGGTCTAAGGAGTATTAAAGTCCTAGACAGATCGACCGGAGATTCGCCGGATTGGTTATGTCTTTATCCCTTTTGGGGATGGGGTGTATCACCGCAATTTTCCAATGTGCTGGATAATGGGCGTTATTCATTGCATTCTTAAACAGGGTGGCAAGAACAGGAAGTTGTCATCCTCAACGGCCTCATTTGGATCGATGCCTGCTGCTAAAAGTATTTGTTCGCTGTCTGTCGTTCGGACGATTTTAAGATACGAAAAGGTTGTTCGGGTTGTTGGTGTTTATAGCCCGAATTTTGTTGTTCCAATACAAATTTACAGAATTTCTGTTATTTTCTTTTATTAATGTTTGGACGTTTTTGATCGATGACTTCAATGTCATGATCTCCGGGTTATGTCTGTCAGTAAACTGTCTGCACAAGGTTTTTAGTCTTGACAGAAGTCTATTTTTATGTTGGTGCAGTGTGTCAATGGTTGCGTTACGGAATAAGTCTTCGTTGTCAGTACGTTGATACCAAGGTATCGTGTTGTCGATTGTTCACTTAATTGTCTCGTCCATTAGTTTTAGATACCTGCCAATCTCCTCGTTTGACAGATTTCTATTGGATGGTAGGTAGAAAGAGTTCGAGGAGAGTGCTCTCGTCATTGTTCTGGAGAAGTGTGTCCAACGCACCATACTGTAGTTGTAGGAATGCCTTTGAACAAACTTATTTCGATACTGAGACCGCAATGGTCACTGTCATACAACAAGTGCGTAGACAGTTTATAGTATGTTGGATAGTGCCTGTCAGGTATATTCATGTGTCGAACAGCAGGAGATCCAAATAGGACACGTGCCTGGGAAACGGCGCACTATCCGTCGCGTTAAGGCCGAGTCAATACATTTTACTGTCAATTGAACAGTAGGTTCCCTCTAGTATTTGGTGTATTATTTCCCAATCTCTATGTTTGGCGTTGAAATCTCCGCCGATAATAAAGTAATTCTCCTCCAATTCCAGTCTTAGAAATCGAAAAAGTGTCTCGAGCTCTATTTGACGAATGTGGGAGGAACTCGATAATTTGCGGTGTGTCCCGTGTTCCTACATAACGCACAAAAGAGTTGGCTCTTTTCTGACGCTCAGCCCTTACCTAGAGCGCATTCTTCGGATTTGTGGTTCTTGTGGTTCCATTAAACAAGAAATTTTTAAGTGTTCGGTAGCCGAAGTGGCAAACACTCGGATGACATTCATACTTGGTGTGACGATCCCGAGGCCTGGGTTCGATTCCCATCGATAGACAAATTGTTTTTATTTTTAATTTTTATTGAAATAGTAACAAGTGAAGTGTAAAACAAAAAAAAAATCACGTGATGGAGTGTGGAGAGCGGTCCGCTATACCAATAGCGGGATCTGCTGACAAATCAGGTGAGGCGTCTAGTAGTTCGAGCCAAACACCAAAAACTAAAAGAAGGAAGAAAATAAAGCCAATTTCTAACTTGGTAGAACGTCCCTCCCGACAAGCTTCCACTGAAATGCTGCCTAGAGGAGTTCGGGAAGGGGCGCACTCGACGTCTTCAATGACAGGAAATAATCATCCATTGCAAGTTACTGACAACAACCAGTATATCTCCGATGGTGGTGAGTTCTCTCTGAGAAAGAACATCTTCGCTTCCTTGGCTCCAACCGAATCGGAAGATGAAGAGGAAGAAATGGTGTCTCTAAGTAGCAACATAAAAATGCTACAGCAAAGAGTTCTTGCCATAAAGGAAATGCAAATGCTCAGAAGGAAGAGGGAAGAGCTAGTGCAATCTCAACAGCAACAGCAGACTCAGCTAGCTCAAAAGCAGCATCAACCCCAAACAAAAACAATAACACAAGTGTTACAACAACACCAACAAAAACTAAATAAACACCAGCAGCAACAACAAGAGCAGCCACAACAGCGGCAACAGAAAAAACATCAGCAATCACAACAACAGCGGCAGCTACAAAATCAGCAGCAGCCACTAAAACGGCAGCAGCCACAACAGCAGCAGAAACAACAATAACAGCAGCAAAAACAACAACATCAACAGAAACAACAAAGGGTTCCACACATAAATACATTCAAGATAGGAAATAATTTTTATATTAGAAGACTTAGCATAGATAGGCATGCGATCCACTGTAACACCACAGCCAGAGCCAAAGGGAGAAGCGGCAACTGCCGATTTTCCTAGTCCAGCTAAGTCCCACCAGCAATCTGGATGGTCTAAGGAGTATTAAAGTCCTAGACTACCAGGTTGTCCATTGGGAAAAATTAAAGAGGAGCGAAAACATTTTACAATGTGTTCCCTGCCAAACGTTCGGGCACGCCGTGTCGAACTGCGTTCGCCGCCTCGATGCGTGAAGTGCGGAAAGAACCACAAGTCCGAGGAATGCGCTCTTGGTAAGGACAGAGCGTCTGAAAAAAGCCAACTCTCTTGTGCTTTATGTAGGAACACGGGACACGCCGCAAATTATTGGGCCCCAGCGCCCAGAGCACCGGAACCAATACCTGAAATGCTAGCTATCTTGCTCTCTATCCAGGGACAGATGACTCAGCTACAACGTCATTTAACTGAACAGACCGCACGGATGGATCAAGTATACGCGCTGCTGCCTGGCCTAACGCACCTTTTGCCGTAATGGGTTCGTACGTGGCGGAGCAAACCCTGAAGGTCCTTGTTGTGAATGTGAATTCACTGATAAGGTTCGAACGACGAGCCGCACTATTTAAGTTGCTTAAAGACCAAGCCCCTGATGTGCTTTTGGTTAGCGAAACTAAGCTTACCAAGAGACACAAAATGAGGCACAGAAGATACAAAATAGTACGGAGAAACCGACCCAACTCCATCCAGGGAGGTGGCGTTGCGATTTTCGTACGAAAAGGTATACGCTTTAAAAGAGTATACAGTCGTGTAGTACGTAGGTTCCAGGTGCTGGAAGCATGCATCTCCGTAGTGGAAAGCGGTTGTACATGGTGTCTGTCTATGCACCTAAGGCTACTCAATCCACCTTATTTATCTCGGAGCTCGAGACACTTTTTCGATTTCTGAGGCTAGAATTGGAAGACAACTATTTTATTATCGGCGGAGATTTCAACGCCAAACATAGTGATTGGGGAAATAATATACCAAATACTAGAGGGAACCTACTATTCAATTGGTGAATATAGATGTTGCTGTGGATAGAGCCAAAGGTGCTTTTGCCCTTACAAAGAGACTGTTTTATAATAGGCAATTCGATGCGAGGGTGAAAGTAATCTGCTACATGGCCCTTATCAGGCACATGCTTATATTTGGATGTCCCGTGTGGTTCAACGTGAGAGCAAGTTTATTAGAAAAGATTCGGGTGTTTGAGAGGACTGGTCTTAGGACTTGTCTTCGCCTATACAGAACACCAGAGTCTGAGTACATAAAATTCTATCCTAATGAGGTATTTCGTCATTAAGTTGACTAGAAGGCACGTTGCAAGAGCAATGACCTCATCGAACAACCTGATCTCCGGGGCTTACTACCCCAATTATATGTATCACGAGAGTTCGTTTTGACGGCTTTATTCCGTCGCACATGGCAGTGCGGAGCATCTCCGGTTCAGTAGGGCGGTAGGGAGTCGCGACATGAGAGATGTTGCTCGGCAGCACCAACACTTTTGGTGTGTTGTTGAAGGGGAGGATGTTTCGTTGTCGAACTCCTCCAGTGATAGTTAGCTTCATGTGAAGCAAGTTGGGCCAGCCTAATTTTTTTTAGCCATGGCCGGCTTACATAGTTTTAGGTAGGTTTAAATTAGTTTTTAAGCAAAAAAAAATATAAAAACAGAAAAAAACATAAATAAAAATAAAAAATGAAAAAAAAACCAAATATATATATGTATATACATATATGTATATATATAGTATGTATATATATATATGAATGTACGTATGATGTAAGTAGGTTAAGATTTAGTTTTTAAGTAGTTTATAGGTTTAATTTTAATTTTTATAGATAAAAAAGTCCAGACACAAAGTTTTTTTAATTAAAATTCATTTTCTTAGTTTCAATAAATGTAAAAATAAAAATAAAATTAGACTGTAAGATTCGTCGAAAGACATAGTTTAAGTGTTAGGTTTAACTTAGAGTGCCCGCATGGGGCCAGTAAGTTAGAATAAGATTATTTGTAAGTTATTTAAGCTAATTTTAAGCGTTTTTTGTTTAGCATTTAAGAGTAATCTAAGTACAATATATAAATAAAAATGCATAAAAACTGAACTGAAAAACATTGTAAAATGTTTTCGCACCTCTTTGATTTTTCCCAATTTACAACCTGGTAGTCTAGGACTTTTATATCCCTTAGACCATTCAGTTTGCTGGTGGGACTTAGCCAGGAAAAACGGTAGCTTCCGCTTTTCCACGAATTTAAGCCCTTCGCACTCCTTCTCTTTCAGCAGTGCAAGGAGCTCCTCTACCCCTCAGCATCATTGTTTGCAGCTTGCCCCCCTTCGGGATGTAGGGGAGAAACTCCGTCGTCGAATCTATTGTATCTTTCAACTCCATCTTAAATGTGTTGATTGGAGCTTAGTTGATTTTTGCTGTTCTTGTTGTTGTAGCTGTTTTTCATGCTTCTGCTGTTGCTGCTTCTCATGATTTTTGTTGTTGTTGCAACTTTTGCTGTAATGTATTTTTTTTTGCGACTGTGCTTATTTCTTTTTCACCTCTTTTGTCAGTTTTACTATGTTTTGTTTTTGTACCGAACTTTTCTGTGTGTTTTGTTGCAGTATAGACTCGCTTATTTCTGACTGCTGCTGTGAGTCCTGGAGTTGCTGCTCTTTCTGTCTCATCACAACTTGCTTGGCTTTAATAGCCAGTACCTTTAGTTGCAGCTCTTTGATACTGCTATTCATTGCTTGAATCTCTTGTTCTTCGTCATCTGAATCCGAGGCGGCTAACGATGCGAAAGCGTTACCTTCTCTACCGTCAGATATGGGAATCGTCTTTGTCAATTTCTTGTCTATTTAGTTGTTGTGCTGCTGCCCTTGACGATGTCGTTGGCGCCTCTTCCCTCACTCTACCAGGCAGCTTTTCAGTAGACGCTGAAAGGGAAGGGCGTTTCACAAGATTAGGAGTAGGCCTCAGCTTCCTCCTCCTCTTAGCGGTAATTTCTGAATTCCCAGAATGAGAATGGGCCAACATAACGGCCTGGTCATCTGATAACATCAAGCCATCTGCTGGTCCCGCTATTTGAATAGCGGACCGCCACTTTCACTGATTGTCTGACTGTTCACTCTTTTATTATATTTATTCACTTTACTTTTAAAAATAAAAATAAAAAGCCCGATATGTTTCGCGGATCGAACACATGACCTCTGCTTTATCGGCCGACACCACTAACACTGGGCCACCGAAGCACTTGGCCAAAATGTTTCTAATTGTTTTTTTATTAAGTTCACTTTTAACTATTTCACTTTAGTAGAAGCCGAAACACGTTTGTTCTTCACGGATATTTATGAACGATGCTTTCAATGTGGCGAGGTCGTTGACTATTATAATTTATTAAAAAAAAATTAAATACTAATGTGTGAACGCTAGCTGCGGAGGCTTTCGGCTCTTTCAGTTTTTTTGTTTTATTATAAGAACTCTTTGAATTACGTAATTTTTTAAGTAGTGTTCAATGAATATAAAATTCGACAACTTTGCTTAGCTTAAATAATTTAAATGTATAAATTTTGAACCCAGGTTCCCTTCTTCTCTGAAATTTTTAAATATATGTATGTATTTACATATGTAGCCTTTTTTGATGGGAAAAAAAGTACAACATCACAGCTAGTGATCATTGCTTGAAAAAAGCTTTTATTTTGGTTTTAAATGACCAAGGTCGGATCACGTGTAGTTTTTTTTTGGTAAAGTGGATAAAGAGAGAAAGAATGATTGGCGAGCTCAGCGGTTACTTCGCTCCATGTCTGGTTTCGAGCGAACGAAAATTCCAGCTGTTGACCAGACCCATCTAACCACAATGACAAAAACAGCAGCCCAGGTACAGCTTAGAAAACTTGCTATTAAAGCAGAGCAAATAACGAAAACGGAGAATGAGGGTCGGTGAGTACGCTGATATATTTGCTGCACAAGACGGAGAATATGGACGTACGCATATTGTTCAACACCACATTGACACCGGAGACGCTCGACCAATCCGTCAACCTGCAAGGCGTCTTCCATTGGCAAAGCAAACAGAAGTTGCCGAAATGATGTCGAAGATGGAAGCTGAGGGAGTGATTGAAGAATCGCAAAGTCCGTGGGCATCTCCAGTGGTCCTCGTGAAGAAGAAAGATGGCAGCACGAGATTTTGTGTAGACTATCGACGTCTCAATGATGTCACTAAAAAGGACAGCTACCTACTTCCGAGAATCGATGACACTTTGGATATGCTTTCTGGAGCGAAATGGTTTTCAACACTTGACTTGAAGAGCGGTTACTGGCAGGTAGAGATAAATCGTGCGGATCGTGAGAAAACTGCCTTCACTACAGGAAGCGGTCTTTGGCAGTTTGCAGTGATGCCGTTTGGACTGTGCAACGCTCCGGCCACCTTCGAGCGACTAATGGAACGAACATTGCATGGACTCACCTGGTATATTTGGACGACGTTATCGTCATAGGTAAGACGTTCGAGAATCACCGCGAAAATCTAAAAGAAGTGTTTGAGAGGCTGCGAAGTGCTCAATTAAAGCTCAACCCAGAAAAGTGTGCCTTGTTCTGTCCGGAAGTAAAATATTTGGGTCACATTATATCAGCGGAAGGAGTAAGAACGGATCCTGACAAAATCGAAGCCGTGAAAAGTTGGCTTTCTCCAAAAGATAAACACCAACTGAGAAGCTTTTTGGGACTCGCCACGTATTACAGAAGGTTCGTAAAGGATTTTGCTGGCATTGCAAAGAGCTTGCATCAACTTACGGAAAAAGGCCGACAGTTCAGGTGGTCTGGAGAATGCGAAAAAGCATTACAAGAACTAAAGCGACAGCTGTGCAATGCCCCCATCTTGGGTTACCCGACGCCCGGAAAAATGTTCATCGTGGACGCAGACGCTAGCAATGTTGGGGTCGGAGCTGTGATTTCCCAGGTTCATGATGGCCAAGAGAAAGTGGTCGCATATTACAGCAAAGTACTCTCCAAACCTGAAAGGAACTACTGTGTAACCCGGCGCGAGCTTCTGGCTTTAATTCTGGCTACGAAGCATTTCCATAAGTACCTCTACGGACAAAAGTTCATTCTCCAGACAGACCACGCAGCTCTGAAATGGCTAATCCAATTTAAGAACCCTGAAGGCCAAGTTGCAAGATGGATCGAGCAGTTGCAGGGCTACGACGTTGAAGTGCAACACCGCAAGGAAACACTCCACTCAAATGCTGATGCTCTCTCTCGTCGACCGTGCGGAGTAAAATGCTAACACTGCAACCGTAAAGAAGCGAAAGAACAGGCAACTACCCAAATGATCAGGACTGAGCCAATAGAGGGTTGGAGTATAGACGAAATCCGTTCCTCCCAACAGGCAGACAATGACATCGAACCAATATTGCCCTGGAAAGAACACGAGGAAAGACCAAGCTGGCAGCAGATATCAGATCGGAGCCAAACTCTGAAGGCATACTGGACACAGTGGGACTCGCTTTTTGTGCAAGATGGATTGCTGACAACATCTCGTATGCAGCTAATAGTGCCACGGTTCAGAGTCAGCCAAGTACTCCATGAAATACATGACGGAATCTCAGGAGGCCATTTGGGAATAAACAAGACATTGGAAAAGGTAAGGGAACGTTTCTAAGCGCTAAACAAGATGTCGAGAATTGGTGCAAAAAGTGCATAAGATGTGCGGCTACCAAGCGTCCAAAAGTAAAGCCACATGGACAAATGCAACAATACAATGTCAGAGCAATTTTCGAACGAATAGCCATCGACATCGCTGGGCTGTTTCCCGAAACCTTTAATGGTAACCGATATACCCTCGTGGTCATGGATTACTTCAGTAAGTGGCCGGAAGTGTTTGCCATCCCAAATCAAGAGGCTAAGACCGTAGCCGAACAGATAGTCAACAACAACTAGGGGTGGCCGTAGTGTAGTGGTACTAGCAATCGCTTCTCACTCGGAGGGGTCTAGGTTCGAATCCTGCCCATGAACAAGTCTTTCAAGTTTTTCAGTTGTGTAATTGGAACTCAGACAGAAAAATTCTGCGTGTGAAGGCATAACACTGACACGTAGATTTGGCTGTTGTAGAGTTTCAAGCACAAATAATTACTGCGAATTATTACCTTCCACTCTGAGTGAAGAAAAAACTCTCCGTCCTATTCGGACTCCCACCCCTGGAGAGCAAATACCGAAACCAAACACACCTGAGTTTCAAACCACTACAAAACAATTTTCCTTTCTCCTCCTTTCTACCTTTCTGCCCGAGCCCTGGCAACAGTAAAAGGGTATCTAACCCCTTAGGCGCGCGTAAATTATAAAAAAAAAAAAAAAAAAAACTGGGTGAGCAGATTTAGGGTCCCAATGGAGCTACACTCTGATCAAGGGCGAAACTTTGAATCAAAAGTCTTCCAGGAAATGTCAATATTTGGGAATAAGAAAGACAAGGACAACGCCACTACACCATCAATCTGATGGAATGGTCGAGCGATTCAATCGGATCTTGAATGAGCATCTATCACATACCCCTCTTCTTAATGGCCTACCGAAACGCGGTCCATAGCTCAACAGGGCACACACCATCCGAGATCTTATTCGGCCAAACAATTCGGTTGCCAAGTGAAGCAAAATTCGGATCCCCACCGACGGAGCCCAAAGAGGTGAACGACTACGTGAATGACTTGCGCAGCAGGATTCATAAATTGCATGAAGACACCAGGTAAAAGATGAAGCAGCAAGCAGCCGCATGAAGACTAGGTACGATATCAAGGTGAAATCTTCCGGTTTCAACGAAGGAGATCTGGTCTGGCTGTATAATCCTCAGCGTAAGAAAGGCAAGTCACCAAAATTGCAACAGGACTGGGAAGGTCCATACAAGGTGATAACCCGCATTAATGACGTTGTCTACCGCATCCAGCGTGGGGATCGAGGAAAATTGAAAGTGGTCCATTTGGATAGAATGTGTCATTTCAACGGGATGCTGAATGACGTCCCGAACAACTGTAGGGAGGGAGCAATGTGATAGAAACTTAAATGTGAGCAGCGACATCTAGATTTATAGCGCAGAAGATGTCGATACTCGAAGACCAGAAGATTTCGATACTTGAATAACAAAGTCTCGACCAATGATGACTGGAGAGTGGAATCGAATTTTCTAGCAAACTGGAAATCGTATGGGACGCTGGATGGCGAAGATTGTTCTCGAAGTATGTCATTCGAGTATAAATACCAGCATCCCCAAGGTATGCAAATCAGTTCTAAAGTGAAATTTGAAGTGTTAATTAGGAGAAGTGATTAAGTGGTTTAAGTAAAAGATAAGAAAAGTATAAGCGGTTGAGAAATTGGATTGTACTGAGAGAAACAATTAAATAGTGAATTGTAACTGTACTGAATAAAGCGATTTCTATTGAAAAGAATAAGTTCTATCATTTGTACCCACACAAACATTTTACAATACCATCCTAGGCTAAGTTCATGTGGGACATTGTGATCACAATTCCTCCGTTTCTTTACGTACGACTGAACTCAACTATTTAAATTGTTCGCACTTCAGTAGCTCTCCCTACTTGAGCCCAATTTTTTCTTTAACTAGTTGTTCTTCCAATATCCTGGGAGAACGATAAGTGCATCTACCATTTGTGCTCTTTCTCAGCAAATTAATTCAATTCAGTTAAATTTATTTACAAAAAGAGGTACACATTATGACATTGTCTTTAATAGTAAAGTTGAATTTATATTAATATAAAGCTAATAATAATAATATAATGCATAAATATGGTTTAAAATGCATAAAAGAAGAAAGTGAAAAAAAAAAAGAATAAAGAAAATGGAAATAGCGAGATGATAGAACAGAGTTACAAATATAAGGGGAGGTGTAGAGCAAATAAAATGGTTATTTAAATTCTTATTTTTATTGTTAATATTTAATGCTGCGAAGTTTTTGACATTTGATAAGGTTTTAGTATGTGATGGTAAAGACTTGCATAGCTGGATAGCATGGAAGAAATATAGACGAGATGATAATTGGAAGTACCACATAAACAGGTGGGACAAATGGTCAGGAGCTCTGATGATACACACAACACTACGACAACTTCGAGGCAAGCGCTAGATAGGATTTTTTTTTCGGAAATGTCAAGCGCGAAGTAGTCGGCCCTTAATCCGTGTGGTGTTCTGTCTCCCTTTCTGAGTACTTCGCAGCTTTGAGTAGAGCTGCGAAACCTCCAGTTTCTAACCATTCGATTTTTTCAACTCGCCCTTGGTTGCTATGTCCGCTGTCGCTTTGGGGTAACGTATTGGCTTGAGGGATTTGTGGATTCTCCGTATCTTTCCAATCCCGTACTTCTGCCTTTACGCTTCTCTTAGGTGACAACCAGTTTGTCTCCCGAAAAATGCAGACGGTCTGGAATTCTCTGCGTAGATAGAGCGCTTACAACCGACACCAGTTACCTATAGAAAGGCGAACCGCCTGTCAATAACTAAAGCACAAAATTTAGAAAAAAAAATCCATTCTCCCCCACAAGAAAAAAAGATCGGACACGGTGGTCTTCCGCGCAGATTTATAATTTGTTTAAGTTTGTTTTGAGGAAAATGATCACTTCTTCCCTCGTCACAAGGGCCAATAAATTTTTTTAAGAAGTTGGAACTTGAGACCCCTAGATCCTGACTTGGTTCCCCTTTCCTTAGTCAAAATCCAAATGAGCATTATAAATTCAGTCAAAAATTCGAAGACCTCGGAAATTTCCCTGAGGATCTGGGAAGTAAGTAGGGTCTAGCGGAGTACCAAGCTAAGTAGCGGAGCGCTTACATATACCAGACATTGGGCCCGCTAGAATCGATCGGTTTAAATGGGTGACCGTGTGTGTATGTTGCCAATGGTCTGATGAATCAGGGCGGCCACTTCTAAGTTGACCACAAAGCTGATTAGAGGTTTGGTTTTGTGTGACAAGAAAAAAAGAAAATAAAATATAAATACAATAAGTCAAACTAGCAATAACAGAAAGTGAAAAAGAAAAGAGTGAAGATTTCGAAAAAAGGGAAATAAGACACGATAAGATGAGCGAAGACAGCTAAGTATTTTTTTTTTACTTAACGATTGTGTAGTGAAATCCCGGTAGGCTTTCGTTTCGCGTAATCAAAAAGTTTCCCGCAAAAAAAGGAAAGAAAAGAAGAACGGGACATGAGCCCGCTTATGAAAAAAAAAACATTTCAATAGTTTCATAGCTGCCATTCATTCAACCCGTTGAATTTACCCTAATCCCATTGACCGTACAAAATTTTTGTTAATAAATTATTAAAGTTATAATGTTTTTTTTTTTTTTAAGATGAGTTTTTTTTTCGTTTATTTTTCTGTAAGGGTTTCGCAATTCCTTGCCTTAGAAAAAGATTGCGTGGCGCCTACCAACGGTGTTTTGTCTGATATTTATTTTGTTTTCAATGATTCCTATTTTTTGCAATTATAAATCCACCCCTAGAATTGTAATTTTTAACTTATTACTAATTTAAAATAAGTTAATACGGGGAAAATTAATTTTGCAACAGCACGATTGATTCGTAAACTGCTGTCTTCTAATGAATATATCCAATTATTGAGTTTCACCTGAAGGGCTTTCAAGTCGTCAATTATGATGGCACTGTCATATTTATTGAGTGCCAAAGTGGCACCCGAGGTTGAGGACCAATCTGCAATGTGGATTTATTCTTCTGAACAGCCTCCTCCACCATTTCTTTGATTCCTAGTTTTTTTTAAGTATATCTGTTAGTTTTTAAATCTGAATACAGTGTTTGAGAAAGCTTAAAACTTGTATTAAGTCTACTAAATGGGAGCTTCAACCCCCACCAAAATTCCAATTAAAATTACTGAATCCACTTTATTTATCTCAGAGCTCGGGACACTTTGCTAAGGCTAGAAACGAAAGACAATCATTTCTTATTTGGCGGAGATTTTAAGGCCAAACACAGAGATTGGGGAAATAATACACATAACGCTAGAGCGAACCTAGGGGTACTTGAACAGACTTATCCAGAACGTTGACGAAAGCTCTCTCCTCATAGTCGCTCCAACCACCGTCAATCAAGACTCTGTCGAAAGAGGAGATTGGCAGGTACCTAAAACAAATAGCCCATAAAGCAAACAATGGACAGTACGATACCTCGGTATCAACATATTAAAAACGAAGACACATCTCATAACACAACTATTGACGCTTTACATCAACACAAAAGCTGACTGCTGTGGAGAGCAAAAATCTTGTACAGGCAGTTTGCTGATAGACATATCCCGAGGTTCATGAAGTCATGAAGTCGACGATCAAAAACCTCAAAATAGTAATAGAAAAAAATTGAAAAGGTCCTGCAATTTTGGATTAAAGCTGCTGTACACATAGGCAACCCGAACACGGTCACACAAATAAATAAAATATTTCCGAGGAAAAATTAAAACGACCTTTCATGTCTTAAGGTTGCTTGAACGAGGAACAACGAACCTGCGTTAACAACAGGTTCAGATATAGAAAAAGCTGCCGATGGTTACAACTTCGACGGTTCACAAGAGAAAATAGAGACTATAGGACTAAAAGGATAAACTCTATGCAATCTCCGAATCATTGAGAAGAAAGAAATCAGATGGGACCGATTGAACCGAATATGTATTGTGCTTCGACATTTCCCACTAGAAGCGATGGACATTTACACCATCCTTTTAAATAATACTCATTATCCAGAGCATTTGAAGATAGTGCAACCAATTCCCAAAACGGATAAAGAGACATCCCCAGAGACAATCGAGGATTCCGCGACAACAAATACAAACTTTTCTACAAAAAGGATACCGGTAAGGCTAGAATCATATCAAAGCCTTTTTATGTCCCTATCTCAGCACAAATTACTTAACATTCGTTCAAGTGGTGGGTATATCAAACAACAGCTCTACATAGCCTCTGCGTACATGGACCACGACAAACCGTTGTTGCCAGACGAAGGTCAACACATGGTGTCGCATTTTCACGCCAAGGAGTTCCTGCTTGATTTTCTTATAACTTCTAATCTTAATGTGAGTAATGTGGGCAACACTCCAAACTTCGTGTTTCCAAGCTCATCAACTTTTTGCGGGTAGGAGGAAGTACTCGACATTACACTAACAACCAATAATTCCAAATATGGGGTAAATAACTGGAGGGTATCCAATTGTAAATCCTTTGTAGACCACAGATTGGTACTCTTCAATGTGAGTCTCTCGGTAGAAACCCCTGCCCCTTTTATTAACCACAAGCGAACTGACTGGAAGAAATTCAGTCAGTTACCCCAAACTTAAGAAGATTCCCAATCCTAGTATTGAATCGGTGCAAGCACTGAGACCAAAAGTAAGGACCCTCGTAAAAAATCTATGGAAATTGAATTCAAGACTTCGTGTGCTGTCAAAATAAGAAAGCTGACTAGGGACATCTTATCTATTACAAACAAAAATTCTGGAAGACTTACGAGGTCTGCCAAAGAACACTCTCATCCGACATCATCAAACGGCTTGATAGAGAATAGACAAATTTCACTGAAGAATCAGTAGAATCCTACTGAACACCCATTTCCTGAGATGTTAAGATAGCGGGGCTGATGTGCAGGCAGCGCAACCCGTATCCTGGAATGAAATTAACTCATTAATAATAGAAGGTTAATGATCATTTATCGTGGCTAACAGACTCAAACCCCATACCCTCGACCTGGAGACTAGTTCGAGTCGTTTTCATCCCTAAAATCGACAAAAAAGCCCATGAGTCGGTCAGGGATTTTAGACCCATTTATTTAGGATTTTAGACATCCTTCATACTCAAAACCCTAGAAAACCGCCCCCCAAAAGATCTCCTCTATCGAAGTTCCAGCATGATTACCTTAAAATTAGGCCCAGGGAGATAGCCCTGCATGTGGTGGTGCAGACGATTGAGAAATGTTTCCACTATAAACAGTATACATATGCAGAATACAGTATGGCTAGGAAAGGCATAAAAGGTGCCTTTAATAATTAATCCATTCTTAAGTCTCTCACCAGCTTGCCACAGAAGATTTCGTCAGCAACTGGATCATATCCATGCTAAAAACCAGAATCATTCAGTCGCAATTGGGGAACAGCCTCATAAACAAATCCGTAGACAGAGGTACGTGGAGGGGAGATATCTCGTCTCTTCTGTGGAACCTGGTTACCAACAATGTCTTGACGCAGTTCGATAACATTGGAACTAAGGCAGTCGCGTACGCGGACAACGTGGGTATTTTAGTATTAGGGATGTTCTCTCAGTGATTAGTAAACTCATAGAGAGGGCGGGCAACAAGTTGTGAACTTGGCGTTAATCCGAGTAAAACTGATTTAATGCGATTTACCACCAAGTACGAAATATTGACTTCCACGTCCTAACAAACAAACACTTACTCTATCCTCCCGTGCAAGGTACCTTGCAGTCGTCCTTGAGCCCAAGCTTAACTGGAAAATAAACATAGAATACAGGATAAAGCAAGCATGCGTCGCTTTGTACGCCTGCAGCAAGACCTTTGGCAAAAGGTGGGGGATTTCAGCCTAAGATGTTCCTCTGAAGGTGTACTGCCGTAGTTCAACCCATCCTTACTTATAGATCGCTCGTGTGCCTGACTTAAGCAAACCCTACAACATCACAAGACTTAGCAAAGTCCAACGAACAGCTGGCATTGGGACTACAGGTCCGCTACGATCGAGCCCGACAGAAGCTCTCAACGTGCTAGTCCAAATAAATAATGGGCCTCAGCTTCGACAAACTTATTAAGTTTAGAACGCTAATTCTCTTGCATGGTATTATACAGACCCAACAGCCTGAGTATTTGACAACAGATTAAATTCTGCGAGTTCACAAAGAACAGCCATCCTTATTCGGCCCGATCCCATTGCTTGCGCTCTGAACGCTCATTCTTCGTCCATGCCACTCTCGTATGGAACTCATTACCCATTATACTAAGGAGAACCACAAACACAAGCACATTCAAAACTTATCTTTTTCAACACCTGGCCAGTGATACATAAATAAAAATGTAAGAGGTTTATTAAATGTTATATATTTTTATTGTTTTTGTTATTTATTCTCTTATGTAGTTTCCAATTAAATTAATTATACGTAGTCACCTATTTATATTGTTAAATTTGCTTTGTTAAATACACTTTAGGTAAGTGTAAAGTCTACACAAACTATAATCTAACTGTATACATATTCTTTAAATAAATAAATACAAATATACTGCCCCTGGACGTGCAAATAGAATATGGTACATCGTTTCAGAGTCCAGAGAATCTGGATTCTGGTCCCCGACACTCCATGGTCATATTAAAGCCCTTGTTCTGTTGCCAAGGGATCTGGATTCGACCATAACTGACTACACGATACCTAAGCTCAATTTTAATAATAATATCCCAGTTCGTATTCCGGAAAGGACGAAATGGAACAATAATTTACCCCTATCCAAATACCAAGCATCGATCTTCACCGACGGCTCCAAAATGGAATGGAAACGAATAAAGATATCGTGACTTTTTTTCTGCTTAAAAAAAAATTCACAGAACTAAGAAATTGGTGAATTTTGCGAAAAATGCTTTACAGTGTGTTTCAGAATCTTCTGCTGACATAGGGCTTTTGCACCACAGGGGATAAATATAATATTTTACTTTAAAAATATTCAAAAATCCATGATTTAATAACAGGACGAGCAAAATATAATGAATTAAAGTAAACGGACCATTTTTTTAGGTGTATCAAAAGAGCCGGTTTTTTTTATTTTGTGGCACATTAGAGTGCATATATAAATGTTTCAGTGATTCATTTCAAGTTAAATAGTGGAGAAAGCAGTAAACGGACCAACAATTTTCAAATAATAATTAATTTAAATCAAATAAAAAAAAATCTGATTTCTTCGAAACTTTCGTCAACATCTGGGGTAATGTCTAATAATTTATTATTTTTGGAGAGTATTGTCCTTTGAAATATTTTTCGATTCTAACATGCCTTACAAGTAACGAAGAAATGAGTGGATCCGATGAAGTTGCAAGCTTGTTGAAAAAGTCTTCATTCCGTCGCATCCTTGGAACTTTGCACATATTTTGATACCTATATTCCTTGTAGTCTTAATTTTTGAATTCCTGAGCTTCTTCTGACAATTCTCCAAGTGGTAACGATGGATAATTGACCATATTTCGACTATGAGCAACCATTTTATGAAGAGTAGGTGTGAGTCAATTTTTGGGATATTTTTGCTTTAATAACTCTTTCATTTTCTTGGCATATTCAACCAAATTTGACAGTGTTAACCTTTTAACTGCAATTCAAAACATTAAGCATTACTCCAAGCCTCGTTATTACTTCTCTATTCTCCACAGTTATACGAGCTGTTGCCTCTGATTCTTGAAAAATTCTCCTCGAAATATTTCCATCATAAGTATTTCCAAATCCTTGTTTTGGTCTATCCACATCGAGCCCAATCTCATTGCGAAAATATTTTTGGAGCTCCTGTTTTCTTCCTTTTTCTGCCTCCTTGATTCCAATAGATTTGTCAATATCCTCTCCCTCTTTTCGAAGCGTATAGGAAAACTTTCAAAATAAATTCCATGCACCTGAGGCCACAAACATGTTTGCATCTGTTTCACTATCTGGTGTTTTTTGCTGCAGACTAAACTAGTATATCAGTGCAAGAAAATTAACACGCAGAATAGTGTTCGGTTTAATATTACTCTCTTCTCAGTTCCCGGCCAGTGTAATATAGAGGGGAATGAGAGAGGCGACACGCTAGCCATATGTGGCTCAACCTTCAATGTTTCTCGCGCGTAGTCAGTCTACTCGCCAATGGGACTCATCAAGGGTAGAATTCTCCAACACTTACGACTCCAACACAGAACGAATAACGGACACCTATAGCCAATGTCTAGGATGCTACGCGAAGTTAACGATACTCTGCCTCTCTTCGAGTATCATCTCAGCAAACTCTCCCTCAAGAATATTCTTATTTCCACCTATGCCTCACGTCCTAACTTCCTTTAACCGCTCACACCCTTTAGTTTTTAAGTGAATATGTTAGTTTTAAATATGTATTTGCTTGCAATAAGCTTAATAAATCTGTCCGGGGTTGACCCGGGCCGCAAAACCAAACCAAACAAAACAAGCATCGCGCACTTGTCAAACCATTTTTCAAGGAATTATCACAAATTTTTGGAATAAAATTTCGCACCACTATTAATTTTCTGAACTCCACAGTATAGATATGAAAACTACGCTCTTAGGAACACTTTTCAATATCCAGGTCACGTGAGTTGTAGTATCAAAACGGTGCATCCGCGCTACTTGCGTTTTCTGGTAGGACTTTACCAGACCACTTCTACCTACTTAGTAAATTTTTTTTTATAACATATACATAGAAATGTTATAAAAATGCATTAATGCATAGAAATGCATTAAAAAAGGCGTTGCAATAAAAAATTGTAAGATCAGTCATTGCGTAAAATATCGCGTAAACGTTTTTACTATCTTGATATTAATATTAGTGTCGCCTGACGTAAAATAATATTAAACATGGTTGACATTTGATACACAATATGTTTAAAAGCACATAATAATTGTGAACAATTGAAATAACGGCGTTAAATATGAAAAGTATAGTTTCACAGACTTGCACCTTTTTTTTGTTTTAAGAAATTTTCTTGATTTATTGGAGTTGGAATCGTATCATATGCACTTTTTAATACAAATTGTTTTTTTTTTTAAATCCTAGCTCTACGAAGTTAGATTTATACCTTCTCATTGATTTGTAGGTTCAGTAAGAGATATTCAGAAACAGAAACCGCTACTTAAACTTGCAAACGAAAGATTACAAAATTTATTGTTATGGAAAGGAACAAAATAAGAACAAAGTTGCCATCATCTTGACTAGAAAATTAGCGAATAATCTCAAAATGTACCCAGGACATATGTAAGAAAGATACGCGATATTAGCAAGTAAGTTCAATGCACAGTGGGAATAACCGAAGAATTCAAATTTAAAGTCGGAATTCACCAATTTAGTATACAAAGTCCGTTGTTTTTTAACGTCGTGCACGATTTTCTATTGAAGCAACACACTAACGAGTTCGGAACTCTTCTCTGCTTTTCGACGAGGATAGTGCTATCATAGGCATAACAGACCTTCAAGCAACTCTTGGAGAAAGACGCTAGAAGGTAATGGGTTACGAATTAGTCGTCCTATGACCGGATACATGCTTTGCCGTTTCACTGAAGCAGCAAACCTATCTTCTGACATCTATTTAGAAGGGTTCATCGTACCAAAATGTAAAAAATTTAAATACTTGGGCTCTACCGCTAACCAAAATTGTTACGAATGTCGGCGGGTATAACAAAACGTAATCTTATCTGAAGTACACGTATCCGCGGTACACGTATTCGCTAGTAGCGAAACTTTAGGTTTATCGGGAATGATTTTAGGTTGTTTTTCTTCTCGAGGATATATTTTGTTTGAACAAGAAAAAATTATATACTCTGTAAGTTGATCGGGGATCATACGACTAAGATCATCCGCGACAAAAAACGAGGCGACTGCACACTGAATTTTTAGTATTGGGTTATCTGAGAAATATTACGCCAAATAATTTACTTAACGTTTCATGCGTGACGATCCAGTGCACATATTTCAGTTATCGAAAGGACAAAATTAAAAAAATTAAGCAACTCCAATAAATAGAAAAAGGGTATAGTGAAAAAAACCTATGCATTCACACCGGCTTTTACTGAAAATTTTGTAAAAATAAGTCATAATTTAAATTTTGATCATATTGATCCAAGTAGTGAGGATATATCGGTATTGAGACCATTTCAAACTATCGTTGTCAATGAGCTGGTGCAACTGTTTAGGTTTTTAACTTACCTATAAGATAATACATACTGACCAATTTTAAAGCCAAAATAATTTAAATCTACAGAAATTTACACATAAATGAATTTTAACAAAAATGTAATATAATTATTGAAGGATTTCTGTTTCGACTGACGATTTATGTATAAGTAACAAAAAACATTTTTTTTGCTATTGATGGGCTTGTGTGAACCTTTAAAAATAACTAGTAAAGTATTTGATCGTAGCAATTAGATTGACGAAAATGACAAGAAAAAAGTAATAATATCTACGTCTGAAGCATTGTAAGCTCAAAACGATTTTTATGACTCAAAATACAAACAAACGAGAGCTTTAAAAAAAAATAAAAATAGAATAAAATAATAAATTTAGGTCAAGCTAATTTTTAACGAACACAAAATTAAAAAAATGTATACATGTACATATGTACATCATCTAGCTTTAAAGTTTTACCTACACAATCATATTTAAACCTCAAAATAGGTATATTTTAAGAAACTTTAAGCTTTTAAATTACTTTGTTATGATTTCGATATACATGCGCTTAGTAAAGAAACTACAACAATGAAAGTGTTAAGCAGCTTATTAAGCAACTATTTCTGAATCATGGAGTAGGTCAAGGACAGAATAAGTGGATCGTAGTGTACGAAACTGAATGTTAATGATTAATACTCATTGTTTTTTATTTCATAAATATATTCAAAAGTATTTTGCCTTCATTCGCTTAAGACACTTATAAATTAAGTATTATAATCTTCATCGTATTCTATTTATTATAAGAAGAAATGAAATAAAATTCTTATATAATAAGAAAAAAAATGAATCCGATTGTACATATTCCTACGTACAATTAACTTTTATAACTCTTTACATACATAAACATAAAATTAAAATATTAACATGCACATACATATGTATGCAAATGTATTGCATAAATACACATGCAAATAATAATAAAAAAAGACATGTATTACGTTACTTATATGTGTAGATTTCAAAACAAATGGTTTAGATACTCGTATGTATCATTGAAATATTGATAGCTATACCACATACAGGAATATTATGAAGACATCGTCAAAACCACTCATCAAATATTATACAATCGTACAAATACTAGTACACGCATTATACAACGAAAAAGCTTTAAATGTTGCACACCTTACATACAAAAAAAAAAACTAGGTCATGAATGTAAGAGACAGAATTATTATGGTTTAAGAGAAATAGAATAGGAAAAAAATGTTATACTGACTTTAAAATCACAAATATGGATTTCTCAAATCAAATTATTTGTACTACTTAGACTTCTAGTACAAACAATATATTTAATGACCTAAAAATTACTTTATAGCTTTTAAAACGAAAATGGAGAATTGTATATATAATAAGCTACTGTAAAACTTTTGCTTTAATACAAAAGCAGATACATTAATTCAATGAAGGTTGGGGTAGGTCAGAAACAAAGCTGAAGGTTTTAAAGGAACCTGGTCATTAAAAGAATATAAAGAATATAATATGCAATTGTAAAGAGCCATTTATCTTTGTTTTTGCTTAGTGTAAATATTGGTATTTCCTAAAAAATATATATTACGCATATGTATATATGCATATATAAACTATGTTCCTTTGTGTTAAAGGACATGTGTCTACTTAACGTCTTTTTTTCATTATTTTTGTATTTTGTACTGTTGTATATACCTTGAAAGTAAATTCTGAATGTATATATTAAAATATATTTATTTTGTGACACTTACCTTCCAATTTCATTCCAACCTCCAAGCATTTTTGAAATCGACAATATGGACATCTCTTCCGTTGTGTTTTATCTATATGACAGGATCTTTCAGCTACACAAGTATAGACTTTTTTGTTCTGAACGGTTCTTTTGAAAAATCCTTTGCAGGATTCGCACGTTAAGAGTCCATAATGATATCCACTAACTTTGTCTCCACAAACTGGACACAATTCTTCAAAAAGATGTTTAAAATCGATTCCTTCACCGCAATGAATTGAGGAACCTGTTGTACCCACGGGTGGTGGTATAAGTGATATATACCCACTATTTTGATTCGCGTTTATAACGCTACCGACACCTCCGCCACCATTATTGTTGTTATTCGTACTATTTAAACCATTATTTCCGACAATACTGCCACTTCCTCCAACACTTTGTTGGGAATGAGATGACGTATTGTCTTGATAACCTGTTGGGAATATATATTGTGAGTCAAAATTATATATGTACGAGTATGAAAAATTTGAATTGGCAATATTTTGATTCTGTTGGTAAATCAAATGATGTTGCTGTTGATGCGGCTGCTGATGCTGTTGTTGCTGCAACTGACTATGATTGTGATGATGTTGTTGATGGTGCTGATGCTGCTGATGATGATGATGGTTGTTAGCTGTGTTGTCTATATGCAAGTCGGTGTTTCCAACGGAATAGCCAGAGAAGTCATTTTGAGAAACGTTTCCATCAGTGTTATGCATGGATGACGAATCGTTTTCGATGTTATTGTTTCCAACATTTGGTCCTGAATTAGATGAAGTGTTCGAAACATTTGACTGTGTTGTTGTTCCTAGAGCTGGACTAGGCGGTGGTTGCTGTTCTAAGCTTCCGATTGAAAACGGTGGCATATTAAGCGACGAAATAAACGACGCTGCAGATTGTTGTTGCTCCATTTCCAATAACATTTTTCAACACAACATAAAGACACAAATGATTAACCGCTTGGATATTTTGTTTCTTAGTTTTTATTTAGTTTAAAATCCTTCCAGTACCTTAAGAAGCTTAAGAGATGGACGGATAATAAGAACTTCCTGCACTTGGGATTTTGTAGTTTTGCATCGAGTAAAATAACTCAAACCATTTCTTTTTTTTTTAATTTCAACAGAAGTATTTTTTCTTAGTTTATTTTTTGTCATATGTACAAAAGCGACAATAATAAACTTTAAATTTTATCACACTGAAGATTAATCTGTTTATTATTTTTTCAAGTCGTTATTGAATCATTATCTTTTTACACTTTACATTCTTTTTGTTTATCTGGAATTTGCAATTTCTCATCTTAAAAAAAAAAACAAATATTAATTTGTTACAATTTTGAAACACTTTAAAACTATCTTTTCTTTCTTCACAAAAATTAATACAATAATCATAATCCTTGGGCTGATATTGTACATATGAAAATATATATATATCTAGATATATATATATCTAGATATATATATAAATAGATATATATATAAATAGATATATATATAAATATATATATCTAACATAAATAAAAGGCAAGATAAAACAAAATCTGATACAAATGAATTTTAGTTAGTACAGCAGAACTGTTTTTTCGCATAAACTATTGCAACGCGTATACGAGAGTAATTTTAGAATTTATTTTATTTCGTTTCCGTTATACAGTTTTTTTTTATTAAAACACGACTGTTGACCGCCGCAGATCACGATTGACTAAACTTAAGTAAATGCTAGGATTCCCGCAATGCTCACATTGTGTGTGCTTACTCCACATTCATTACGTATTCTCGAAAAACTCAACTAAATCAATCTATCTATATCACATAATACCTCACAGTCTCACCGTCGTCATCACTGTTGTCCTCACTAAACAAAAAAAAATACTGTACTTCAACAAAATTTGAGCTTTTGGAATGAACGAAAAAAGCATACGTATGGAAAGCTTTCTACTTTTCTTAACTTATATCTGTCTGATGTTCAACATGTATATCTGAGCGGGTTTACCTACAAGCCTATGTTGTGTATTTAAAAGAAAGGGAAAGTAAAACTAACTATATTCAAAAGCTTTTCCATTAATTTGTACATGTAAATGGAAGTTATTTGAAGAAATACGGGCTTTGAAATTGCGATTTGATTCAAAATATCATTTTAATATTTATTGTTTAAAATACCTAAGAAATTTCCTCTAGCACCTCTAACAGCAACACAAAACCAATTGTTCTTCTTCGTCAGCTCACATAACACACATTTCGTTTTTTGACGCACTTAAAAGGAATTATGTTGTTACGAAACTAAATGAAATATGAAAAACCTGTAGAGCGAAGCTTAGCTCTGGCTTTTGAAACATGTTTCCCTCAGTATACAATAATAAGAAAAACTTTTATACAAAACAATGTATAGAGTATTTTTAAGCGCATGCAAGTGTTGATAAAACGATTTATTCAATTTGAATTATGTTTTTCAATAAAAGTCAGCAAACTCTCCAACCATTTTTAGAATTCTTTAGGGCTAAAATTGCTACTTAGTTGTGAATATTTCCATGGTAATTTGCAGGTGTATAGCGCACAGAAATTTTAATGTGACAAATTTTTTTCATACATGTGAAATATTTTATAACAATTTTAAATAGCTTACATTCAAACCACATTTATGTATATACTTAATAGGGCTCTTGAAATAAGAAAGCAGTAAACATATGTACATTTGTATTTATGCAATAATTCATCAAATTTGTATTATTACCCTTCTATTTTAGGTCGTCATTTAAATAAATAAATAAAAAAAAAACAACAAATAAATGCAAATTATTGCAAATGTCAGATTTGCGCTCACTCGGAAATAAGAAGTTCTAGAGTAATCTGTGCCAGAAAGTAAAATTTTATTTTTTTATAAAATAAAGTGGTACGTGTGCTTGGCGTGTGAAAATTTTAGGGTTCGTTACAAGTACAATTATTTTTTTCTAGGAATTATTTACCATGCTGTCGGCTGTTCAAATTCGAACCCTCCTCCTCTACGAATTTAAAATGGGACATGCGTCATTGGCAATGAAAAACATTAATGACGCATTTGAGGATGTAGCGGTAAACGAACGCACTTTACGACGTTAGTTTGGAAAGTTCCGTTCGGGAGATTTCAGCCTTGAAAATGAACCACGTGGGAAGCCGGAAACGTTAGTTTACGACGATGTTTTAAGAGCAACGGTGGGTGCAGACTCAACGAAATAGGTGTGGGAGACTGCACAAAGCATGGGAGTATCCCTAATGACAATAAGTCGGCAGCTTTGTCTCATAGGAAAGGTAAAGAAACTCGATAAGTGGGTACTCCATTAACTGAACGAATCCCAAAAACTACGGTGCCTGGAAATCTGCGCATCGCTTACATTAAGAAAATAAATTGAACCGTTTGTGCACCGTGAATGAAAAATGAATACTGCATGATAATCGTAAAAGATCTGGGCAGTGGTTGGATACAGATGAAAAACCAAAACACACACCCAAGTACGATCAAAGAACCAATTCACTTTTCATTTCTTCAACCAGGAGAAACGAGAAACGCTATCAAATATTGTGAGGAAATCGACATATTGCATGCCAAATTGGCTGAAAAACAACCTGCGTTGGTCAATTGTCACGGTCCGATCCTTTTGCATTATAACGATAGACCCCATACCTAACAAATAACGGTGCAAAAACTGTTGCAGTTGACATTTGAAATTCTTCCGCATCCACCGTACCCTCCTGATATTTCCCCAACGGATTACCATCTTTTCCGCAATCTGGATTCATTTTTCCGGCAGAAGGTCATTGCCTAAAAAAGTCAGTACTTCTACGAAAAAGGAATATTTGACCTTGTATCACGTTGGAAGAATGTCATAGACGCCAACGGATCCTATTTTGATTGAATAAAAATTTACGGGAAAATAATATTGGCTTTTAAATTTTCACTTTAAAATCGGACATTTCATGTAGTACAACTTAAAATTAAGTTCTATCTTCTATCACAATATAAAATTTTGAACCATAGTGTATTTTGAATATTATAGTAAGAACTTTTCGTAAGATATCCTAATGAGCACTATCGGTTGCCTTGAGTTCTATCTAATACTTGCTCTATTCGGTTCCGTTTCATTGTTTCTTTTTATGTTTAAGCCAACGCAGGTTGTATTAGAAAGAAGATCGAATCATTTGAGCATCAAATTTTCTTACAATTACTCAAACTGTGAAGTTTATGTGTAGATAAAAAAAAATTGCAAATTGAATATATAGGGTGTCCCAGTTTAGCAGTACAATCCTTTAAGGGCATATTCCTGAAGTTCCGCCGAACAAGAAATTGTATGGCAAGGGGGGGGTCTATTCTCACTGCATTTCAAGTTACAACCCATCAAAGTGGGTGACCTCTAATTTGGAGGTGTAACCACTTTAAACGCTATAATTTCTAAATTAGTAAAGGTACAAAAATAGTTTTGGACATTTTGAAAGATAATTTAGTAGTGTATACAAGTCTTAAATGCTTTGGGTACATCTGTGCAGCAACAAAAAATTATGGCTCGTTAAACTGAAAATTATGAAAAGTTACTGTTCCATTTTTTTTTACTTAAAATGCGTTTTTCTTAAAATCGTTACTTAATAAATTTGCTGAAATTTTACGAAATTTTTATCCTTGTAAAATGTCCTATGTTTAGAAACTTTTTTACGTACGATCAACAGATTTTGTAGTAAACGCCTTCTGAAGCGGCACTAATGTTTTCTTGGAGATCTACCAGACTCGATATTTCTGTAAAATAAACCTTTTCTTTCATAGCACCCCAGAAGAAAAAAGTATGGTTGAGGAACGAAGTTACCCCGCTGCTATTATGACAAGGTGCTCCATCTTGTGGAAAGAACATCGTCCTTCTCTGAACAAGAGGAACATCTTCAAGGAGCTCCGGCAATCGTTCTCTAAGAATTAACTGTTTGCGGTAGAACGTGCGGCCCTGCTAAAAAGTTTCCTATTGATCCATCCCAAAAGTTTACGCTAAACCTCATTTTAAATAAACAACACATTTTGAAGAAGTTGTTTACAATAATTAAATTCTTACCTTTGAAAGGATTTTGCGCGTATTACATGGGGATTGGGGTCTGACCAATGTGCAAATTATGGTGGTTTGTACACCATCTCTTGTGAACTGCGCTTCGTCAGTCCACAGAATGTTCTTGAGGAATTGCCCGAATTCTGCATGTTTGCGCAGTAGCCATTGGCAAAATTCCACTCTTCTTTGCGCATCACCTGGTAGTAAATCCTGTACCGGTGTCAAATGGAAAGGGTGTAATCTATTTCTCTATAGAGTCCTGTGAATTCTGGTTCTGAGAAGTTCCAACTGATCAGCTAGTCTGCGGACATTGACTGAAGGCTGAACTTTCACAGCACGCAAAATCCCATCCTCAACTTCTGCCACGACTGCGTCAGAACGTCCTCCTCTCTTTTTTGGTGCAGTTGACCCGGTATCAACGACGCGCTGATACGTATCAGCGAATAGCCGGATGCACGGTGTTCTACGATTTGGGTATAGTGGTACTCCAATCTCGCCGACGAAGCGTTTCCAATGCAGAATCCGTATACAAACACTATTTCTGCGAATTCACGTTTTGAATACATTTTGTGGAGATCAACTTATCAATCGGCTGTTCACTTACAGAGCAAAATGTCGATTGGAGATCAGGTGAAACAAAATAATTATTGCCACAGCTTTGCAAATGTACCGCAATGTCAAATTGAAAAAAAAGAGTAACATAGAATTAGTCTTTGTCACGATTTTTTTTCCTATTCGACAATTAACTGTTAACTGCATTGCTCATAGGTACGCTAGTTTATTAGTCTCACTTAATTTTGTTTGACGAAAAATAGCTTTTACTACAAAATCTGTTGATCGTACGTAAAAAGGTTTCTAAATATAATATTTTAGGAAATTTTACAAGGATAAAAATTTCATAAAATTTATTAAGTAAAATTTTTAATAAAAATGCATTTTAAGCAAAAAATGGAACAGTAACTTTTCATAATTTTGAGTTTAAGGAGCCATAATTTTTTTTGTTGCTGCACAGATGTATCCAACGCATTTAAGACTTGTAGGGACTACTAAATTATTTTTCCAAAATGTCCAAAATGACCTATACTAGTTTAGAAATTATAGCGTTCAAAGAGGTTACACCTCCAAATTAGAAGTCACCCACTTCGATGGGTTGTAACTTGAAATGGAGTGAGAATAGACCACCCCCTCCCCCCTGCCATACAATTTCTTGTTCGGCGGAACTGCAGGATTATGCCCTTAAAAGATTATACTGCTAAACTAGGACACCCTGTATAAGATGTTACGGATGAAGTGTATAAAAATGTAAGGGCTGTTTCCTCCTGGCCACATTTTTAGATCAGGTCTTGTAGCATGAGTTGTACTATGAGTAATTAACTTCATATAAGAGTAAATACTAATGAAAGAAAATTTATTTATTTTCTTTGAAAATTATCCAAAGGCTTATGATATTACCATAATACGCAACAAATATGAAGAATTATAGACACTGAGTTAAATGACATTGCAAGAAACAGTTCCCTTCATTGTATTGTAAAGTTTAATATATGTATTTACTTTGCTGAAATTGTGGTAAATTATGCATCTAATAGGGAATGGACAATTTTTGAGATTAGAAGAATAATTTCCTCTTTAATTCCATTCATATTTATATATATACACATGCGTGTATACCAACACACAAGAATGCGCAATCGCTTGCTTTTTTATTTCAATTTAATCAAAAAAGAGTGAGTTCCGCGAGTCCGTAATGTTTGGCAGTTCGAAAAATTAACGGCACTTTTTATAAAATTCTTTTGAATAAAATCTATTCTTCTAAAAATTTGTAAAATAATTTTTAAAGTTAATATTTATATTGGCAGAGTACAGTAACGCAATTTTGGAAATAAATTGTGATATATGAAATGTTTCACCATTTTCAAAGAACCAGCTAATGCATAGCTCTAATGGAAGTGACTTAAAAATTAATTCACAATCGCACCCGCCATCAACATAATTTTGCTATTGTAACTTGCTGAATATAGGCTCGCTCAACCTTCTACTTTTTCTGTACGAAACAAAGCCCATCGGTAAATTTTAGTTTATTAACACTTATTGAGTTAAATTAATTCTGTTTTATTTGCCAAGTTTGTTTTTCGAAAAGTGTAAATAAACGTACATAGTAATTACATACATTTATTTGAGTATTACAGAATGAATGCAGCAAAAAACGTCATTAGCAACAGCTATAACACAGTTTTTAGTAACTTCGCACGAAATGAGCTTTTAGATTTAAAGTTTATTTTACTTTTGCTTTCAATATGAAATAACTTGCACACACTCAAACCTAAGAGCTCGTGTACACATACAATTGTATCTTAGCACATTACTTTTGCTTTTACCTTCATTTTACGTGTGCGGTTGGACGGGTTTGCCGGCGCGCGCTTGCTATGAATAATGTAATAAGTGAAAGTGTATCGCTGACCCACTTTCGCGATTGAGGTCTATGTTAGAAGAGTGTACCGATCCCTTCTATTCGTCTTTATTATTTTAAATCTTTTTTTTTATTTTTTGTTTTGTTTTGTTCGTGATTTCTCAATAGAAATAAAAGCTTTTTGATGTTAAATAGATATGCATGTATCGTGCATACACATACAGTGCAGAATGCTAGCGCTTTAAATAATAAAATGTAATCTGTGGTATACGTAACATTGAAGGCCTTGACATATATAAATATTTGAGTATATCTCACTCTGGAAAAAAGCTTACCAACCTGCCAGCAACTTGCGTTGTAAAGCAATAACTTAGACGCCATGGGCCACATTAAATAATATGTTTGTATATATTATTCTACTCTTCATTTCATTAAGTTGAGAAAGCCGGCATGTTTCATATGTTGACCTACTAACCTACATTACAAAAATGTAAAGCTCTGGCACTTTTTCACTTTTCAGTTTTTTTTTTCTTTTTTGAAAAAAAGATTGAAATTGAATTTTGTAATTTTAAAAAAAGCTTAATTTTCTTAGGTAATATCATTGATTTTTTATTTTTCAGCCTTCTCTGTTCAAATGAAAACTTATGAATCTTGGTATTTTACATATTAAATATGTTTAGTCTTGTACTTCATACTATTGTATTATTCACTGAGATCTGTGAATTTACGGATATACACTTAAAATGTAAAGCGAATGCTATTCAAGGATAAGTGAGAAAGATTATTGGCCAAGTGCAGTAGGCCATGCAATTGTTAAAGTAGGTCACTTCCACTACCGCAATCATTGCTTTTAAGCTCAAAACAGGTTACATCATATTATTCAATAGTGATCGAGGGTGCTAGTAAATGTATGATGTAAAATTTCCATGTGAATGTAGCATTCGACACATATAAATTAAAGCGAATATCAAAGTACATTTACGTATGTATGTATGTATATATACCCAAAACATAACAATTCAACGTGATTCGTGCAGTATAAGATATTTTAAAAGAAAATGTTGACACGCTAATGAATTTTTTACAAAAGTGAGTTAAAGTCTTAAATAAAAAAACATACATTTATGAAATTCTTTTTTGTTAGGTTTTTTATAACAATTTATTTATTTGAATAGTGGTTTTAATTCAGATAACAAAAATTTGGACAGAATAGCCTAAATCGGAAATATTTTGACAAGACTTATCTCCAAAATTAAATCCCTTTTTGATTAAACAAAATTTATATTAACCGAATAATTTAAAAATGAGGACGAAAATTGTAATTACACCTCCACGGTTATTCTTTCTTTGTCCTAACATCCAATTAAGCTTTAGTGATCAGTATTTTTTATTTCGTTTTGAATGAATTCTACTAACATTTTTTTAAGTTTTTGATACTATTGACTGCCCATCTAACTGTAATAGAAACACCTACTACGTATGTTGTGCACTTATTAAAATTTATTTTTATTTTTGCTGAGTCACTTGAATTAGCACTAATACGAAATGTCGCATTTGTGTTTACGCTTTTCTATGCATTTTTTTAGTAATTGCGGTGCGTTTGTACCCGAAAGACTTAAGTATATGCTGAAGTTGGCTGCGCATCTGAAAGTGAAATCTCGGAAAAGAACTTCTAAATGTATGTGCTTACAACATATCTTTTAGTATTTAAATAAGGAAATGTCCGTCCGATTTCAAAAAAGTAGGTTGTGTTTTTGCTTTCATGTTTGTTTCAGGCCGCTTGTGTTTAGTTTTCATTTGTCAGTTCATATTTGAAAATAGTGGGGAGTCATCGATAACTATTTATTATGGAGCGAGCAACTAACGCCGCAATAACGTGTTAATGTCATAAAAACATTTAATTTAAACAATTTTCCAATTGTGAAAATCGGAAGAAAATTGTGTAATTGATTGAGTGCTAAACATGTACCACCAAGTTAATTATTTAGCATGTGAACATAAATAAATAAATAAATGTAATGGCCAAAAATGCGAAGAAACTGAAGTAAAAATTGAGTCATTTACCCTCCCTCCCAAAAGATTAATAATCACAAAAAAAAACATAAGATAACATGCTTTATATATACGTATTCTCATGTTTATTGGATAATATTTCCCAAAAATCATTGTTTTAAATTTCCAAAATTGAGAAAATAAGACAAGTTATATCCGCCAGTATTTCGAGCCTTTGGCTTAGTCCTGAAATGATTATTCTATACGTACATAGGTATCCGTGATCATATGTATGAATTGTCAAACCGATGGTAACCTTTTAGATAATTGGAATCATAATAATTCAAATACACTCATAGAATTTCCACCAAAAGAGAAACTCTCAAAGAGAGCCCTCACTCATTTTACAAGGCGGAAAACAAGAACTTAACTACAATAAAAATAGCAATTAGCACTGTTCAGGTAAATCGGAATCAGATGTAATACTCGTATTAAGTTTTCATATAATTCGTACAGGCAACATGACTTGTTTGTACTTAACTTGTACAGATAAACCTAACTATGCTGGCTCACTTATGCTGGTATATCGCGACGTGTATGACCCGCCTTAGTTGGGAAACATATAATCTAGAATATGCCGAATTACATAAAAAAGAACATATTTTTAAGGCCATATTACAATATTATATGAAGATTACGAAAACCAATTAACTTTACTTAAAAAAGATTTAAACTAAGGTAAAATGAGAAAAAATCTTTTTAAAATCACAAAATAAAAATAAATAAATTAGGTAAAGATGTTCTTTGGGACTTTAATAGCTGGTTCGACTCTCTCGAGTCTGACACATAGATTGTGACGCTAATAACATATTTCCTAGTTCTCCTGGATTTTTCGGAGGACTTCGATACTGTAGATCACGCGAATGATCGGCTTGGAATGAATGATCGAATAGCTCGAACGCTTTAGCATCGATCTGGAGAGAATATCCACATGGTCTAACAAGAATGGGCCCTTCTAAAACGAAATGCAGCGTTACCACTAGAAGTCGGTGGGGCTTTCACACTTGCCATACATACGTGTTAAACGGCTTACAAATAGATAATGTGGCCATAATGGTTTGGTATTTAGCAGGACATTTCACATTAAAGAGGCTGTTGGCAAAGTGTAGACAATGTTAGGTCAAATATGAATGTCGCGTAATTTTACTCCCCTAAAAACAAAGCATCTATAGATGCTTTCCTCCTCTGAGCATTAATTGGCGATGTTTGAATTTTATCTTCTTAATGATTGTTTTTATTTTTGTATTTATCGTTTTATTGATGTTTTTCCCAGCAGCTTTTCCTCAATTATCAATTGATCATTTGAAATAAGTTTGTTAAGATAATATATATTTCGAGTAAGTAAGGTAGCAATAACTAAATCTCTCTAAATTGTGCAATAGCAGTTTAAAAATTCATATTTTTTACTGAAATAAAAGATATCTAAAAAATTTATCGTTTTTTTTCTTCATCCTAACGTTTTTTTCTCCTTTCTTACATATATAATTTCTATTATCTTAAATTTTTCTTGTCATTTTACAAAATATACCCAGCAACTTCAAACTTCACTATCTTAGGAGATATCTATCTATTGGGTTGTTCAATAAGTTCTGCGGTTTTTTCCTTGAAAGTGGCGTTTATCGCTTCAGAAAATCTCTGTGTATAAAACCGTTAGGAAAACTTATATTTTTCCAGTAGAGAGGACTATTCTTTACATTGTTACAAGAATTTGTTTTGATCGGACGTGTTTTAAGTGCTCAATTTTTTTTTAAATTGGAAGATAAAAAAGTGCATTTTAGGCATATTTTGCTATTTTTTCTTTAAAAAAGGTGTCAAAGCGACAGAGGTGCAACGTGAGATTTGTAGGGTATATGGAGATTCGTCAGTGCTTTACATGCTTTACACGCTTTCGTTCCGGCAATACAGACCTTGCTGATGCTGCTCGCTCTGGACGTCCATCCACCACAGACGACGCTCAAATCGTAGCTGCAGTTAGCGTTGACAGACATTTGACGACACGAGAGATCAGTCAGAGGTTTAGCATTGCCCATACAACCGTTTCACAGAGACTGGAATGTTGCAAAAAATGGATGTTTGGGTTCCTCACAGACTCAGTGAAAAAAACTGTATGGATCGCATAATGATCTGTGAGTCTTTGTTGAGGTGGAACTCGCTGAATACTTTTTTGAAAAGAGTGGTTACGGGAGACGAGAAATGGGTGGTTTACAACAACATTCGACGTAAGAGGTCATGCTGCGCTCCTGGTGAAACACCGCAATCGGTTGGTAAGCAAGATTTGCATCCCAAAAAGTTCATGTTGAGCATTTGGTGGGATTGGCGAGGTGTCCTATGCTTCGAGTTGCTTCCACGCAATGAGACAATAAATGCTATCAAATATTGCTCTTAGCTCGACAATTTGATGCAGGCAGTGGAAGGCAAACGGCTAGAATTAGTGAACAGGAAGGACGTTGTTTTCCACCATGACAATGCCGGACCACACACAGCTTTTGTGACAAAAGAAAAGCTGAATACCTTTGGCTGGGAAGTAATGCAGCACCCACCGTACTCTCCAGACCTTGCACCGTCTGACTACCACCTATTCCGCTATCTCCAAAACGATTTGGACGGAAGGCAATTTAATTCCGAGGAGGACATAAAAACGCATCTGGAAAACTTTTTTGGCCAAAAGTCTACAGACTTTTACAAAAGAGGAATAATGTCTCTTCCAGAGCGTTGGAAGAATGTAATAGATCAGAATGGACAATATTTGATTAATTAAATATATGGTTTTAAACAAAAAATGTGTATTTAACTTTAACCAAAAAAAAACCGCAGAACTTATTGAACAACCCAATATCTTAATGTGTATGCACCAATGGAATAAATAAATAAATAAATAAGTAAATAAATAAATAAATAAATAAGTAAATAAATAAATAAGTAAATAAATAAATAAATAAGTAAATAAATATCCATAGGATTTTTAGTTAGTATTTCCAACGACACATGTCAAAATCTGATAACATTTCAGCCATTAGTCATCAAGATATTGACTATAACTGTTAAACATTGTTATTTAATGGAAAAAATACCTTTAATATGGCTTGAAAAGTGCTATAAAAAATCTGCTCCTTCGAAAGCAACCATTTGTCGGTGGTTTACTGAATTCAAACGCAGTTGTACAGATGCAAATGATGTTGAACGCCGGAAAATATCAAAAAATTCAACAAAATCGTTTTGTATTACCGTAAAGCCAAAGTGCGTGAGATAGCTGATATCAATAGACCGTGGATAACGCTTTGACTCACAAAAACAATAAAAACAACAACGTGTTGATTATTCAGAGCGCTGTTTGGAGTTGTTTAAGTTTTTATGGTTCCAATGAATAGGCGACCGCCGCAACTGAAGCGTATTTGTAAAGATTGGATAAATCGCTCTATAAGAAAAGCTTAGGTTAGAGCGGCGCTGGAATGATTGTATCACTCTAGAAGGAGACAATTTTGATGAATAAAGTCGAATTATGCAGAAACAACTTTTTTTTATATGTTAGTTGGGACTTTAAATTAAAATAAATCCCACAAAAATCAATAAAGTATTTTTATTTTTTGTCTTATAAATGTTTGTATCATTTAATACAATTTTGCAGAATACAATTTTACAGAGGTCAAACTGACCACTTTATCGACTAAATCGACTTTCAAACACTGAGTCTATGTCTTTCGACGTAATAACAATATATTTTTTATAATAAGCAATGACTTCAAATTGATCAGAGTCAATTTTACAATAGAAATGTGTCAAATTGCATGATTTCAAAGATCAAATAATTTTCCAAAATCACATTCTAGCCAAATTGTACATTCAATAATTTGATGGTTTGAGTTGCTTTATGGTACGTAACGGAACGCAGTCTTGTTGAAACCACTCTCGTCCATATCAAGGTCATTTATGTTTTACAAAATATTTTCACTAAGCATGCTGCAGTTACGATCTTCATTTTCGCGCACGAAGAAAATTACGAAGCGCTCTACAAAACACGAGAAGAGTATGCGAATTTTGTAAATAATGTTCTGCGATTTTTATATGATTGTTGTCACCTTAAAAAAAAAACAAAAAAAACTGAATGAAAAGTTAAAACGAAACTATGAGACTAAAACATGTAGGTCAATTATGAGACAGCATAAAAGCTGACGACGCAGATAGATAAGAATAGGCGCATCAAAACAATCCCCTTTAGACTTCTAAACATCAAGGTTCAAATAAATATTGCAGCTGTGTAGAAGATTTCAAACTTTAATTATATTTGGACACTAAAGTGGCGGTATGCGTTCGAGTTGATTTATAAAAGTAATTACGATAATGTATAGGTATGCATGTATACACATATTGATTAATAATAAACTTGTAAGTATGTAAAACCTGTTTATAAGCAATTCTTCCTCACATTCTTCTTGCTTTTTCAGCCTTTGAAACTTGTAATACGTATTGTATAAACTTATCTAATGCATCCCTCTCGCGTATCGGATTTCTCCAGCGCCGCTTGTGGGGTTGGATAAATTTCCGGAATTTCGTACCATTCCACAGGCCGATCTATTTTGTATCATCGGTTAGAGAGGTCTAGAGTCAGCTGATGTCTTTGCTTTTGAGTGACGCCGTCTACTTCTTACCTCAGCAGTTTATCAAGTTAAAAATAAAATCAAATAGAAATTTCGGAGCAAATGGACAAAATGTTTTTAAAAATGTCAAGTGTTAGTTTATTAGCTTCATTTCATAGTCAGATGGTTTGGCCTTTAATTCCCGACCCACAAACCATTTTTTTTTCGAGCAGATTAAAATTAATTGTTAAAGTTTAGCGCTATAAGTGTCGTTTTCTCTCGGTCTCAAACTATAAAAGTTAGACGTATTTTCGTATATAGAAATGTTAACGTTTGGAAATTTGTTGTTGTGTTTCAAAAGGGTTTTAAAACAATTTAATATTTGTTCCTTCCTTTTCGTATAAGAATAGACCTCCCAAATGTAAGACAAATTATTTTTCAATTGCTACAATCCAATATGCTGATATTCGACGACAATCGATATTTGGAAATCCTTTCGTGCAATTCACAAACCCAAACTAGAATAAAAAGACCACAGCGGCTCACTGCGAACATTATTAACTTTATGCTGCATGATCACTTACTATTACAGCAAATTATTGAGTTAACATTTCTTTAGCATTTAAGTAATAATAATTAATTTTTAAATAAAGCGAAGTTTGAAATCATCGAAAATAAACACTATACATACTCGTATGCCTCACTGGTATACGATATACATGTATGTCTTATTTAAATATAATTTAAAAAATTAAATTATTAGAATTTCTAATCTCTTTTGTTTATACTTAATAATTTATGTACGCGAAGCTGAAATGTTTAAAATAATGTTTTGCTTATTTACTTATTTATAACATATACGTGTCCGCTAGCAAAATAAACCAAGACCTTCCACAATAAATTGTAGATAATTCAAAACTTCTTATGCTATTCGACATACATACATAAGTTCTTTTTATATATATCTATAGTACTAAACTTGTGTTCACCCTCGGCACCCAAAAATATAACATCATAAGTCTCACTGTTTATTTTCTCACTCTATATATGCTAACACACAGAAAATAAAAAGCTTCTACATGTTATATTATTGTATAGAATTGAATGCTTCATGTAGGTGGATAATGAAACAGTATGTGTTCACGCAGTGAACGTTGGTGTTGACAAAAGCTTTTTATTTGTAATGGGAGCAATAAAGCCACGATAGCATTGTATTTTAAGCTTTCCTAGCTTAGTAACTCGTTTGTATTTGATAAAATTATATAACCGGACGAATGTATAAAAACAAATAAATATATAAACATATATGTATATATTTGAATATATATATGTGGGTATGTATAATATAAAAGTGCATGTTTAAGTGTGTGGTTTTATATACGCATTAATATAAAATAAAACACTTATACGGGCTTACATTTTTATGTTTGATGAAAACGAATGCATATCACGATAGCTACAAATACATGGGCTTCATGAAACTAATTGTAACTAGGTCAGGGTGCATACCCATCATCTCTGCGTGCGCTGGTGGGGTAATGCGTTGTCAGCAACACATAAAAACGAACGATGGCAAAATATTTCTGTTTACAAAATAAGTATATAATGGAAGTAGTACAGGGTTATTGAGTGACCTATTAGCATACTTATAATAATGACAGTTTTCATTGAGTTAAGGTTAACATTTGCATATTATAAGCAGCATATTATAAATAGGGATATAATTAAAATAAATATAATAATTTTGTGTGCATAACATTTATAAATTTCTAGCTTACATTTTAAGCAATTATGAAAGAAATTTACAAAAGTTAATTTCATCGTTGTTCTTACTTTTGCATAAATACGTAGAATAAATGAAAAACTGCTAAAGAATCTCTTTTACGTTTAAGTTGCTATACATGCTGCTATTTTAATGAAGCTTATCATGTTAATCTTGTTATCTCAGATTTGTGAAAATAAATATGTTTTAAAGGACTACTTATAAAATTAAATAAATATACTACCAGCTTAAAATAAAACTTTAATACGACCATATACAAATATATAATATACATATATAACGCTAGTGGGATATTCGTTACTAATTTCTCGATGAAATGATATATGTATAAAGTATTAGGCTATAACACATGAAATGTCCGATTTTTCACTTAGTGTTCAATTAGAAGTTGTCGACTGAACATCTGTACAACACAGTGAAAATTTTCTTTTTTATTTTATAAGGTAAAGTGGTACATGCGTGTGTTTGATGTGTGCGACTTTTAGGGTCCGTTGCAAGTACAGTTATTTTTTCTAGGAATTTGTATATCATGCTGTCGTACTCTTATCCTTTACGAGTTCACACTGGGACATAATGCGTCTCTGGCAGCCAAAAACACAAGTTACGCATTTGAGAATATAGCGGTGAACGAACGCACCATTCCGCGTTAGTTTGGTAAGTTCCGTTCGGGAGATCTAAGCCTCGAAAACGGTAATTATCCATTTAATGGCCATTTTACGAGAAACGGTCTATGCAGACCCAACAAAAACGGTGCGGGGCATTGCATACAACATGGGAATATCTCCAACGACAATAAGTCGACACCTAATAGGAAAAGTGAAAAAATTCAACAAGTAGGTACCCAAACTACGCCGTTTAGAAACCTGTGCATCACTGTGTCTAAAACACCGAAATGCACAGTTTTTGTACCGTATAATAACATGTGATGAAAAGTGGATTTTGTATAACAACCGTAAAAGATCTGGGCAGTGGTTGGATGCAGATGAAAACCCAAAGCACACCCCCAAACTTAGTCTTCACTCAGAAAAGGTTATGGTGACAATCTGGTGGATATCGAAAGGACCAATCCACTTTTCATTTCTTCAACCAGGGGAAACGATAAATGCAGTCAAATATTATGAGGAAATCGACATAATATAAACGAAATTGGCTGAAAAGCCGCATACGTGGGCAAATAGGCATGGTCCGATTTTGTTGCATGACAATGCTAGACCCCATACCTCACACGTAATGGTGCAAAAGTTACCACAGTTGGGATTCGAAATTCTTCCGCATCTACCGTACTCTCTTGATATTTCCCCAACGGATTACCACCATTTCCGCAATCTGGATTCATTTTGCCAGCAGAAGGTCTTCCGGAACCGAGCAGAGGTCACAAAAGCCTTTGAACATTTCATTGCCTCAAAAAGTCAGGACTTCTACGAAAAAGGAATATTTGACCTTGTATCACGTTGGAAGAATGTCATAGATGCCAATGGATTCTATTTTGATTGAATAAAAATTTACGGAGAAATAATATAAAATCGGACATTTCATGTGGCACAACCTAATAGCTTAGGATAAAATATTATACATATTCATAGCTTTTCATACCAAAAGTTAAGCAGACACGTGATATGAATTATCGCAAGAGAAAATTTCGAAACGAGGATATTCTATTAACTACTACTACTTTTCGCAATCTGAATATATTCGAGCCTTTTAAAATGTTTAGTATTCTTTATTTACGAATTTTGCTCATGTATTTTTTTAAAATCTTTTATATTATTCCTCGAGGTTAGGTTACATCTAAGTCGAAAAAAAAACGAACAATTTAAGCTCAGTTCCAGTTATATCCATTCAAATATTCAAAACCATATTTGCATGAGCTGATGATGTCTTGGCCTTCTTAAAAATTTAAGAATTGCGCATGAGGTTACAATTTTTTTTTGATTTTTAAAAAATGTATACGAAAAATTGTTACTTTTGGCGTAACAAATCTTATGTTAACAAGTTAAAATATTTTTTTATAAAGTTTATATTTAAACAGTACATATAGCAGGTATAGTATTTGAAGAAAAATTCTATATATTCTTAAAACATTCTTAAGTAATTCAATATATTTTAAGGAATTGAAAAAACACAATCCCTATACATTTTGCTATAATATACAAAACAAAAATATAAGATCATAACGTATATTAATACACATATGTATGTAATATGCCTACAAATTAGAACCTAAAGTTCCCAAAGATGATTATCATTATGATTGTTAATAAGAAAACAACATTTACAAAAGTATTTATAAACAACTAGACTTGATATTTTTTTATCGGCATTTTCTGTAAAATACATAATTTCCAAAATATATCAAAATATGGCCAATTCAAATACATACAGTATTGCAAATAGATACAAACTCACCCTTTATATCTTCGACTTCACTAATTTCTAAATCAATCATGTCATCAGAATCCGACGTTTCGGACTCAATACTCAAATTCGATACTTTTGGTGCATCGCACAAAGTTTTTGTCCCGTTGTTTGATTCATCTGCATTAATACCCAATTCTAAGTTGCCAACTGGTAATGTAAGATTTGTTGTTGTTTCACTTATATTTCCAAACGTATTTACATTTTCACATGGTTTTTCACAAATAGGGAAGATTGCACTGTTATTGTTACTACCCTGAGCTTGGCTATTGCAGTCAAACACAGTTTTATCATTTACTGCTTCGTTAGCATTAAACTTTCTAAATGTATCAAAATGTATTTGAAGATTAGGTAACTTATGTTGATGTTCTATATCAAAGTTCGATTCTGGTTGAAAAATTAACCCATTTATATTGGATTCATCAGGAATGTTAGATGTAGTTGTAATAGCTGGTTGAAAAAAGTTATCTTCTCTTTCAAATTGATCTTTCTCAGCCAGTTTTTGAACTACATCTTCATTAACAATTCTAAAGCAAGAAGTAGATTGTGAAGTGTTTACACAAGATCCGAACAATTTTAACTCGCAGGATGTTGGAGCCAATGGTGGGTCCGTTGAACAACTTTGGGACAAAGAAGCATATTTTTCAATTTGCATATTTTCTGGATGTGATTGACCGTAGTTCTGCATAGGAGTATTATTACAAGTAAAAATCTGATTTTTTTGATGATTATCAAATGATTGAATAACAGCAGAAAACTCTTCCATTCTTTTGGATTATGTTTTCTTTTATTATGTGCAAAAATCCATAATATACTTGAAAAATAAACTTTTCTGAAATGAAAAATAAAAAGAAGGAATACGTTGTATTCTCTAATGTACTTATCTCATTATATATATGCTTGTATACATGTGTGTACATACGTACATGTGTATAAGGTCAAATATAAATAAATTAAATATAATTGAGTTGTATGAAAATAAGATAAATTTGGTAAAAATGAAAAATAAATATATAGGACATTCCGGGTAATGTGTCGAAGACTTTAAGGGGAGATTCCTTGACATATTTTGAGAAAAAAATCATATGGGTGGGGAGGGGTCGGAAATGCATCACCTCTAAGATACAGCGAGTTTAAGCGAGACATTGCCCTGCCCTGTTTTGACTCCTATTGAAAATAACATCTTTCAAATTTATGCGTGTATGGTAACCAATGGGGTATCACTGAACTCGTAATTATGAGTACTTATTATTATACAATAATTATTTTAAACTAAATGTTGTGCTAAATATAATACGCCAAGAGTTATTGAAGATCGAAATATAATTTTTTTTTGAAACTTAAAATTTTGATTTTTCAAAAAAAAAAGGTCAGGTCATTTCATCTCAAGTCAGTAGTTTTCAATATACGGTTCAACTTGTTGAAACTATAAAACTGAATAAAGTGGGTATTCTTCCACAACAGCCCTATAAAATTAAATAGTTAACAGCTTTTTTTTCTCAAAGTAAGTCCAATCTTGCGCATTGTAAATCTACTACATTTTATTTTTAAAAAAGTTTAATTTTATGGCCCCCAAAAGGGCAAAAAGGGACGGCCATTATTTAGGTAAACAAAAAATTACAGGACCGTTTTCGAAAAGGAAAGAAATGAAGCAGATCGCTTCATGTAGTTTGTAGCTTTTAACCCAGATATTGATTAATTCATAATATCCTCGATGATAGACTTTTCAACACAAGAATATGCAGACATGGTTTATGTCTATAGTTTCTGCAACGGTCATTAAATGAGCAAATCTGGAATATCTGAGACGACACCCTGATAGGATTGCCGCAATCGGCAGGACATTTATTAGAACATTTTTCAGATTAATTGAGACAGAAACGACGCGGAAATCGTCAAGAGACTTATATCCTGCTTTATCAGAAGGCGTTCGCAGATACAAAGACATTTTACATTACGCCAGAAACCATTCAAATACCATTCTTGGGCAACTAACCAGACATTTTAATCTAAGCAGGTGTTACATCTGGAGAATTTTATGTTCAGAAAGCATGCATCATACATATGTGTTATATATCAGTAGAGGATCTACAATCCGGAGACTCAGAGAAGCGTTTGGAATTATGCAATTACATTCTGGAGACACACTTTGCGGAAGACAATTGTATTGGCCGGATTCTATAGACGGATAAGTCCCAATTCACCAATTTCCACAATTCACATACCTGTGCAGAAAGCTAACCCCCTCCATAAAACACAGAGCTTTTCTGAGTAAGTTCAACGTCAATGTGGGGGCAGACATACTGGGTAACAACCCGATCGGAATTTATGCGAAACAATTTATCAGAACATTATATTAGGTGATATACTACTGCTACAAAGAACACGCATTGTGTACCAGCAGGATGGCGCACCTCGCACACTATGGCCATGCAATTAGAGAGTGGTTATATCGTGTGTATGAAAATAGGGCTGGATGGACCCACTCTGTGGCCTCCAGCTCTCCGGACTTTACCGGATGACTGAATGACTGGACGACATTAACCATAGGATTCATGTTCAACCATAGGATTCGATTCATTCAACGAACTCTGGTGTGCAAACAATTAATGGTTTGCACTTTGATATGCTACAAGTTTCAATAAAAAAAAATAAAAATGTGCAAGCAATAATTGCATTCTTTTTCCTAATTTTTTTTTAGCAATTTTGAATTGTTTCAATAAGTTAAGCCGTATCTTGAAGACTTGGGACGAAATGGCCATCTATTTTTTTTTGTAAAAATATGTACTAAGTATAAGTTACAAAAAGTGGGGTTAATAAGATATATTTCCGAAAAATATCATGACAAGGTCAAAATTTTATGTTGAAAAAAAAGATTAATTTGATCTTCAATAAGATTTACTTTGAAATAGTTAAAGTACTCGTAATTTCGAGTTCAACGATACCCCATTTGTTACCATAGACGAATAAATGAAATATGTAATTTTTAATAGAATTTAAAACAGGGTAGCGTAAGGCTTTGCTTAAAATCTTTGTATCCAACTCCTCCCTCAACCCTCCCAACTCATACGATTTTTTTCTTAAAATATGTCAAGGAATCTCCCCTTAAAGTTCTTGACACATTATCCGAAATACCCTGTGTATAATGTAAAAATATATCACTCATACAAATGTATACTGGACGTTCCATAGGGGTTACATTTGGGGATAAATTATTCAAATAAAACTTCTAATGTTTAAAGAAGCCTACCGACACAGCCCTTATTCCACAATCAAGGTAAATTTTGTTATTAAATAGTAACCCCAACTTATTTTTCGTAGCATCGTAATCAATGGAAAAAATAAGCAACCTTTATGTAAAACAATTTATTTCGAAATGTATTTTTTCTAATATTGTCATACTTCTACCGTGAGCATCGAACTTGTCGAGATGTAGAGGCTGAGTAGGGTCAATGAATCTCGAGAAGAAATTTTCCAAAATACAAAAAGGATGAACTGGATGCTGATAAGCAACCTCTTCGTCCTTTAACACCAGATAACACAACCTTGGATCTCGGAGCGTCGATATCCTCCTTTCCAGAAATGGATAGCGACGACTCCAATCTATCCGAGGTGACTATTAAGCCGTCGGTCTCCTCTTCTGACACCCTGTCGGAAATGGAAACCGATGTCGAAGCAAAGAGAGGTCCTATACGATCAGAGGTAGAAGATGAGCTTTTGGGCACATCTTCAGAATCGGAGGACCTCAACAACACCGTGGTGGAGGCTACTCTGGAAAACTGTAGTAATGATACGGTTTCTCCAAATTAATCTCCACCACTCAAAAAAGGCTGCGGCCGCACTCATTCTGCGTCTTTCGAAAAACGCAGAAGATATTATCCTAATCCAGGAACCATGGATTGTAGAAGGCGTGGTTCGTGGACTTCGGATACGCGCATACGCTCCGCTCTATACCAGAGACAAAGGAAAGTCCAGAACTTGTATATTAGTGAAACGTAGCCTTAATGTATTTCTACTTCCCAAGCTCAGCGACCCCGACTTAACCGTTGCCAGACTAGAGACTGCCAAAGGCTCCTACTGGCTGGCATCGGCTTACCTTGGCCACGACCATGTGGACCCTCTCCCTGGTGATAACCTAGAAAGGGTGGTACTGGAAGCTGGAAGGCAAAAACCAGCCTCATCATCGGATGCGACGCTAACGCATATCACACGGTATGGAGCAGTATCGACATCAATGATAGAGGTGAGTCACTTTTTGACTATATTTTAAGTACTAACCTCTTTATTTGCAACATTGGCAATGAGCCCACTTTTATAAATAGAAACCGACAGGAAGTGCTAGACAAGAAAGTCAAGGAATTTACTCTGGCTCTCAATCAGGCTATGGCCGCTTCCTGTCCTCTTATTCAACCTAGAGGCAAGAAAAAGCCACATTGGTAGACATCAGCTCTGGGACTGCTCAGAAACTCTTGTAGAAAACTTTTCAACGTAGCAAAAAGCACAAGAAAAGTGACTGTCTGGGACTCATACAAAGAATACCTCAAATTATACAACAAAGAACTGAGGAAGGCAAAGCGACAATCCTGGAGGTCATTCTGTGACTAAGGGGTGGCCGTGGTGTAGTGGTAGTAGAAAACACTTCTCACTCGGAGGGTCCAGGTTCGAGTCCTGCCCATGGCAAAATCAGTTTTTCATTGTATAATTGGAACTCAGACAAAAAAATTCTGCGTGTGAAGGCATAACACTGACACGTAGATTTGGCTGTTATAAGAGTTTCAAGCAATGAAAAAAATACTGGGAATTATATCTCGAATCACTCTGAGTGAAGAAAAACTCTCCGTCCTATTCGGACTCCCACCCCTGGAGAGCAAACATAGAAACCAAACACACCTGAGTTTCTCAAACCACTACAAAAAAACAATTTTCCTTTCTCCTCCTTCTATCTTTCCGCCCGCGCCCTGGCAACAGTAAAAGGGTACCAACCCCTTAGGCGCGCGTAAATTATAAAAAAAAAAAAAAAAAAAAAAAATCACAGAAACCTCTGAGACATCGCGGCTAAAAAAAATCCTCCCTATAAATCCTATGATGCCTAGCTGTTTGAAAAAAACCGATGGCTCTTGGACAACCTCAAGTGAGCGTTTGCTCAACCTGCTTCTGGACACCCACTTTCCAGGCCAAAAAGGCCTACTGCAACCGGGAGCAAAATTCATGGTTTGATTACGATAGACAAACTGCTCTGGGCGCTGCATACCTTCAAACCATACAAGTCTGCTGGTCCGGACGGTATAATACCTGCCGAGCTACAGGGGTCCTCATATATGATTCTGCCTGTGTTAAAAAAATATTATGAGGAGCTGTGTAAAACTTATCCAAATTCCACTGTTATGGATAGAAGTCAATGTAGTATTCATTCCCAAAGCCGGAAAATGTTCCCATGTTGTCCCCAAAGGACTTCAGACCTATAAGTCTATCATCTTTCCTTTTGAAAACTCTAGAACGACTGATTGATATCCATATTCGAGCTAAAGTTGATGATGGCGTTGCCATAGCCGTCTCAGGAAATCATCTCAATACCATCAGTTCAGTTTAAACCGTCGCGGTATTCAGTCGCCCTCTTACTTTACTCCATCATTTGTGAATTTCCTATTTCGCTTTAAATCAATCTAATAACCTAATTTCTTACCCAATAATTGCTATCGCTGACGCGCCTTTTTGTTTTTTTATTGTTGACCTATTAGTCTGTTCATTTCGCGACAGTGCGTTTAGTGTATTTTTCATTTTTTTTCTCCGCAATTTGTTTTTTGTTTTCCTGGTCTTCGCCATGTCTTCTTGTGCATTAACCAATTGCTTCATCAATGACAATAATGCTGACTTTGTTGCCTGTAAGGGGATCTGCGGCAAAATATTCCATGCTATTTGTGTCGGCATAAATAAAAGAAACACGGTCTACCTTAAAGAATTTTCCGAAAATCTACTGTTCTTCTGTGATGAATGTTCCAGTATTTCTCTTTCACATGTGCTCCTTGCGATCAAGTGCCTCAGTGACTCCAATAAATCCAACCATAACTCACTCGTAAGGCGTTTATTGACAAACTATCAATCTTTAAACAAAGTGTAAGATGTGCGGAAGACTTTGGTCATAGCATTGAAAAACAAGTTGCGCGTTTAATTGAGCTAGAAAGTGCAAAATCAAGAAATGAAGAAACATACAAGCGCCACATTGATACAGTCTTAAGTGAATTTACATCAATCGGAACCGCAATGATGGATTCAAACAAAAAAACATGTAATTCCATCAACTCTCTCCGGGACGTCATCGATATTCATCTACAATCATCCACATCCAATCTCCATCTCGAACCTGCAACAAACAATCACCATCTCTCAAATCATTACGGGTCCATGCTTGATATCATATTCGATAAAATCAGTGAGCTTAATGACGAACTCACCACGAATAGAACAGTGTTGAATGATTTAGAAAATGTTGGAATGGAACAGTATTGTTACGTGCAAATCACGCCCCAAAAATCATCCATTCCCTTTGGTCCTGTTGTTGTCTGTTTCACCCCTCTGCCCTCAGAACAGAACGAACATGACAAAACATCGACTGGTGTGATTGGGTGGTTCCATAGGGAGGCTGTCAGAGCTCTGGAAGTGAGTCCCTTTGTTCTGACAGCTGAATTAATGGAACCATGCACGAGTGTGTGTGTGTGAGAGGCAACTAGCCGAAATGTGCGGCTAGGTATTTAATAACTACTCGTCATAGCGGAGAGTACCCAAAAAAAAAAAAAAAACGAGCAAAGACGACAGCAAAACGCAAAAAAAAAAAAATAAAACAGAGAACGAAATTAAAACTAGCCAACGAACGAACAAAAGAAACCAACAAGAAAAAAACTAAAGGAAAACCACAAAACGAACGAGCAAAAATAAAGAAACCAACAAGGAGGAAAACTACACCACGAACGGACGAAACCTACGATAAGAGTGACAGCGGCGTGAAGTACACACACCTCTCACCAACCCCGACAACCAGACAGGAGCGACCCCAAGTAGGCAGGAAAAAGATAAGTACCCCTCGTAATTTATTTTTTTTGATATACATATTTTCATTTGTGTGATCTACCCCAGTTGGGGTTATTTGTGAGTGATAGAATCATATAAGGCTCTTTACCGTTTTCGCGGCAAACCCCGTAACCCTTGAGCGGTTATTTTAAAACATTCGCGACCCCGTTACCTCCTAGTGAGTCACCCCGTTTGTGATCGTACGGAATCGTGGGCCTTCCAATCAAGGGTAATATTTTGTTGGATAAATCTTGAGGTAGGCCACCCCTTTGACCAAACTATTGTGATTTCGTGTGTATATACGGCCTTTGTCACCCCCCCCCCTTTAAAAAAAAAAAAATACACACGCATAAATTTCCCATCAGGGAAAAATTCATTTGTTTTATTTTGATCTTTTTTTCCCGATTTTCCATAAAAATCGGGTGGCGTCCAATTATGCATTGTTTACGTTTAGTTTCCCCCTTTGTTGAATCTTTGTCGTGGACACCTTCAGAGTGGCAAGGCAGGTTAGACCGACTCCGCACAACGAATCAGATGTTCACCACCCTACTCATCTAAGGCGCTCCAACTTATGCAGATGTTGCTTGGATTTCCGAATTTTTCAAAAAGAGGTATGTCATCACCATCAACCAATGCACAATATTCCCAATATCTCACCACAAAAACAAAAGGAATTTCAAAATTAATTTACCGACTAAATACGAATGGTTATTTGTTAACTCATCCAACACCAACCTCAAGCTAGAAAAGATGATGCGCTCCGCATCGCAACAAATTACCTCTTACATTTTACTACCAAAACGTAAGAGGCTTGCGCTCTAAAACTCGTGCTGTCTTGTCTAAATCACATGGTCTCTCTTTCGACATCTATGCTCTTACAGAAACCAATCTGATCCCCGACATAAAGAGCCAGCAGCTATTCCCATCTTATTATAATGTTTTCCGAGAAGACGTTCACTCTCTCCCTATGTTTAATGATTCTGCCATCCCTAAAGTTGATTCTCCATGTAGAATCCTACATCCTTGCTATTAAAGCAATTGACCAACTAATTGACCTAAGAGATTCCATCGATGATATCCTTATCTTTGGTGACTTTAATCTGCCACTGCTTAAGGGGATGATCACTTATTTTTTACCGCGTCAAACGCCAGTATATCCAAGGAATGTCTTTTCATTGATAGCATAACTGACTCAAGCCTGTGTCAAGTAAGTGGCGTCCCTAATTCTATCGGTAGACAACTAGATCTCATTTTCACTAGTGATCCTCTTAACTCCACAGTAACGTTGTGCCTCTTTATCCTATCAACCGTCGGCAACTTTCAGTCCCCTCTTCTTCTATCATTTTTCCATAACTCGACATCCCAGCCCACTTCTTCAACTAGCATCTCTTCTTACAACTTCCATAAAGCTAATTTTCGCAAAATCAATACCTACCTTAGCAAATGTTCTTTTGATTTTACCAACCTATCCTTATCTGATGCTGTCTCCATTTTCTACATTGAAATATTTAATTCCATTTCTCTCTACGTCCCCTTTTCACGACACAAAACATCATCTATTTCCCCTCCATGGTACAGAAGACTTCGCTCTTTACGAAACAGAAGAAACAAATTATGGGCAGTTTTTCTTCTCACCAATTCTTATTATGACTACTTACCTGCAATTCACCGAGCTTTATAACTGCCTCTATCAGCGCAGACCAACCATATCAACGATCCTAAGACATTCTATCAATTCGTCAACTATAAAAGAAAATCAGACGGTTAACCCCCTCTCTCTCGTTCAATAATATATCAAAAAAAAAAAAAATCTGGTCCAGATGGGCTCCCAGCAATATTTCTCAAAAAGTGTGCCTCCAATCTTTCGCACCCACTTTCATCTGTTCTTCACACAAGAGGAATTCCCCCAAGTTTGGAAGACCTCTGTCATAACCCCGGTTCACAAAAAGGGATCAAAGAATGAAGTAACCAACTACCGTCCCATTGTAGATTTCTAAAATGTAGATCTAAAATGTACTACAAACTTAGTTCAATTCGTATTCTTTGTGCTTTCAGCCCTAGAAAATGGCAACGAAATTGACGTTATTGCTACAGATTTCGCTAAGGCCTTCGATAAAATATCACATCAACTGATCCTTTTCAAATTGTCTTCCCTCGGTTTTGACCCCATATTGTTAAAATGGATATCTTCTTATCTGGAGAATCGTTACTGTAGCGTTCACTTTAGGTCACCCTTCTCAACCCCGTTTTTATCCACTTCTGGTGTCCCACAAGGCAGCAATCTAAGTCCCCTCTTTTTTATTTTAATTATAAACGATCTTGAGAAGATTATCAAACACTGCTCCGTATCCATTTACGCCCATGACAATAAGTTCTCCAAAACTATTTCTTCACCCCAAGACTCTGTTCTCCTTCAAGAAGACCTCGATAGGTTTTCTACTTGGTGTCTAAAAAATTGCTTTGAACTTAATGTCTCCAAATGCTAATCTATGACTTTGTCTCGTAAGTCCAATCAATCCACCTCTCGACCTTATTTTCTGCATGACCAACCTGTACCCCAGGTTCAATCCCTTCGCGACCATGAAATTTAATACGATAGAGAGTTAAACTTCCGTTCGCATATTGATAAGATAATTCTTAAAGCCAGCAACCAAATTTTGCAACCCTTATGTGACAAGGTCACTTTACATTACCCTTGTCCGGCCCCTCCCTGAATATGTCAGCCAAGTATGTTCCCCCTTTCAGCGAATTCATATATTCCGAATCGAAAACATTCAACGTCATTTTCTTCGATTTGCTCTTCGTGGACTACCCTGGAGTGACCCATTTATCTTACCTCTCTATCGCGATCGCCTCAAACTTCTTAACCTGAATACCCTCGAAAAACGCAGGTACGTAGCTGACATTCTCTTCACTCATCGACTGCTCTCCGGTTCTGTGGACTGCGCTTCCCTTTACAATTCTATTTCCTTCAAAACTAACCCTCGTAATTTACGCTGTGCTCGTCTCTTCTGTATCCCAACCCACCGCACCTCTTATGGCTCTAACGAACCAATGTCCCGCATGCTCCGTAGGTCAACTCAAACCTCCCCCTTTTTGATTTTAACCTGAGCACTTCTCATCCTAAATTTTATCTCCTCCACCATTCCCTTACTTCCTAACCCTTACTCTTGTTAGTTTTTAAGTCCTAGTTTTTAAGTTAGTTTAAGCTTGCATTAAGTGAAATAAATGGGGGTGTCAGCCCCACTAAATTAATTAAAACTAAATTAAAGAACTCCTTCAAGTAAATCTCAATAGATTAACCTGCTGGGGCAGATCGCTGTGGATTGGGAATAAACCCCCATAAAACTGATCTTTTCCAGGAAATACAAAATTCCAATTATATAAAAACATCCAATTATAGACCCTACTTCAATAAATGGTACCAGTTTAGTTTTTTCCGATACAGCAAAATATCTGGGTCTCATTTTTGACAGGAAACTAAACTGGAAACCTAACATTCAAGAAAGAGTCAATAAAGCCACAATAGCTTTATTCTCTTGCAAAAAAGCCATTGGGAATAAATGGGGTCTTCAACCTCGCATAACGCACTGGCATACACCTCGGTCATAAGACCGATACTTAATTACAGGGTGATTGTCTGGTGGACGGCCTTGGAAAATGCAAGTCAACTGCATTAAACTAAGCAGAATCCAAAGAACAGCATGTCCATGCACAGGCGCAGCCTTGCGGTCTAACCCCTCTACGGCATTAGATATTCTGTTTCATTTGACACCCCTCGCAGGCAAGTAGCTAAGACTGTAGCTATTCGCCTTAGAGCAACTAAACAATGGACAAATAATTCATTTGGCCACGCCATCATTCTTAATACATTAGGAATCCTCACAGAGAACATCGATTACACCATACCTGAACTTTGACATCTCTACACAGATGAATCTAAAACCGATAGCGGAGTTGGTGGCGGTGTTTTCTCAGATAAGCTAAATCTTAGCCTCTTCCAAATCACTGCAGCGTGTTGCAGGCGGAAATTTTGGCGATTAAAGAAGCTCTCTCCTGGCTAAAGAAAAATTTTGGGACTAACGCCTCCATTTTTTATGCTTAATACAAGCTTAAAAACTAAGACTTAAACTAATACTAGGGCTTAAAGCTAAGGATGGTGAAGGAGATCGAATTTGAGGGAAAGTGTGCTGCGATTAAAATCGAAAACGGAAAGGTTGGAGTTTACCTTACGCAGCATACGGGAGATTGGTTCGTTGGAGCCATATGTGGTGTGGTGGATAGGTAGATAAAAGAGACGGGTGGAACGTAGATTAGAGGGTTAGTGTTAAAGAAAATGGAGTTGCAAAGAGGCATGCAATCGACGGAGCCTGAGAGGAATCGGTGAATGAACAAAATGTCTGCTGCGTCCCTTCGTTCCACAAGGGTATTCAGGTTAATGAGTTTGAGACGGTCTCGATAGGGAGGTAAGATTAGAGGATCGTTCCAAGGTAGACCTCGAAGAGCAAACCGAAGAAAACGACGCTGAATCATCTCAATACGAGATACATGCACTCGTTGAAAGGGACACCACGCTTGGCTAGCGTACTCGAGAAGGGGGCGAACGTAAGTGATGTATAGTGATCTAGTCACGTACGGGTTGCAGAATTCTTTGGACCATCTTTTAACGAAGCCGAGTGATGAGTTTGCTTTAGAAATTATCTCATCAATATGCGAGCGGAAATTAAGCTGCCTGTCGCATAATATACCAAGGTCGTGGATAGATTCAACAAGGGGTATAGGTTGGCCGTCGAGATGGTAAATTCGTTGAGGAGACTTCTTGCACTTACGTGAGAAAGTAATCGATTGACATTTGGAGACATTGAGTTCTAAGCAGTTCTTGATGCACCAGGTGGAAAAACTATTGTATTTAGATCTATTTGAAGGAGGGTGGAGTCTTGTTGTGAGGAAATGGGTTTAAAAAATTTGGTATCGTCAGCATAGAGAGAAAGTGTTGAGTGTTGAATGAGCCTTTGAAGGTCGTTAATAGTTAGGATGAAGAGGAGTGCACCTAGGTGACTACCTTGAGGAACACCTGACGTGGCCAAGAAAGGGGCCGATAGGACAGATCTGAAACGAACATTATAAAAACGATTATACAGGTAAGAAGATATCCATTTAAGCAAAATGGGTTCAAAGCCCAGGACGGACAATTTGAACAGGATTAGTTTATGAGATATCTTGTCAAAAGCTTTACTGAAATCAGTTGTTATAACGTCAACTTCTTTACCATTTTCTAAGGCTGAGAGAACAGAGGACACGAATTCTACGAGGTTAGTGGTAGTTGATCTACCCTTCAGAAAGCCGTGTTGATTGGGGGAAATAAAAGATGTACACTGAAAGCTTAAGGCTTCATGCAAAATACTTTCGAGGAGTTTGGGTATATGGGAAAGTTTAGCTATAGGGCGGTAATTAGTGACTTCGCTCTTTAATCCCTTTTTGTGTATGGGTGTTATGAAAGAGGACTTCCATATCTGTGGAAATTCACCTTGAGAGAGCGATAATCGGAAGAGATTAGCAAGGGGGAGTGAAAGAGTTGAGGAACACTTTTTAAGAAATATGGATGGAAGGCCATCTGGGCCGGGTAAGTATTCATCATTAAGTTGTTGTAATTTGTTTTCTATTACTGTATGATCAAAGCTTTGAGAAATAGTGGGGCCAATAGGGAAGTTAAGTAGGTATTTGAAATAAGAGGGATCTGGTACAAAGGAATTATCGGCAAAAGATTGTTTAAAAAAAGTAGCAAAAAAGTTAGCAATGGTATGCGGATCAGTTGATGACATATTTTCGTATGAGAGGTATGGAGGAAAACTGTCGGATTTTTTTTGTAATTAGCGAATTGGTAGAAAGACTTAGGATCATTTATAAGCCTCGAAGTTTACGATTATACCACGGGGGGCTCGTAGAAGAGGTCCTATTACGCGAAAAGGGGACATAGAGAGAAATAGAATTGAATAATTCTCTATAGAAAATAGAGAGAGCACTTTTTAAGGGCATATTGGCGAAATCAAAAGAACACTTACTAAGATATGCGTTTGGGATGGAAGTTGGAATCGGAATTAGGTAACTTAGATTTAAGCTTCTTTTTATCCTGTTTCTTGGTAGGTGTTTCGATCCATTTACAGATGCGCATCTTTCCAACGTTGAAATTAGTACCAGCAGGGTTTTTAAATAACCATTCGTATCTAGCAGGGAGGTCGAATTTAAAGCTTCGATTACCTTTGTGGTGAGATGGCAGGAACATTTCACATTTGCTGATGGTGATGCCGTATTTGTCTGCGAAGAATTTCGTGATCCAAGAAATATCAGCGTTTACGGGGGTGCCTTTGATGAAGAATGTACTCATATCGGTTTCAATTTTTTCCAGTCTACGCCTCCATTCGGAAGGTGTCCATGTAGTACCAAAATGTTTGTTAGCTTGCGTGGGGCGGCCACGGGAGGAGTTGACAGTGAAACAGTTTCGGTCTCTTGGATTGAAGTGGCAGCGGGAGAATTAGTAGATTTAATTAACCGTGGCGGACGAGGAGGTGGTGGTAAAAGTGGGTCGACTTCGGTTTCCAGTAATTCAGCCAAAATTGATGTATTGTTGTGGACATTCTGATGGTGTTGTGTGTGGAATGGTAAATCGTCAATTTTGCTGCTTACCGTTTCGATATGATTCTCAATATCGAAAATGGTTGATTGTGCGGCAGCTAGATCATCACCAACACCGTTGATTCTGTCAAAGATTACTTCGAGCATTGGATCAGGCTGCATTAGAGATGGATGGTTCTTTGAGGTAGATTGAAATTGAGTCTCAAGATCTTCACGCAGGTTATTTATCGATTCGCACAATTTAAGGTTAGAGATGTTTTGGGCAGAACAAACTGCTTTGAGATCATTGATCGCAGTTTTCATCTCGACCAGACTTGCAGATTGTTTGTCGATGTTGGTGAGCTTGGACTTAATTATATCGGTTGAGGACAGAATCGAGTTGCCTAATTCATCAACATAACTGACACTACTTTCTAAGTTGGATATATACATTCGTCGTTATCATTTTTGTGAGATTTTTTGGGAACGAGTCATTAGAGTCACTGAGGCACTTTATAGCAAGCAACACGTGCGAAAGCGAGATTATCTTGCACTCATCACAAAAGAATAGGAGGTTGTCAGAGAAGTCTTTGATGTATACACTATTCCTTTTATTTAATCCGACACAAATTGCATGGAATGATTTTCCACAGATGCCCTTACAAGTAACAAAGTCAGCATTGACATCAAAGATTGGACAGTTAGTGATTCCGCAAGACATGGTGTCACCACTGAGCACTGCCTCATAGGCAAGCACGCAAGAAGGCTTGGCGCTTTTACCAACGATTTCTGTAGAAGCTGCATGGACGAGGAAGAGGAGGAGACAATCCTCCACCTACTCTGTACATGTCCAGCTCTTCTACAACGACCTAGAAAACATAGATGTTAAGTGTCTCCTACGCTTTATTATAAGCTCAAACTGGTTCCATTAGTAAGAGGATCATAGATCCACGTGGCATCACAATGGGCCAATAGGCCTAAGTGGGTTGGTATTTCCAACAGCCACTCTTACTTAGCCTAAACTAATATTGTCATTGCCGCGCATTGGGAGTTACAAATATTATTCAGTTTATACAATAATCATGTTTATCGGAAATATGTATTGCTGTTTATTAACTGTTTTGCAATTAATGACATTTTGAAGATATTGGATCGAGTTACTGAAAAAGTCTTTTGTGTTGCTACGTGTAGGTTAACTTTGGAAGAGCGGCACACTAGCATTTAAAAATAGGCTTTTTGTTGATTCGATGGTATTATATTATAAGATTCAGTGAGGTGAGCGATAGTTTGATCAAAAAATCGAAGAACTTGCGTTTAGCGACATTTCAGAGATTGTTCAATGATTTAACACAGTTCGAAACATGGAAAAACTGCGTTTTAAAATGAGCTTCGAAAAAAAGCTTGTTTTACAGTGTACTAAAACCATAATTCCTTCTTTTTGTTTTTCTTTTAACTAACAGTACATTATAAATCACTCTTTTCATTTATATCCTTACGTTGGCAGTAAGTTGTTAAACCTTTCCTTACATTTTGAAGCTAGATTTTTTAAATAATAATTAAATAATTAAAAGTTAACATACAAAAAAACCAATGACTTACAGACTACTAACGTGGATTATTCCTCTGGTTGTCAACAACTGATGCAGCAGATACAGTCTGTTTGATACATCGTACACGACAAAAATTAAAGAAGAACTTATAATAATAAAAAAAACTCAATTGTACTGGTTTATTTTGTTTATTTACTTGAATGCTTTTCAATTAATATGTTGTCCAGTTTCCTCCATTATCAATAATTGCTTGGAGTCGTCGAGGCATGCTTTCTACTTGATAATCTTGAGGCAAAGATCTCCATAAAACTCGTATTTTTCGTGATAATTGTTTGACCGTCGAGATCTTCTTTCCTTGGAGCTTTAGCTTCATGAATGCCCAAACATTTTCAATTAGATTTGCTTCCGGCGACTGTGATGGCCAATCTAAAACATCGACGTCATTTTCTTGTTTCCACGCACTACACAATCGACTGCGATGTTTCGGGTCATTATCTTCTTGCAGTAACCAATTCTCATTCCTTTTTTTAAACCACCTTTGGGCAGATGGTAATAAAGCCTTCTTATAAATTTTGACCATGTTGGGTGCGTTTAAGTTATTTATAAACATGAACAAATTGACAAATCCTTGTTTTGAGAAGCATCCCCAAACGTGCACCTTTGCCGGGTGTTTGACGGTCCGCTGGATTAATTTATTGGATTGTGTACACCAAGTATGAGTGATAGGAGACCATGCCCAAAAAGAAGCTTCATCCGAAAAAATAACGTTGTTCCAATCTCTGTCCAAATTGTCCTGAGTCGTTTTTCTACGTGTTTTTTTAACAGTAGTGGTTTTTTTATTGTACTTCGAAATTTTACATTATTGGTTAGTAAACGTCTTCGTATCGTATCACAACACACATTTAGACCCCTTTTACGTAAAATCCCTTGTCCTCCACGTAACGATAGAAGAGGATTTTTTTCAAACACGCGTAGAATAATTTTTTCCTTTTTTTTGTTGTTTTTGGCGTAGACCCACGATCCGGCAAATCATCCACATTTTTAACTTGGGAATAACGGTACACCCACTTGCTAACAAATGCTTTTGAATTTTTCATGTATTTAGCAGCTGCTCCGTATGACATTTTCGGTCCTTTTGGATGAGTGCACAAGAATACTGTTTCATAACGTGATGCAAACGCGACACTCATTTTAAAATACTTCCGTCTCTGACAAAAATTGAACACTCTTTAAATTTTTTTATTCAAAGCATCTTAGCAGAAGTATTTTTTTATCTGCTAATGCAAATGCCACTTCCAAACCGGTTTTCATAAACGAGTTTTGCCGTATACGATCTTATCAAGCGGACTGTATATGTTTAAATACTCACGCATATCACCGCCAATGGGATCAAAGTAGAATAGTACAAAACAACGGAATCATGGAAATCCGGCAGTAGAGTTTCCGTAGCAACAGGTCCACTGGTGATTTGATTTAAAGGCATGTCTAACCGAAAAGTGGATCCAAAGCGTACATCAATCTGGCGAAAGCAAAATAGTTGCACTTGATATTTCTAACGTATTTGAGTTTGGAATCAGGCTCTTTTTGAATTGTGTTGTGTTGGATAGTTTCAAGTCTGCTATTCAAAAAGTGAATGCTGGTGTGCCCTAGGACTCTGTTCTGTTTCCGACACTCTTTTTAATTTTCATCAACGATCTTTTGTCTGCTACTTCTAACCCAAAATATTCATTTGCTGACGACAGCATTCCTTTTTTTAAAGAACTTAACCCTCAAGTGGGTATGACTACACTCATGAATGCTTTGGCATCTTGTTAAGTTTTTCGGAAAATGGGGCAGAAAGAGAAAGAAAAATGTATGGGTTCAGTGGTTATTGCGCTGCATGGGTGGCATCCAAAATTGAATGGGGGGACTAAATTATTAATGTAAATTGATTTGATTGTTACAACATTCATCTCAAAAGATTTTATTTGCCTAAAAAAAGTCGTTCGGTCACTGCTGGTATTGAACCACGAACCGTCCGATTGGGAAGCCCAATACACCACCAGTTGAGCCACGGCCACTCCCTGCCTTCATATTCGCTCCCGGACACATCCCTGCTCTTCGGCCGTAGAGCGGGAACGGCAACGTACGGTATGTGGAATTAAAATTTTCCAAAACACAATGCCGTCTACTATCATTAAAGGAAAAACCAAATACCCAGCCATTATCCAGGAATGTCACTTGCATCGTTGAAACAAAACAATTTTCCATTCTCGGTAAGTGTGCCAATGACAACCTACGTTGGAATGACCACATATTTGATACCAATAAAAATGCTACGAAATGTCGAAGTTTCCTCAAACGACGTAAGAAATACAATACTTTTCCCCCTCTGATCTGGCCACAGCATTCATCAGGCGCTGCTTAAAAAAAAAAAAAAATGGATATCAAATACCAGTTTAGCTACGGTCTTTGAAATATCACGCCCCCTTAAAACCAAGTTGATTATCAGGAACTATATTTTTGTCCTAAACCCACTTAGTCAGGGCTCTGTTGATCACCATTTCGAATACCTTGCTGATATTCGGAAGGAGACTTATCGACCGAAGATTCGCCGTGTCTTTACCCCTTTTGGGAATAAGATGCACTACCGCTGTCTTCCAAAGTGATGGATAATGTTAAAAATTAAATCACATACATACAATTCATTTGTCATATTCATTACATTCATTATTATAATCACATACACACATTTGTCCTATTAACTTATATTTACTCACACTTAATCACGTATTTCATTTACCATACATTATGTTCTTAGTTATTATAAACATACATACATACTAGCGAGGTTCTTTTTTTATTTGTCAATCCAGTTGCCATAAATCATTCGACCCGACAAGTTCGGTTAATAAAACTGTCAATTTAGAAAGAAAAGTAAAGTGTTTCCCTTTTTTTGAATATAAAATCTTACATTTGGTGCCGAAACCCGGGATTAAATCGCGAACAGCTTAAATAAATTTGTGGTAGCTCGACGATTACAATATATAGAATTTGTTTTTGTGTTCTTGGAGAACATGGAATTTCAAGCACGTGCTGGATACCGCAGCCAAATCACTAAAATAGTGAATGAAGCCACTGAGTATCTAAAAACCTGCAATATAACTGTAAGGGACACAGAGGATTGGACGCAGTTGGACTCCATAGAAGAAGAACTTGCAACATACCTTCAGCGCTTAACGACGGCCAGGGATAATCTTTGTGCGATTGACAAAGATCTTCACGAGCGGAAATTAGAGGACAAAAATCCTGAGAGAATAGCCGAATATGAAGACAACGCGGTAGGTATGATAGCGCGATTACAAGTACGGCTGTTAAAAGTCCAACAGCGCCTTAATCCGTGCCAAAATGAGGCCAATAATTCGCGCGCATCAGCTTCAACGAATCCACGATGCCACGAATCCATTTGCCTAAATTGAAGTTAAAGACATTTTCCGGTGAGAATCAGGAATGGCTACCATTCTGGGAAAATTTTCGCGCCAACATTCACCAAAACGAAGGTCTTTCTGGCGCCGAAAAGTTTAGTTACTTACAATCAGTTTTAACGGGTAATGCGGCAAATACTATATCAGGATTTACTCCTACTGATGCCTGTTACGATGGTGCTATCTCACTTCTCCAGGAGGAATATGGTGATAAGGAAAAATTGATCGACAAATTAATGCAACAACTAATGAGTCTGCCAACAGTACATCATAGTACAATACGGTTATATCTTGCAGTCGCTCACTAACAGCCTTAGGTGTTCCTTCGTCGCATTATTATATAATGCTCAAAACCGTTCTGCTGAAGTGCATGCCGAGTGAACTCCGAATTGACTATCACCGCATACAAAAAGAAACATCCGTTAAAGGGGAAAATGAGAACGAAGCAACATCTGATAGTGGTTCCACTATGTCGTTCGACGGCGATAAACAAGTCAAAAATATAATCCGGTTTTTGAAGCAAGAAGTAGAATCAATCGAAAGAGCAACCGTTGTAAAGGCACAAAAGGTACAAGCAAAAAATACGCACACACATCCATCGACAGCAGCAGGACTTTTCACTCCTACAGTTAATATGCAGTGCGTTTTCTGTAAATCAAACGAACACAATACGAAAGAGTGTAATCAGCCGCGAACAGTAGAAGAAAAGAAGCAGATGCTGAAGTCTGCCGGTAGATGTTTCCGATGTACATACAAAGGCCACACCGCAAAGTTTTGTCGCGCCAAAGGTTTGTTTTGCAAAATCTGTAAGGGCAAGCATGCTACTGTTTTGTGTGAAGCTAATAATAAAACATCCTCTGCTGGAACGTCAATCGACATAAAATCAGCAAGACAACACAATTCGAACAACACCGGTGTGACGAATCCAGTAGTGAATTTGTGCATACCACAAGTGGAAAAACAAAGCCCAAACAGTGTTTTTTTGCAGACCGCACTTGTAATGGCATCTTCACCAGTAAAATCTAATCAAAAAAAATTATTTGTGCGTATTATGATTGACGGTGGCAGCCAGCGGACTTATGTAACAGAAACGATTGTAAATAAACTTAATTTACCTGTGGTCGGTCACATTAATTTATCGGTCATAGCATTTGGTAATAAGGAGATTCCTGGTTACAAAGAACTGAATACGGTAAAAATATGTTTGCAAAGCCAGTTTGATAACCGATCAGTGGAGCTTGTTGCTGTGTTAATCCCTAATATTTGTCCGGATGTACTACCAGCCCCAGAGGCTCATAAATCACAGTGTGTTGGTGTTTGTTTGGCTGACTCAGTGGTTAACAATCGTAGCCAGGAGAAAGGCTTGAGTGTTTTGGTGGGAGCGGACTATTTTTGGAATGTGGTCACGGGCAAGTACAAAAGGTTAACTGCCCGATTGACTGCAGTGGACACCATTTTTGGATGGACAATCCAAGGACCGAGTGAAACAGGTGATGATGAAAATTTTTGTGATAAAGTATCTACGCTTTGCAGTTTTTCAGTAGAAAGTTTGTGGAACTTAGAGACTTTGGGTATAAGGAGCAATGTTGCTGAAATGAACACATACACACAAGAGCTTCAAAAGAAATGCATACGGAAAACAGCGACCAGATACGAAGCCAAATTGCTTTGGAAAAGTTTGGATGTTCAATTGGAACCTAATAAACATCAGGCTGTTTCACGACTTTATGCCCTCACAAAGAGGCTTTCGAGAGAACCTATGAAGCTGAAGGAGTACGACACCGCTATGCGCGAATTTATTCAAGCATCTATCTACTCATGAAACAACATCCACCACGAAGTACTACATGCCACATCATCCTGTGTATCGTCCTGAGAAGGCAACTACCAAGATCCGCATAGTTTTCGATGCGTCGTCAAGAAGTCAAGGTAATTTGTCATTGAATGATTGTTTGTGGACCGGTTCCAATTTGCTGCCGGACATACTTCTCGTAATATTGGGATTTCGAGTAGGTGAAATCGGATTGATCGCGGATATTGAGAAAGCATTCCTGCAAATCTCTTTAGCGGAGGAGGATCGCGACAGCCATCGATTCTTATGGTTTTCAGAACCACCTTCGGTGTGACATGTAGCCCTTTCCTTCTTTCAGCAATATTAGAGCTTCATATCCAGTTATCGGCGGATGAGTTTCCAGAAACATGCTTGAGATTAAAAGGGGCCTTTTACGTTGACGATTTGGCTACAAGTGTACAAACTTCTAAAGGAGCAACACTTTTTTTTCAAGAATCAGTGGATGTGCTTAAACGTGCTAATATGAATTTGAGGAAATGGGCTACTAATGATATGAGTGTGCAAAAAGATCTTGGCATAGAATCTGGCGAGTGTGTTCAAATGGTATTAGGTTTGAGGTGGAATACTTTGAGCGACGAATTAATGATCAACTATAACTTCGATGATATTCAAAACTTTGAATGTGCTACGAAAAGAAATTTGTTGAAGATGATTGCACGTGTTTACGATCCTCTAGGATATTTAAGTCCAATTATCATCAGGCTCAAAATTCTTTTCCAATCGCTCTGGAGCAATAATCTTAGTTGGGATGAGCCGTTGAATCCTGAATTACATAAAGAATGGAACGTGTGTTTGAAAAATTTTGATCAAATTGCGAATTTGCCCTTGTCCAGATGGCTTGGTATTAATATGGACACCAAAGTGAAAGAAATGCACATATTTGCGGATGCGAGTCTTAAGGCGTTTGGAGCGGTGGCTTTTCTTCGCGTTGAAGATCTGAAGTCTGGGGTTCAAGTTAAGTTTGTTTGCGCCAAGGCACGTGTTGTGGCTTTGAAGAAAGCTAATGCAGATGATCTTAGTTTACCGAAGCTGGAGCTTACTGCCGCGTTGATTGCTGCTCGCTTACATGCTTACTTCAAGAAGTCTGGTCTACCGGTTGACAAATATTATTTATGGACAGATTCACAGATAGCACTGCACTGGATTAAGGGAGATGCGCGAAAATGGAAGCCCTACGTTTTTAATCGTGTTCGAGAGATCCAAGAACTCACTAACGTCAATGATTGGCGGCACTGTATAGGTAGTGAAAATCCAGCAGACCTGATTACGCGTGGAATATCCGTCGACAAATTCGCTACGTCAACACTTTGGAAGGATGGTCCACCATGGCTGAAACGACGAAATCATGAGTGGCTCATTGGCAGTCATGATTCCGAAAAGGTCATTACGCTAACGGCTTACGAGGAAACTAAAGTAAGTGAGGTACCTGAAGCTGTGGATCCTATATTGCCTTACGATGCCTTTAGTAATTGGCTGAAGCTACTGAGAATCACCGCTTACGTTTTTCGTGTGGTGAACGCCTTTTTGGGTAGGGAAAGGCCACAAGGGAAATTTCTTACGGCGAAGGATATTCAACATGCAAAGATATATTGGTTGAAGTATTTTCAAAATATTAGTTTTTTTAATGAAATTTTATCATTGCAGCAGGGGAAGCCTGTCTGTCGCTCATCAAGTTTGCTGACTCTTAACCCTTTTCTCGACGAGCTGGGTTTGATACGTGTGGGTAGCCGTCTGCAACAACTCGACGAATCACTGGACGTTATTAATCCCATTATTTTGCCGAAGTCTAGTGTCTTGAGCAAATTAATTATTAGCTACTTTCATGAAAAAACCTTACACGCAGGGGTTAATGCCGTCCTCGTACATCTACGTGAAGAGTTTTGGTTACCGAGCGGAAGACAAGTTATAAAGAGAATAATAGCTAGCTGCCGAGTTTGTAAGAAGTTAAGAGGGAAACCAGCATCACAACCGTTTGCGCCGCTGCCAAGAGAACGCATTTGTGCATCCAAACCCTTTGAAACGGTTGGGGTGGATTTCGCTGGCCCACTTTACACCTCAGGAAGTGAGAAATGCAAAGTCTACGTAATGACTTTTACCTGTGCAGTTGTCCGCGCGATACATTTAGAGGTAGTCCCTAACTTAACCACAGAAAGCTGCTTATTAGCAATACGGCGTTTCATTTCTCGACGTGGCTCGCCACAGCTAATATATTCAGATAACGCGAAAACATTCAAAAAGGCTGCTATGGAAGTGAGAGCGATTGGCGATATTCTGGATAGTGAGATTTTTACGGGATTCCTTAGTAATAGAGGAATAAGCTGGAGGTTCAGCATCGACCGAGCGCCCTGGTGGGGCGGATTTTGGGAACGGATGGTCATGAGCGTTAAGAACGTTCTGAAAGTTACAATATGGAAGGCCAGAATCGACAACGAAGAGCTTCATACATTATTAACTGAAGCTGAGAACGTCATCAATATGAGACCATTGACTTACATAAGCGATGACCCAATGGATTTGTCACCGCTTACCCCACAGAGTTTTTTGATCGGCTGTACGAAGGTCACCGAAAACGAAATTGATAGTCAACATCGTGGAATCAGTGCTTCAGAGATGCGTGTAAAGTGGAGGTCAAGAATTCAAAATACTTCGTTTTTATGGAAGAGATGGAAGACTGAATATCTTCATCTACTGCGATCGGCACATCACACCAAGCATACTTTCTCAAAAGATATTCAACTGGGTGACGTCGTTTTGGTATACGATGCAGCAACTCCCCGTATACATTGGCGATTGGCTGTCGTTGAAAGCTGCTTTCCCGGACGAGATGGTAAGATCAGAGGTTGTGAGGTCCGTTTTGCTGATGGTAAACGGCTGAGGCGTGCCATACAAATGCTGTACCCACTGGAGCTTCGTCAGCTGCCCCACGCCGAGGATGTTAAAAATTAAATCACATACATACAATTCATTTGTCATATTCATTACATTCGTTATTATAATCACATACACACATTTGTCCTATTAACTTATATTTACTCACACTTAATCACGTATTTCATTTACCATACATTATGTTCTTAGTTATTATAAACATACATACATACTAGCGAGGTTCTTTTTTATTTGTCAATCCAGTTGCCATAAATCATTCGACCCGACAAGTTCGGTTAATAAAACTGTCAATTTAGAAAGAAAAGTAAAGTGTTTCCCTTTTTTTGAATATAAAATCTTACAGATAATGAGCATTCTTCAAAGCATTATTAAATAGGGCGATGTACATGTCCACCACTTCTGTTGGTAGATGTCGAAGCACAATGTTCGGTATCCCATCGGACGGGGGTATCTCTCTCTCTCGTTGGCGATGACATTATTTGCCATATTTTTGTCATTGAACCCTGAGATCATTTCGAAGGTAGCAATTTTGCGAAAAGACCTGATTTTTTAGATCGCGGTTTGAGCCAATGACATCATTCGCCATGTACCCTTCCTGGCAAAACGCTCCAATGGCCTCTACCTTCTCCTGCGGACTTTCCACCACTAAGAAAAATTGTCATCATCGCTTCTTCTGGATATATGCCTGTTAACAGTACTTGTTTGTTAAGCGTCGTTCGGACGGTCTTTAGGCATTTAACGTCGTTTTGATCTTTGCCCCGAAATACACATTTTGTTTACTTGTGGGAACGTATTCGGGTTGCTGGTGTTTACAGTCCGAATTTTGTTGTACCAAAACAAACTTACAGATACTTTGTAATTAACTTTTACTAATATTTGGAGGTTTTTCATCGACGAATTGAGTGTGATGACCTTCGGGTTATGTCTGTCAGTAAACTGCCTGTACAAGGTTTTTAATCTCGGCAGCAGTCTATTTTTGTTTCGGTGCAGTGCGTCAATAGTTGCGTTGCCTTCGTTGTAAGTATGCTGATACCTCCGCCAATTATGAAGTAATTCTCCTCCGTGTCTAGCCTTAGAAATCGAAAAAGTGTCTCGAGCTCTGTTATGAATAACGTCTATTATTAAGTAGCTTCAGGTGCATAGACGGAGACCATGTAAAACCGCTTTCCACTAGGAAAGGGATGTACACGATACATGCTTCCAGCACCTGGAATATACGCACTACACGGCTATACGCTCTTTTAAATCGCAAACCTTTTCTTTTGAAGATCGCAACCCACCTCCTTGTATGGAGCTGAGTCCGTTCCTTTGTATTATTTTATACCTTCTGTGTCTCATGTTGTGTTTTTTGGTAAGCTTGGCTTTGCTAGCCAAAAGTGCATCAGGGGCTTGGTCTTTGAGCAACTTGAACTCTTTCTATTGTCATTTTAGGTCTTCGTGTTCTTCTGGTGAGCCCGGATACCTGAAATCTGCTTGGCAATGATTTATATGTCAGCCATATTGCTTAATAGACCTATAAAGCCTCTGTGTTGCTGTGTCAACTATGTTGCACTCGCAGTGTAAAGAGGTTCTGCTTTATCACACAATTTCTTTAAGATTTACAATTTTTAGTAAAAGCCCATTTTATTCAGGCAAGTGTTCCAAAAAAAAGTAAGAATTTTAAAAATTTTATTGGGAAAATTTAAGCAGCGATTTTTCGTAACAGTGACTTTAAAGAGCCATAACTTTTTTCAAAATACTGTTGCCTTCTGTTATCACGGTATGAGTCTTCTTCAACAGACTCGAAGGATATCGACACAGAAGCAAACAAAAAAAAAAAACAATGCACGAATCTCTGATTCCCGAGGTTTTTTTTTTGTTTATTAAATTCTTTTATTTGTTTTATTTGTTTTTCACACTTGATTATTTTTCTTTTTGACTTGTGTCTTTGGTGTCTCCGCTCGAACTCGTGTAAACGGAAAAATCTTCGGGCTACCAAACGTCGGTTTTTCTTGCCGTTTCTCTTTCAAGATTCCCGTATCTATTTCTACACTTTTTCTTACTTTCTGTTTCAAGGTGGAGAAGTCCCAAACGTAGGACCGACGACCGACTCCTCAAATTTCTTTGATCATGTCCGCTACCATTTCCTTTTGCTCATCCATACGATGGGTCCCCTCGCTGACTGGTATAAAACAATATGGCGCCTTGTTATATTGTTTTTGTGTTGTTCGTTGAATTGATTGTAATTGATTTCATTTGTAAACAAGGGATCGTCGTGACTGGGATTCTGCTGGTATGCCATTTATTTAACTTTATTCTTTATATAGCCCATCTCCCTTCTAGGTTTCTGGACTCGGGAACAATACACTAAATCACATAGGGTCTTAAACAATTTGTGAATTGTTAAATGCTTCAGTAATTTAATTAATTACACTTCGAAATCAGAGATGTCTCCCTTCAACAGCCTATTTGAGAGGGGGTGAAAATAGACTTCACATCTCTCTTACGATGTTTTGCTCTTCGGAAGTTCTAGTATCTGTACTGTCCATATTAACTGAGACACCCTGTATTTCCAGTATTTCTCTATTGACAAAAGGAATTTAAAGATAGGAAATGATGTGGTTTTTGACTATCCTGTCCTTTATCAAAATTAATTTGTACAATTGAAGTGCTTCTAAAAAGTCAATCGGAATGCGAAGTGCGATAGTGACATGAACTATTATAAACTTCTTTGCTTAAGCACTGCTGCGAGGAAAGTAGCACCGGATTGATTCTGCTCAATTAAATTAATACATTGACCAAAGCTGTTTTTATCCCTTGTAAATTCGATAAGTTGTTGTTTGTGAGAATAATCAACTATTTTATTCAACTGATGTTCAGAGCTTTACATTTTTAATTAACAGTAATCTAATTAGCAATAAAAAAGGGGAAAGGACCCTGCAGCTGTATTCATATGAGCTAAGACTATTTCTGAGTCGTTCCAAAAATATGACGGAATATCATCATATTCGACATTCTACTTTATTCTTTTTGCGAGATCTGTCACGTATGCTCTGATTTGGCTTACTGAGAAAATCGTAATAAAACACTGCTTCAAGAAGTAGATTTATTTTGTCTGTTGGATCGGTGTTGAGTGACCTTTGGATTCATCTGCAAAAAAACTTTATACACGTATTAGTATGCAGGCAATTGCTGCACGCTTTGCTGTATTTAGTATCCTTGGATATTGGATAGTCCCTTATCCCCAGGATTCTAACGATTAGAATCGATTGTCGAGGGACTTCAGAAAGAATTTGATTGTCTGCTGGAGTATGTGTGAATGCCCAAATTCTTTATCAATAAATGAAGTAATAGCGGATGTCAATTCAATATGTCAGCGGCAATACATTATAGCTCCATAAAGCAATCCTACGTCTGTTTCGTACGCCGATCGCAAAGGGCTTGTTCATAGAATGCCCTAATTGTGCTGTCAAAGCCATCAAATACTTGCCGCCTGATGCAGGAAAATGTATTATTTGTTTTTCAGGTTCTACCACTAGATTGGTTTTGAGGATCTTCTGAAAGCCCGTCATAGTGCGCACCATTTATACGAAGAGATTGTTCAATTGTTGCAATTTCATATAATCGCCAACGAAATTTGGCAAATCCAGCTTACGAGTAGGTATCGATATTGCGCTAATCGTTGCCACCATTGGTATTTGCCCTGAACTAGAAGAATCGTCATGATAATTTTGTAATCTGGACAACATCTCGATAGAAAGTCACTCGATTTGACTTGTCAAGTCAAAGTATTACTTTTCGTTATATCCATTGGCGAATGGGATATTGGCCTGAAAATCGGCTCAGTTTGCACAATTTTCACCTTCGAAATGAAATGGAGAACTAACGATTTGAGAATTTCGGTTCCAATGACTACAAAGACGAAAATATACATCATGAAGAATGGTTATGTGACTTCTGCTGGAATATTTGACATGACTGGAAGTTGAAGATCAACTTTCAGAAGTTCAGAACCATTCTTTTTAGAACGCCTTTATCTTTGGCCTTCAAGCTTAGTGGTATGGCTCTACAACACCAGAAATTTCGATGGATTCTAGACGAGGAAACTCTTGAGTCGTTTCTTTTAAAATCTGATTATCCCTTTATGGGGCGGAGTCAGTATGCTTTATTTTTGAAGCCATAATTATTTTAAAGTAAACATTTTTTTAGCTTAATTACATATTAATGAATTTTATTATGCCAGCTCAAATTAGAAGCTGCAGATTTGTGTATTGTCTTGTCAACGTCGTTCCACAAATTCTCAATCGGGTTGAGATTAGGAGACCGTGCTGGTCAACTTCAGACGTCAGTTTTTTGATCCGGTAACGATTACTTCACCGACCTAGCCGTACGTTTTGGATCATTATCATGCGTAAATTTCTATTTCAGCGGATATTTCTCCGGAATCAAACGGAATCATTGTACTGTATAGGATCGCCTTATATTTAGTTTGGTCCATTATACCCTTTATAAATACGTATGATAAATAGGTACCATACCAAACCAAGAAAAATAAGCCCATATAATGACTCTGCTTCCACCGTGGATTACGGTCTTGTGGCTGTGTTTAACGTTATACTCCTGGTTAATTCCTCGACGTACTTAAAGTTTCCCATCAGATTCAAATCCATTAAACTTCGATTAGTCAGTCCACAAAACATTTTTTCACCAACTGGGATCTTTATGCAGATGCTCCCTTGAATGCTGCAAACGGCGTTTTCGATCCCGAATATCGAAACCAGAGTTTTTTTTCCTAGCAATCCGCCCGAAAAGTTTTTTCTCTCAAGTGGTTCTTATCTGTTTACAGAATTACAGAAACGTTAACATTAATTTTGCTGTTCACTTTTGCTTTGTTTTAGGGGCGGTTATGAAAGAATCCAGTTTACTCTGACAAACAGTGGTGGCATCGGTCCGTGCTGTGGTTTTCGCTTCTGACTTTTTGAAAAGATCCTGTTTCATTTTAGTGGTGAATAACATTTATAACCTTCTTCCTTGAACATTCCAATATTCGTTATATTGCTGATATTGAAAGACCCCCATTCTTTAGGTCCACCACGCGTTGTCAAAAGCTTCTTATTGAATGTTTACCACGACCCATACTAAAAACTTTGTTTATTGTAATTGTCAATATAACTAACAGAGTTTTATATGCCTTTGTAAAATGAATTTGAATTTTTTATGACAAATAATTTCACAATGGAAAATTAAACCCTTAGTCAAAAGGGATGGCAAACAATTACAATAATAATTTAGTCTTCCCATTAAATGTTGGATGCCACCTATGGAGCGAAATAAGCACTGAGCCCAAAGATCTTTCTTCTCTCTCCGTTCAATTTTTCAAAAAAACTTAACACGTGCTCTGGCATCTTTGCTAACCTACTTTAATTGCAACAATTAAAAAGTAGTTAAAAGATACCAGAAAGTAAAAGAAAACGACTATTTTTTTATTGAAGAAAAAACAAAATTGAATTTCAAAATCAAATCTAAAGGGATGATTGTATATTTGTTCATCGAAACGTAAGAGGAAATATTCAGTAAAGGCCTTAACGTGAACCGAGACCTACTACAGACAACTTTAAATTTAAATTGCGCTTTTCTTAGTCCAAGGCTGAACAAAGATAAGGAACTAAAACAAACTTATTCGAGGAAATTTTTAGATCCAAGTTCAGCTGTGGATCTGCCAGAGAAGCGGTTGGAGACAAATAAAATGTTTAAGTCTGTCATGATAACATGAACATTCCGTTATCACTATAAATCAGAATCTCTCGTGAAGATAGTGAAATAAAACCCAATACTGGATCGAGTCCTTAACACGAAGGTTCAGTCAATAAAAATATTAAATAGCTGAAGAGCTTCATAACAGAAGCCGGTAAGCCTAAGTACAATGAGCGCATAACCATCCATCGAAAGTAAGCATAACGCAATCCTCATGATAGACGGTAACAAATTTAAAAATGTTAATCAGAAAATGAACATATAGCGGAACATAATTCGCTAAAGAACTTAATCGATCCTCCAGCGTTAAAAGCTGAATCCGGTCATAGACAATGTCGAAGTGATTTATTAAACTCTCTGCTTTTAAAAGGCATTTTGAACTGCATCGCTAATGGGTCTATTGGCACAGAAAAGAGTTATACTAACGTATAAAAATGTCATATGGATGTAATACGAAAGTACGTCATCACGGAAGAAAACATATACAAATACCACCTTGATCAAAAATAACCGGAATAACCACCGTGTGGCGCTCCATTGTTCCGATTTGAGTACCGTTTTTTTTTTTTTAAGTTGGTAAATCTGTTGTTGACATGCCCTCTAAATCTTAGCGTCATAGCTTAACATTTGCAAAAGTTACGTAGCCAAGAGTACATCTATCTCCGTGTGTGTTGGCGATTTTTTACAATTTTACAAATGGATTTAAGTTTGCAACAATGAATTTGTATTAAATTTGGCGTAAAAAAAAGGATTTAATGGATTCGCGAACGTTGGAAATGTTGGAAAAGTGTTTCGGCAACGATTCTTTAAAGAAAACGGTCGTTTACCAGCGGCACGAGTGGTTCAAAAGTGGTCGTGAGTCAATCGAAGACGATGAACGCAGTGGCAGACCATCGACATCGAAAACCAACGAAAACATTGATGGAGTAAAAGAAATGTTGGTCAATAACAGCAAATTAACCATCAGAGAGATAGCGGAGTTCTTGAACATGACCTATGGATCCGTCCAAGGCATTTTGGTTAACGATTTGGGTTTCCGTCGTGTATCAGTAAAGTTGGTGCCAAAAGACCTCAATTTCATGCAAAAAAGAGACCGTGTTGACGTCGCAAAAGAGATGATTTGAGAGGCTGAATCCGATCCCACATTCATCAAAGGGATCATTACTGGAGACGAGACGTGGGTTTATGAGTACGACACGCAATCCAGACATCAGGTAAGTGGCAAGTGAATGGCGTTCACCAAATGAGCCGAGACAAAAAAAAACCACGTCGTTTTCAGTCAAAAAAGAAGACAATGCTCACGGATTTCATGGATTACAACGGTGTAGTGCATCATGAATTTTTGCCAGAAGGCGAGACAGTAAACAAAGAGTATTATTTGGTGTACAAAGAGTATTGATGTTTGCGTGAAGCAATTCGCCGAAAGAGAGCAGAATTGTCGGCAGAAAACTCGTGGATTTTGCACCATGATAACGCACCGTCGCACAGTGCCATCATTATTCGTAATTTTTTAACGAAAAATGCAACAAATACCATCCAACAGCCACCGAATTCACCTGATTTAGCTCCCTGTGACTTCATTCTGTTCAATCGAGTTAAAAAACCACTACGGGGAACGCGTTTCAGCAGCCGAGAGGAAGTAATGGAAAAATCGTAGGAAGCACTGACATACCGAAAACCGAATATAAAAAATTTTTCGAGGATTGAATCAAACGGTGGCATAAGTGTGTTGCAGTCGATGGGGATGGGGACAATATAGATTTAGATGAATAAACTTGTATCTTTAATTTTCTGAATAAATTCCGGGAACATTTTGATCACACCTCCGTGCGTTTTTTCTGCACAAGGAAGGAGTTATGCTGGAGATACTAGGAAAATGTCACCGCTCGTTGATTTTCAAGGAAGGGAATATGATGCTTTTAGAAAACAGATTACGTTTCAAAAACTGGTAGATGAGCACAATCACAATTAAAATTTTCGAACTAAAAAAATTAACTAAACTAAACGTATTATTACAGAAAGGAACAACATAAAAATGGAATTGCTATCATTTAGGTAGCTGAATCCCTAGACAACATCATAAAGGCATCAAAAATGAGAGACAGATAAAACTGGTAAATCATAATAAAACAGGGAATATTGTAAGCACCTACAGTGCGTTGCGAAAGTAGGTGAAGTAAACAGTAAGGAGTGAGCAATCGGATTTCGATGATATGTTTATTAGGATATCAAAGAGGGAAATGCTCTTCATCGGTAAGGATTTAAAGATAGTAGGAACAATTAAAACGGCGGGAATGCGTATTAAACTCATCCAAATCATATCAATCATTTATCCATGCTTGTGAACTGCTACCATGTCAACACTTTAAGAGTTTTTCTATCAAAAAAAAAAAAATAATAAAAAATAATAATAAAAAAAAAACAGATAAAAATTAACCAAAACCAAAAAAATAGCGAAGTTAAACTGGCACAATTAAAATCACGAAACAATTTAGATTTGTACGGTCAATTTTAAGAATGTCTCATTTCAGTTCAGTTCAGGTATTTTAACAGTATTTTTGTTATTTTAATTACTATAATATAATAGCTTAGAACATGTTTTTTTTATTAGACATTATTTCATAATAAGACTTAAATCCAATCTTAACTTGTAAATATGTACAATTTTCTTTAAAACGTACCCATCCAAGCAACTTAAACCTACCTTTATCCAATCTAGAATAGTACGCTGGGCATGGCTGAAAAACAAACCCACCCGCTTTACCCCCAAAAGGGGAGATTCGTCAATGTGTTAATTCGATACAATATGCGTCCGAGTACCTACTACTTAAAATTTAAAACGAACGTGTACAAAAGTGTTGATACTGAATGGCACAAAATAACAATTATAACAGTCTCAGACAAAATTATTATTTTATTAGACCTGTATTATTATATCTATGAGAATGAATAATTTCTTTCATTTTGCGAATCAATTTATTTACTTACTTTAAGTGGCGCTACAGTCCGGGGTGGACCTGGGCCTCAGTCAACAAGCGTCTTCAGCTGCCTCCAGTTTCACACGCTAAGCTGGCTGAGGTCCCCTTCCACTTGCGTGCGCCACCACAGTCTTGGCCTTGCTCTACTGCGCTGTCCCTCGGGAGGGGCCCCCACACGCAACTATCAAGGCTTCGCCCTTTAATGACGTTGTCTAATAATGAACGGGGAGAGCAAAGTATTGGTCTTATCGTAAACATCTACAGATGACGCTACCGAAGGTTGCTAGGTCTTGTTGGCGTAAGTGTGGAGTGGATGAAATGGCGAGAAAATTCGGGAATTTTCTGTTACCGAAAATTTCCACTTAAATTGAAGGGAAAACTTTACACCACGATGGTTCGGCCAGCTCTTACATATGGTTCGCAGTGCTGGACAATATACGAAGCGTTTGAAAATAAAATGACGGCAGCAGAGATGAAAATGTTAAGGATGTCGACTGGAGTTACGAAACGCGACTGCATTAGATCTACGCACATTAGAGGAAGTCTACACATAAAGAATACGGTAGGTAATCGAACAACTTGAGTCGGATAGAATTAGCTGGTATTGCCACGTTCAAAGAAGATCTCCGGAAAATCCCGTTAAGAAGGCAATATCAACTACGGTCGCTCCTACTAAAAGAAAACTAGGTAGGAAAAAGAATTCCTGGATTGCTCAGATGGCAAATGCACAACAACGCTTGGGGCTAACCGCCGAAGCGATACAGAACCGAGCTGTATGCAGACGCGTTCTGCGATCTGCGACATTAGCCAACCCCATAAGCGGAGCAGTAGCGATGCAGTAAAAATGGGAAACTCGTTATGCATAAGTTCGTGTAGCGAGGAAAGGGCTAGTAAAAGGAAAAGAAGAAGGTCTTGTTGGCGGCTGGACCACCAGTAGTCCCTGCCAGGACTTAAATCACGGTACCATGGGAGTCAGTAGCCCCCCGGATCTCGGTCCGGGCCTGACTTGAAGAGGTAGGCCCCCTTGTGGGAGCGTCATGGTGGCTGTGGTTTAAACCCAAAATCGCGGGAAGGGTCTTCCTTTGTTTGACCCAATGTAGAGTTGCAATAAGTACTGGGTGCTGCGACCCTAAGAGCAGTAAGAGGTTTTAGGTCGGCGTCAACTCATACCAAGGGTGGAACTTGTACCAGCAACACAGTTCCGAATTGGTATCAATGGATTGACGGAGATTGATGGCTTTATCCTTTCTCCTATGGATGTATGGGCATCCCGTAAACATAAGTCATCATGACAGGTGGTTTACGTTAAAAATCAGAGACTATGTCCCTCGGGAGCGGATTCCAAAACTTGTCGGACCGGAACATTGGTGTTCATACGCTCTACATGACCCAGCCATCTCAGTCTATGGATCTTCACTCTTCTGGATAGGTCGATGTCGCTGTACAGTCCGTAGAGTTCGTTGTTGTATCTCCTCCTCCATTCACCGTCAATGCAGACGGGACCGAAGATCGCCCGAAGAATTTTTTTCTCGAAGCAACCAAGAACATTTTCATCCATTTTTGGTAATGCCCATGCCTCTGCGCCATAGAACAGGACCGGGATTATTAAGGCCTTATAAAGGGTGACTTTTGTTCTCCGAGAGAGGGCTTTGCTACTCAATTGCCTTCGTAGCCCAAAGAAACAGCGGTTGGCAAGAGTTATTATTCGTTTGATCTCAGCGCTGGTGTCGTTGTTTGTATTTACAGTGGAACCTAGGTAGACAAAGTCCTTAAGTTAAACCTGTCGAGGGTGACGTTCTGACCGAGACGTCGGTGTTGGTTGTCCTTTTTGCTTGACAGCATATACTTGGTCTTGCCCTCGTTTACCGCTAAACCCATTTTCGCCGCTTCCGTCTCAATACTAGCGAAAGCGCCACTGACATCACGCTGGTTTCTCCCGATTATGTCAATATCGTCGGCGTATGCGAGTAGTTGGTTTGAAAGATAGTGCCTCTTGTGTTTGCTCGTGAGTTTTGCACTATTCTTTCAAGTACGATGTTGGAAAAATAGCATGACAGCGCATCGCCTTGTCAAAATCCTTTCTGGACAGACATCAAAGGTCTCGGTGAGATCTAATCAATTTAAAATAATTTAAAATATATCTTTTACTGCAAGAATATGTTATCATTTTAAGTATCCACTGTTCATGGGCAGGAAGGATTCTCCAAAATAGATACAAAGCTGTTTATTTAAGTGGGAAGAAGGGTTACTTGCACCGAAAATACATTTCTAAGACAGTCATGTAGATACTACACACTATAGTGCTCACTCCAGCACTATTTTGATAACGTTTAATGGGGAATAAGTGAATTGAAACACTTTCGTATCGGACACTGCATCTCTCGTCGAAACACTCATTATTATCCACTACTCAACGATCGAACTAATAATGATAAAATGGAATTAAGGCCGGAAAATGTCGGTTGTGGGACATGTCTTTCCTCGATTTTTATATATTCTTCGTAATTGTCCTCCGTCTCTTTACACCTCACTCTTCTCACCAAAATACTACCAACATGGCAGACTCATGAGTCACCATCTAAAGAGGGTCAAAGTAGATTTTCGGGTGAGGGGTGACGTTTTTTCCCATATCGTTCCATTTCTGACATGTTTTCTTTATTTTAGTTTTGATCGCTGATGGGCAAGGAAGTGCAAAGAAGAGAAAAAAAGGTATGTTTCAGGCCAACTGCTCAAATTTAAAAATTAGAAATGGTCCGATTCAAGTGTTCCACTTGTCAAAAAAGTCTTTCATACCCATGAAAATGTGACCACGACGTTCATGGGCAGGACTTTCATGCCTACACCAATGTGAACAGGCACATTCACATTGAATCTAATTTGAAGTTAATTTTTTTTCAAAGCGCACCTACATTGTTTTTGGTATTTTTGACTTTTGTTAACAATGGGGTGTGGCAAATTTTTTTTAATGAAATTGGACTTGGCCAAATGTGCCTTCGGGGCAAAGCATATATGAACTAACATAGATGGAAAACTATCCAGATTTTGGCCGTTCCGAAAACCGCTCTCAACTGATTGCACCTATCCGTGTGACCCTGTCTGCGATATAACAATTCCCATCACATTTTACACAAAAGCGACATCCTTATTACAGACCCATAGTGAAACTTTATATGTAAATTGACCTCATTCTAGCAAATTCTAGCAGTTTACAGGCTTGGACTTACAGTGTATTTGTGAGGAGTTTAAGGGATTGCAAAAGTATTAGTAGAGTTTGCCAACTATGGGGCAAAGTCAGACCGTGGACTATTAATTACTGGTTAGGAGATCTCTTTTTCCTTTGTTGACAGATGTCGATGTTAAGTTTAGTATTTTTTTTCTAAAGCAAACCACTTCTACAATTGGCGTCCAGCGTCGTGGCAGAAAATTTTTAAAGGAATATAATACGACGACGGTTACATATAGTCAGAGTCCAGGAGAGCAATCACCAAAGATGGCACAATTCTCAGAAGGCACAGAACGGTAAAATGGCGAGACCCATTAAAGGGGCAGGAGTTCTTAGCAGCAACATCCGCTGATCCTGTTTTGCTGGAGGGCAAAGCTGCCAAGTGGTGGCTTAGAGTTCGGGCGACGGTGAAACGGAAGTTGTTGCACTTATTAAAACGACATTTTCGCAACTAAAACCTTCATGGCGTTTACGAGTATATGTATGTTTAACTTTTCGAAGGCCAGCCGCAAAAGAACGAGAGTACAGATTCTTTCATAACGAAGAAGATATCCTTGTTTGCTGAGCTGAAAGATGTTCAAAAAGAAGAATACCAGATAAACATGATTGTCGTAGAGCGGATACGGCGAAATAAAGTTGAAACGTATTACGACGAGCAGAAAGCTCATGAGGCAGAGTTAATTTTGTCAGAACAAACAGATGTGTGAACGTATTGCCCCTACTCCACAAGACAAAAGTAATTACCGCCACTTGTCGAACCAATGGTTATTTTCAGTACATCTACTACAAATTTCTCATAATTTTCCTTGTTAAGTCTTTTACATTTTATGCATTGCAAGTCAATAGTCAAGTTCATTCATTAAGTTCAGACGTGTTTAAATTTCGCTCTGCTAATTTATTTCCATTTCATTTTTTTGCTGCCTAATTTGAAATAATTCGCACAACCTATTTCCCGGTCATCGCCTTTTGTTGTGTTTTGCTGACTCGATTTGTTTATTGATTAAAAGTGCATAATAATATTAAAATGAAATTAACAACTAACCCAATTCTCATTCACCGTCTTTTGTGTTTTAAAATTTCTTAACTGACCTACCCTAACTAAATCATCGTCATCATGTCTGAATTATGTGGAAGTGCGAATTGCTCCCTAACAAGTGACCTAAATGCTGTTATGGTGATCTGCAGTGGTCTTTGTAGCAAGTCGTTCCATGCCCTTTGCATTGGCTTGAGTAAAAGATCCATCGCGTACCTAAAAGATTTTAAAAACAACTTTTTGTTTTATTGTGATGAGTGCAAGGACATCACTCCGTCCCACATATTACTTGCTATTAAGTGTCTCAGTGATTCGGACAATAACTTTGCGGCAGAAAACAACCATGCCTTGAAATCAATGCAAAACCAATTTACAAAATATGATGACCTTCTGAAATCAGTTGAAGATTTGTCAATTTTACTTGAGCAATCTGCAATCTATAACAAGAGTCAATTTAGAAACTTATCCATGCAGTTGGCTCAAAACAGTGACTTAATAAAACGAAATGACAAACATGACTTTAGTGAAGATTCAAAAAATTTTCTATCCCATAGTGTTAAATCAATAATAAATTCTTACATCCCCACAATAACAGACTCTTTAAGTTCTATACGGTCTTCCCTCGATTTTCATCTTCAAAGTACATAAAAGTAAATAATGATCAGTTGCTCATAAACATCATGTGCCAAATAAGCGATTTAAGCAACGAGGTAACCGAATCACGCGCGCTGTTAATCGATATTGCTGATCACATCCGGATAACTTCCAGTAAAATCGAAGATATACCGGTGCAATCCCAGCCCCCACCGACTGCAACACCTCGATTCTCACTGAGATGCTTGAATCTGCAATTATCGAACCACCAGTAACTCCTGGATCTTCTTCTCCTCCACCACAACCCTCTTCGGTAAACGATGCTACTACACCAACTCCTGAACCCACAATCTCAAGATTCGGAATCTTATGGACACTTTCGGAGTGGAACACGAGAATAAAAAAGTTGAACAATTTCAACAAAGCTGAATCAGAGGTACACTCCTCGATCGAAACAGGCTAACTAGTCTCTTCAAATCTAAATTTAAAATAGATGTCAGCAACTCCAACAACACCTTCAAGGTAAGCATCCCGTCAAAATATGAATGGATGTTTATCAACCCTACTTCCGACGTCATCAATCTGGGTGGATTAACTATGGAAAGAATTAAACCGAATACAGGAAATAACAAACATCGCAAGGATACTACCTTTAAGTCCAGTAACTCAAAATCCACTAAATCTAAAAAACAGAATATTGTTAATTTTAAGTCTAACCCTATACCGAAGCCTAACTCTTACAAAAAAAACTCAACTCCTAATAAACAAGCTTCTGATGCAAATTGCAGTTTTAAAGTTGGGACATTTCCTGTCTTCACTCCTCCTTCAATTCATACTGCCAATCGCGTATATACAAAACGTTCTTCCACCGCGTCCAACTCAATTCCTAAGCGCGTATCTTTCAATCTAGATCCTCCTCCCAGTCATTTACAAAACCCAACATCTCCTCATTCCACTCATATAAAAACGGCATACCCCAACTTTATTCGCTCCCATATTTTAAATCCCTCCCCATGTTCTAAGCTAGACTCCCAACCTAATACCATACCACCTTCTTTTTTAGACCCCATTCTTCCTCCAAAGGCAAAGCTAACCAAGCACCTTATCGATTCTGGGGAAGATGGCCGATATGTTCTCTCTCGGTTAAGAGACCGCAGATTATATGATAATGTTTGCTTATATCTCGCCTACCTACATGATAAGCCTGACTCTGTCTGTATCGACGGTATAACGAAAACCAATGCAATGCTTTCCATTCTGCAAGAAGGCCTCCCCACTAATCATAATGATCTGCGGCAACTTTTTATACGTTTTCATGAGCAATTAGATATGAGTCCTGATGACGTGGCTAATGATCTCTCTTCTTTTGCGTCTCATGTTAGCTCCAAACGCATACTACAACTCCAGAGAACACGGTCTAGTTTCAAAAACTACCATCGCTCCTAACCTACCACTCAATTCTTTGCCGAAGCCTCCCAAATATCTGTCCTTGTATTATCAAAACGTAAGAGGATTACGAACTAAGATTTCTGCTATATATCTTAATTCGCAGATTCTGCCCTACGACATCTTTGCCCTTACAGAAACCAATCTCACCCCTGATATTAAGAATAATGAATTATTTTCCCAAGACTTCGATTTACACCGTGACGATGGTCTAGATAAAGAGGAGAATTTATATGGCCGTGGTGTACTTCTATCTACACACTCTCGTCTCGAGTTAGACCCTTTAAAAAATCGTCCACTGCATTCTTCGAATTCGTTTGCGCTAGAATTCCTATTTGCTGCTTTATTCGCCCCTCTCAACCAATTCAAGGTTACCAGCTAGCTGTTGATGCAATCGACTGCATTTTTAATGCTGCTGATCCCAATGACGTTATTTTTTTAGGTGATTTTAATCTACCTAAGCTTCTATGGACTCAGCCTGATCAGTCCTGCTATACTGCAACAAATCCTACCTATGATAAGGGAAATCTTTTCATCGACTGCCTAACTGACTCTGGTCTATATCAATTAAGTGGTGTCACCAATAACATCGGCAGACAACTCGGACTAGTCTTCGCCACTGATACAGATAACTACGTCGTTTTAAAAAGTAAACGTCTGCTTTCTAAGTTGGATAGTTACCACCCTCCCCTTTCTCCCGTTTCCTATGAATATTCTTACAGTTTTAATTTTCATACGCCAAACTGAACAACCTCCTCAGTATGGTCAATTTTAACTTTCTCTACGATAACCCTAACCTTACGGTTAACGATGCTCTTGCATCCTTTTATACCGAAATTTTAAAATGTCTCTCCCAATCTGTGCCTTTTTTATCCAAAAGGAATCCCTCATCGTCACCATCCTGGTACAATAAAGAGCTGCGATCTCTTCGTAACAAGAGAAATAAGCTCTGGTACACTTACTTAAAATCACGTTCCGACACCGATTTCTTCTACTACCAGTCTGCCCAAATAAATTTCTCTGTACTTTGCCAAACTCTCTATGACAACTATTTAAACTGAATGGACCACACACTCATTTCCGATCCCAAAAGATTCTTTCAGTTCATCAAAACTAAAAGCAAATCGGATAACTATCCATCATCTCTAAATTTTCTTGTTAGGTCCTCAGGCGATCCCCAAATTATTGCAAATCTCTTCGCAATTTTTTTTGGCCAAGCGTTCGCCATCCATTCCCAAGAGCCAGACCATTCTTACTTTTCCTACTTAAACAGCTGCCCACAAACAACTTTGGAATCCGTGTTTATAACTTTAGAGCAAGTTAGAGATAAATATTAAATCTCAAAGATGATTATTCTGCTGGCCCTGATGATCTTCCCCCTATATTTTTAAAGAAATGTCAAATGCATCTAGCCCAACCTCTTACAGCTCTCTTTCAGCTTTCTATCACCCAGGGATTATTTCCCTCAACCTGGAAAAGGTCGTTTATTATTCCCCTACATAAAAAAGGTAGAAAAGACGATATTTCCAACTATCGACCAATTGCTAAGTTGTCCTGCATACCTAAGCTTTTTGAGAGCATTATCTGTGACATAATGCTTTTCCATTGTAAATCTATTGTTTCCCTAAACCAGCACGGATTTTTCAAAGGCAGATCTACGACCACCAACTTAACGGAATTCGTATCAAGCACTTTATGTGCACTGGAATCTGGAAATGAAGTTGATGTGATTGCCACCGATTTCAGCAAAGCCTTTGATAGAATTGCTCATGACATAATCCTTCTAAAATTAAAGGCTCTTGGTTTCCAGATAAACTTTATAACTTGGGTTCAATCCTATTTAAATGAACGACTTTACTATGTTCTATTTAGGTCCATGGTTTCTGACCCAATTAAAGCCTCCTCTGGTGTCCCCCAAGGCAGCCACCTTGGTCCTTTATTATTTATTATGACCATTAATGATGTCGAATGTATCATTAAAAGTTCATACATATCTGTTTACGCAGATGATATGAAAATATTTAGATAGATATCATCTTCCTCAGACAGCCTACTTCTGCAGCAAGATCTAGACAGGTTTTGTACTTGGTGTCAGAAGAATTTTCTTGAGCTTAACGTCAATAAGTGTCAGGCTATAACTTATACCCGTAAACGGCTCCCTACTTCACCTCGTTGCTATCTAATCTTTAATCTGCCTGTTCCCTTAGTTAATGAGTTGCGTGATTTAGGTGTTATCTGCGATAAGGAACTCAATTTCCGTTCTCACATTGATAGTATAATAAAAAAAAGCCAACTCTGCCCTTGGCTTTATCAAGCGCTGGTCTAAGGAGTTTTCCAATCCTTATGTTACCAAATCTCTTTACATAACCTTTGTTAGGCCTATTCTTGAATATGCCAGCCAAGTTTGGTCACCCTACTACACAACTCACATCCTCCGGATAGAAGCTGTTCAACGCAGGTTTTTACGGTTTGCTTTACGTGGTCTTCCCTGGGATGATAGCCAAAACTTACCACCTTACACTGACCGGCTGAAACTTAAATTTACAACCCCTTTCTATACGCCGAAAAGTTGCCGACATTCTCTTTATTCATCAAATTTTAGTAGGTAATATCGATTGTCCTTTCTTACTTCAAATTATTTCTTTTAACACCAATCCCCGCAATCTTAGGTCTGTGCCACTTTTCCGGCTCAATCTTCACAGAACGAATTACGGACACATGGAGCCAATGTCTAGGATGCTTCGCGAAGTTAACGATATTCTGCCTCTCTTCGACTACTATCTCAGCAAACTCTCCCTCAAGAACATACTTATTTCCACCTACGCCTCACGTCCTAACTTTCTTTAACCGCTCCCACCCTTTAGTATTTAAGTGAAAATGTTAGTTTTAAGTATGTATTTGCTTGCAATAAGCTTAATAAATCTGTCCGGGGTTGACCCGGGCCGCAAAATCAAAATCAAATCAAAATAAAAATGGTGGGGAGAGTAAGATAACTTTGGCGCCAAAAATTGATAACGGCTTTTTATAGAGGGATCAAAAACAAGCATTTTTTACTATGGGAGGGGGGGTCTATCTCGCGTCATTTAGAAGATAGGGGCTATTTTATTAAAAAATTACTTAATACGGGAAAAAAAATATTAAAAAAATAACGGCAACACTTACAATAAAGTACTGTACCAGTTTCGAAGTCAGAAACCTGTTCTTCAACCCTAAGTTCCAACTGTATTATTTGTATCAATAGTTTTTAAGAAATTCGCATGCAAACCCAAAATTTTGATAAAAAAAATTAAGTTTGGACCATTTTTTTTTCAAAATTGTGAAATGAAGTGCTAAATTGGATTCCTGCCTATATCAATTTTGAATCGAACACAAAAAACCGAATGGATTTATGTCGTCTAGTTTTTGATAAAATTGAGAATTACCAAAACTACTTTTCTATGAGGTTTTTGTTTTTTGGTATTTACGGTGATCTCACTTTGAGGATTAATGTTGATGAACCTATCATCTTTGTAAGTAAAGTATTGCAAATCATTTAGCGTTACCCAGAATGCACCACGAGGAGGTAGAATTGCATTGCATTCCGTGTCTCAGTCAGTCACTTTGTCAGTAGTTAGTTAAAAATAGTCAAGTCGATTTTTAATGTACATATTAAAAAGGTATGTAAGTCTTGTCAATAAAATCATCGTCCGTACTGGTGTTACTGTCGAGTTGTTGAGTTCGTCATTGATGGTGAGGAGCCGAGGTTTTTTTGTCGGTAAAATACCTTCTAAGTGCTCACTGTGAAAGATGGGAGGGTCGAAGTGCTTTAATTGCAAACCTACACTTTCTTTACCATCGATAAAACATGGGTATACTTTTTATACGTCCAGCAAAAATAATTTGGGAGCCCAAATCGTCCTTATATTTTTTTTCAAGGCAGTATTTTCGATAAAAAAAAGTGCCATATATTGATTAAGGTGGTCGTTGTTTTTCGGCATAAAATTGTTTTTTTCAGAAGCTTGTTCTGATTCTCCAGATCATTAATTGTCTTGTTAACATATTCGCCTTTGCTGTGGTTCGTAATTTCATTTGTTGTGAATTAGAGAATATTTTTTCAACACGTATATACTGGCGCGCGCTGTCGGTACAAATACGACTGGTGTTGTGTCAACGTATTTATGGATATAAGGCGACAAATCTTCCTTACATTTGGAGTTTACTTTAAAGAATCGCCCGACCTCATCTTCTTTGCAAAACAACCCCAATACCACGATTGTCATTTTGTTTAGTAATACGGCCTCTGTGGTATTTCCTTTTCGTAAGAAAAGATTCGTCGATTTGTACAGTTTTTTCTTTGCCGCCAATGTTCACATCAACGTGAGACGATATAATTTCGGCTATTTCACGACAATAATTAAAGTAATCTATTATAGTAGATTTGCTTAGTTCATTTTAATTGTCATGATGGCGCCAAGCGATTAAATGCTAATTTAAAAAAAAATGATATACAACAATATTTAAAAAAAAAACATAAAGTTGTAACTTAGGATTTAATTAATTTACCTGAAAAACCGTGTTCACAGGCATTTTGATCACAAAAGAGATAATTATCGCAAGAATCAATATTGCGAATCTCTAGCCGACATTGAGGCCCATGGAAAAATGTGCCGATAGAAGGGTTAATTGTATTCCTACAATTTTTGTCACCTTTTTTTAGAGCTTTTTTTTGAGCATCGCCACATCCAAGCGAACTTTATATTTTTGCATTTTTCCACCTTCATCCGTAAATTACAACACAGTGGGGGAGGAAATGTTTTAGTGGGAATTAGACCAATTTCTTCTAAAAAAGCAATGCTGTTTTTGTTTGTCGACACCAAATCCGCAAACGAACAAAATATTGAGAAGTTATTTAGATTAGGATGGATTAGAGGATGCTTAGCCGCCATTGCTTATTCACAATAAATAATACCCGATTCGCACTAAGGTTGAACATAGAATGACCTTTATGAATATCAATAACTACACGCTTTACCACATGTGTATGAAAAACAAAACAACAGTACAAAAGTCACCCGTTTGTTCGGTTATATTTTGCATTATTATAGAGTGCATTATACATTACGCAAAGTACAAACATAAATACTACGCAAAGTGAATAATTTGCTATTTTGAACATGTGAATTTTCTATAATTTTGGAATGAGTATTGTAGGTGAAGAGTATTGATGACATAGGCGCCTGCCTGACGAAAAGCACATACTCCGAAAGGAGCAACGAAGTTGCGTGAGCGGGACCTTCCGCCTGCGAAAAGAGAGTTGAAATCCCTTAATCCCGCGTCGCCCGTGTACTCTTAATTAAGAAAAATATTGATATATGTAGGCGCCTGCCAGACGTTTAATTTATTATATTCCTCAAGGAAAAACCATGTAAATGCCAAAAAAAAGAAAAAAAAACATAAATAGTAATTTTCAATTTTCTCAAAAACTAGACGACATAAATCAATTCGGTTTTTTGTGTTCGATTCAAAATTGATATAGGCATCGACCACAGGACTTCAATTTAGGACTTCAATTCACAATTTTGAAAAAAATTGGTCCAAATTTCATTTTTAAATTTTTTTTTATCAAAATAGGGTTGAAGAATAGGTTTCTGACTTTCGAAACTGGTACAGTACTTTATTGTAAGTGTTGCCGTTGTTTTTTAATAATTTTTTTCCCATTTTAAGTCATTTTTTAATAAAATTGCCCCTACCTCCTAAACGGGGCGAGATCGACCCCCGTCCCATAGTAAAAAATGCTTCTTTTGACCCCTCTATAAAAAAGAACCGTTATCAATTTTTGGCGCCAAAGTTATCGTACTCGTGCCAAAATGGTTCCATTTCCTTTTAATCGTGGTACGAGTTGTACCTATTTAAGCAAATTATTGTAAATTAACTGGTCTATACCATAAGTAAGTAAATTAACAAATAAGTCAATTACTGTATATAATATATTCAATATTACAGGAATTTTAACCGCGAATAAAATAAATTGTGAACTTCTGAAACCCGTAGTTTCTTTTGGACAGCGGATTGGAATCCTAGGGCCAGCGGATTACAAAATTTCATTCCGCACTTAACAAAATTTAAAATTCTTATGCCTCCGACGGTTACAGCTGCTGTTGTGGTTCAGATCTACATCTAGTGATCAGCATTCACGGATCCGGTATTGAGCCACACACCTCGAGTTTGCAAAGTGAGTACAATATGAGCATTTCTACCTTACAGGATCAACCACCAACACCGACTCCACAAAGTTTCCCAAACCCTACACCATTCGCCGACCATGTAACCACGTGCCAAATCTGCACTAACACTTCAAATTTGAACATGATCTGGTGTACTCTGTGCCAAAAACCATTCCATAAAACATGCACAAATGCCAACGACGTACCATTCGATATGGATTGGCATTGTCAATCTTGCAATTCAACGAATTTGACATAACGATCCCGTGCACTCCGCCCAACCCTTTTCCAGTCGTTCGTCAAACTCATCTAAAGACTTGCAGTCAAGTAGATCTGCCCTTTAATTTCGACGTACAGAAGAGGAACGCGCAATAGCTCTCGCTGATCTGGCAATTAATAAAGAGTACATCAAAAAGGAGTATCATATTCTGACTGAAGAATGTGAACAGGAGTACACAAGAAGTAGCGCGTCGGTCCGAAAGTGGTTAGATCAACAAGCTCACTTCGCCACTTTATGTAGCAGGACAATGTTTCAAAACAATCATGATTCCACTGCGGAGAATCAACAAAATATACCAACTTGTAGTCAAAATTCTATACAAGATAGAGCTAGACAAAATCTACTACTAAATAAACAACCCCTTCGTCGCGATAGAGTTCGCGTTTCCTTGCCTCAAATTTCACACACAATAGAACAACTTCTCCACTGCTCTACAACAAATCCGTCTATAACCACATCAGCCCCTAGAGTTAGTTCATACTACATAAATACACAGGTATATCACCCTCCAATAACAACAACAACTGTAGGAAATAGCGCTGATTACAATGCTAACAGTTTCCTTGGAACCTCAATGTTTCGCAGCACCGCTTTGATTTACTCAGCTCACCCTTCAGAGCTACAAGGCGAATATAATCTGCCTCGAGATAGTGATGTCCCAAGCGCGGTATCAACCAGTTCTACAGCAACAACAACAACAACATAAATACACATTCAACTGAAGTACATCCGTCACTATTACTTTGCCCCAGGTTGGCAAAAGTACAAGTTCAGGCGCGTCAATCTGTTCCTAAGGGCTTGCCTATATTTTCTGGGCATCCGGAAGAATGGCCAGTATTCAGCTCAACATATGACTAGTCCACAACTGTATGCGGGCTCACCAACCTAGAAAATCTTATACGCCTTCAATGTTCACTTAGAGGGGATGCACTGCGGGTTGTTCAACATATCCTAGTTCATCCGTCGAGTATCCCAGCAGTTATATCAACACTGAAGGTATAATTCGGGCAGCCAGAAAAAAATACTGCAGTCAATCAAAACAAGAATTAGATCAATCTGTTCCTAAGGACTTGCCTATATTTTCGGGGCATCCGGAAGAGTGGCCACTATTCAGCTCAACATATGACTAGTCCACAACTGTATGCGGGCTCACCAACCTAGAAAATCTTATACGCCTTCAACGTTCACTTAGAAGGGATGCACTGCGGGTTGTTCAACATATCCTAGTTCATCCTTCGAGTATCCCAGCAGTTATATCAACACTGAAGGTATAATTCGGGCAGCCGGAAAAAATACTGCAGTCAATCAAAACAAGAATTAGATCAACGCCACCAATAGATCCAATCAAACTAGTCATTTACTACATTTGCCATAAATGTGAAGTCTCGTTGCTACCATTAACGCAAGCGGGTTACAAGATGAGTTGAGTAATTCTTCATTACTTCAGGAATTGATTGAAAAACTCCCAACACAGTATCAACTCAGCTGGGGCAAATATAAATTTCATTTATTACAGGAAAACAAAAGGGGAAACTTATTCTAGTTTTCCAACTGGATTTTTGAATTCGGTGTCAGTAACGGTGACAACCAGTACTACCAACGAAAGTAATACTCGAAACAAAAACAACATCAAAAATGTCTTTTTACATGCATACGAAGAAGAAAAGAGGAAATGCTGCATGTGCAAAGGGTTTTGCAATAACGTTGCCAGTTGTGAGATATTTCGGAAAGTCGATCGAAGCGAACGGTGGAAAATAGTGAGAAAGCATAATCTATGCAAACAGTGCTTATAACCGCACTCTAACCGTGCAAGAACAAGAAATTATGCGGTATCGCTGGATGTACCTACAAAGATCTCGCTCTTGTACATCGTTTCTTTGCAGAAATACACTAACGAAAGTGAAGATAAATGTCAAAATCTCGAGAATGTCAATGCACACAGCAAGAGCAATTGTAAAAGCAACACATTGTTTAAAGTCATTCCAATTTCAATTTTCGGAAACAATAAAGTCATTAATACTTTTGCTTTCATAGACGAAGTCTATCAGTAAGTCTACTAGATGAAGAACTTGCTGCCGCATTGGGATTAAAAGGATTTTCGCATCCACTTTGCTTAAAATGGACAGGCGAAGTGCCATGCGCAGAAAACAAATCGCAGCGCATGTTTACTGGTTTTATTATTATTATTATTATTTCGAGGGATCTTTACAAATGAATTTGTAAAGTCCGGAATTTTCACGCCGGGGTACTATGCCCATGTGGCGTTAGTCAACAGCACAGCGGTGTACCGAGTTCCCATATGGTCCCCCATCTAGGTACTTACCGCGCCCACACTGCTTGATGTCGGTGATCTAGTGGGAACCGATGCTTTCAATGTGACGAGGCCGTTGACTTACTGGTTTTAGATCTACATCATTCTCAGTACATCTACTACAAATTTCTCATAATTTTCTTTGTTAAGTCTTTTACATTTTATGGCATTTATATTAAAAATGGTTCCATTTCCTTTTAATCGTGGTACGAGTTATACCTATTTAATTATTGTAAATTAACTCGTCTATACCATAAGAAAGTAAATTAACAAATAAGTCAATTACTATATACACTATACTCAATATTATTTTAACCGCGAATAAAATAAATTGTGAACTACTGAAGCCTGTAGTTTCTGTTGGGCAGCAGATTAGAATCCTAGGGCCAGTGGATTACAAAATTTCACGTGCCAATTCTGCACTCAACAGTAATAAAATTCAGGTATTTTGTGGAGAACTGCTACAATAAACCAAACCAGCAAACGAACACATCTGCAATTACGTTTACATGATATGGGTGCAGTGCACCTGCTGTCGCTCGAACTAATTGTCCTAAATGCAGAAACAAAACCACAAACAGCTCAGAATATGTATGTAAATTTTAATTCTCTTGGGACAAGCAAGGATAGTGATAAATGTGGCTCAACGTTTTGGATATTTTGAAGATGATTCAAAAAATGGAATTCATTGCCAGGACCCACTTCCGTTAGAGTTAAATGATATTGGTGGGTACAACCTAAGAAGGTAGATCATTTTAAGGTACCCGCTCCAGTTGCTGCAGAAAAGGAAAACCCAAACCCCATAAGAAAAGAAAAACGATGTCTTCACCTATCGCCCGCGCCTGTCCAACCATCGGTTCAGCTGGTGCTTTGCACCGGAGTAAATACACATTTTTACTAAAAATTACATCAAACACGGCACGAGACTTCAGTATATAAAAGGGCGCTGAAAATGTTTAAATATATTTTGTAATCATTTGAATGAGCGCTGAAATCGTACCTTAAAATTTAAAAAAGGCGCTAGAAATACAACCGACACTTGACTAGTCCAGTAAAAGCGCACCAAAACATACTCGTACGCAGTGGATACTATTTTTCAGATTGCATTTGCAGTGACAAACTAAATACATAGATAAGAGCATCAATCATTGTTTACGAAAATCAAATAAAATATACGGTTTTCCAATAAGGACTTGACAACTTTTTTTTTAAATAAAACGCAAACCATTTGAGATATTTCAAAAACTTTATTATCGGCTAGAAGTACAATCAAAAAATTTATGAATGGAACTCGACTTCGTTCATATGGCCACCGCGGGCACGTTTGCAGCGGTCGATTCGTTGGACCCAATTTTCAACGACTCGGCCACACATTTCCGCCGAAATGTGGCATCATCCTGTTGAAACCACATGTCGTCCAAGTCCATATCTTCCAATTCGGGCCAAAAATAATCGGTGATCATGGCGCGATAACGCTGACCATTCACAGTAACGTGATGATCGTTATCGTCGACGAAAAAATATGGCCCAATAACGCCGCCGGCATGCAAACCGCACCAAACAGTTATCTTTTGTGGATGAAGTGGTGATTCATGAAGCACATGTGGATTTTCAACCGACCAATAAAGCATATTTTGCTTATTGACGAACCCATTGAGCCAAAAATGTGCTTCGTCACAGAAGATGATTTTGCGATGAAATTCATCATCTTGGCGCATCTTCTCCAGAATCCAATCGGAGAAGATACGTTGCTTCAAATGGTCCATCGGCTTCAATTCTTGAGTCAGCTTGATCTTGTATGGGTGTAAACCAAGATCCTTACGCCGAATACGCCATAATGTGGTCTGAGCGATGCCCAATTCTTGAGAACGCCGTGGAATTGACTGATTTGCATCGTTTGCTACGGACGCCTGAACGGCAGCGATATTTTCGACACTTCGACCAACCCGTTGTCTCACTGACATGGCAGCATCACGCAACAAATATGTAGACTCAAATTTTTGCACTAAACTTGTTATTGCCTGTCTACTAGGGCGAGAATTACGACCGAAAATTGGAGTTAACGCTCTTAAAGTTGCAGTCACCGACTCCGAATTTCGGTAGAAAATTTTTATAATTTGCAGACGTTGCTCGTTCGTGTACTTTACCATGATGAAAATGTTGAGTTTACTGAATAAATTGACAGTGACGATTTGACGATTAGTGAAAGACTGCCTTCACAAATTAAATTCAAAATTGTCAAGTCAATATTGGAAAACCCTTTAGAATGAACAAGAAGAGAAGTGATGTGTTGTGTTGCATTGCGTATTCAAATATTGCGAAACAAACAGTGTCCACTGTATTTTATAACTGTGAAATAACGTGCTAGCAGTGTATCGCAGTACAAAAAATTAATGGTAAACCAACTTACAGTAGGCACTTACATTAGTACGCTTGTGATTTTTATGCAAAAGTTATTTTGAGTTCTTTGGTACGACGTTTTAAGTCAAGTTACCATTGCTTCGAAAGCATTGCAATCAATTGATTCGGACTTACTGGCCGCTGTGCTGTGTTTGGGAAGTACTAAAACATTTTTGGAAGAATACAGTTCAACTGGACCTGAAAAGGTTTTTAGTGATGCAAAAGAAATCTGTGAGAAAATGGGAATCGAGATAGTTTTTCCGAACTGTCGCAAACAGCTGCTGGACGCGATATGAATTCGGAAGAAAGTTTCAAGAACAATTTTATTGATATTGTCTTGAAAGTTGAAACTGATGCAGTCGAGGAACGCTTTGATGCATTAGAAAAGCACATTGCAACTTTCTCCTTTCTCTACAATTTTACCGATTTCAATCAAAAGGGCAACGAATCTGATATTGATGGCGATGAACTGTTTTCAGAGATGACAGTGGTTCCAGAATAGGTGAAAAATCTAAATTTTGTTCGAGTCATCGACATACTAAACGGAATTAAATCTAGTTCCGAACGCCGTCATCGCGTACAGAATTTTTTTTAACAAGCCCTGTATCGGTCGCAACAGCTGAAAGATCATTTTCAAAGCTAAAGATAACTAGAAAAATTTTACGCAATTCAATGTCACAAGAGCGACTAAATAGCTTGGCCACAATATCGATTGAACATGAAATTGCTGAACATGAAATTGCTGATATGAGGATATCATCGAACAATTTGCCGCTTCGAAAACCGGAAAAGGTTCCTTTTATTGAACATTCATGAAAACTCGCAATATTTAATATTTGTTTATTTTATTTATTTATTTATTTACTTGTGATTGCTTAAAGGTAGTAGGATACAATATCTTATAAGTTTGCCTTAAGCTTATTTTACAAGATAGAGCTAATATAAGATATTAACAATGGTTTTGATTTTATGAATTAATTGATACACATAAATTAAATCTTCAATTAGAAATTAAATTAACAAATTTACTAGAAAATGCTTTTTTAACATCTTTTTAATGCTTGTTGCGTTATGTGCTTTTTTAATGTAACGCGGTAGAGAATTCCACTAACGGACGGCATTGACAAAAAATTGCCGCTCGGATGTTAAACAGGAAAAACGAGGATGAATTAATTGGCGGGACCTTCTCGAGGATGATATACTAATTCTTTCAAAACAGTATTGTTGCTGTAGTGTTAGCAAAATATCGAAAAGCAATGTTATAAAGGGTCCGCCATCTAACGTTTTTTTTTTTAAACTAGTGCTTATTTCGTGAATGGTAACACTTAGATCATGTCTGATTTGACAGATAATTAGTTTTATCCTTCCGGTTAATAATGGAAAATAATTTCATTCAAATGGCTGCCTCGGCTGGCCATGCAGTAGCCTACACGATCGGTCCAATTTTTAAGCACATTATCGATTGTGTGCAGCTGTATTTCACCAATGGCTTCACGAATATTGTCCTTTAAAGCGTCAATTGTCTTTGGCTTGTCGGCGTAACACTTATCTTTTACGGCACCCCACAAATATTAGTCCAACGGTGTCAAATCGCAGCTCCGAGGTGGCCAAACGACATCAGCTCTGCGGCTGATAATGCGATCTTCAAAAACAGGGCGCAAAACATCGAGTGTAGCTTCGGCTGTGTGGCACGTAGCGCCGTCCTGTTGAAACCAAATGTGGCCAATATCCTCCTCTTCAATTTTTGTGAACAAAAATTCGTTCAACATGGCCCGATAACGATCGCCATTGACTGTAACGGCCACTCCTTGCTCATTTTCGAAGAAAAATGGCCCAATTATGCCCCTGGACCAAAATCCGCACCAAACAGTGACTCGTTTTGGGTGTATCGGCTTTTCAATGTATGCGTGCGGGTTTTCTGTGCCCCAAATGCGACAAATTTGCTTGTTTACATACCCGCCATGATCAAAATGAGCTTCATCTGAAAAAATGATTTTTTTGACAAAATCGGCATCTTCTCTAAGTCGATCGCAGGCAATATTTCCCAGCGTTGTTCAAGAGTATACACAACCATATTCGTTCAGCGGAAGGATAAAACTAATTATCTGTCAAATCAGACATGAGCTAAGTGTTACTATTCACGAAATAAGCACTAGTTGAAAAAAAAACGTTAGATGGCGGACCCTTTACTTCGAAGTTGAAGATAATTTTCCAGAGGCATACCAAGCAGATGATTATCAAAACCAGACAATCTATCATATCTTCGTATCCCAAAGACATAGCGTACAGTGCTGTTAAACGCCACATTGCGCTTTCTTTTACTTACATGGTTGCACCTACAAAAAAGTTCATACCCGTAAATTAAAATCGGTAATACCAATGTCTTAGCAAGTAACATTCGTGTCTTAAATGGTGTAAATGACTGAGTTACCCACAAGGTACGCAGTTCGCCATATACTTTACCGACGAGTGAGTTAATGTGGTTATCCCAAGTTAGACACTGATTGAAAATCACCCCAAGATTTTTTGCAGTTTCAACATATTCGATCGGAGCGTCGCTCAACACGATCGAAGGAACATAAGAGATATCCATACTTTTTCTTGATATTACCAGACATTTTGACTTTTTTGGGTTTAAAATAAGGCCATTTAACTGGGACCAACATGATATCTTCTCTAAGTCTTCATTTACACAAGAATAAGACCGAGGGGGCAGCTTAGGTACAATTGCACGTCATCTCCATACATGTGAGATAACCAGTTCTCGATTATAGATGGAATCTTACATAATCTGGATTAATGTAAATCGAAAACAATAGTGGTCCTAGGATGGAACCTTGAGGGACGCCGGTAACATTTGGAAGAAAGTCGGATAAGTTATCACCAACCTGCACTGCTTGCTTTATATTAGTTAAAATAAGCTTTTTACATAAAATATCATGATTAACTGTGTCAAAAGCCTTCGAGAAATCAAGCAATACCAGAAAAGTTACTTCATCTCTGTCCAACGCCTGCCTAATATCTTCTGTGAAACTTAACAAGGCTGTGATACAACTGTGCTTTTTACGAAATCCAGATTATTTTGGGGTAAGCATATTATTCGCCATTAGGTGAGCACTAATTTGTTTTTGAAGAATCCTTTCAAACACTTTCGACAAAAAGAGCAAAATTGAAATGGGCCTAAGTTCATCCCCTTTAGTGTTTTTTTAGAAGGGGTTAGCCAGATTCCATAGGTTGGGATACTCGGCTTTCGTCAAAATTGTATTGAACAAATAGTTTATATGTGGCAGTACAATGAGTAGAACAATTTTTAAAGACGAGGGATGAATTCTGCCTAGACCCACAGTATTTGACTTTATAGGAAGCATACCTTCCAAAACATCGGCATGATCTACCGCTCGAAAACCAAAACCAGAATCGTCCCACTGATCCGCAAACGAAAAGGAAGCTTCTGTAGTACTCATTGGACGTAACGAGGGCACGAAAACGAATTTTTGGTTTAGAGTATTACCATCAACATCTTTAACTCTTTCCACTTGACTTAAAGATGCCTAAGTTGCGTAGGTTATTCCACAACTGACGCCCACTTAAAGAAGTGTTAAGCTGGTTAGAGTACATTTGAGATTTGACTTTACGTATTTCTCCAACAACTTTATTGCGTAGTGAACAATATATTCGCTTGGACTCATTTAACCGGTAACGTTTCCAGGAATTATAGGCCTCATTAAGTTGCTGAATTAATAAACGGATGTGTCGGGTAAACCATGGCTTATTACTCGGTTTAATGGGCTTAGTTCTTAAGGGCACATGAGTATTATACAGGGTAGTTATGTTTTCAGTTAAAAACTGTTAAATGATCTCAAATTTAAGTTAAACTTTTCCATGTGTTGAGTGAGGGAATTCGGACCTAAAAGATTGCAGTTAAGATTGCGACATAAAATAATACTAGGGGAGCCCAACGATATTTCCTCTAAAAGAGTAAACAAAGGTAATAGGTTAATATCCCTATGTGGCCTATAAATTGCACCAATATGTATGCCACCCTCACTGCCCAACAGATCAACAAACATATACTCGATACTACTTCAATCATCAGATGAAAGCCTTGCTTTGCATTTAATTGTATCTCTAACAAATATTGCCACTCCCCTAAAACACGATATTTTCTGTTTGAGCGAAAAGGTCGATGATAACCCTCCAAGCGACAAGCGACAAGCCTCAAGCCTCGTCTCTTAAATCATCCCTAAACCATGAGTAACACATACTTAGATTTGATTATCATTAAAAACTGCTGATCTGACAACGTCTTTGAGTCCCTCGATGCAGTCAACTAACACAGCTGTTTCGTCGGATTGACATTTAACAAAAACCACTCCACGTGCGGTGTAAACAGAAAAAAGTTGTTTACGTTTTTTTTAATTCGAGTGCACGTTGAAATAAACATCTATTTTGATGCGTTAAACTCTCACGAATAGGGATTATCGAGGAGCTATCGATAGCGAGGAGTAAATCATTTAAGCAGAGTTGTTTATTATGTTTTTTTTTCGATAACTCGCGATTGACGTTAGGACATAGTTTTTGTAGCATGGTGAATTAAATTTTATCATTACTGCGGAGATGCGAGTTTAGTTTCGGTCGAGTGCGGTAAATATTATTAAGAGTGGGTGGTTTTATGTTTATTGTGTCGCATATTAAGTTAAATATCGATTTAAGATTTTCATTAGGCAAGTACGGAATGCCAAACATGAAAGCATCACTCGCGATTACAAGGTTTTCATAGGAGTTCATTGAGTGTCTTAATAGTTTAAGTTCGCAAGTCAGCAGCGTGATCAATTTGTTTATTTACATTGGATAGTTCGACGTTTTTATTAGCAAGCAATGTTGTAGTATTAGTGCATCCAGTGAAAATCACATTTTCAGATTGTTTACATCGGCGATCAAAGAATCAACATTGGTTTTAATATCGGAGTGCGAGGTGTTAAGTGTGTTACTCGATTGTTCATATCCCATATACTATGTTTAATGTCTTTTATTTCGCGGCTGAGTTCCTCTTTTATGCTTAGACTCTTCCACCTTTTTGGATAATAGAGACACAATGAACGCACTTTGTTGGCGAAGCTTTTCATCAATTACGGTCCACATTTTGTTAGCGTTAGAGCTTTTTAGCTTTTTTAGGCATACAAATTTGAGAGGCGCTTGTGTAAGACTTGCACCGGGGCGCTATGAGCGGTTGGACAGCCACTGCCTACCACTATGACATCTCCTGAAGTGTTGGGTGAAATTTGGGATTTTATAAAAGGGGTTGAAAATTTTAGAAGCTGAGTCCTATACTAAATCCCAACGATACAGAATCGATGACACTGGGCCCGAAACGCGAATGGCTCCAAAAAACGATTATTCACCACATTTAACACACGCAAATTTTCCAAGACGGCTTACCTGTAGATATGCATACACCGGATTGGAAAATGCACAATCTGTTTCGTAGTGCCATATTCAACGAACGCGCATATTATTGTACAATATATAATAACTTAATTCCCATTATGGCCATTGACTTAACCTTTCTAAAGTATGATACTACTGATGTTTCAACACAAAAAAGAGCTACACTAGACTTAATGCTGCAGAAGCATAAAGTTGTATTCGCAGAAATTATAGAAGCAACTCCATATGCTGAGTACAAGATCGAAACGAAAATCATGATCCTGCGGCTTCTGGTATCCCATAGACTTTCTCCAGCTAGGAAAAATGACTTGAAGAAAGAGATAGATAAGATGGATCTTATGATGTTATGGATGCCATTCGGATTCCAAAATACCCCTGCACCATTTCAACTGCTCATAGATTTTCGTTCAAATATTGGAGATATATTATCGCTATAGTATAGAATATAATATATTCTCGGTATCGATATGAAGGAAAATGCGAATTCAATTTAAATTGTTTTTATTTTTCAATATAATCTCCCCTAACATCAATGCATTTGTTACATCTTGAGATAAGCTCTTTTAAACCCTCAAAGAAATAAATTTCCTCTTTCTCTGCAAAATACCCATTTATTGCCGACTTGAGTTCTTTATCATCCGAAAATCTTTTTCCACGAAGACATTTTTTCAAATCCGGAAACAGGAAATAATCACTAGGGGCAAGGTCTGGACTATAGGGTGGGTGTTGGATTTCTTCGAAACCACAATCTCGCGCAGCAGCCTTGTAAACTCGCGCCGTGTGAACAGGAGCGTTGTCATGAAGAAGCAACACACTGCGAGTTTACCCCGTCTTTTCTTTTTAATTTCTCCCGCAAATTATGCAAAGTGGAAGCGTAGGATGTGGCGTTGATGGTTTCACCTTTTTTTTTTGTACTGAATGAGCAAGATTCCCTTTGAGTCCAAAAAAACTGTGGCCATGAGCTTCCCGGCAGACGGAGTGACTTTGAACTTCTTCGGGGGGTCTGTTCCTTTTTTATGCCACTGCATGGACTCTTGTTTGCTTTCAGGGTCATAGTGGTGGACCCATGTTTCGTCCCCAGTAACAATTCGATCCATAACACCGTCCGCGTTCTCACTACACATCTCCAAAAACTCTCTACAGCATGCGATTCTCACTTTTTTCTGAGGCGCTGTGAGCATTCGTGGCACCCACCTTGCACTGACCTTTGAAAGGTTAAGATGGTCATGAAGAATGGTGTGAATGGTACCAATTGAAAGCTTGGTGATCTCTGCCATCATTTTCACCTTTATTCGGGTATCCTCAAGAACAAGTTTTTCGACTTCTTTGATGCTTTCTCCCGTACAAGCAGTAGCCGGGGCGCCGGAGCGGGGGTCGTCTTCAATGCTCTCTCTGCCTTTCTTGAACTCACTTGACCACTTTTTCACAGTTGATAATGAAGGTGCAGAACCCTGGTAAACAGCCACCATCTCTTCATGAATAGTTTTTTGACTTTTTCCTTGCTTAGTGAGAAATTTAATTACAACGCGATGCTCAATTTTCACCATCATCGTCTCAGTTGCCATTATGATTCTGTTTAACTAGAGATAAAACGCGAATCAATAATCACATTTATATGAAATTATACATGAATGCACTAAAATAATAGTATTACTTGATAAATAAGTCAATTTATATATACAACCACAGCTTCACCCCGATACCGAGAATATGTTGAACGCCCCTCGTACCTAGATGACATGATTGTGTGTTCAGAATCTTTTGAAGAACACCTGAAATATCTTAAATTTCGAAAGATTAAAAATATTCCAGCTCCGAGTGAATGGAGAAAAGTGTCAATTTTGCTGTAGTGAAATAAGATATCTCAGACATATCCTCCAAGCCATTAAGTTCTTTAACAAAGAAAAATTCTGCGTGGAAATGGAACCAAGCACAACAGTCAGCATTCAACAAATCACTGGATTAGCAATTGTTTAGAGCTCTAGTAATCGTACAAATTATTTTCTTTGGATCAATAGTTTTGCTTATAGAGCCAGTCAAAGTTGAGTAATTAAAGATTAAAACACCTAAAAAGGCAATTGATTTCACGGATGTAAAAGAAATTCTCGTTAGTTCAAGTGTTAAAAATTTCTTACGATGCCTATAAGCCGTATAATAATCTGATACAATAACCAACTATTTTTGTTAAGTGTCTTATCGACGAATATTTATCCAATAGCTCCCATATCGATTTCAGTGTTTTTGTAGTCATAGCTTTAGCTTTCTTTTACCTCTTTCATTTTAAACATCTTCTCTGTTTTCGTTTTGTATGGGTATTGGTCGTCGTGAAGCCAGTACCATAACTTACAGTCTTTGATCATTTTCGGTTCTACCCCTCTTGACGAAAAATCGGCGGGATTGTCTTCTGATTTCATGTAATGCCAATCTCCTGATTTCGTAATTTCATGTATTTGCTTAACTCGGTTAGCAACAAAACATTTCCATTTTTCTACTGCTCCATTAATCCAGGCTAAAGTTATCTTTGAATCGCTCCAAGCATAAACGTTTGATACCCTCCACTCAACTGATACTTGAACTTGTTTTAAAAGTTTAACTAATAAAGCCACAGCACACAATTCAAGCTTAGGCAGTGTTATTATTTTATCATTTAAGGTTTTTATAGGTGCCACTCTCGTCTTAGAAAGAAGCAACGTGATACGAATGTCTCCCTGAATTGTTGCGATTTTGCTGTATACAACAGCTCTATAAGCCTTGAGGCATCTGCAATATGTTTAACATTAGGAACATAATATACCCAGCGGGGAATAGATATATGTTCAACTATGTATAGTTCATCACGAAATTTTATCCAATTCTTGGATAGTTCATCAGCAATAGGTTGATCCCATCCAAATTTCTCAGTCCAGAGATCTTGCATTAAAATTAATTTTTAATTTTATAATAATTAGTGAGAACCATCCCAATGGGTCATATAGTTTCGCGATATCTGATAAAATTATTTTTTTGTTGGTCTTCCTGTGCTTTGCTGTAGGTTTACCTCAAAATGAAAATGCTCTGCTTCTGCCGACCAGTGTACACCTAGGGTTTTGACTGTCTTTTCTTTATTTATTTCAATCGTTTTTGTGTCGTTACAAACTGCATTTAAATTTCTTAATATCTCAGGGTGGTTTCCACTCCTTAATTTGAAAGCTTCCTCTTTTTAGTACTTCAATGAGTTGTTCCTGCATTATTTTTGCTTTTAAAAATATCATTCCAAAGAGAATAGTGTCTGTGATCATATCAGCAGCGGCATTCACGTCGTTGTCGAGGAAACATAACGGCCAGTTAAAATTCTTAAAGAAGGTATTAATCCGCTTCAATTGGCTTTCACGTATTACTATACGGTTCTTTTAGGAATTTTTGCTCTAACTGTGTGGTCAGTATACGTGAAATTAGCTGATATGACACAATGGCCCGACGAGGCTAGAGGGGAGAGCACATCAACGGTGTACTTATCAGGGACAGAAGTTAAAAACAAGTTCAGGGTGTTGGCTGTATGACTATCAACGTCTAGTATTCTCGTGGGCTCATTTACAAGCTGGGTTAGGTTATTTTCCGCAACGAAGATCTCAACACACCGTCCTACCAACTCGTTAAAGGTCGAATTGATGTCCAGTTTGGGGCTTCTATAAATAAAGCAATAGTGGATAATTTGCTTACGGAGATAGAATTTTAACCACATGAAGTTGAATTCCGGATTGGAACAAGGATTACACTGAGGTGGAATTTGGTAAGCAACATCACTACGCACGAAAATGGCGAGACCGCGGTGAGAAAAGAATAATGGCACTAGTTCATAGCGAGGCAGATCAACGTGATCTGAGAGGTGTGAGCGGGGATCTACCTGTGTTTCACTAAATGCCGAAACAGCTGGTCTGTATTTACAGACGTGGATGTACGCAGAAAAGTGACTACTTTTTAACCCACGTATATTTGCTACGTCTACTCTAAATTCGCTAGTCATTACAAAAAACACAGACACCGACGATGCTAAGCAAGGCTGTGAAGTGAAAATTCAAACGTTGGTTTACCGAATCAAATTGTTGTAGGTGTTATGCCCTTACAACAATAAGAAACTTTGCACCAACCAAATTCACACTTACAACTCGCTGACTGAGTGCAAAGAACAGTACTATGACCAGGGGCAGGAGATGTGGGATGTCCGCAGTATGATTTTACTTGTTTATATTTTTCCACTGCACTTCGCTTTTTTTTGCACACTTTTTTCAGATTTTTTATTATTATTTTTTTTTATTCTGCACTCGCGCGCGTGGAACAGTGATGTTGGAATGTTCTTGCTTTATTTTTTGCATGAAACCACACTGTTGAGTTATTTACGAATGCACTGGTGTCGCGTGTTCACTCGTCGGTGGTCAGCTTCCCGTTTTTAACCGCAATATAAAAACTACTTTTAGATTAAAGTTTACAATGGTTTCCATGTTTCTTTACGGGCATAAGGACCTCAGAATTGATCCCAAAATAGATTTTTTTATTTTTTAATATAGACTAAATATGGACCTGAATGCGACAAATCGCAGCTTTTTACGACCTCCAGAAATTGTTTAAAATATGAGTTAAAATAGTGGAGCAACGCATGAGACCACGAACGATATTCTGCACCGTGTTACCTCGCAGACCTCGGATCCCAATCTCCTTAGTTCCCTTCCAAGATATGGCTATTACATTCATTGAATTCTTTACTTATATTGTTTTATTTATTTATTGAATAAAAAAATAAAAAAAAAGTTTTTAAAAGTATGAAAAGTATGCTTTTTTGCACATCTGCTCCGTTACAAATGCTATAATTCTGATTTGTGCCTTATTGCGGTTGTCTATCATTAATTGACAATCGACTTATGTCGATAGTAGATCATCGATTACTAATTTTTATATTACGAGTGTCGATTGCGATCGACTGTTGATTGGACTGTTGTTTATAGTCGATCGCAATTTCCTAATATATGTGAGCTTTAAAAAAAAAAAAACATGATGTTTAAGTAAAACGAAATAATTCATATGTAGGACGAAACAAGCGACCAAAAAAAAAGGTGGAGTATTTGGTGAAATACACGGAAGAAAATCCAGACATGGATTTTGGATGTAAAAAATGGCAATTGAGCTGAATAGTTTAGCACCACAATTCTATGGAGCTCATTTTCTAAAGTTCTTGCAAAAATGTTAAGACAATGAATAAATAAGCAAAACACAAAACTGTCAAAACAAATTATATTCGCAATAATACATTTGTCGATGGAGTTACACAATATCAGTCAGTCGATTAGAAGAAGGATCAGAAGAGGAAAAAAAAGAAAATATTGGAAGCTTCAAAACTTCTGGGAAATAGTTCCATTGCATGAAATTTTTAATCATAGGTTTATCCATATATTGGATCATTTCGATTTTTTCTGAAATAAATATTTTTTTTTGCACTGATAAACGAAGAAAATCCTGATTCAGTTACTCGTCTTTGGATCGACCTGTTTCTTATCATTTTAATGACGGATCGGTCATCACGTTGAATAGTTTTACGTTGTCTGTCTCATCGGTGAATGATGTCTAAGCAACCAGAAGAACGGAAACGGCTTACCAGTTTCAGTTTTAGTTTATAAGAAATTTTATTACATTCAATTAATTAACACTTACAAGCTATACAAAAAAAAACCCTTAAAAATTAGCTTAATTAACTTAAAATTATCTTATTCTAACTTACTGGCCCCATGCGGGCACTCTAAGTTAAACCTAACACTTAAACTATATCTTTCGACGAATCTTACAGTCTAGTTTCATATTTATTTTAACATTAATTAATACTAAAACTAAGAAAACATTTTTTTAACAAAAAAACTTAGTAACATGACCCTTTTGACTAAAAAAAAAACCTACAGACTACCTAAAAATAAATCTTAATCTACTTAACCCTACCGCCCTACTGAATCGGAGACGCTCCGCACTGCGATGTGCGACGTCTCTGTCGTAATTGAGTCGCCTGTCCGCAGCTGTTCGAACGACATGAAAGATTAGCGGCACCGCCAATCTGTTCTGGATCAGACCTTTACTATCTAGATAGAGGAACGCGTCTGGAGGAATGAAGCCGTCAAAGTGAACACTCTCGTGATAGATATAATTGGGGTAGAAAGCCCCGGATATCAGGTTGTTCGACGAGCTCATTGCTCGTCATTGTACGCGATTAAGTCGTCGGCGTACGCTATGGCATGGTGAAGTGAACCTATCAGATCATTTGTGTAAATGTTGAACAGGATCGGCGAATTTACCGCACTTTGTTGTAGACCGTTTTTAATGTTAAATGTTCCAGCAGAAGTCACATCGCCATTCTTCACGATGAACTGTCTGCTGGAGAGCATATCAAAATGAATACATAGCAGTGGTTTACTAATGCCCAACCTGTCCAGCTTGAATAAGAGTCCTTCTAACCATACGGTATCGAAGGCCTTCTCCAAGTCAATCAGGCAGGCACCAGTGCACTGGTTCTTGCCTTTGTTCCACTGGATATCAAAAATCAGTTTCGACACTGATATCATGCCCAGCCTTGAAACCGAATTGATTATCCGGAACTATTTGCCCTCAACCCACTTGTCAGGACTCTATTGATCACCTTTTCGAACACCGTACAGATGTTTGGAAGTAGACTGATCGAGCGGAGATTCGCCGGATTGGAAGTGTTCCCTCTAGTATTTGGTGTATTATTTCTCCAATCACTATGTTTGGCGTTGAAATCTCAGCCGATAATAAAATAGTTGTCTTCCAATTCCACCCTCAGGAATCGAAAAAAAGTCTCGAGCTCTGAGATGAATAAGGTGGATTGAGTAGCCTTAGGTGCATAGACAGACACCATGTACAACCGCTTTCCACTACGGAGAGGGATATACACGATGCATGCTGTATACTCTTTTAAAACGTATTCCAAGATCGTAACGCCTCCTCCTTGAATGGGTCGGTTTCTCCGTACTATTTTAAATCTTCTGTGCCTCATTTTGTGTCTTTTGGTAAGCTTAGTTTCGCTAACCAAAAGCACATCAGGGGCTTGGTCTTTAAGCAACTTAAATAATGCGGCTCGTCGTTCGAGCCTAATCAGTGAATTCACATTCACAGCAAGGATCTTCAGGGTTTGCTCAGCCACGCACGTATCCATTACGACAAAAGGTGCGTTAGGCCAGGCGTAAATTTGAACCACCCACGCGGTCTGTTCAGTTATATGACGTTGGAGCTGACCCATCTGCCCGTGGATAGAGAGCAATATAGCTAACATGTCAGGTACAGGTTCCGGTGCCCTGGGCGTTGGGGCCTGAGAAGCTACCTTCGCTTGCTGTACCGTATTTCCCCTACCTGCCGCCATTTGGGCGTAGGTAATATGGGGAGAAGCGGCTGGAGTTTGTATATGCACGGTTGGACGTTTAACTTCCACTTTCTGCTGCCTAGCCAGATTTACTCCTTTGATGTATTGGAATTTGGGACAACTCCGATAATTTGCGGTGTGTCCCGTGTTCCTACATAACGCGCACGAGAGTTGGCTTTTTTCAGACTCTCCGTCCTTACCAAGAGCGCATTCCTCGGACTTGTGGTTCTTTCCGCACTTCACGCATCGAGGCTGCATTTCGCAGTTCGACGCGGTGTACCCGAACCTTTGGCAGCGAACAAATTGTTAAATGTTTTCGCTCCTCTTTAATTTTTCCCAGTGTACAACCTGGTAGTCTAAGACTTTGATACTCCTTAGACCATCCAGGTTGCTGTCGGGACTTAGCAGGACCAGGAAAACCGGTAGTTGCCGCTTCTCCCTTTTGTGCTTTAGTTTTAGTTTTAGATGCATTTTATTTTCTTAATCACTAACTCTTACATACTAACAAAAAATGCTTAAATGCTAGCTTAAAATTACTTAACAATCTTATATTAACTTACTGGCCCCGGGCAGGCACTCTAAGCTACTCTAAATTCTTATAACTATGTCTTTCGACTTTATTTACATTTGCTTTACTAATATTTATTTACTATACTTAAAGCTAAGAAAAAAAAATTGCTAACAAAAACTTAGCATATGGACATAGTTTTTTTATTTTTTATAAAAACTTTGTATCTAACTTAAAATAAACCTTAGCCTACCTAACCTATATGCACAATACACACACATAGACATTATACACAATCATATACATATATCAGTATACACCTTTGTATACACTGATATATGTATATATCCATAGTATACACCTTTGTATATAGTATATAGTATACACCTTTGTATACACTGATATATGTATATAATAGGATCGGCGGATTGACCGCGCTTTGCTGAAGACCATTTTTAATTTGAAATATTTCAACAGAAGTCACATCACCATTCTTCACGATGAACTGTCTGTTAGTTAGCATATTATAAAGAATGTACAAGAGTGGTTTACCGATCCCCAGCCTAGTCAGCTTATAGAAAAGACCCTCTAACCATACGGTGTCGAAGGCCTTCTCCAAGTCAACAAGGCAGGCACCAGTACATTGTTTTCTGCCTTTATTCCATTGGATATCGGACACCAGTTTAGACGCGGCATGTGAGATATCATGTTCCGCCTTAAAACCGAATTGATTATCCGGAACTATATGTTTGTCCTCAACCCATCTAGACAGAGCTCTATTGATTACTTTTTCAAACACCTTACTGATATTCGGAAGGAGACTTATCGACCGGAGATTCGCCGGATTGGATATATCCTTTTCCTTTTTGGGGATAGGTTGAACCACCGCCGTTTTCCAATGCGCTGGATAATGTGCATTATTCATTGCATTATTAAACAGGGTGGTGTAAATGTCCACTGCTTCTAGAGGAAGATGTCGGAGCACAATGTTCGGAATACCATCGGTCCCCACTAATTTCTTAGCCCTGATTGTGTCGAAGATCTCATGGAGTTCTTCCCTCGAAAGGTAGGTCACTCTCTCTGGAAATGACATTATTTGCCATATTTCAGTCGGTGAACCGGGTGAAACCAGAGCCCCCGGATCGCCAGTTTCGTATTTCATTTCGAATGCAGAAGTCGTGCACCAAGACACGACTGTCCAGGTCATAATTAGGGCCAATGGTATCAATGGCCTTGTATACTTCCTGGAAAGTCGCCCCTATGGCCTCAACCTTCTCCTGTGGATCTTCGATCACAAAGAAGTCGTCATCATCAGCGGCCTCATTTGGATCAATACCTGCTATTGTCAGTAACCGTTCGTTGTTTGTTGTCCGGGCTATTTTAAGACACCGAAGGTCGTTTTGATTTTTTCTCCGAAATAGTTTATTGTTTTGCGGAAACATATTCGGGTTGCTGGTGTTTATAGCCCGAACCTTGTTGTTCCAATATGAAGTTACAGAAATTCTGTAATTCTCTTTTATTAACGTTTGCACATTTTTAATCGACGACTTCAGTGTCCTAATCTCCGGGTCTTGTCTGTCAGTTAACTGTCTGTACAAGTTTTTGAGTCTTGTCAGAAGTATACTTTTCTGTCGGTGAAGCGCGTCAATAGTAGGATTGCGGAACAGGTCTTCGTTAGTTGTACGTCGATACCGCGGTATAGTAGTGTCCATAATTTGTTTAATTGTCCCATCGATTTGTTTTAGGTAATTGTCGATCTCCTCGTTTGACAAATTGCTATTGGACGGTGGGTGAAGCGTGTTCGAGGAGAGCGCTCTTGTCAAGGTTGCGGAGAAGCGTGTCCATCGAGTCTTACTGTAGTTGTAAGAATATCTTTGGACAAACTCCCCCCATTCCGCAATTTCGTTGGGAACTGTAATTTGCTAAAACCGCAATGGTCGCTGTCATACACGAATGTGGGCAGACAGTTTAGCGTTTACAAATTTGTACCTGTCAGTCGTATACGTTTATCGTACAGCAGTAGATCCAAATAAGACCCGCCTCTAGGAACCGACGGGTTATCCGTCGCTTTAAGACCGAGTCTATACATGACATGGCGCTGACCCCAATAATCGAGTAGTAGGTTCCCTCTAGTATTTGGCAAATTATTTCCCCAATCTCTGTGTTTAGCGTTGAAATCTCCGCCGATTATAAAATAATTCTTCCCCGATTCCAGCCTTAGAAGTCGAAAAAGCGTGTCGAGCTCTGTAATGAATAGAGTGGATTGTGAAGCCTCAGGTGCATAAACAGAGGCCAAGTACAGCCGCTTTCCACTGCTGAGCGGTATGTAAATGACGACTGCCTCCAACACCCGAAACCTGCGCAACACGCCCTTGTACACTCTGTGAAATGTTATACCTTCTTTAATGAAGATCGCGACACCGCCTCCACGTTTGGATCTAGGCCGGTTTCTTCTTCTAACAATATAATTATTGTACTCCAGTTTGTGCTTATCGGTTAGCTTGGTTTCGCTAGCGAAAAGCACATTAGGAGTTTGGTCTTGTAGCAATTTAAACATCGCGGCTCTTCGTTCGATCCTAATCAGTGAATTAATATTCACCGCAAGAACCTTCAAAGTTTGCTCCACGATGTGCGTACCCATTATGACATGTGTTGCGTCATGCCCGGCAGCAGCGCGTAGATCTGGTCCACCCGGTTGGCCTGTTCTTGCACTTGCTTTTGCAGCTGAGCCATCTGCCCTTGTTAGGTGCAGCTTCCGTTGTTCTCGGCATTGGCGCCGGAGGAGCAACAGTCGCTTGCTGTACCGTAGCCCACCTACCTGACACCATTTGGGCGTAGGAAATTTGGGACGTGACGGCTGGTGTTTGAAACCTAACAGGTGAACGTTTGACCTCCACCTTCTGCTTTGCTTTTTCTTTCTTAATTTTAGCGAACTTAGGACAACCCCGATAGTTTGCGGTGCGTCCCACGTTTCCACATAACTTTTAATTTTGTGATAGCGCTCTAGTGTCTATCTACTCTTAATCTTTTTATAAAAAAATTACAGTCTATGGCCAACTTACACAGTTCGATGGTGTCCTTTAACTCCAATTTGAAAGTGATGATTGGTGGCACTTTCTGTTTGATAGATTTCTGCACTTGCTGTTATTATTGTCTCTGATGCTGTTGCTTTTGCTGATGTTGTTGTTGTGGCTGTTGTTGTTGCTGTTGCCGTTGTTGCTGCTGCTGTTGTGGCTGCTTATTCTGCTGCGATTTTTGTTGTTTATATTTTTGCTGAGTTTGTGCTCTTGTTTTTGCTAGTTTTTGTACAAGTGTTTGTAGTTTTTGTTTTTCCATCGGTTGTTTCTCTTGTTGTTTTTGTGGAAACTCTACGTTTATGTTTTCTTGCTGCTGAGGTCTCTAGAGTTGTTGCTGCTTCTCCATCTCCCTCCTTGCCAATTGCTTAGCTCTTATAGCCAGCACTTTTTGTTGTAGCTGCTTGATGCTACTGTACAGGACTTCGACCTCGTCCTCTTCGTCATCTGACTCCGATGCAGCTAGGGATGCGAAGCACTTGTCTGCTCCCATGTATTGCCCTTCCCCTTCGTCAGATACATACGGACAGTCGTTATTGTCCTCCTGCACTTTATTGCTGCACTTGCCGATATCAGCGCAGCCCTCTCCGCCACTCTGTCATGCAGCATTTCCAACGATGCTGAAATGGCGCTCTTATCGAGATTCGGAGTCAGAGTCGCCTCCAGCTTCCTCCTCTTTTTGAAAAATGTCTGTTATTGTCGTTGTTGTTGATTTTGAGTGGACTGGCTTAACGGTTTGATCATCAGACGACATCATACCATCTGCTGACCCCGCTATTGGGATAGCGCACCGCTTGTTTCCATTCATCGAATTTTAATTTATCACTTTATTATTGATACTTATTGTCTTTTCATATAAATTAAATAAAGAGAAAAAAAAGAACTTATAGCAGAGATTGGGAAGCGAACCCACAACCCCGAGATTTGTTGCCTGAGTTTTTACCACTTCGGCTACCGAATAGTTCTAAAATTATTGCTTAAAAGTATACTTTCTTTTCACACTTGTAAAGCCGAACACGAAATATGTTTGATCTCCGCCGAGGTCTACTCAGGAAACGGCTTATCGTTCTTAATGTGATGGAGTGATGAATATTGTTGGTAATTGCAGTCACAGCCTCACCGTTGTTAAAATCACTTATTATTTGCTCTTTAAGATCTCTTGAGTATTTGTTTTGGGCCATTTTTAAAGGGGGGAAGGTCCCGATTTTTTTTTAATTCTACAACATCTCAATAATGTCTAATTGAGATTTCTAAGCAAAATTTTTAATCCTTTCGAAATGCCAGCTTATTTTCGGCCGCAGGTGTACGCTCGATTTTAAAGCGTACAGCAGGCGGTTCCGACCGCATGAATAGGGGACGCTCCGCCTGCTCCTTTTCTTAACAAAACAGAGAGGCATCTTTGGCCTCAAAAAAATCCTGCACACTTCGTAAACAAGAAAGAGCAGCTCAAGATGATCAGAAGGAATTTTTTATGCCCCTGTCGATTTTGTTTTTTTTTTTGCTCCGAAAACTTTAAATCGCTTTTTCCCGTAACAGCATTTTTCATAACGGCGTGCAACATAACTCAAAAAGTAATTGTCCGATTGTTCTAAAATTTTAAGAAGATTTTCTTGACACTTCTAGCTTTAAACCTTTGAAACATGATTTTTATTGCAAATTAAGTTAATAATTCTTTAAACTAATTGGTAAAAAAACTTTTTTCTGATCTCTAGAATTAAATATTTTTGAGTTTTAAAGGTTTGGAGTAGGAGAAACAATGTTTTTAACAAGCCCTATTTTGATTTTTTTTACAGATCAAAAATAAAGTCTCCAGCTTGCATGCCATTTTCAAAAATGCTCGACTATGACGTCCTGCAGCGCCACCATCTTAGAAAAAAAAAATAGTTTTTTTTTATAGTTAACAAATAACAGATCTGACAATAAAAGATTTTTTTTTCATAAAGTACCAATTTTTCACTGATTAAAAAATCCTTGGAAAACCGATCTATTGCGAATTGTTTACAAAAGTAAAATGACAAGCTATAATGCGAAGAAAATCGACGGATCAGACTTTTGTTTAATATGCACGAACTAACCAAAAAAATAACAGGGGCAGTGCATGTGCTTTAGCCTTGTCACGGCAATTTTTATGAATTATCACTCTTGTTTTAATATTTTTGTTTGTAAAAATCTAGTAGAATTAAGTTTTTGTCTATAAATTGTCTATAAAAAGTATTGAAATACCGCGCCCATATCACTTGTAAGATTTCTTCACCATCCCTCTATTTCAGGTAGCCTTCGAACAGCAACTCGCGCAAATAATCCAGCATGTCCTACTCTTCGTTTAACCGTTGTTAAGTACAGCGGTTTATTCCATGTTTGATTTATTTCAGTGCGTATTTCGGGTGCTGTTTTACGTCAGTGGTACATTGAACCCAAAACCTTGATACCTGCGAAGCAACTTCCCGCTGCGATCTACCTTCTTTAAGGGTGATGATTGCGGATCGTTTTTCTATTGTAGTTTCCGCGACTTTTCCCATTGCCAAGACGTGAAGAATCTCAAATAAATTCTTATGACTTCAAAGTGTGCTTTTTATGTAAGACCCTTGCAATCCAGGTCGACAAATTTTGGGAATTGAGCGTTATATATTGCTTTATGCAGAAGAGCAGCCTCCCCATTAATGTTGGGCAAGGGATAATTAACTGATAAATAATCGATTATTTGCTTATTGAAATGAGGCCACTTACCGACATCAGTTGGTATGTTGTAGATCAATTGTGCGTCGTTTCTTTTAAATTTGGGGTAGTACGTTATGGGGCAGGGTCGGTATGCTTTTTTTTATTAAGTTATGGCCGGCTAACACAGTTTAAGTAGTTAAAAGAACATTTGAGATATAAATACCAAAAAAATATAAACAAAAAAAAAAAAACAAAAAAAACCAAACAAGGATATGAAAAAAAAACTTTGAAGTATAAATTACCTTCTTAGTTTTTATTTTACATCAATGAATCTAAACAACAAAGTTTCAAGATATAGATTTAGTGCTAGGTTTAGCTCTTATGTCCGCGCCATTAAGTTATAATAAGACAATTAAGTTCGTCAAGACATTTTTTTATAGCATATACTGTAGAGTAAATGAATTGAATCTAATTCATTTACGAGTAAAATGAAAATAAATGACCAATTTTATTGGCTTTATTTTTTTTTTTTACGATTTTTCATTTAACTCTGTAGCAGACTATTCATTAAGTGAACAAATTCAAGCTTTGGAAAATATTTACTTACTCATAGATATTTAATATTGCCAACATGAAAAACGGTTGCAAAAAAGTGACCAACCATAATTCGTAACATAACACACTTAAGGTGATACAACCAGATTTTACTCGCATTTCTACGTGCCCAGGTTAAAAGTGTTTTTTTTACTGAGTATACTCGTATTTTGGTAAGACATCTTTTAATAGTTCAAACATTTATATCTATAAATTTGAAGATCCTGCTTAAGTTAGATGTTAAGGCTATAAAATGTACCGTTCTTGGCGTAACCAATTCGTGTATAAATAAAATAAGGACTACAAAACGAAACATGTACATTATACAAGGTAGCGCAAAATTTTGTTTTTGAATTACTTTAATTCTAAATAAAAAAAAATGATTTTGAGTGATGGAAATCTATACTTGGACCTTTACAATTGTTTCTGTTAAGTGGAACAGATGATATCCGCCAACTGGCTGCCGCCAGTGCTGATACACATTTGTGCCCGTTTTATCGCATTTTCTGTTCGCATTCCTGTCGAATATTCTCCTTAAGGACTGCGATTGTCCGAGGCTTGTTGGCATAAACCCGCGACTTCAAGTAGCCCCGAAGAAAGAATCTGGGATGGTGAAATCGGGCGATCTTGCCAAAACGGGAGATTACGCGACCACGAAGCGCTTCCTTCACAATATCCATTGTGGCTCGTGCTGTGTGTGCGGCTGCACCGTCTTGTTGAAACCACATGTTCACCAAGCCCCGCTCATCCAATTCCGGCAATAAGAAGTCGTTTATCATGGTCCTGTAGCGTTCGCCAGTAACAGCGACCGTATTGCCGATGGCGTCCTCAGAAAAATACGGCCCAATCACTCCTCCCACGTGAACGCGGCACCACACAGTGGCTTTGAGTGGATATAATGGCTCTTCGTGCATCACACGCGGATTTTCAGTGCTCCAGAAGAGAAGATTTTGCTTATTGCGCCTCGTCGCTCATGATGATTTTCAATACAAAATCGTCATCTTCGTTGTTGATATTGTGAATGGATTTACAGTAATTCACACACGACTGATGGTCAGGAGGCATTACTTATGCACTGTTTGCACTTTGTACGGGAACATGTGTATGTTTCTCACTAAAATTCGTTGTAGGGTCCGTCTGGTGATGCCCAATTGCGTGGCCCGTCCTCATCGACATCGGCAGCCACACCAACCATTGTCACAATTATTCCACGCTCTTGTGGAGTATAGCGCTCCATTGTTTGTCTGTTTGTATACTGCAGCTCTTTAGTTCACAAATCTCAAATATGATTAAAGTACGACGCCATGTGCAGAAATTATACCATCTTCCGATAGGGTGATTAATTTCATTTCCGACTGCTCCAAACGCGTCTAACAATATTTTTAATATACGAGTATGAATCATCAAGTTCTCACTTATCGATGGCCCTGATGTTGTTCAAAGTTTTCTTTCAACAACCGAACGCCTGCTGTTTTCATAAAGTCAAGCTTGCCCGTAATCCTGCCATATGTTACACACACTTTTAATACAATTTTGACAACGGGTATACTTCCTTATCAATAGAAATTAGGCAAAATATAACGTCCCGCAGAGTCCTAACAATAATGATTGCAGAATCATGCAGAAACAAATGAATGCTTATCTAAACGAAGGAACGTTATTGCCCCCACAAAAAATTTGGTTCCCTCGCTAAACACAGTTGCATGCCAGCTATTTGAAATGTGACAGAAGACGTTCACCAGGCTTTGAACAAGGGTCATGTTTCCTTTTTAGTACTTACAGATTTTTCTAAAATTTTGATAAGGTAAACCATATTTTATTCTATAGACGCTCTGCTAGTGCCGTTAGATTAATTTGTTCCTATCTTCGACATACGAAACAAGGAGCAAAGGAAATGTCTGGTTTTATTAGGACTTCTTATAAAGTCCTAAGAACGATAGGAAAATAAATGTAAATACTCGTAAAACAACAACGATGTGAGATATAAAATTGATTCTGGCTTTATTCTGAAGCTACGTTCATACCACTATGTGTTAAATGGCCGACTCGGCACCGCCGGCAGTTATTCAAGCGATCGGTCTAATTTTTGATGACAAGGTCCAATATGTGCGGCGTTATTCCGGCAATAACGTGTCGGATGTTGACTTGACGTAGCCCCAGACAAAATAATCGAGTGGTGTCAAATCACATGATCGCGGTGAAGAATTGATGAACGCTCGCCGTGAGATGACCCAGTCGCCAAATTTCTCTTTCAGAACTTCGAGCGTTGATTCGCTTTAATAGCATGTAGTCCTGTTGGAACCACTGCTTGGATATATCGATGTTGTCGATCTCTGACCACAGAAAGTTGGTTAACATCGTTCTATACCTGAGACCATTGGCGGTAATGCTGTCTCCTTCCTCATTTCGAAAGAAATAAGTTCCGATGTTGCCGCCGTGCCATAAACCACACCAAACTTTCAATCTTTGTGGATGCATTGATGCTTGGCCGAACACTTATGGACTGTGTTCGCTCCAATAACGGCAATTTTGCTTGTTGACATAGCTGCTGAGCCAAAAATAGGCCTCGTTCGAGATGATTTTTTTGCCAAAATCCGGATCTCCGGCCAACATTTCCAGCGTTGTCTACGGTCGTCCGGCTTCAATTCTTGCGTCGTCACAATCCTATATAGATGAAGCCGGGTTGACTCTCTGGCGATGCCCAATTTTGTTGATCGGCGGTGAATCGACATTTCTGGGTCTTCTTCGATACTGGCTGATACGGCGGCTATGTTTTCTTCATATCGCATCAATATCTGTCTGGTAGGTAGCTTAAGATCCAAATAATTGTACTCACGCTCAAACTTTTCAACCGTGCGTCGAATTGCCTGCGCACTGAAGCCATCATGACCACCGACATCACGACGAAATTCATGTTGCGTATTTACAACTGAGCCGGAATTTTAATATTTTTTTAATAATTTCCGCACGTTCGACAAGCGTAAAACGATGTATGATGATATGGCAAACCTTACTGTATATTTTGGCAGTTGAATGTCATGGGTAACTTTGACAGCTGTTGAAACATACCAATTAGAAAAACTATCATTGCCGTAAGTCACTGCCCGTCTTTTCGCACGATTTAAAATGTTCGCGAAGACCCGTTAAACAAATAGTGCGATGGTTTTTCTGCGTACAATATCGCACAGCTAATTTATCCTACAAGATCGGTGATATTGATGTACCTATTTGTGGGCCTCCACCCAATTATGAAGGCTTCGCCCTTTAAAGACGTTGTCTAATAAGGAACGGGTGCAGAGCAAAGTACTGGTCTTATCGTAAACATCTTCAGATGACGCTACCGAAGGTTGCTACGATTCGATCAGTCACAAGTTGCCGGTCATAGGTCTTGTTGGCGGCTGGACCACCGGTAGTCCCTACCAGGATTTAAATCACGGTACCATGGGAGTCAGGAGCCCCCTGGATCTCGGTCCGGGCCTGACTTGTTAGAGGTAGGCCCCCTTGTGGGAGCGTCATGGTGGCTGTGGTTTAAACCCAAAATCGCGGGAAGGGTTTCGGCCTAATGTAGAGTTGCAATAAGTACTGGGTGCTGCGACCCTAAGAGCAGTAAGAGGTTTTAGGTCGGCCTCGACTCTTACCAAGGGTGGAACTTGTGCCGGCAACACAGTTCCGAATTGGTATCTGAAACAGTGAAATGACGGTGAGCGATGGCAAGGCGTATCCTTGCTCCCATGGATATATGGGCATCCCGTAAGTTTGAGCCCACTTGGCAGGTACTGACGTTAAACACATGAGACGTTCTGTACCTATTTGAACTTAAGGAAAACCAATAGCGGAAGTCACATAGCCACCCTTCACAATGAACAATTCGCTAGTGAACATACGAAAAAATTGCCTGCTGTTCGTTTGTAGAAGAGTGCCCGAGCATCTTTAGATACGAGTATTTGTTCCGCAAATACAATTATTTTGCTATTCGGTGTGCTAAAGTTTACAGTTCGAATTCTATTGTTCCAAAACAAACTTACAGAAGCTCTGCGATTTTCTTTTATAGATATTTTTGATCGACGATCTTACTGTTATAACTTCCTGCAAGTAAATTGCCTGTTGGGGCATTGCGCCGTTAGTTGTTTTGTTGAATGCATCTCAATTATCAGTGTGTTGATACCAAGACGTTGTTTTGTTCATAGGTCATACGTTTGGTACTTTTCAGTATCATCATTTTACGGTGTGAAGACGGATTCGAAAAGGAAAACCCATCTAGCAATTTTTTTGGAAATTATTATTTCGATACAGAGACCGTAATGACCAGGTCACATTCGTGTGTATATATGATAGTTTCTAGTAAATTGGTCAGTTGCATCCATGCGTTGAATAACATTATATCCAGATAGAAACCGTGTCTAGCAAACGGCTCATTACCCGTAGACCCTTGCACAACCGTTACGCACTACGGATCCAGCATCTAGAACCTACTACAATTAACCTTTCTTTGTATCAGGTTATACCAACGAAATTACCGATTTTGGAGTAAAAATTTGAAAGCCAATATACTCGTAATTTATTTATAAATTTTTATTTATTCAAAATAAGCTCCGTTGGAATCTATGACCCTCCAACGCGATTGAACGTTAAATATTCAGTTTTGCAAAAAAAAAAAAATCCACACTTTTTGATGCAATGTAATCTTTAAAGCTTTCATGATTAAAACAATTTTAAAGCGCTTGTATTTTTTGTTTTTCATTAATCAACACATCTTTCAATATTTTAAAGTTGTACGTATGTATTGTATATTGACACGAAAAAATATTGTTAACCTTGGCTTTAAAACGGCCTCTAACTGCATGTAGTTTCCCATTATAGTACACTTCTGTTCCCATTATTGTTGATTATGAAGATGTTAGGCGTATATTAGGATTGATGTAGATATATATCCCTAAAAAAAACAGCTAATACACCATTACAAAGCTTCTTCTCGGTTACCTTTGCACAGTCGAGTCAAGCGCTCTTACCGAATATACTTAGCTTTCTGTAGAAAGATTATACCCGGTCAGCTACCAGAAAAGTTTAAATCTTTTCTAGTGTAGATGTAAGATTATTGATAGCATAGCGTACCATAGCTTAACTTGGCAGAGAATTAATTATATCTACCAAAGTCTCCGAGAACTGATATACCATATGTCTGACACATACACATTTGAGAACAGCGATTGTATGGCCACATGATTTTGGTTATATAGCCTCTACGAATATTTCTAAAATTTTCAGCGCCCCTTCAGTCTTATTGATTATCAGTTGGCATGGCGTCTATATTCAAATAATTCGTTCTATGTGATGCATCCGCCAACTGATCTTGTGCCGTAATTTTAGCCACTGGTTTTCTTTTGGTTTGGAAAGTTAGAACACTTTCTGATTGTGCTCAAACAATTGTAGGTTAAATTTTCAGACTGATAAGTACACCGTTGACCTCCCCTTCAGGCACGTTGAACCATCGAGTCATATCATAGGCCACAAGGTTAGGGAAAAGATTTCTAAAAGAACTGCATGGCAATACGAGATAGAAAATTTGAACGGACTTAAAAGTTTTTTTTTCAGGAATTTTAACTGTTCCTTATGCAATATGATCAAAAACACTATTCTCTTCGGAACGATATCCTTTATCTCTCACCGGATGAAGAGTACCAAACCAAAAGAAAAGGAGTAGTTAGAGTCGAGATTTAAAGCAGCGGGCTTAAAGAATTCTTTTTTTTTTTTTGCTATAAGATCAACCTGCCAAAAGAAAACCGAAAAAAGGCCAAACGAGACAGGAACTTGCTTAGGCGTGTGAAATTCAAATTCGAATAAAACTAAAGCAAAAATATTAGTGTCCCAAAAGCAGTAAAAGCTGTTGGTAGTTTGTTAACACCATTAGAAACTCTGCCTTATCTTGTATCCCAATGCCCGTTAAAAACGACATTCCAGGTCTTAGCTTCTTGAGCAAGACCAATCTGCCTACTGCGCAACTCGCATAAAAGTCAACGCCTCCAGATTGTGTCACGCCTTCGGCTTCACTTGAGTGGGCGAATATTCAATAGAACTAAGGTACTTTCACATTCGGGTAGTAGTAAGAGTATTATACTAATTAGCTAACACAAATCCGCTGGTCCAGGTGGTCGGAGAGGCATTCTCCAACGCTGGTAGGGTCACTGCCTTATCATTTATGAATCTTTCTCTTTCAGACTTTATCTGAGAAGATAGAAAACAGCACCTGTCCAGCCCGTTCCTAACAAAAGATGAATCTCCTTTTCTTTTCTTCTACAGAGGCATTGCACTGATTTCCAATGTCATGGAAATGCTCATATATCGTCAGTTCACGATACGCGAAAACGTTTTAAATGTTTTTATCTACAAATTACCTTTCGGGCCGTTCAATTCAAGTGGTTTCGTGTACCCAAAAGACTACGTTCTGATTCCGACAATTTTACTTTAATGATTTCTTCTTTGCTTCTCATCAATTCTTCGATCTCTCGCCGAGATTTGCTATTAAAGGCTAAACAAACTCAGATTGGTACCACATGGAATGTCCGATTTTCGCTCAGTCGGAAATAAAAAGTTCTTAAATGAACATCTGTACGTTAAATTCTCTTTTTTTATAAAATAAAGTGGTACTGTGCTTGACGTGTGAGAATTTTAGGGTTCGTTACAATTACCGTTATTTTTTTCTAGGAATTATTTACCATGCTGTCGGCAGTTCAAATTCGAATTGCACATAATGCGTCATTAGCAATGAAAAACATTAATAACGCATTTGAGGATGTAGCGGTAAATGAACGCACTATACGACGTTGGTTTGGAAAGTTCCGTTCGGGAGATTTCAGCTTCGAAAATGAACCACGTGGGAAGCCGGAAACGTTATTTGACGACGATGTTTTAGGAGCAACGGTGGATGCGGACCCAACGAAATCGGTGCGGGAGATTGCACAAAAGCATGGGAATATCCCCAATGACATTACGTCGACACCTTTCTATCATAGGGAACTCGATAAGTGGAAATCCCCATATCGCTTACATTAAGAAACCTGTGATGAAAAGTGGATACTGTATGATAAACCAAAACACACAACCCAGCCCGATCTTCACCCAAAAAAGATTATGGTGACAATTTGGTGGACATCGAAAGGACCAATCCACTTTACATTTTCTCAACCAGCAGAACCGATAAACGCTATCAAATATTGACAAATTGCATGCCAAATTGGCTGAAAAGCAACTTGCGTTGGTCAATGGCGCGGTCCGATCCTTTTGCATGACTATGCTAGACCCCATACCTGACAAGTAACGGTGCAAAAACTATTGCGGTTGGGATTCGAAATTCTTCCGCATCCACCGTACTCTCCAGATATTTCCCCAACGGATTACCATCTTTTCCGCAATCTGGATTCATTTTGCCGACAGAAGGTCAAAAAGCCACCACTTCAACGAAAAAGGAGTATTTAACCTTGTATCACGTTGGAAGAATGTCATATATGCCAACGGATCCCATTTAGATTGATTAAAATAATAACGGGAAAATAATATTAGCTTTTAAATTTTTACTATAAAATCAGACATTTTGTGTGGTACAACCCAATAGTATTAGTAAGTAGAGTTACTCAATATCATTCCAGCTCCTTGCTATGACTCACCAATCCTTGGCTAACCAAGAGATTAGGTTCTGTGGGAGCATAGACCAAGTTCTAGCCCTTAGGGGTCGAATAACTTTATTACTTTATAAAACTTTTAAATAACAATTTAAAAATTAAAATATATACATTAGTATCATAAATATTTAAAGGTGAAAACTTTAGGATTTCAGTGTTTAATTCAGATTAAAAAAATATACAAAACAAAAATAAATGTTAATACAAAGAAGTCAAATGTGCAATGAAAAGTATGACAGTAATACAGCGGGAAAAAGAAACGTGTGAGAAGAACTTTAACAATCGGAAATGATTAACAATGTTACCAACTAAAAAGCATTAAAAGACATTTTATAAAATTTAGGAATGCGGTTGCATCATTTCCTCTGACCTAATTTATCTTTTCACTTGGAACAAAACACGCTGCCGCCTTAGTCTTTCTGTACGTCTGGGATTCACAGATGATGTAGATTCTGTTTTCTGTGCCTTTGGTGCTTCTTGAGTGTCTAAAGCCGGTGGTGTAGATTGGGTACGCTGTGTTGTTTCTCGAGCGTCTAAAGACTTAGGCATCTCAGCGTCATCGCTTGACGTTGCCTTTAGTTGTCTATAACTTTAGATCAAGTTAGAGATAAAATAATAAAACTCAAAGATGATTATTCTGCTGGCCCTGATGATCTTCCCCCTATATTTTTAAAGAAATGTCAAATGCATCTAGCCCAACCTCTTACAGCTCTCTTTCAGCTTTCTATCACCCAGGGATTATTTCCATCAACCTGGAAAAGGTTGTTTATTATTCCCATACATAAAAAAGGTAGAAAAGACGATATTTCCAACTATCCACCAATTGCTAAGTTGTCCGCATACCTAAGCTTTTTGAGAGCATTATCTGTGACATAATGCTTTTCCATTGTAAATCTATTGTTTCCCTAAACCAGCACGGATTTTTCAAAGGCAGATCTACGACCACCAACTTAACGGAATTCGTATCAAGTACTTTATGTGCACTGGAATCTGGAAATGAAGTTGATGTGATTGCCACCGATTTCAGCAAAGCCTTTGATAGAATTGCTCATGACATAATCCTTCTAAAATTAAAGGCTCTTGGTTTCCAGATAAACTTTATAACTTGGGTTCAATCCTATTTAAATGAACGACTTTACTATGTTCTATTTAGGTCCATGGTTTCTGACCCAATTAAAGCCTCCTCTGGTGTCCCCCAAGGCAGCCACCTTGGTCCCTTATTATTTATTATGACCATTAATGATGTCGAATGTATCATTAAAAGTTCATACATATCTGTTTACGCAGATGATATGAAAATATTTAGAAATATATCATCTTCCTCAGACAGCCTACTTCTGCAGCAAGATCTAGACAGGTTTTGTACTTGGTGTCAGAAGAATTTTCTTGAGCTTAACGTCAATAAGTGTCAGGCTATAACTTATACCCGTAAACGGCTCCCTACTTCACCTCGTTGCTATCTAATCTTTAATCTGCCTGTTCCCTTAGTTAATGAGTTGCGTGATTTAGGTGTTATCTGCGATAAGGAACTCAATTTCCGTTCTCACATTGATAGTATAATAAAAAAAAGCCAACTCTGCCCTTGGCTTTATCAAGCGCTGGTCTAAGGAGTTTTCCAATCCTTATGTTACCAAATCTCTTTACATAACCTTTGTTAGGCCTATTCTTGAATATGCCAGCCAAGTTTGGTCACTCTACTACACAACTCACATCCTCCGGATAGAAGCTGTTCAACGCAGGTTTTTACGGTTTGCTTTACGTGGTCTTCCCTGGGATGATAGCCAAAACTTACCACCTTACACTGACCGGCTGAAACTTATAAATTTACAACCCCTTTCTACACGCCGAAAAGTTGCCGACATTCTCTTTATTCATCAAATTTTAGTAGGTAATATCGATTGTCCTTCCTTACTTCAAATTATTTCTTTTAACACCAATCCCCGCAATCTTAGGTCTGTGCCACTTTTCCGGCTCAATCTTAACAGAACGAATTACGGACACCTAGAGCCAATGTCTAGGATGCTTCGCGAAGTTAACGATATTCTGCCTCTCTTCGACTACCATCTCAGCAAACTCTCGCTCAAGAACATACTTATTTCCACCTATGCATCACGTCCTAACTTTCTTTAACCGCTCCCACCCTTTAGTTTTTAAGTGAAAATGTTAGTTTTAAGTATATGTTTGCTTGCAATAAGCTTAATAAAAAAAACGGCACTAATTTTACCTCGGACTTTGGCAGGCTCTGTGGGCATCCATTTTGAATGTAATAACAAATGCGATTAAGAACATTATCTGTTTTAGTGTGTGCTGCGATGACGTCTGAGCTGATGGGAAAATCTGCGACAACTGACTCATAAATCTGTTGAACTGACATCTCTTTTTCTTTTTTGTCGAATTCCACGTCATCTCCAATGGTCAAACGGGAAAGAACGTTCGCATTTGCATGCTGTTTAGTGTGACGGTAGTGAATCGAATATGTGTATGCCTGAAGAGTAATCGCCCAACGTTGTAGACGATGAAGTGTCATAACAGGTAATTTTTTTGATGGGTGAAAGAGTGTGATGAGAGCCTGATGATCGGTAAGAAGTTGAAATTTTCTGCCGTATAGGTACTGATGAAATCTTGTGACAGCAAATACTATTGATAAACCTCTCTTACAATTTGATGCGAATGAGATTGGTTTTTCAGACCCATCTGCGTAAATGTGGGAAAGAGCGGCACCAATTCCAGTTTGTGATGCATCCGTTGCAAGAACTAGAGGAAGCTTCTCATCGAAATGAACTAACTGTACCGCATTGATAATGTCATCCATAAGTGGGAGAAAGGCTGAGTTTTGTTTATTTCCCCATATGAAATCTTTGTTTTGTCATCAGAATTGATTCAAGGCTGAGGCCTTTGATAAGAAATTATCAATAAACTTGTGGTAATAATTGATTTTACCAATGAAAGACTCTAACTCGTTTATATTTTTTGGAGCTGGCATGAGTTTTATTGCTTCTATTCTTCTTTCAGATGGCCGTATTCCATTTGAGTCAATTTCGTGTCCGACATACTCAAGTTTTTCCTTCGCAAAATAACATTTTTCTGTTCTTCATTTTAGGTTATGTGCGGATAATCTTTCCAAAAGTGTTTTGACATTATTACAATGTTCTTCATTATTTTTTCCAGTGACAATAAAATCGTCTAGATATACAGCACACCCTGGTATGCCAGCCACAATGACTTCCATAACTCTCTGAAAAATTCCAGGAGCGCTCGCGATTCCAAATGGCATCCTCTCATACTGAAATAATCCAAAAGGGGTGTTGATGACCATGAGTTTTTTTGACGATTCTGTGAGTTCGATCTGCAGTTAAGCATCACTAAGATCGATTTTTATGAAAAATTGTCCACCACTGAGCTTATGAAACAACTCCTCAATCCTTGGTATGGGATAGCGATCGATTTCAATTTGAGGGTTGACAGTAACTTTAAAGTCAGCACAGATTCTCACGCGTTCATTTGGCTTTTTAATGACAACGATTGGTGCTGCCCATTCACTCACATTTACTGGCTTGAGAATATTCAACGACACCAAGCGATTGATTTCAGCTCAAACACCTTCATAGAGTGCAAATGGTAGATTATATGGCTTGTAAAATTTTGGTTGAGCATTCGGTTTTAGCACTATATCAGTTTTTTTTTTCAGTTTATATGCATTTTTATTTATATTACTTAATTTACTCTTACATGCTAGACAAAAAAACGCTTAAAAATTAGCTTAAATAACTTAAATTTATCTTAAACTAACTTACTGGCCCTATGCAGGCACTCTAAGTTATACATAATACTTAAATACTATGTCTTTCGACGTTTATGACGGATTTTATTCTTATTCTACAGTGACTTAACTACAGCTTAAACTAAGAAAACATGTTTAAAAACTTAGTATACGGAATATTTTAATTTTATTATATTATAAAACTTAAAACTAAAAGCTTACATACTACCTAAAACTAAATCTTAATCTACTTAACCTACTTACATCTACATGCATATATATATATATATATATACAATATATATATACTTAATATACAAATATATGTATATACATATATATTGTTTTTTTTTCATTTTATATATTTTTTTTTTCCTTAAAATCTAACTTAAATCTACCTAAAAACTATGTAAGCCGGCCATGGGCAAAAACAAATTAGGCTGGCCCACCTCGCTTCACATGAAGCTAAATATCACCGGAGGAGTTCGACGACGAAGCATCCTCCCTTCAACAAGCCACCAAAAGTGTTGGTGCTGTCGAGCAACATCCCTCATGTCGCGACTCCCTACCGCCCTACTGAACCAGAGACGCTCCGCACTGCCCTGTGCGACGTCTCTGTCGTAGTTGAGTCGCCTGTCCGCAGCTGTTCGAGCGACGTGGAAGATTAGCGGCACCGCCAATCTGTCCTGGATCAGACCTTTGCTATCTAAATAGAGGAACGCTTCTGGAGGAATAAAGCCGTCAAAGCGAACTCTCTCGTGATACATATAATTGGGGTAGTAAGCCCCGGAGATCAGGTTGTTCGATGAGGCCATTGCTCTTGCAACGTGCCTTCGAGTCAATTTAATGACGAAATTGTCCACTCTTATTAGATTCGCCCTATTGTATAAGACCTCATTGGGATAGAATTTTATGTACTGAGATTCTGGTGTTCTGTATAAGCGAAGACAAGTCCTAAGACAAGCCCTCTCAAACACCCGAATCTTTTCCAATAAACTTGCTCTCACGTTGAACCACACGGGACATCCAAATACAAGCATGGGCCTGATAAGGGCCATGTAGTAGATTACCTTCACCCCCGCATCGAGTTGGCTGTTATAAAACAGTCTCTTTGTAACGGCAAAAGCACCTTTGGCTCTGGCCAGAGCAACATCTATATGTTTGTTAAAATACAGAAATTGATCTAGCCAGATCCCAAGGTATCTGACTACATTTCGACAAGCAAGTGGCTGCCCTTGCTGTCCCACGATCGAGAACTTTCGCCAATTCTTTCTGGTATCCCTAGAGGCCCCAGACAAAGGCGTCCTAAACAGAATGGTTTCCGACTTCTGAAAGTTGATTTTCAACTTCCAGTCATCGCAATATCGCTTAATTTTGTCGAAGTCACGCTGCAAAAGCATATTAATGACCTCAATCTTTGGACCTGATCTGTACGCGATTATGTCGTCTGCGTACGCTATGGCATGGTGAAGTGAACCTATCAGATCACTCGTGTAAATGTTGAATAGGATCGGCGAATTTACCGCACCTTGTTGCAGACCGTTTTTAATGTTAAATGTTCCAGCAGAAATCACATCGCCATTCTTCACGATGAACTGTCTACTGGAGAGCATATCGAAAAGAATATACAGCAGTGGTTTACTAATGCCCAACCTGTCCAGCTTGAAAAAGAGTCCTTCTAACCATACGGTATCGAAGGCTTTCTCCAAGTCAATCAGGCAGGCACCAGTGCACTGGTTCTTGCCTTTGTTCCATTGGATATCAGAAACCAGTTTCGACGCAGCATGAATGATATCATGCCCCGCTTTGAAACCGAATTAATTATCCGGAACTATATGTTTGTCCTCAACCCACTTAGTCAGGACTCTATTGATCACCTTCTCGAACACCTTACTGATGTTTGGAAGAAGACTGATCGATCGGAGATTCGCCGGATTGGAAGTGTCTTTATCCCTTTTGGGGATGGGATGTACCACCGCAGTTTTCCAATGCGCTGGATAATGTGCATTATTCATTGCATTATTAAACAGGGTGGTATAAATGTTCACCGCTTCTAGAGGGAGATGTCGAAGCACAATGTTCGGTATTTCATCGGTTCCCACTGATTTCTTACTTCTAAGTGATTCGAAGATCGTTTGGAGCTCTTCCTTCGAAATGAACGGGGGTAGTACCCTATCGTTGGTGATGACATTATTTGCCATATTCTCGTCACTGAACTGGGTGAAACCCGAGCTCTCGAATCGCCAATTCACAATTTCATTTCGAAGGTAGAAATTGTGCACAAGGACTCGATTCTCCAGATCGTGGTTCGGGCAAATGATCACATTCGCCTTGTACACTTCCTGGAAAGTCGCTCCTATAGCCTCTACCTGCTCCTGCGGATCCTCGATCACAAAGAAGTTGTCATCATCAACAGCCCCATTTGGATCTATGCCTGCTGCTACAAGTATTTGTTCGTTGTTCGTCGTTCTGGCGATTTTAAGACATGGAAGGTCGTTCTGATTATTTCTCCGAAATATTTTATTTATTTGCGGGAACATATTCGGGTTGCTGGTGTTTACAGCCCGAATTTTATTGTTCCAATACAAACTTACAGATGTTCTGTAATTTTCCTTTATTAATGTTTGGAGGTTTTTAATCGACGACTTCAGTGTCATGATCTCCGGGTTATGTCTGTCAGTAAACTGTCTGTACAAGGTTTTTAGTCTTGACAGCAGTCTACTTTTATGTCGGTGCAGTGCGTCAATGGTTGCGTTGCGGAATAAGTCTTCTTCGTCAGTGCGTTGGTACCGAGGTATTGCTCTGTCCATTGTTCGTTTAATTGTCTCGTCCATTAGTCTTAGATACCTGTCAATCTCCTCGTTTGACAGATTTCTGTTGGACGGTGGGTAGAGCGAATTCGAGGAGAGTGCTCTAGTCAGTGATCTGGTGAAGTGTGTCCAACGCACCCTACTGTAATTGTAGGAATGCCTTTGAACAAACTCATCCAATTCCGCAATTTCGTTGGGGACAGTTATTTCGGTGCTGAGACCGCAATGGTCACTGTCATACACGAAAGTGCGTAGACAGTTTGTAGTTTGTTGGTTAGTGCATGTCAGTTGTATTCGTGAGTCGAACAGCAGAAGGTCCAAATAGGACCCGTGTCTGGGAAACGACGGACTATCCGTCGCCTTAAGCCCGAGTCGATACATTATACTGTGCTGACCCCACCAATTGAATAGTAGGTTCCCTCTAGTATTTGGTGTATTATTTCCCCAATCATTATGTTTGGCGTTGAAATCTCCGCCGATAATAAAATAGTTGTCTTCCAATTCCAGCCTCAGAAATCGAAAAAGTGTCTCGAGCTCTGAAATAAATAAGGTGGATTGAGTAGCCTTAGGTGCATAGACAGACACCATGTACAACCGCTTTCCACTACGGAGGGGGATATACACGATGCATGCTTCCAGCACCTGGAACCTACGTACTACACGGCTGTATACTCCTTTAAAATGTATACCTTTTCGTACGAAAATTGCAACGCCACCTCCCTGAATGGAGTTGGGTCGGTTTCTCCGTACTATCTTGTATCTTCTGTGCCTCATTTTGTGTCTTTTGGTAAGCTTAGTTTCGCCAACCAAAAGCACATCGGGGGCTTGGTCTTTAAGCAACTTAAATAGTGCGGCTCGTCGTTCGAGCCTAACCAGTGAATTCACATTCACAGCAAAGACCTTCAGGGTTTGCTCCGCCACGTACGTACCCATTACGGCAAAAGGTGCGTTAGGCCAGGCAGCAGTGCGTATACTTGATCCACCCGCGCGGTCTGTTCAGTTAAATGACGTTGTAGCTGAGCCATCTGCCCCTGGATAGAGAGCAAGATAGCTAGCATGTCAGGTACTGGTTCAGGTGCTCTGGGCGCTGGGGCCTGAGAAGCAACCTTCGCTTGCTGTACCGTATTTCCCCTACCTGCCGCCATTTGGGCGTAGGTAACATGGGGAGTAACGGCTGGAGTTTGCAAATGCACGGGTGGACGTTTCACTTCCACTTTCTGCTGCCGGGCCAGATTTATTCTTTTGATGTACTGGAATTTGGGACAACCCCGATAATTTGCGGTGTGCCCCGTGTTCCTACATAAAGCGCAAGAGAGTTGGCTTTTTTCAGACGCTCCGTCCTTACCAAGAGCGCACTCCTCGGACTTGTGGTTCTTACCGCACTTCACGCATCGAGGCTGCATTTCGCAGTTCGACGCGGCGTGCCCGAACCTTTGGCAGCGAACACATTGTAGAATGTTTTCGCTCCTCTTTAATTTTTCCCAATGGACAACCTGGTAGTCTAGGACTTTAATACTCCTTAGACCATCCAGATTGCTGGTGGGACTTAGCTGGACCAGGAAAATCGGCAGTTGCCGCTTCTCCCTTTTGGCTCTGGCTGTGGTGAATGGCTTGACCCCCACGAATTGGAGCCCTTCGCACTTCTTCTCTTTCAGCAGTGCAAGGAGCTCCTCCGGATCAGTCGACGGTTCTAATCCTCTCAGCAGCATTGTTTGCAGCTTCTCCCCCTTCGGGGTGTAGGAGAAGAACTCCGTCGTCGAATCCTTCAATAAACTTTTAATTTTATGGTAGCGCTCCACTGTGTTACAGTGGATCGCATGACTATCTACGCTAAGTCTTTTAATATAAAAATTATTGCCTATGGCCAACTTACATAATTCTATCATTTCCTTGAGTTCCATCTCATAAGTGTTTATTGGTGGAACCCTTGTTCTAGATGTCTTTTGATGTTGTTGTTGTTTTTCTTGTTGTTGTTGATATTGTTGTTGTTGTGGTTGTTGTTGTTGTTGTTGTTGTGGTTGCTGTTGTTTACGTTGTTGTTGTTGCTGGCTCTTCTGCTGCTGTTGTTGTTGTTTTTGTTGATTGATTTTTTGAGCCTGTGTGTGTTTAGGCTGCTGTTTTGGTTTTTGTTGTTGCTGCTGAGTAGCTGCGTGCTGCCTTTTTTTTGCTGCTAGTTGTTGCTGTTGTTGTGGCTGTTGTTGTGGCTGTTGAGACACGAGAAGTTCTCCTAGCTGCACTTTCTCCCTCCTAGCTATTTTTTTAGCCTTAATAGCTAACACTCTTTGCTGGAGAATCTTAATATTATTTTCTATGCTCTCTACCTCTTCCTCTTCGTCATCTGACTCAGAGGCCGCCAGAGATGCGAACATATTTTCGTCTTCCCTACGTTGGCTTTCTCCACCATCAGCCACATATGGGAAGTTGTCTTTCGTTGCCATTTGTTGTGCTGCTGCCCTTTTTGATGTTGTTGGTAGTACCCCTTCCCCCGCTCCGCTAGGCAGCTTTTCGGTAGATGCTGACAGGGAAGGGCACTTTATTAGGTTCGGAGTAAGCCTTTGCTTCCTCCTCCTCTTCCTCTTTGGTTCGACCACTACTGCTGGTTGGCTTGAACCACTTGATACATCGCCTGTCTTTTCAGCTGGTCCCGCTATTGGCTTAACGGACCGCTCTCCAGAATACATCGCGTGATGTTGTTTCTCCCTTTTAATTATTTATTTTTAAATTAAATGAAAAAAAAAAAAAGTTTCTTCTTTTTTTTTTCCCCCCACTCGGATTCGAACCCACGACCTATGGTCTGTCGGGCGAACACACTGCCACTGTGCTAATTGGTACTTGTAAAAAGATCCTCAAATGTCTCTTCTTATTGATTTATTTTATGCACTATACTCTATTCACAATCCACTCGGAAGCCGAAACACGTTAAAACTCAACGGAGATCAATGAACGACTGTTTTAGCACTATATGTGCCCTAAAAGATGAACAATGGTCAAGAACTGGTGACAGCGTTGTTCGAAAATCATTTTTGAGAACTTCGAGCGCTGATATGGGAGATTCTTGTTTTACGCTGAAACAATACGATCAGAAGAATGCGAATCATGGGTATGTTTGATGATTCTAGGAATCCGAATACCGAAATCCATTTTTCGAAACCAATCCATACCGAGAATATTCGTTGCACTTTCACTTTCGACTACTATTACATTTAAATTTTCATTTGTAGAACCCAATGCTACTTCAACCAAAATAGTGCCTTTGACTGTCAAAGTACTTCCACCGTACGCTCTTAGAATTTTTTCAGTTAACTTACATGGTGGCTCGTTTTGCTTGTGATAACCCCCAAGGCGTCTATTTGAAATTTGAAAGCCTTTCTATTGACCGTTAAATCGATAAGTAGTTTGCCGGAACTAACATCATTATGATTTATTTCGATAACAGCTTGTAATAAATCAAGAATATCAACAGTACTAACGGTCTCAAATTGTCTAATTGAATGGACGTTTTCATTACTTTTGTATTTGACGGCATCATGTTTTTGATTACACACCTAAATTGATCGATGATAAGACTCTCGTGGTTTCGATGACATACAAACTGTTGCAATGTGTCCGACTCTTTTGCAGGTTTGACGGACTTTTATAATGAAAGCACTGTGATCGCTGATGACTTGTTCCACATCCAGGACACAATTTATTACCCTCTTTCATCACACTCTTACTACCAACACTTCCTTTTTGACCCCCGCTTACCTTTTGATCGATAATGTGTTTGATGAACAGCATTAACCTCCACTTTGATCGTTCTTGAGTTCGCTGCACGTTTTCGTGGTTTCTTCGTAGAGTTGTGCGATTTGAAGAACCTCGTCCAAAGTTGGATTCTCTTTTTGAAGCGCTGTTGATCGGACTCATGGGAAGTATAGAGAATGATCATATCCCTAATCTTAGAGTCCACATACGATTTTCCACAATTTTCTTTGCCACAAACAAACATGCATTCTTTGGCCGTTCCTCGCAACTCTGCAACCTATTCAGAATAAGTTTGATTAGGTTGCGTGAACGTCCTATAAAATTTAAACCTAGAAGCAAGCATGTGGGGGCTTTTTCTCAAAGTGAGAAGTTAGTTTATTGATTAAAATTTGAAACTTTTCACTTGCAACCTTGTCTCCATAGAATTTTTGTAGAAGTTCCAGTGACTCACCACCAATCCAGCTAAGCAAACAAGCACGTTTTGAGTCGTCCTCGATTACGTTATTTGCAATGAAGTGTTGTTCAAGTTGGAGGAGGTATGTCGTCCAAGATTCTTTGGATTTATCAAAGCTCTTGGAAGAAGAAACGAATGTCTGTTTCACAGTTTTTTGTTCCAAAACGGTCTTCAAAAACTCTTGATTAGCTTCTTGAAGATTTTGTAGAATCTTTTCGAGATCTGCAGCATCCATAATAGCACAGTTCTTTTGCTATCCTCGTCGCCAATATGTAGTAATTAAACGGAAACGATTTTAATTTAGGATTTCAGTGTTTAAGTCAGATTAAAAAGATATACAAAAGAAACATAAATGCTAATACAAAGAAATGTCAAATGTGCAATGAAGTATGACAGTAATACAGCGGGAAATTAACAGACATTTTATAAAATTTAGGGATGCGGTTGCATCAAAAATAAAATAAATATACTCGTATTAAACCTAAATTCGTGTGCATAATATAATATATAAGGGCATTCACTTATAACTGGTTTTAATACATTAAACTGGCTGGTGTTTAAGCATTACAATTCTTTGCTCGGTTTTTATTTCACTTGGTAGACTGTTAAAAAAGTTTAATCCTTTATACACTAAGCACTATTAGTATTACATCTACTAGGTCTCATATGATTGGCGTTCCCCAAATAGTAAGGCTGTACATTCCGCACATTTACAATATTAGTTTCTAGATACTCGGGCAACATTTTATTTTTAATTTTAAATCTAAAAATCATTGGACTAATAGTAAACCGTTGTTCTATTGTGTATCATATTATACCCTACTCAGTATTCACACATGTATTCTAATTTACCGTATGAATTATTCTCGTTTGTTATTTACTTCAATACATATACGTAAGTATAAGCATCTAATCTATTGTTCTTCATGAGCTTCAAGTTCGCCAATATAATGAAATAAAGTGTAGTTGATCATTTTTACAGTTGTTCTTTCTTTCAGCGGTACGTACTCGTATTTTATCTTACGAGTACATTATTTGGTCCAGTCTCGAGCCGGATAGAACACTGTATTAGCTTTTCATTCGGGAAATATTAAAACAATTTTATTTGTCTTATTAAATAACGCGGGTTTGTCACAAACTTTGGTGTGAAGTCCATTAAGGGTAATATACATTTATGTATGCACAACGGTACATATGTATATTATTGGATTTCGAGTCGTCTTATATTAGCCGTTAACTTTGCGGTGCTATCATACCATCGTCTGCTGTTTAATTACGGGTTAAAAAAATCAATTTCGCCATGGATGAGTTATGGAAAAAACAGAATAGTACCATGGGTTTGATTAATAATTTTCGGGCTAATTGTAATAAAGTCGCCAAAGCAAATCGTACAAAAGGGTATATCAAAACGCGAATTGATCTTCTTAAAGGATACCTGATACCATAAGCAAGACTATTTCGTAAAAGATAAGTATACCGAAATAAAAAATGTATTTTGTGAAACTTTGGGATATTTAACAGATCAGCTTGACGAGAAGGCGCTACTGTCGACTCAACTGAGCAATGACTTCACAAAACCTAAGGAAGTTATGTCCTCTCAACACACAAAAATCAACATTCCTATATTTTCGGGGGATTATTTATCATGGATGTCATTTCGTGATTTATTCACGAGCATTGTTCATACGGCACCAATTTCAACGGTGGACAAATTGCCCCATCTAAAGGGGCATCTCACGGATGAGGCAGCACTCATATTAAAGAACATTGCCCTTGAAGAAGCCAACTATGACGTCGCGTGGAAAATGTTGAAGGGTCGCTACGAGAACGAACGAATCATTATCATGACGTACCTTAGAAAGTTCACCACGCTCCCAGTATCGAAAGGGGAAACCATCGGCGAAGTCAGACTTTTATTAGATACTACACAAAACATGTTTGACGCTTTACAGTATCTGGACAGGCCGGTTGATAAGTGGCATAATTGGATCATTTTCCATCTTACTTCCAAACTCGATCCCATAACCCGCAAGGATTGGGAACTGTCGATTACTGCGAATACTACCATGCCGGAGAGTTCGAAGTTGATTGAATTTCTAGAGAAAAGGTTATGTACATTGGTTTCTACGGGTACAAAATTGGATTTCGTTAAGTACAGTGATCATCATCAAGCCTTGCGATCACCGATCAAATCTTATCATATTGACAGTTCCAAAAAGTGCTCTGACAAGCACATCATCACTTATTGCCCGTTATTTCGAAAACAATCGATTGGAGAACGAAGGGAGCATGTTCAGAAGGCACACTTGTGCTTCAACTGCCTCAGAGCCGATCATTCGGCGAACAACTGTTCATCAGACAGTCGGTGCAAGCAATGTAACGGCAAGCATCATACAATTATAGACCAGTCTTCGGGGTCGCCATCATCGTGGTCCTCATCGTCATCATCGTCAACAGGAACCTCAAATCAGACCAGCAACATCATATCGCAGCATGCAATGGGAGCAACTTTCAACGAAGTTCTTTTGGCAACAGCATGGGTCCTGGTGCAACGTTCTGACGGAACACACCTCAAGCTAAGAGCATTGCTCGATCAAGGCTCACAAGCTAGCTTCATTTCGGAAGGTGCAGTTCAAATACCATATACAACTCAGGCGTATATATGATTGGATTGGAATATCGCTCATGGGATCATCTCAATAACTTACACTCGCTGACCCACACTATAATAAAGCAGGCCGCATTGATCTTTTATTAGGAGCGGACATTTTCGGTCAAATTGTTATCGATGACATTAAACAGGGTCATCTGAGGACACCATTGGCTCAGAACACTACTTTGGGATGGATCTTAAGTGGGACTACTACGTCAGAAATGGATATACGTCACAAATGTGTGCTAACGGTGAGCATATTTTTAGGAGGATTGTAATCGTGTTCCTGTTCACTTTTGTAGCAAGAAATTCGACGCTTTTGGTCTTTGGAAGATGTTCAATGAGACATTTCATCACTTTCAAAAGACGAAAGAGAGTGTGAAGCATTTTTCTACGCTACGTGCAAACGAGATGATTCGGGGCGGTACGTGGTTAGACTTCCTCGCAAGCAAACTCTCCTGAGTCAAGATTTTTCACAAACACGTCAACTTGCTGTTCGCCGATTGTCTCACGCTGAACGACGGTTTGAGGTAGATCGTGGTCTGCGAGATCACTACCAAAAATTCATGGCTGACTACTTCAACTTAGGACACATGAAAGTTTCGAGGTAAACGACGATTGACAAGGCTTCTCACCCACGTCGTACTTACCACATCATGCGGTTGCTTCCAGGGAAGCCCATTCGACCAAGTTTCGCGTAGTATTCGATGCATCTAGTCGAGTCCCAAATGGAACATCTTTGAATGATTGTCTGCACGTGGGTCCTAAGCTGCAACGCAACTTAACCTTAATTGTCAATGGCGAATACATCCAGTTGTTTTGAAAGCAGTCACTGAGAAGATGTTTCGCCAAATTCGTGGGCATCTAACGCAGAACAAGTGTTAACAGACTTACCTGAGGACATGCGAGAGAGTAAACTGAGCATTAGTTCTAAGATTGATGGTATAAAAACCCTAGGTTTGTATTGGAGCCCAGAAGATGATACATTTTCGTACACGATCACGGTACATCAGCATTTGCCAGAAGTAATTACCAAACGTCATGTACTCGTATTAGGCGATATCGACAGACTGTTCGATCCTTTAGGATGGCTGGCACCAAGCATCATACTGGGTAAAATCTTTCTACAGAGGCCATGGTCATCAGGACTGCAATGGAATGATCCGTTGCCATTAAAATTTCAAACAGAGTGGCTAGCATATCGAGAGGGACTTGGTATGGCACAAAAAGTGGGTAGGAACGCATTCGAGTCAACGTTCGTGTAAGCTGCACGGATGTGATGCATCCACAGTGGCCTGTGGTGCTGCTGTATATATCAGAGTAAATCACGATGTCGACAACATCCAAGTAAGCCTGCTAATGGCTAAAACAAAGGCTGCTCCAATTAAGACAACTAGCATACCACGCCTCGAACTATGCAGTGTCGTGCTGTTATCCCGACTTATCCAAGAGGTTAGGCAGATTGAGTATTTTAAGAACATGGTAACATTTGCATGGACTGAGTGAGTCAAAGTCAATCACTTTGTCCGTCACAATACCAACAGAACGATGGTCAATACTTGGTAAATTTTCTTCACTTTTTCGTGTCATTGCATACTGTCGACGTTTCGTCTTCAGCGGAATTTTGGAATTCTAAAACGGGGAGAAATGTGGCAAGCCGAATTATCGTGTATCAAATTAGAACAGTACGATTTTTCTGGAGAGAGATCTCCATCGATTCTTATTCATAATCAGCAACTTTGAATTTTATACTTTTTGTTTTTCGACATTTAATTTTAATTTCTTCATTTGAAGTCACGTTTCTATATTTAGTTTCTCACACATATCATCAACATCAAATGTTACCCAGTTTAGAGCTGTCTCACAAGAAGTTTTTCATCTAAATCCAGACTGCTCGTTAATTAATAGTCAATTATATTCCAAATAACATTGAAGTTGGTTAGCCACAAGTCTCACCAAAATCTTTTCGAATAACGATAACGTATTTGCTATACGAAATTCCTCACAATTAACTGTGTTACATACTAAATCTACAGGTCTAACTACTGATTCTTTCCAATTAGAAGGGAATATCCCATATTGCGGTGACTCGTTGAATATCTTCATTAAGATTGGACCAACTATTGTAATATAGGGTTTTCCAATAAGGACTTGACAACTTTTTTTTTAAATAAAACGCAAACCATTTGAGATATTTCAAAAACTTTATTATCGGCTTGAAGTACAATCAATTAGAAGGGAATATCCCATATTGCGGTGACTCGTTGAATATCTTCATTAAGATTGGACCAACTATTGTAATATAGGGTTTTCCTATATGGACTTGACAACTTTTTTTTTTAAATAAAACGCAAACCATTTGAGATATTTCAAAAACTTTATTATCGGCTTGAAGTACAATCAAAACATTTATGAATGGAACTCAACTTCGTTCATATGGCCACCGCGGGCACGTTTGCAGCGGTCGATTCGTCGGACCCAATTTTCAACGACTTGGCCACACATTTCGGCCGAAGCGGCCGCTATTTCGCGTTCCATGTTGAATCTGAGCTCTTACAACGTCGTCGGCGTGTTGGCATACACCAATGACTTAACGTAGCCCCACAGAAAATAGTCAAGCGGCGATAAATCGCACGAACGAGGCGGCCAATCGACTGGCCCATGTCTTGAGATAACACACCCACCATACTTACTCTTCAATAAATCGATCGTAGCATGTGCTGTGTGGCGTCATCCTGTCCACATGTCGTCCAAGTCCATATCTTCCAATTCGGGTCAAAAATAATCGGTGATCATGGCGCGATAACGCTGACCATTCACAGTAACGTGACGATCGTTATCGTCGACGAAAAAATATGACCCAATAACGCCGCCGGCATGCAAACCGCACCAAACAGTTATTTTTTTGTAGATGAAGTGGTGATTCATGAAGCACATGTGGATTTTCACCCGACCAATAACGCATATTTTGATTACTGACGAACCCATTGAGCCAAAAATGGGCTTCGTCACTGAAGTTGATTTTGCGATGAAATTCATCATCTTGGCGCATCTTCTCCAGAACCCAATCGGAGAATGTACGTCGCTTCAAATGATCCATCGGCTTCAATTCTTGAGTCAGCTTGAACTTGTATGGGTGTAAACCAAGATCCTTACGCCGAATACGCCATAATGTGGTCTGAGCGATGCCCAATTCTTGAGAACGCCGTGGAATTGACTGATTTGGATCGTTTGCTACGGACGCCAGCGATATTTTCGACACTTAGACCAACCCGTTGTCTCACTGACACGGCAACATCACACAACGAATATGTAGACTCAAATGTTTGCACTAAACTTGTTATTGCCTGTCTACTAGGGCGAGAATTACAACCGAAAATTGGAGTTGACGCTCTTAAAGTTGCAGTCACCGACTCCGAATTTCGGTAGAAAATTTTTATAATTTGCAGACGTTGCTCGTTTGTGTGCTTTACCATGATGAAAATGTTGAGTTTACTGAATAAATTGACAGTGACAGTTTGATGATTAGTGAAAGAGTGCGTTAAAAAATTAAATTCAAAGTTGTCAAGTCCCTATTCTACGATTGGTATCGACATATTTATTTCAGAGATACTGGATACATTAGTATTCGGGTGCAAAAAAAATATATGGAAACCTAAGTGGCCAAATGTTAAAAAAAAATACGTGTTTCATATAGATTTTAAAATGTTATAATGTTCTAATAGAGTCTTTTATTTAATGCAGGATTTTAAAGAGTAAGAATTGACAAATATCACGGCGATTAGAAACCATTCACCACCAGACGATAAGTTTTAAGAAACTAAACAGATTAAATATAATCAAACGCCAAAAACGAACGAAATCGTGGTAATGGAAGCATCGAACATCAAACTGAGAGAGTCAAAAATTCTTCAAAACATTACATCGTATGAAACATCTGCTATAAATAACATTACACAACTTTCAGCAAATCCATTGGCAACATGCCATGCGATAGCAAAATAACTGCCGACTTTCACGGGAAACCCCGGAGATTGGCCAGTTTTTATAAGCAGCTTTCATAAGGGGTCGTTCCATGAAGGATCGACCGACGTTCCAGAATATCCTTTTTACATATATCCTTGAATAACTCAAAAAATGATATTTTGTTTTTTTTTATTTTCTTATATATGTATTATAGAGAGATTCGTCCTTTTTTCCATTTCAAATTTCAAGTTGGGATCTCTATGTGTTCGGCCAAAATAATGTTTTATAGGCGGCTAAATATTCTGTAATAAATATTTTCATTTAAAAAAAGTCACACTGGGGCCTTTGTATCCCAAGGCCTTAAAAACTAAAAAATGTCATTATTTATTATCTTTTAAGAGTTTTTGAAGTTCCGTTACACGCAAACTATATCGAATTCTGCAAAAATTTTCTGCTTTATGATTCGTACTACTCCAATGAGTATTTCTACCACTTTTCAGCCCAATCGGAGAGATGTCGTTCAGAGCTCCCCATATAGCTTCGGCGATTTATTGTGAATTGACCCTCAGACAATAGTAACCTGTGGCTTCGCAGACACCGAAAATTGTATTCGATTGCAACGTTATTTAAGATGCAACGCGAGAGAAGCAGTGGATCATGCGTACCGCTAATAATTGACACCCTAAGATTCATGTTTGGTCTAACTAAGCTGGTAATGGACTATCACATAGAAAAGATTCGAAGAATTCCGTCGACAAAAATAGAAAGGTTATATACAATTGTAGGATTTTCAGTTGCTGTTCAAAATTTATATGCAACGCTTCAACAAGCAGAAATGACTGATCATTTGTATAATCCCGTGCTTATCAGGGAATTGGTAGACAAATTGCCGAAGACCTTGAAATTAAATTGCTTTATCTTTATCACTGCGCTTTATCCAAATAACCTAAGTACTTTATGTGACTGTGTTATTCATGCGCTTGACCGTAAGGAATTTTGTCCTCCAAGTGAGATTTTTTGCGATAGAGGTACAAATTTTTTTGGAGCTGTACGGCTACTGCGAGAAAAACTACAAAAGATATATCCTAAAGACTTCGCGCAAAAATTTGTCAGCCAAACATTAAAATGGAACTTTAATCCACCTGCATCACCGCGTATGCGCGGAGCCTGGGAACGATTAGTTATATCATTCAAAATAGCTCTTTATAGTTCTGCCGACAAAAACACCTTGTGATTATTTATTAGGAAGTGTGATGGAATCTTGGAAAGGCCTGATATAAAACTGGCCTTGCTTGAATTGAGTGGAAAAGAAAGGGTCTACAAAGTCATAAGGGGTTTAAGTGTTTTCTGCAATAAATAACTCAAAGAAGTCTAATAGAAAAAATTACATGCCATTTTGTTTCAAAAAATTTTTTTTCTTTTAGAATATGTTACTTTTTTTTTAATTTTCCCAAAAACAGCTCACAATTATTTACAACCGTTCGGGAGATAGAGAGTGCTAAAAATCGCATTTTAACTGTCAACCACCACATCCAATGCCGAATGTTAAGGTATTGTTCTTAGATCACTTTATTCAATTAAGCAGATTCCAAATTCTACTAACCAAACTCTTTATGATCAGAAGTCATCAGTCAAATATTTTATTCCTCCTTTGAGTTCTGCCACTATTGGCATCATGATCATATATTTTTGACTCAGAAATACGATCAAACCTATTCAGCAATAAGATATAGGATATTTTAAAATTAACATTTTCTTTTACCGTAAAATAAAATAGCACTGGAAACGAAATCCTTTACTTTTTGGAGTTTCGTCCATACTGCACAAGAGGTACATTAGCATTTGCGATAACTAGTTATTCGTCGTGTTTTCATCAATAATTTCTTTGTAAAAAAAAAAACCTTTTACAGTGTATACATTGTGAGTTCTAGTGTATGTCTGAAACCCGTGTATATGTATTGGGTTGTGCCACATGAAATGTCCGATTTTATAGTAAAAATTTAAAAGACAATATTTTTATGACCTCTGCTCGGTTCCCGAAGAATCCAGATTGCGGAAAAGATGGTACTCCGTTGGGAAAATATCAGGAGAGTACGGTGGATGCGGAAGAATTTCAAATCCCAACTGCAACAGTTTTTGCACCGTTACTTGTGAGGTATGGGGTCTAGCATTGTCATGCAAAAGGATCGGACCGTGACTATTGACCAACGCAGATTGCTTTTCAGCCAATTTGGCATGCAATATGTTAATTTCCTCACAATATTTGATAGCGTTTATCGTTTTTCCTGGTTGAAGAAATGAAAAGTGGATTTTTCCTTTCGATTTCCACCAAATTGTCGCCATAACCTTTTTAGGGTGAAGATCGGGCTTGTGGGTGTGTTTTGGTTTTTCATCAGCATCCAACCATAGCCCAAATCTTTTACGATTATCATACAGTATCCACTTTTCATCACAGGTGACTATCCGCTGCAAAAACGGTTCAGTTTGGTTTCTTAATGTAAGCGATGCGCAGATTTCCAGGCGCCATAGTTTTTGGGATTCGTTCAGTTCATGGGGTACCCCCTTATCGAGTTTCGTTACCTTTCCAATGAGAGAAAGGTGTAGACTTATTGTCATTGCGGATACTCCGATTTCGTTGGGTCCGCATCCACCGTTGCTCTTAACACATCGTCGTCAACTAACATTTCCTTCTTCCCACGTGGTTCATTTTCGAGGCTGAAATCTCCCGAACGGAACTTTCCAAACCAACGACGTATAGTGCGTTCGTTTACCGCTACATCCTCAAATTAATACTTTCCATTGCCAATGACGCATGTCCCATTTTAAATTCGTAAAGGAGAAGGGTTCGAATTTGAACTGCCGACAGCATGGTAAATAATTCATAGAACAGTACCCTAAAATTCTCACACGTCAAGCAGTTACCACTTTTTTTATAAAAAAAAAATTTAACGTTATGGCTATTTCCGACTGACCGAAAATCGGACATTTCATGTGGTACAATATATGTTTTTAGTCAATTTTTTAATAGCTAAAGGGTGTTTTTTTAGAGGTATACAAATTCAATATGAAATAAAACACTTAAGGCTAATGTTAGTGTTTATGATATTATTTTATTTAATAGATACGTACGCCATTAGTGTTTAAATATGATATTGGGCATATGGGCACCACGGCTAGCTCGAATGAAGCGCAATCGAGTCCAATTTTCGACAACTTTATCGAGCAACTGGGGCCGTATATCAGCAATAACACGGAGAATGTTGACTTCCAAATCGTCCAACGTCTATGGTTTATCGGCATAGACTAGTTACTTCACATACCCCCAAAACAAGTAATCTAAAAGTGTGAGACCACAGAATCGTAGAGACCATTTCACAGGTCCATTACGCGAAATTATGCGCTCAGCAAATGTATCCCGCAATAAATTGATGGTGTAGCGCGCCTTGTTGCATGTTGCGGCATCTTGTTGAAACCAAAGCTGTGTCACGTCAATGCCATTCAACTGAGGAACGAAATCACGTTTCTAAAGCGCTCTCCATTCTGGCCCGCATCGTCCTTAAAGAAATATGGGCCGATGATTCCACCAGCCCATAAAGCACACCAAACAGTGAGTTTTAATGGTTGTAAGGGCGTCTCGACAAAGGCTTCTGGGTTTTCACCACTCCAAATTCTCACTCCATTCACCGAACCTACGACGCGTAGGTCCGCGGTTTCAACTCTTGCACAAGCTGGATCTTATAAGATCTTTCCGTAAAATCTTCCACAAAGTTGATGGGCATAGCTCCAATTGCTGTGCACGATGGCGAATCGACTCATTCGAACTCTCCTCAACACTGCGCTCCACAACGGCAATAACTTCTGTTCGCACTGTTTGTCGTCTTTGGGGATGCGTATTATCCACTACAGTATGCGTAATGCGAAAACGATTCATCGTGTTCCGAATAACTTGCTCAGATGGACGATTATGTCGACCGAAAAATGGACGTAGCGATAAGTTTGGCGAATCGAACCATGGTTTTCAAAATAAGTTTGCACAATTTGCACGCGTTGTTCTGACATTAAACTATTCATCATAAAATGGTAAAACGTACCACCCACAAATCAACTTTCAGCTGTCAAATTGACAATCTGTAGAGACAGTGTTGCCAGTTTAAAACCGAAGCCACCTACAATAAAAACTCTTTGCATGAGTGTTCTACTATAAGTGAAATTTAGAACGCATTTTTATCTGAATTTAAGCCTTATTAAAAAAAAGAGTAGACATGTAGGTCCGGAAATTCATCTGTTCATAATTTTGTTAATTCTCTGCAAGGTGGTTTTCTAAATATTTAAGCTACCAAAAACGAGTAGTACATATTGGATATTTTAATATTGAGTTTCAAGCAAAGCATAGTAATACAAGCAAAATAAATGTCACTTTATGAGATCAAACATTTATGATCGTTTCGTTTTTAAATTGCTAAAAAAAAAAAAAAAAATTTTATTTTTCAAAGCTTATCCCTTCCTTCAGCCAAATTGATCACGTTAAAAAAAAATCAGAAAAGCCACAACTGATGTGCTGGGTTTCACCCGAACACTTCGACGAAAGCCATGTCTACGAAGCGACACTGTATGGAAGAACGAGAGCGACCCGTGAGCTCAACGAGCAAAAGACAAGGGAAAAACATGGGCTTCTCCGCATGAAAAAATCTCATCATAAATCAAACATATAGTTATTCTTGCCAATCGTTGTTTCTATGGCCACAGGAGGCCTTGTCAGAAAATGCTAAGGAGACTCTATATAAGACCCTGATTTATGGTGTGTAATGATGGAAGTCAGTGAAGGTAGATGAATAAATCCTTGGACGTTTCGAATGCAAAATTCTCCTGTTATGTTTGTTCGCTGTTTGCGCTGATGCTTTTTTGACAGTTGATTTATCAACGAACTCTATGTGCTACCAACGCTCCAGCCCGCAGTGCCCTCGATTCCAACCCAGAAGGACAACTCAGTAGATGAACCCTTTGAAGCTCGCAACTGGAGGCAATTGAAGAAGTCTATTGGTTAATGCTGTACAGGACGGACTGTAGCGCCATCTAAGTAAGTAAGTAATAATTGTTGATTCTGATTGTGATTAACTTTGTACTAGTAACTACGGACATGCGTGAATTATTCTGTGCAACGATAACCGAATGCGAAAAATTGACGATCAAGAAACCAAAAAAGTTGAGGTTAAGTGTAGAAATCAAATAAATTAAATTTCTTAAATATTCAAAGGATCACTTTGTAGACCACTTTATAAATACAGGCTTTTGAAGGACATCCTTATTCGATGATAAAATTAAAAAATCCTATGTTAAGAAAGCTGTGTTCTTTAAAACAATCACGTGAACAAAACAATCAATTGAAATGAAAGTGTTTCGGATGTACTTGAAATCGAATATCCTTAAGTTACGAGATAAACATGTACAAGGTGGCGCAAAAGTTGTCACCCGATGTTCTTTGGCTGCAATTTTTTCTATGAATGAAAAACTTTGGTTCTTGCTATGTTTATTTTTTTGCATTAAGTTGAGAAAATGATATCGGCTATTTGATGACAATTCGGGCCCGATTTGTGGAATTTTCTATCATTCTTCTGGCAAAACGATCTTGCCGGGCAGTGCAAATCGCCAAAACGAGAAATTAGGATACTCGGAAATGCAGCCCTCAGAACTTCGGTTGTGCCTAGTGCTGTATGCGCCGTTGCTCCATCCTGTTGGAACCACATGTGCTTCAGTCCTAATTTTGTAACGGCTCTTCGTGGGTTATACGCGGATTTTCGGTGCCTCAAAAGCGATAATTTTGATTATTTACATATCCACAGAGATGGAAATGGGCCTCGTCGCTCATGATGATTTTCGATGAAAAGTTCTCTCCCTCGTGGTCGAGATTCAGGATGGTTAGGTTACGCGCGTTTGGTGGTCAACAGCTAACAGCTGATGCACTGTCTGCACTTTGTAAGGGACCATCTTACAGTCTTTCACCTAAATTCTCTGTAAAGACCGCCGATTGATGCCCAATTGCGTGACACGTCGTCTGGTGGAAACTCCGGGTCCCCTGCGACATCTTCTCAGCAGAACGGCTTCTCCGGGACCGGCCGGACCTGGCTGCATGTCGTGTTCTCCCATACTCTTCTAGGCGAGTGATAGTTGGTGTCGGGAAATCTTCGCCAACACCTCCGACGCAAAACAATCGTAACAATATTCCGCGTGCTCTAGGAGTATAGCGATTCATGTATTGTTGACGTGTATTTTCTATATGTTTACTTCACAAATGTTAAAGTAGAATTGACATTTGCCGCCATTTGCAAAAATTATAGCCTCTTCCGATAGGGTGATGACTTTTGCGAAACCTAATACATACAATCATGTCGAGATATATTTCTTCCATTACATATCAAAACTTGTTAATAAAAACTCAAAATAGTACTTGTTTTTAAAAGTTTAAAATTTTTTCAACATTCCATTCCAGAGTATTAAAATTTTAAATTTAAATCATATCAAGTATCTAGGGATATTATTGATAAAAATTTTAAATTTGCTGAACACATGTATATCTGCAAAAAATTTGGGTAAAGATTGGTTTCTTTAAAGGATACATTACATGATAGCAATTAAAGTATTATATATCGTCACCTTAGTGCAAGAACTAGATAACTTGATTTTTGGCTACCTGTATTCGATAAGAATGGGTTTCAATGACTGGACAACTCATTTTTCTTATTTACTGCCATCTATTGTGCATCTATGTCGGAAATAGCTTGTCAAAAAAGTCTAGTAAATTACAGGTCAAATTGTCTTTGCCGATTTCTCGAAAGTATAAAATGTCGATTTACCTAGTTCTTGCACTTAGGTGACGATATAATATCCCACTATCATTAAACTTCGTTTTGAATACTGCGCGACTGTTTTATACACATACTCCAACCACGGTCAGATAAAAAGACTTCAAAAACTTCAGAATAAAGTAATGAGAAGCATATTAAGATGCAATGAGATGCATGCTGGATGCACTTAAATGGCTGAGCATACGAGAAAGATTGGAACGCAACACACTAATAGCAGTACTGAAAATCAAGAAAGTTGTAATTAGATACGCAGGTGAATCATAGCCGAACCAATTGCAAAACTATAATGATTTCAGAGTTTATTATCAGACTACTACAGCAGCTCGAAACATACTATGCACTCCAAAAGAATAAAAAAGAAATAAAAAGAATAAAAAAAATTCTAAGCACACTTTCCGAGATAACCATTAATTAATTGGCTATCAAAAGAGCCCAGATTAGTGGCTCTAGGTTTAATACACTACAAATCTAAACTAAATATTTATTGGTACCTGCTTCTCTGAAGGAACTTTTTTAAACACGATGTAATTCAGTAGGTGCTGAAGATAGACCCCCTCCCTTAAGTATTAAATACTGTAGTGCTCACTCCTGCAGTAATTTCATAAAGTTTGAGGAGGAATGAGTGAAATGAAACACATCTGTATCGGACACCGCATCTCTCGTCCAAATACTCATTATTATCCGCAAAGTTCACTACTCAACGCTAGAAATATACCCTATCCAACAAAACATGTCAGTACAGGGCTTATGGGAAAGCTTTTTTTCTAACAGTGGTGCCTGTAGGTGGACTCAATGGCACATTACCACTGAAACACAAAGGAAGCCACTGAACTTGCCACCCTATGACTTGCTTGCCCGATAGCCGTGGGCAGAATAATCATAAAATCAACATTCGCCATTACTGCTGGCTGTGCATTGAAAATAATCTCATCAAAGCAGTGTTACCATTCTCAAATGTTAGCACATCGTTACTGATTTTTCAGTGTTATTGTTAAAAAGCACATGGGATTGATTTGAAGCATTTGAGAACACAGAAATGAATTTGTGTGTAGTAATATGTGTGGTGGTGTTGTCATTTCTCCTCTTTTTGAGAAACCGTTAAAATGTAGTCAAACCATTTTTTTCGACTTTGTACTTTAAATTTTATTCGCGCGCTATTTTAATGCATTGCAACAAAGCATTGCAATAAGTGATCATATTATTGTTGGACTATGTGCGTTTTAGTGATATTGTCTTAAATAAAAGTGGTTCAAATTACTCTGTTGTGTCGCTGTTAATGTTGTGTTTAAGAAAAAAAAGGATTATTTTCGCGGTGTTTCGAAACTAGAATTCATTGACTGTGCAATTAGTGATCATATTGTGATAACCACTTAAATGTGATCAGCGATATCTAGATTTATAGAGCAGAAAATGTCGATACTCGAAGAGCAGAAGATTTCGATACTTGAATAGCAAAGTCTCAACCATTGATGACTGGAGAGTGGAATCGAATTTTCTAGCAAAATGGAAATTATATGGGACGCTGGATGGCGAGGAAAAAGATAAATGAAATTTATATCGTTCGGCAATATTTTTATTTGTTTATTTTAAATGGGGAGATGGTAACCCTAAGCGAAATGCTCTTTCTCTTTGTGGTGATTCATCATATACACCATGGCAACCCTATGAGAGCTTTAAAGAGGGACACATTTATGCATGTTATTGCAACCAGACTAAGAGGCAAATGTCTTCCCTGTACTGACATTTATTCTTGGATAAACTATAATAATGATAAAATGGAATAAGGACGGAACATTTCGGTTGCGTAACGTGACTTCAGTCGATTTTTATATTGTCTTCGTGACTGCTCCCCTCTCTTTACTCATCACCCTTCTCACCTAAATACTATCGACATGGCAGACTCATGAGTCACCGTCTAAACAGGGCTTTTGGATGTAATCAACCTCTCCCTTTTTAACTTGCACAAAATCTACCCGTCTGGCGCGACACGGCTTTTATTCCCATGATAATGTAAATATGCACAAAATATAGTTCTCATTGGAAGAATGAATGCTCTTTTCTCAAAGCTTAAAAAAGATACATTTTTTTAATTTTTTTTCCGACCATCGTAGGGTATGGAAGACTCAAAAATATAAATCTTTGTGGAGGTGTGAGTGTTCTGTTTTCAAGCGTTTCAATCCATAGATTTTCTTCACTTTTTGATGATCGTCGGAGGGTGAACAGTGTTCGGAAGTTGAAAAGCAGAGTGCTAAAGAGATTGAACGAAAAAGCAAATTAAATCTACAGTAGGAAATCGACTCTTGATTAAAACCATGCGTGTTGCACATGCTGGTTATATTATTATATTATATTGCTGATTAAACTGCCAATAAAGCGTCTTCACTATCATTCTTTCTTTTTTTAACTCCAAAAAAATTTATCTGTGGGGTGGCCGTGGTGTAGTGGTACTAACAATCGCTTCTCACTCGGAGGGTCAAGGTTCAAATCCTATCCATTGACAAGTTTTTCAAGTTTCTTATTTGTGTAATTGGAACTCAGGCAGAAAAATTTTGCGTGTGAAGGCATAACACTGACACGTAGATTTGGCTGTTGTAGAGTTTCAAGCACAAAAAAATACTGTGAATTATAACCTTCGAATCACTCTGAGTGAAGAAAAAACTCTCCATCCTATTCGGAAATACTATGGTATATTTTTACATAGATATATCATATTTTTAAAATTTTGTATTATTATACTATTGTAATAAATTAAAATACTACTACTGCAACTACTACATTATTGGGATCAAATTGAGGAGTTCCACTGCAACTATTGGATGGTTTAATTTGACGTGGTTTATTTCATTCATATACATACATCCATACATACATATACCCGTGCAAATATAAACTATATAATGAACTATTTAAGATCTTCTTAGAAACCTAAACGTAGGTCCGACAAAAGATTAAAATAGAACTGAGTGATCTTTTTTTCTTATAATTACCACGCTTAAGGGGTTATTAGTAACTTTAAAATGTTCGCACACAACGAGGAACTCGTGAGGAACTTAGGGAGGAAGAAAAGAGCGGTATCCTAGTGCATTGCACTTAAATGTTGGAAGCAAATAGATAGCTCGGCAGGGCATTCCATAAGCGAGGAAAAAATCACGATATTTTAGAGTACGTCCGAAAGTGGGCTTGAGGGTATACTGATTAGTGATTAGCATTCATAGCGAGACGGGTGTTACGGTTAAAAGTTTAATGGAGAGGAATGCTACTGGTAATTTCTATTTAGCACTGGTGGCGAAAATAGCGATAAAACAAACGTGTCCATTGACATCAATTGGCATCACCTATGAATTTCATCGCACGGTTTTGGATCCTATCTAGAAAGTGCGAGGAGGTCTTACGGGCGCCTGACCAGATGTGGGCATTGTATATTGTACTCCAGTAGATTTCTCAGTATTTGTCATTCCAACATAGGTTGATTTTAACGACAGCAGGCAGCATTGTGTTTTGGAAGCATTAAATTCCACTCCCCAGTTTAGTTATACTGTTAATATCGGAATTAATCGAGCTTAAAATATGCTGGCGTTTCCGTTTTACGTGACATGAGTCCGGGAACGAATATGAATTGCAGAGAGTACTGTCGTTAGCAAAGAAATATACTGGATTAGAAGTAGCAGACAAGAGATCATTGATGAAAATTAAAAAGGGAGTCGAGAGCCCGGAAGCACACCAGCATTTATTTTGTAAATATCCCAAATTATTGCGAAGTATTTCATGAGTTGACGGCTTATCAGAGTTTTCATGACCTTGAACGAATATGTAATTGAACAGTAAATCCTAGAAAAACGCACCGAATCTGCTAAAGATAGGTATCCAAAATTCCACATGGGTGACAGCCAGGTATCAAGCGCAGCAAACATAGTTCAAATTAACATTTTCTGTGTTAAATTATGCCCGAAAGTTTACATGATTTTCAAAGTTGGAAGTAAATTTTACTGTATAACGAACAAAAATGTTATTTATGAAAGAAGACGCTATACACTTTATCGAATTATGTTCTGTCCTGCAAGCGATCAGAGACTTTCATTGGAGTTAAGTTTTAACTATTTATATGCGAATGTGCATATATACATAGTCGTTCAACTTTAATTACTGGAATTAATTAATGTGCAAAATTTGCTATAATTAGAAAATATAGAACGACTTAACATTTAACTCCGTTAAGAAATGTTTGGCTCATCATCAATATGTATACAACTACATAAGAATATCTGCTCATCAGATGTCCCTACTGCCATTAGGGTTTTCAATTTCTGACCTTACGTGTACCTCAGCAATTTAAAATCACTAATTTCAGAATTACATATTGAAAATATCTAGGAAATGTAACACCCGAGAAATATTTTGTTAGTATTGTACTAGCCTTGAGCACTGAAAATCTAGAAAAAAAAAAAAAAAAACACATGGATTTGACAATTTTTGGGGTGTTTCCGAATGTTACAATTTTTTAGAATGACGGGGTTTTCGATAATAAATATTTGTAGGCACTCAATCTTCTGTTATATTTGGTCTTCTTTTTTTTTAGTTAGAGTATATTATACCCCCACCCCAGTAAACATGCTGAAATATACGTGTACATAAATATATATGCACATAAACGCACACAATAAAGCCAAATAGACGATTGTCACACTTTGAATTTGACAAATTCTCGCTACGTTAGCCATGCAAAAACTGAAAAGTAATCGAAATTCTAGAGCACATAGTTAATACAAATCTTAACGAAACAATGTAAATTTGCATATGAGCAATTACTTAAATATTACGATGCTAAAACTTAAGCCCATGTATGTACGTATAAGTAATACGAGTATTTATTGAACTTTTTAGATTATAAAACATATGTACGAACATATAAGCATGTACATACGTATAAACAAGAATATTTCCAATATATATTTTTCATTATTATTAAGTAAATTACTTGTTGGGTGGTATTTTAAGTTTCTACTTTGAATCAAACAAAAAAAACAAATTAAATCAAATCAAAAGACTTACCGAAATGGTATCGAAAAGTATTGAGAAGTACTTCAAGTTAAATATGGGGCAGTATGTACACATGCATATACAAAACAAAATAAAAAGGCGTGAGAAAGTGATTTGATTATACATATATTCACAAAGCGGGAAATTATACAATATTATAACGCGACATATTTGCCTTCTTTGAATTCCTTAACAAAACTTATATTTTTCACTGCGATCACATAGCTATTCAGTTTATTCGATTCTTAAAATGGAACAAAACTGTTGCATTCGATAAAGCTCAAATTCTCAAGATAGTAATTAAGAACACAGTTGATAGTAACACACGAATTCAAATGTAATGTATCAAAAAAGAATGCACAATTTTCGCGAAACATAATAAATCAAACAATTTTGCAAATATGTTATTGTTTAAATTTTGTTATCTGTGTTACTTGTATAATTACTATTTTTACTGAAATGTAGGTTTGTAGGCCAAATGCACTCATACTATAAAACGAACTAACCAGAATAGAATAATGGGATACTTCCCATACTACGTTCTTGGCCATCAAAATCGTTTGAAGAACAAGGACGGCACTTATTGCAAAAAAAAATTCATTATTTTGCGTTAAGTAACGTTACGTGTAGCAAAAGCTTTGTAGAAGGCAAAAGCTCCCGGGTTCGTTCAATATGCGAATATCAAAACAAAAATTATTTTATAAGTCTTTAAACCTTTAGAAAGTGATACTCCTAAATAAGGTAATAACGAAACTATAATTCTGAAATAAACAATTTGTTTTATTTTGACATATATTAACTAGTAAATACACACGTATGTATATACCATACGTACATATGTAGATATGTAAGGAGATAAGGTAAGTTATATAAACTCCAAATAATCAATTTTTCAACTTTCTGAAGCTTTTGTTCTCAGTACCACGGAATCAAAAATAATTTTCTCTTTCTACATTTGATTAACGGTGAACGGTTTATAAATATTTTGAACAAAGGCTCCCAAATATTGGCTATTTTAGACTTTTGATATACGATTATATATGTATTTTACAGTGTGTCCAAAGAGAAGAGACTTAGTAATTATGAAGAACACCAGGTTATTTTCAAACTCAACTAACGTGCGTCATAAAATATTGACTCCCTGAGGCTGAATGTTTGTGAACATCAAGGCACCACTTATCTGCGCCGTAGACATAAAACTCGGTCCTGTTTTCTAAATCCCTGATGGCATGTCGAAAGAGGTTTACTGCGATACCACATATGTATGTATGTATGTATGTATGTATGTATGTATGTATATTAAAAATTTTAATGTTCCCACAAATGGAGGACAATCTACCGATATGGTGGCACTTCCAACATGACATTGATCCAAAGCATGGTGAAAAGTTGGTATAGTCTTCGACGAGGATCTCAATGCGATTGAGTATTTATAGGCTGAACTTAAGGCATCTTTGGCTAAGAAAACTTTCTAAAACAAACATGAACATTATTCCAGTTGAAGTTTATCACAAGTTAATTGATTTAATGTTTAGACGAATACGCGCGGTCATAGGAAACAGAGGTGATGATTCGGGATATTAAACAGTTATTTTTGGGACCTAGAAATTAACTTCCAAGAAACAAATATATCTTTTGTTTTTGTTTTTTTTATTGATATTTACTAATATTGTTGAAACTTTATATTACCACTGAAAATAAAAGAATTTATCGTTCATTGTAAAAGTTATGCCGGTATTTTTTTGTATCTTTGTATGAACGACTACCAATGCATAAGCAGTTTAGATACAACTAATTAATAATGTTGTATCGTGTCAAAGTCAAAACCGCTTAGAAGGCCCACAGAAAACACTTTTTACTTATGGTACAGTTTCTAATTAAATTATTAAAAATTAATACCGAAATTCTGAATCAGCGGTCACAACTTTGAGAGGGCTTACTCCAATTTTCGGTCGTAATAACCAGCACTGTTACAGCCAATGCTTTAGTTTATTCATGTTTAAAGAAAACAATTTTTTTTAATTTCCCGCCTTAAATATATAGGGTGTCCCCTATTCCGTCAACGATGATTTGGGAAATGATTCCTGGGTATATTCTATGAAAAAAATTGTTCTACAATAAGGGTCTATCTCCAATGTTGACAGCATTTATCAAGGATTTAAGAAAAGACTTACTTTGGTGTACCCTGACCGATGTTAACGGAAATTGCTCTATTAGTACAAACGGTAGAAACTTCGTATAGAACTTTATTTTTAGAAGAAGTTCTAGCCTTTGTAACGGCGTTTAAATAAAGTTGATATCTTGTTTGAGTCTTTAGATATCTAATTTCTAAGCCTGTTCCATTTTCACTGCCCATGCTAATTTTTAATTTTGAGGTCACTCTTCCCCAGAAAATGCCTAATTAACATAAAGTTTTACTTTTTTTTTCTTATAAAAGTAACAATAATAAAAAAAAATCGTCATCAACTTTGCACAAAATCTATAGACTTTATGATATTTGGAAAAACATGCAGCAGGTAAAAAAAGGAATTTATGATTTTTTACCAACGTTTCTAACAACAGTTGGCAATATTCTTAAGAGTGGTTTTCCAAGAATTACTAATTTTCAAATATTTTTTTTTAATTGCATAGCTATTAAATAGTTTTAAAGCGTGCTCTTTTATTTGGCTACCTGTCAAAACCCTAATTTCCTTACGTGTTTCATTAAAAGTTCTTAGAAACAGTTAGCTTTCGGGTATGAAGGCGTATTTTGAAAAATTACCTAGCAAAAATGGTATAAAAGATTAAAAAAAATAATTCATCAGATTAATTTTTCACGTTAGGGGTACAGTTGTCTAGAAACGCTATTTGAAATGTATGCAGTTACAAATCAATAATACGGAGACATTATTTACGTTTATGGGCTATGCAATGAAAGTTCAACTAGTAAAGGAGTATTTGGAAATACGTATCGAAGGTCTCGAGAAACGGGATCAGTTTCAAATACACTACCGAATGCAGGAGCTCCATAAGTAAGAACGATTTCGGGTGATGGAAGTATACTGTAAGCTGCTACAGCTGATGTTATTTATGTTTCCATACATAAAATTTCTAATGTATTACATGGGGAAAGTCGTTATCCATAAAACCATGCACCTGTGCATGTCGTTTTCTAACAGGTTGCTGGAGGGGAGATCGGATGACAACGAGTTTATTAGCAGAATTCTTTGGATAGACGAATCTTAATTCACAAGAGATGGGATCACATATTTTCATCATCTTCATACGTGGGCTGCGGACAATACACATACAAGGGGACATAAATCATTTCAATACAAATTCAGCGTCAATATGTGGGCAGGTATAATTGGAAACAAGTTAATCGGCCCCTTCAAACTACCACTTAGGTTGAATTCTACAAACTATCTGGAGTTCTTGTGAAATGATTAGCCAGAACTATTGAAGGACATTCCACTAATTCAACTAGATTCATCATATTTTCAACAGGACGGTGCTCCAGCACACTACGGTCGTGAGGTTAAGAATTCGCTAGGTGAAGAGTACGGTAACCGTTGGATAGGGAGAAATGGACCAATTCACTTGCCTGCAAGATCTCCTGACCTTACAGTATTGTATTTTTTTCTATGTTGTTTATTCAACCAAAATAGCAACTTTAATAAAATTGGAAGAGCGTATTCTCGAAGCGTCATCAAAAGTGAAGCAGCAGTTAGCATCAATAAATATTTGCATCCAAAAACGGGATCTAGAATGCATACAAAACCAAGGAGCACACTTTGAACACCTGTTATAACTGTTTTAGTACATACACAAAACTGCAAGTATAATACGAGTAAAATCTATGGGTCTTTGTGCAAAGTTGATGATGATTTTTTTTTATTATTGATAATTTTATAAGAAAAACATTTTCTGGAGAAAACTGACCTCAAAGTCAAAAATTAGCATGAGCAATGAAAATGGAACGTGCTTAGAAATAAGATATCTAAAGACTCAAACAAGAATAAAGTCCTACACGAAGTTTCTAACATTAGTACTAACTAAACAATTTCTGATAACATGGGTCAGGGTAAATCAAAGTAAGAATTTTCTAAAATGCTGTCAACAATGGAGATAGACCCTTACTATAGAACGGTTTTTTCGTAGAATATACCCAGGAATTATTTCCCAAATTATCGTTGTCGAATTAGGGGACACCCTGTTTATTAATTTGAATTTTGTAGTATGTAAAACTTGAACGTTAATCCACACAGTAAACTTCCCACAGGAACAAACTCATCACACCCAGATTTCTTCCTTTCCTCATTAATACAGTTTGTGAGTGGAATCACTATAATGTCCACTTCAAAGACGAATCGTTCGTTAGAGTTTTGAATAAAATTAAGAATCATTTCTAATGTTTTACAACAGCTGGATGTGGCTTTATTTTTTAATTTAAAAATTCATTTGGAGTTTTACATGGCGATCGTGACAGGACCAGAGTTTTAGTGTAAAAAACAAAAGTGTAAAAATAATGAAAAAAAAATTAAAAAACTGTAGACAATTAATAAAGACTCTAGGCATTATCAGTGAAAGTGATCCGTTCCGCGTTCGGTTAGGAAGCTGCATACTACAATATATTTCATCTACTGCATCAAGAGGAGCCTTCACAAATCCACATAACATTGGTGAGTCTGTTACGTTCATTTTAGTTTCTTATTGATGTAGATATTGCGCCAATAATATTAGTAATACTTAAGTGAGCCCCTTATAATATCAATATTCACTAGTATTTTATCTGCGCTTTCACATTAGAATTAACCGATCCAGCAAAGTAAGATAGAAATCCTCAAAAGTAAGCCGAAACATTTTTTAATGCGAATCGTCGCACAAAGTCATCCCAAAGTCACATTCTAAAGATTTATTTTCTCACATTTGCAAGTAACATACTGTAAAATGTTTGTGTGGGTACAAATGATAGAACTTATTCTTTTCAATAGAAATCGCTTTATTCAGTACAGTTACAATTCACTATTTAATTGTTTCTCTCAGTACAATCCAATTTCTCAACTACTTATACTTTTCTTATCTTTTACTTAAACCACTTAATCACTTCTCCTAATTAACACTTCAAATTTCACTTTAGAACTAATTTGCATACCTTGGGGATGCTGGTATTTATACTCGAATGACATACTTCGAGAACAATCTTCGCCATCCAGCGTCCCATACGATTTCCAGTTTGCTAGAAAATTCGATTCCACTCTCCAGTAATCAATGGTCGAGACTTTGTTATTCAAGTATCGAAATCTTCTGGTCTTCGAGTATCGACATCTTCTGCGCTGTAAATCTAGATGTCGGATGGTGTGTGCCCTGTTGAGCTATGGACCGCGTTTCGGTAGGCCATTAAGAAGAGGGGTATGTGTCGATCCCAATCCCGCTGGCAGTGGCTGACAACCTTAGATAGGTGCTCATTCAAGGTCCGATTGAATCGCTCGACCATTCCATCAGATTGAAGGTGTAGTGGCGTTGTCCTTGTCTTTCTTATTCCCAAATATTGGCATATTTCCTGGAAGACTTTTGATTCAAAGTTTCGCCCTTGATCAGAGTGTAGCTCCATTGGGACCCCAAATCTGCTCACCCAGTTGTTGACTATCTATTCGGCTACGGTCTTAGCCTCTTGATTTGGGATGGCAAACACTTCCGGCCACTTACTGAAGTAATCCATGACTACGAGGGTATATCGGTTTCCATTAAAGGTTTCGGGAAACGGCCCAGCGATGTCGATGGCTATTCGTTCGAAAGGTGCTCCGACATTGTATTGTTGCATTTGTCCATGTGGCTTTACTTTTGGACCCTTGGTAGCTGCACATCTTATGCACTTTTTGCACCAATTCTCGACATCTTGTTTAGCGCTTAGCCAATTGAAACGTTCCCTTACCTTTTCCAACGTCTTGTTTATTCCCAAATGGCCTCCTGAGATTCCGTCATGTATTTCATGGAGTACTTGGTTGACTGTGGACCGTGGCACTATTAGCTGCATACGAGATGTTGTCCCATCTGCACTTTCCCATTTTCTCTTCAGCAATCCTCTTGCAAAAAAGCGAGTCCCACTGTGCCCAGTATGCCTACAGAGTTTGGCTTCGATCTGATATCCGCTGCCAGCTTGGTCTTTCCTCGTGTTCTTTCCAGGCCAATATTGGTTCGATGTCATTGTCTGCCTGTTGGGGGGAACGGATTTCGTCTATACTCCAACCCTCTATTGGCTCAGTCCTGATCGTTTGGATAGTTGCCTGTTCTTTCGCTTCTTTACCACTGACTACTTCTGCTGGGAGGCTTTCGTTGCATTGTTTTACCTGTGTGACTGGGATAATTACCCTAGTTCGACTCCTGCTACAGACTTCTGCCCCGCGAAGTAAGCATTTCCTAACTGATGGCTTCTGGAAATTTGACCGGTTTCTTGGTAGCCATTTCTGCCGGTTTTTCTTTCTATTTGCCTGTAACCCCAGTGCAGGCAGCCTTCTCGTCGTACCGGTTCTTTACAATGCCCTTGCAAATGTCCTATTTTATCGCAATTCCAGCAGCGCATCCTTCGTCTCTCCCGCAGGATATTTCGGTGCACGGTAGTTAGTCTTGAGCAGGAGCATTCACCAGATACTATTTCCCTGACGAAATGCATTCCTTTGAAAGCCTGATTGTATGCTTTCATGGCCAGAGCTAAAGCAAGTGCTTCAGCAAGGGTTGTTTTCCCGGCCATCCTTACTGCTGATTGTAGCTTCAAATCTGCAATTCCCCTGGTGAATGCGTCTTTTGCCATTTCGTCGATTATTTCTTGGCCTGCGGTGGGATATGACAAATGTGCCAGTCTACTCACGTCTGCTTGGAGCTGTTGCAGTGTTTCTCCTCGTTGCTGCATACGGCCTTGCAATTGAACCTTGTAAACTTCCCGCATGTGGCTATCCCCAAACCGTTTCTCGATAGCCTGCATTAAAGCCATATAGTCTCTATTCTTTTCGATATCGATTGTTTCTAACAATTCTGCCATAGAACCGCGTAAGGCCATTGTTAGGGCAAAGCACTTTTCCTCATTGTCCCAGTCGTTTGCACAGGCAGCCATTTCAAACTGCTTCTTATAAGTAGACCATGAAGTCTGGCCATCGAATGAGGGAGGCTTCAACTCTTTTCTCCTTGGACCGCTTAAAGAACATTCTCGCAGTTTCTGTTTTCGCACTGTGTCGAGCTCTTTTACCAGTTGCTCAACTTTGCTGTCCATTTGTTCGAATTTTTCGCCAACATTCTTCTCTATTCTTTCAAATTTGTTATCTATTTCTTCGAACTTTTGGTGTAGAACGTTATTTTGTTCTTCCAGTTTTTGTTCTAGACTATTCTTTTGGTCGTCGAATTTTTGTTCAATGCTGCTCTTCTGTTCGTCCATTTTTTGTTCCAGACTGTTCTTCTGTTCTTCCAGATTTTTCTTTTGTTGGTCGAGACTGTTCTTCTGTTCGTCCATTTTTAACAAGAGGAGTTGCATCATCGCAGCCATGTCATTGCCGGTACTTGTCTGTTCATCCTCGTCAACATCAAAGGAATATGCATCAGGATCATGTCCCTCGTTGTTCAAAGCCTCCTGAAGACGGAGCACCAGGTCACTTTTTCCTCCACTTTCGCTGAGGCTTCTCTTGTTCAACTCGGATTTGAGTTGGACGAGGGTCAACTGCAATAGTTTTCGACCCATTCTAGCTTTTTCAAATAGTCAGAAAACACTTTTTTTTTTTTTTACACACAATAAGTCCTAACCCACTTCTGACACCAATGTAAAATATTTGTGTGGATACAAATGATAGAACTTATTCTTTTCAATAGAAATCGCTTTATTCAGTACAGTTACAATTCACTATTTAATTGTTTCTCTCAGTACAATCCAATTTCTCAACCGCTTATCTTTTACTTAAACCACTTAATCACTTCTCCTAATTAACACTTAAAATTTCACTTTAGAACTAATTTGCATACCTTGGGGATGCTGGTATTTATACTCGAATGACATACTTCGAGAACGATCTTCGCCATCCAGCGTCCCATACGATTTCCAGTTTGCTAGAAAATTCGATTCCACTCTCCAGTCATCAATGGTCGAGTCTTTGTTATTCAAGTATCGAAATCGTCTGGTCTTCAAGTATCGACATCTTCTGCGCTGTAAGTCTAGATGTCGCTGCTCACATTTAAGTGGTTATCACAATACATACACTGAGGAGCAAAACTGTAACATCATGTTACAATTCCTATTTAAACTCCTCATATATTTTTAAATTTTTATCAAAACTGTGAAATGGCTATGTCTTATTCTTTATACATTAATATTCTCTCTCTATAACTGTTTTGAAGGGGATATAAAAACAACAACAAAATTGGTAAGTCAAAATATAAACAAAGTCAAATATTACAGTTTTGCACTTCATATAAACTATATGAAACATTTTATAAAGTTTAACAATAATTTTTAGTATGATGTCCAATAGCCTTTGGATTTTTTTTATTCCTCGATTCTGTTTGGTAGTCTTCTAGTATAGTTTTGAACAAACTCTGCTGGAATTGCCTTCCATACATGTTTAGTGCGGTTAGGGGCCACGTTAAAGTGTTGAATTTTGCCTCTGGATCCACGTTTGTACGATATGTGCGGTGTGTTTGGCGTCATTATCTGCTTGAAAAAAAAATTCAGGAGAAACACCCATTTTATTTACAACACCTGGTAGATTTTGATGCAATATTGACAGATATTGTTATTTGCGCATTATACAGTCAATTCGTACCAAGGGACCCACACCATTTTTCGAAATGCAGCCCCAAACCATTATTGCACCACCAACACGTTTAATTGTTTCCTGCACTTGATGTGGTTCTATGGTGTTGGGGTCCCTGTCCAATACTAAGCACGGCCACCGGACTAAAATCTATTAATTTTGGTCTCGTCAGACCAAATAACCTAAAAATCATCATATCAACTATCATAAATATCTACTCGTATGTTACATATGTGTAAAATATACTCACCGAATCCCAATCCGTAATTGTCCAGTGCTTGTACGTTACAACGAAATTCTGCCTCAACCGCACATGTCTTTTGGTCAACATTGTCCTTTTCTTTATTTTTGCTGCCTTCACATCCAATCTTATTATCGCTCGACGCGCTGTCTACTGGCTAGAATTAATATTTAATATTTTAAGTGCTGCTGCCGGAGTGACAGCAGTACTACTCGTCACCAAGTTAGCTATATGACGTTCATTTAATTTACGCGGCCGGCCTCCTTTATTTTCTGGATTTTTTTCTGATATGCTTTTACGCATCCTATGAACTGTAATGTTGCTTATACGAGTATTATATTTCTTAGCCACATTTCTTAAAGATTCACCCTGCAATTTTAAAATTTGATTTTTCTTTTCCACTTTCATTATCACAAATGCACCTTTAATCACTTAACGAACTCATCACAATAAAATATCAGTTTCAAGGTTACAAGAAAAGAAACGAAAGATAAGGCTTCAACTAATATTTCAGAATGTAAAGTAATGCATTCATGCAAACACTAATGTTGAGAGTGAGGGCAAAACTGTTACATTTAGCTTTGTTTATATTTTGACTTACCAATTTTGTTGTTGTTTTTGTTATATCCCTTTCAAAACAGTTATAGAGGGAGAATATTAATGTACAAAGACTAAGACATAGCCATTTCACAGATTTGATAAAGAATTAAAAAATATATGAGGAGTTGAAATAGAAATTGTAACACTATGTTACAGTTTTACTCCTCAGTGTACATATAACACAAGAATTGAATTCGCCTTCAGATCAGTTGTCTATCGTGACCTTACGGCACCCTGTAGCAGAATTAGTCGTTGGAAAAGCTCTTTTCAGATCTACTGGTGCATGCGAACATCTTCCGTATCGTCGCTGTTGCTGTTGGCCGCTTTCCGCTAGGAAGATTACCATCTTTCGTCGTGGGCGAAATTCGCTTCAAAGCCTTTCAGAAATTTGTGTGATCACATTTCGCTTTACCTGTTGTTGTTGCCAGCATCATTCAGCTTTACGGTCGTCGGCGCGGTATCATGAGAAACAATTTGCTTGAAAGCTTTAATTCTGGTTATTGCATGATCACATTTTTCGCTGCATAATAGGGGAACAAAATTTGAATTTTCAGTAACATATTGCCTAGTCCTTCGTGTTATTAAATTTTCTCTCTTAATGGTCAGTTATTAGCCACAATCATTCAAGACAATTGAAATGAGAATATAGATTATTTTTGCAAACAAATTATCGCTTAGTATTGCAACAGCTTTTAATCGAAAAGCATTCCAGCTGCAATTGGTACAACGCGGGATATTAAAAAAAAATAAAAATAATGTAGAATGTTTGTGTGGGTACAAATGATAGAACTTATTCTTTTGAATACAAATCGCTTTATTCAGTACAGTTATAATTCACTACCTATTTAATTGTTTCTCTCAATACAATCCAATTTCTCAACCGCTTATACTTTTCTTATCTTTTACTTAAACCACTTAATCACTTCTCCTAATTAAAACTTCAAATTCAACTGATGAACTGAATTCCATACTTTGGGGATGCTGGTATTTATACTCGAATGACATACCTCGAGAACAATCCTCGCCATCCAGCGTCCCATACAATTTCCAATTTGCTAGAAAATTCGATTCCACTCTCCAGTCATCAATGGTCGAGACTTTGTTATTCAAGTATCGAAATCTTCTGCTCTGCGAGTATCGACATCCTCTGCTATGTAAATTTAGATGTCGCTGCTCACATTTACATGGTTATCACACTGCTTTCTCTCTACAGTTTTTCATCCCGAACAACTTCGTCATTCATCATCCTGTTGAAATGACACATTCTATCCAAATGGACCACTTTAAATTTTCCTTGATCCCTGCGCTGGATCCGGTAGACAACGTCATTAATGCGGGTTATCACCTTGTATGGACCTTCCCAGTCCTGTTGCAATTTTGGTGGTTTGCCTTTCTTACGCTGAGGATTGTACAACCAGACCAGATCTCTTTCGTTGAAGCCGGAAGATTTCGCCTTGATATCGTGCCTAGTCTTCATGCGGCTGCTTGCTAGCTTCATCTTTTCTCTGGTATCTTCATGCAATTTACGACTCCTGCTGTTCAAGTCATTCAAGTACTCGTTCACCTCTTTGGGCTCCGTCGGTGGGGATCCGAAGCTTCACTTGGCTACCGAATTGTTTGACCAAATAAGATCTTGGATGATGTGTCTCCTCTTGAGCTATGGACCGCGTTTCGGTAGGCCGTTAAGAAGAGGGGTATATGTCGATCCCAATCCCGCTGGCAGTTGCTGACGACCTTAGATAGATGCTCATTCAAGGTCCAATTAAATCGGTCGATCATTCCATCAGATTGATGGTGTAGTGGCATTGTCCTTGTCTTTCTTATTCCCAAATATTGGCATATTTCCTGGAAGACTTTTGATTCAAAGTTTCGCCCTTAATCAGAGTGTAGCTCCATTGGGACTCCAAATCTGCTCACCCAGTTGTTGACTATCTGTTCGGCTACGGTCTTAGCCTCTTGATTTGGGATGGCAAACACTTCCGGCCACTTACGGGAGTAATCCATGACCACGAGGGTATATCGGTTACCATTAAAAGTTTCGGGAAACGGCCCAGCGATGTCGATGGCTATTCGTTCGAAAGGTGCACCGACATTGTGTTGTTGCATTTGTCCATGTGGCTTTACTTTTGGACCCTTGGTAGCCACACATCTTAGGCACTCTTTGCACCAATTCTCGACATCTTGTTTAGCGCTTAGCCAATATAAACGTTCCCTTACCTCTTCCAACGACTTGTTTATTCCCAAATGGCCTCCTGAGATTCCGTCATGTATTTCATGGAGTACTTGGCTGACTCTGGACCGTGGCACTATTAGCTGCATACGAGATGTTGTCCCATCAGCACTTTCCCATTTTCTCTTCAGCAAACCATCCTGCACACAAAGCGAGTCCCGCTGTGCCCAGTATGCCTTCAGAGTTTGGCTCCGGTCTGATATCTGCTGCCAGCTTGGTCTTTCCCTCGTAATCTACGTTGCCAGCGTTTCTTTTACCTACCAATCCATCGCACAACATATGGCTCTAACGAACCAATTTCCCGTATGCTGCGTAAGGTAAATTCCAACCTTTCCGTTTTCGATTTTAATCGCAGCACTTTCTCCCTCAAATCCGATCTCCTTCACCATCCCCAGCTTTAAGCCCTAGTGATAAGTCCTAGATATCGCTAAACCTTAATTTTTCTTTTAGTTTTTAAGCTTGTATTAAGCATATATGGGGCATTAGCCCCAACCAAAATTAAAATTAAATTAAATTAAATTTCCTTGTGTTCCTTCCAGGCCAATATTGGTTCGATGTCATTGTCTGCCTGTTGGGAGCAACGGATTTCGTCTATATTCCAACCCTCTACTGGCTCAGTCCTGGTCATTTGGATAGTGGCCTGTTCTTTCGCTTCTTTATGGTTGCAGTATTCACGTTTTATTGCGCACGGTCGACGAGAGAGAGCATCAGCATTTGAATGGAGTTTTCCCTTACGGTGTTGCACTTCAAAGTCGTAGCCCTGCAACTGCTCGATCCATCTTGCAACTTGGCCTTCAGGGTTCTTAAATTGGAGAAACCATTTCAGAGCTGCGTGGTCTGTCCGAATAATGAACTTTTATCCGTAGAGGTACTTATGGAAATGCTTCATAGCCAAAATTAAAGCCAGAAGCTCGCGTCGGGTTACGCAGTAGTTCCTTTCGGGTCTGGAGAGTACTTTGCTGTGATAGGCGACCACTTTCTCTTGACCATCATGAACTTGGGAGATCACAGCTCCGACCCCAACATTGTTAGCGTCTGCGTCCACGATTCGTGGGGTAAACCAAGATGGGCGCATTCCACAGCTGTCGCTTCAGTTCTTGAAATGCTTTTTCACATTCTCCAGACCATCTGACTTGTCGGCCTTTTTCCGTAAGTTGATGCAGGCTCTTTGCAATACCAGCAAAATCCTTTACGAACCTTCTGTAGTACGTGGCGAGTCCCAAGAAACTTCTCAGTTGGTGTTTATCTTTTAGAGAAGGCCAACTTTTCACAGCTTCGATTTTGTCACGATCCATCCTTACTCCTTCCGCTGATATAATGTGACCCAGATATTTTACTTCCGGAAGGAACAAGGCGCTCTTTTCTGAGTTTAGCTTTAAATGATCACTTCGCAGCCTCTCAAACACTTTTTTTAGATTTTCCCGGTGTTCCTCGAACGTCTTGCTTATGACGATAACGCGTCCAAATATACTAGGCAGGTTTTCCAGATGAGTCCTTGCAATGCTCCTTCCATTAGTCGCTCGAAGGTTGCCGGAGCGTTGCACAGTCAAAACGGCATCACTGCAAACTGCCAAAGACCGCTTCCTGTAGTGAAGGTAGTTTTCTCACGATCTGTACGATTTATCTCTACCTGCCAGCTCTTCAAGTCAAGAGTTGAAAACCATTTAGCCCCAGAAAGCATATCCGAAGTGTCATCGATTCTCGGAAGTGGGTAGCTGTCCTTTTTAGTGACATCGTTGAGACGTCGGTAGTCTACGCAAAACCTCGTGCTGCCATCTTTCTCTCCACAAGGACCACTGGAGATGCCCACTGATTTGCGATTCTTCAATCAGTCCCTCAGCTTTCATCTTCGACACCATTTCGGCAACTTCTGTTTGTTGCCAATGGAAGACGCCTTGCAGGTTGACGGATTGGTCGAGCGTCTCCGCTGTCAATATGGTGTTGAACAATATGCGTATGTCCATATTCTCCGTATTGTGTAGCAAATATATCAGCGTACTCACCGATTAGTTTTTCTACCAGGATTTGCTGATCTTCGTCCAAATTACAGAGGCTGAGAATTTTGTTCTTTATTTTTATGCTCTTCTACCGCAAGCATCGAACTTGTCGAGTTGTAGAGGCTGAGTAGGGTCAATGAATCTCCAGAAGAAATTCTCATGACGAGTCCTGAAACCAAAGGATGATCACCCCTCCCCAACTCCCAAAGCACTCCCTTCTTCCACTGGGCTGGATCAAGGTGTCATACGACCCGTGCTGAAGATCAAACTGGCTGAGGGCCCAACATCTCCAAAAATAGCTCAGTCGCGAACGGAGTATCCGGATACCTGGCGACCTCCGGATTAGCTAGCCTTATCTGTATACAGCGGATCTCTGTACAGATGGACACCCCTTTCTCCGCTACTCGTGGGACCATTTATGGATAAAACCTCAAAAACAAAATCCGAGGCCGGTACTCATCAATACAGGGCGGTAGAACGGTGACTACACCGACCACCGGCAAGGCTCCTGCATTGTCGAGAGGAGGCAAAACTGTGGCAGGCCATGGTGCGCCATCCTCTAAAGGCAAACGCAACGAGCCTAAAAATAAAAATTCAGGGAGTGTTAAGACTGTGGCAAGCCATGGTCCTATCACTTCCTCCACCCCTAGCAGCAGCAAGTTTGTGGCAGGCCACGGACTTGTGCCGGTTTCCAAGAGGCCCAAAACATATAGTTCCTAAACCGCTGGGCCATCCAACAGCACATCTCTGAGGTCTTTCAATGAAGTCCTAAAGGACGGTGATCGATATGATACCGACGGTTCCATTACACCGGAACGGCGGCAGCTGGTCAAGCTGAAGCTTTCGAGCAACTTCTTGGCCATCATGCGGGGAAACCCCGGACCACCTCCTATCACAAGCGACGCTGGCTGGCACCAAGGCCATGTCAAGCTCATCGCGTGTTCCAATACTCATTCGAGTATAAATATCAGCATCCAAAAGGTATGCAAGTTAGTTCATCAGTTGAATTTGATGTGTGAATTAAGAGAAGTGACTTAGTGGTTTAAGTAAAAGATAAGAAAAGTATAAGCGGTTGAGAAATTGGATTGTACTGAGATTAACGATTAAATTGTGAATTGTTACTCTATTAAATAAAGCGATTTGTATTAAAAGAGTAAGTTCTATCATTTGTACCCACACAAACATTTTACAATAATAATCGGTGACACATTGAATTGTTTCGTAACAATTTAAAGGCAAACGACAAAAACTTAGCGACAGTTGAAGTCAGCTATTTTTTTATATATATGAAACTGCCTTGAAATATAATATTTGTTATTATTCAATACGAAACATTCATTCGCATCTAATTTAATTCTCATCATGTCGGTTCAAGAAACCTCAGAAACAAAATCTAAAACGTTAGAGATATTAAAGGTCAATCGTTCTGCAACAAAACATTTCCCGAGTTAAAAATATAATTGAGACCGAGTCCGCTACTTTAAATGTAACTGAATTGGAGTGTCGCTTATTGATATTAGAATTCTACTTCAAGCATGCTATGAGTTACCAAACACCAAACACACTATACCCTGCGGATAGTGGTCGTTGTGAGATAGAAGATCTAAAATTTTGCCGCTTATGGGAAATAATAGAAAGGACAGTATTGCAGTGGTGGACATTTTCTTGACAGCTACTTTGACTCGCCCTTCCCGCCTACCTCAACAGTGGTTGCCAAGATTTTCTGGAAGCTATTCGAACTACAAAAACTTCATCTGAGTTTTTAAAACCCTTGTTCATAACGATAGTTCACTAGCATCTATTGACAAATTTAATCATTTGATATCTTGCTTAAGTGATAAGGCTGTTGGGATAATAAAAGCATTTCTAATCACTGAGGAAAATTACCCTAAGGCACTTAAGCGGCTGGAAGTAAGATATGCCAACAAGTGTTCGATCTTTTTAGAGCATATCTCAACTCTAATCGATTTACCGAAAATGAAAGGTGTTTCGTCTTTGCAACTAAGAGACTTAGAGACTTAATAAATGATGTTTCTGCATTGCTGGATTCGCTTAAATCGTTGGGCAGTTATGATGAGATCTGCAATTTTGATTCATTTAGTTATGTCAAAACTAGATACAGAAACCCACAAAAAATGGAATGAGTTTCTAGGTTATTCAACTCTGCCTAGTTGGAAACGTTGTTCAGAAGTTCTTAGTAAGCGTTGCCAGTTTTGGAAAGTAAGGAATCGAAAATGGTAAATAAGAGTAGATGGATGCTAGATCAAAACAATAAGCCGTTTCAAAAAAGATCGTTACATGTCTCGCTGTCTATGACAAAAGTCATCTATTTCTTCTGCAAATCTTCGAAACACATAATTGCGGATTGTAATAAATATAAAAACTAGCGTGCTTACGATAGATTTAAACATGCAAAACGTTTGTCGCTTTGCATTAATTGTAATAGCAAAAGACTACTTCACGAAGCTGTTCGGTCGAAAGATGTAGTGTGTGCTAGGAGCCTCATCTTTGACTCTTGCATAGGAATGGGAACCCCAACCTCCAGATTAGCACTCATCCGACCCATATGTGCGGAATAGTTTTGAAAAATGGTGTCCAAAGAATCGATCGCTGCAAACATGCTCGCGGATCGAGATCGAATTCGAATATTTAACATGTGTACTACACCTGCAATAAATTTCAACATGATATCTCAATTATTCTGTTTTATTTAAATACAAAATGGATATGTTCTTACTGAAAACCCCGATATATGCTGCCCTGAAATTAATGTGACAAAAGCTATTGAAGATCAAAGGTGATTTTATATTTTTTTTTAATATAATATTTTAATTTTGTCACATTTTTTTTTGGAAAAATATCTTATTAACACCCAGTTTTGCAACTTTGAAACGTGTACCTAGTATTTACCATCAAAAAACAAAAGGCCAGGCCATTTTATCTCAAGTAATTTACACCCAAAACTAAAATATTGGATATTGTTATATGGTACACCCATAAAATTCATTAGTTAACAGATGATTTAGAACTTTTTTCCCGTAAAATAAGTTTATTATTGTAATTCAATAATATATATGTATGTAATAATAATGTAAATTCGATAATTTTTTTTTTTAAACTGTTAATTTTATGTTAGGGGTCATAGGGAGCAATTCGCGTAGATAACCCCCATTTTCAGGTCAAAAAAATTACAGGAAACACAAGAATGCAAAATTATTTGCTTAACCCATTTGTAGTTTTTAACCGAGATGTTGACGTTTAATTCTTAATATTGTAAAATGTTGGGTACAAATAATAGAACTTATTATTTTCAATACAAATCCCTTTATTCAGTACAGTTACAATTCACTATTTAATTCTTTCTCTCAGTACAATTCAATTTCTCAACCACTTATACTTTTCTTATCTTTTACTTAAACCACTTAATCACTTCTCCTAATTAACACTTCAAATTACACTTTAGAACTGACTTGCATACCTTTGGGATGCTGGTATTTATACTCGAATGACATACTTCGAGAACAATCCTCGCCATCCAGCGTCCCATACAATTTCCAATTTGCTAGAAAATTCGATTCCACTCTCCAGTCGAGACTTTGTTATTCCAATATCGAAATCTTCTGGTCTTCGACATTTTCTGCTAGATGTCGCTGCTCACATTTAAGTGGTTATCACATTGCTCCCTCCCTACAGTTGTTCGTCCCGAACAACTTCGTCATTCAGCATCCCGTTGAAATGACACATTCTATCCAAATGGACCACTTTCAATTTTCCTAGATTCCCACGCTGGATCCGGTAGACAACGTCATTAATGCGGGTTATCACCTTGTATGGACCTTCCCAGTCCTGTTGCAATTTTGGTGATTTGCCTTTCTTATGCTGAGGATTATACAGCCAAACCAGATCTCCTTCGTTGAAGCCGGAAGATTTCGCCTTGATATCGTACCTAGTTTTCATGCGGCTGCTTGCTAGCTTCATCTTTTCTCTGGTGTCTTCATGCAATTTACGAATCCTGCTGCGTAAGTCATTCACGTACTCGTTCACCTCTTTGGGCTCCGTCGGTGGGGATCCGAATTTTGCTTCACTTGGCTACCGATTCGTTTGACCAAATAAGATCTCGGATGGTGTGTGCCCTGTTGAGCTATGGACCGCGTTTCGGTAGGCCATTAAGAAGAGGGGTATGTGTCGATCCCAATCCCGCTGGCAGTTGCTGAAAACCTTAGATAGATGCTCATTCAAGGTCCGATTGAATCGCTCGACCATTCCATCAGATTGCGGGTGTAGTGGCGTTGTCCTTGTCTTTCTTATTCCCAAATATTGGCATATTTCCTGGAAGACTTTTGATTCAAAGTTTCGCCCTTGATCAGAGTGCAGCCCCATTGGGATGGCAAACACTTCCGGCCACTTACTGAAGTAATCCATGACTACGAGAGTATATCGGTTTCCATTAAAGGTTTCGGGAAACGGCCCAGCGATGTCGATGGCTATTCGTTCGAAAGGTGCTCCGACATTGTATTGTTGCATTTGTCCATGTGGCTTTACTTTTGGACCCTTGGTAGCCGCACACCTTATGCACTTTTTGCACCAATTCTCGACATCTTGTTTAGCGCTTAGCCAATTTACCTTTTCCAACGTCTTGTTTATTCCCAAATGGCCTCCTGAGATTCCGTCATGTATTTCATGGAGCACTTGGTTGACTCTGGACCGTGGCACAATTAGCTGCATACGAGATGTTGTCCCATCTGCACTTTCCCATTTTCTCTTCAGCAATCCATCTTGCACAAAAAGCGAGTCCCACTGTGCCCAGTATGCCTTCAGAGTTTGGCTCCGATCTGATATCTGCTGCCAGCTTGGTCTTTCCTCGTGTTCCTTCCAGGCCAATATTGGTTCGATGTCATTGTCTGCCTGTTGGGAGGAACGGATTTCGTCTATACTCCAACCCTCTATTTGCTCAGTCCTGATCATTTGGATAGTTGCCTGTCTTTCGCTTCTTTACGGTTGCAGTGTTCGCATTTTACCCCGCACGGTCGACGAGAGAGAGCATCAGCATTTGAGTGGAGTGTTCCCTTGCGGTGTTGCACTTCAAAGTCGTAGCCCTGCAACTGCTCGATCCATCTTGCAACTTGGCCTTCAGGGTTTTTAAATTGGAGTAGCCATTTCAGAGCTGCGTGGTCTGTCCGGAGAATGAACTTTTGTCCGTAGAGGTACTTATGGAAATGCTTCGTAGCCAGAATTAAAGCCAGAAGCTCGCGCCGGGTTACACAGTAGTTCCGTTCAGGTCTGGAGAGTACTTTGCTGTAATATGCGACCACTTTCTCTTGATCGTCATGAACTTGGGAGATCACAGCTCCGACCCCAACATTGCTAGCGTCTGCGTCCACGATGAACATTTTTCCGGGCGTGGGGTAACCCAAGATGGGGGCTTTGCACAGCTGTCGCTTCAGTTCTTGAAATGCTTTTTCGCATTCTCCAAACCACCTAAACTGTCGGCCTTTTTCTGTAAGTTGATGCAGGCTCTTTGCAATGCCAGCAAAATCCTTTACAAACCTTCTGTAATACATGGCGAGTCCCAAGAAGCTTCTCAGTTGGTGTTTATCTTTTGGAGAAGGCCAACTTTTCACGGCTTCGATTTTGTCAGGATCCGTTCTTACTCCTTCCGCTGATATAATGTGACCCAGATATTTTACTTCCGAACGAAACAAGGCGCACTTTTCCGGGTTGAGCTTTAAATGAGCACTTCGTAGCCTCTGAAACACTTCTTTTAGATTTTCGCGGTGCTCCTCGTACGTCTTACCTATGACGATAACGTCGTCCAAATATACTAGGCAGGTTTTCCAGGTGAGTCCTTGCAATGTTCGTTCCATTAGTCGCTCGAAGGTGGCCGGAACGTTGCACAGTCCAAACGGCATCACTGCAAACTGCCAAAGACCGCTTCCTGTAGTGAAGGCAGTTTTCTCACGGTCCGTACGATTTATCTCTACCTGCCAGTAACCGCTCTTCAAGTCAAGTGTTGAAAACCATTTCGCTCCAGAAAGCATATCCAAAGTGTCATCGATTCTCGGAAGTGGGTAGCTGTCCTTTTTAGTGACATCATTGAGACGTCGGTAGTCCACACAAAATCTCGTGCTGCCATCTTTCTTCTTCACGAGGACCACTGGAGATGCCCACGGACTTTGCGATTCTTCAATCACTCCCTCAGCTTTCATCTTCGACATCATTTCGGCAACTTCTGTTTGCTTTGCCAATGGAAGACGCCTTGCAGGTTGACGGATTGGTTGAGCGTCTCCGGTGTCAATGTGGTGTTGAACAATATGCGTACGTCCATATTCTCCGTCTTGTGTAGCAAATATATCGGCGTACTCACCGATTAGTTTTTCTGCCAGGATTCGCTGATCTTCGTCCAGATTACAGAGGCTGAGAATTTTGTTCTTGATTTTTATGCTCTGAACTGTTGTGACCGGTTTTGCACACTTTTTGGATGATGGTCCTGGGGCCGTCGACTCCTGCTACCAACTTCTGCCCCGCGAAGTTGGTGCTTAAGCATTTCCCGACTGATGGCTTCGGGAAGGTTGACCGGCTTCTTGATAGCTGTTTCTGCGAGTTTCTTCCTCTATTTGCTTGTCACCACAGTGAGGGCAGTCTTTTCGTCGCACCGGTTCTTTACACTGCCTTTGAAGGGGTCCTATTTTATTGCAATTCCAGCAGCGCATTATTCGTCTATCCCGTCGAGTATCTCGTTCCTCGGCACTAATTCTTGTGCAGGAACATTCGACAGATGCTACTTCCCTGACGAAATGTGTTCCCCTGGAAGCTTGATTGGCTGCTTCCATCGCCAGAGCGAAGGCAAGTGCTTCAGCAAGGGTTCTTTTCCCGGCCATCCTTACTGCTGACTGTAGCTTCGAATCTGCAATTCCCCTGATAAATGCATCTTTTGCCATTTCGTCGATAATTTCCTGGCCTGCGGTGGGGTATGACAGATGTGCAAGTCTACTCACGTCTGCTTGGAGCTGCTGCAGTGTTTCTCCTCTTTGCTGCGTTCGGCTTTGCAATTGGACCTTGTACACCTCCTGCATGTGGCTGTCCCCAAACCGTTTCTCGATAGCCTGCACTAAAGTCACATAATCTTTATGCTTTTCGATGTCTACTGTTTGCAACAATTTTGCTGCAGGACCGTGCAAGGCCATTGTTAGGGCAAAGCACTTTTCCTCATTGTCCCAGTCGTTTGCACAGGCAGCCATTTCAAACTGCTTCTTATAGGTAGACCATGAGGTCTGGCCATCGAATGAGGGAGGCTTCAACTCTTTTCTCCTTGGACCGCTTAAAGAACATTCTCGCAGTTTATGTTTTCGCACTGTGTCGAGCTCTTTTGTCAGTTGGTGAACTTTGCTGTCCATTTCTTCGAATTTTTCGCCAACATTCTTCTCTATTCTATCAAATTTGTCATCAACGTTCTTCTCTATTCTTTCAAATTTGTCATCGATTTCTTCGAATTTTTGCTGGAGAATGTTCTTTTGTTCATCCATTTTCTGTTGAAGACCGTGCAGATTGTTGGTTTGTTCGTTGAATTTTTGTTCAATGCTGCTCTTCTGCTCGTCTAGATTTTTCTTTTGTTCATCCAGCTTTTGTTCGAGACTATTCTTTTGTTCTTCCAGACTGCTCTTCTGTTCGTCCATTTTTTGTTCCAGACTGTTCTTCTGTTCGTCCATTTTTAACAAGAGGAGTTGCATCATCGCAGCCATGTCATTGCCGGTACTTGTCTGTTCATCCTCGTCAACATCAAAGGAATATGCATCAGGATCATGTCCCTCGTTGTTCAAAGCCTCCTGAAGACGGAGCACCAGGTCACTTTTTCCTCCACTGGCGCTGAGGCTTCTCTTGTTCAACTCGGATTTGAGTTGGACGAGGGTCAACTGCAATAGTTTTCGACCCAATCTAGCTTTTTCAAATAGTCAGAAAACACAGGTTTTTTTTTTTTTTTTCTTCTTTTACACACAATAAGTCCTATCCCACTTCTGACACCAATGTAAAATGTTGGGTACAAATAATAGAACTTATTATTTTCAATACAAATCCCTTTATTCAGTACAGTTACAATTCACTATTTAATTCTTTCTCTCAGTACAATTCAATTTCTCAACCACTTATACTTTTCTTATCTTTTACTTAAACCACTTAATCACTTCTCCTAATTAACACTTCAAATTATACTTTAGAACTGACTTGCATACCTTTGGGATGCTGGTATTTATACTCGAATGGCATACTTCGAGAACAATCCTCGCCATCCAGCGTCCCATACAATTTCCAATTTGCTAGAAAATTCGATTCCACTCTCCAGTCGAGACTTTGTTATTCCAATATCGAAATCTTTTGGTCTTCGACATTTTCTGCTAGATGTCGCTGCTCACATTTAAGTGGTTATCACAATATCCTCGATGATGGACTTTTCAACACATGAATATGCACACATGGTTTATGTCTATGGTTTCTGCAACGGTAACGCTCCACAAGCGAGATTGGAAAATCTGAGTCGATACCCTGATAGGCCTGCCTTAAATGGCAAGACATTTATTAGAACATTTTTCAGGTTGAGGGAGACAGGACCAACCCGGAAATGGTCGAAAGACTCACATCCTGTTTTATTAGAAGATGCTCGCAACATTCAGGAGACATGCATCCATTCCATCATATACCAGTATGGGAACTTCAACCCGGGGACTCAGGGAAGCGTTTGGAATTCTGCAATTACATTCTGAAAAGACACTTTGCGGAAAACAACTTTATTGGTCGGATTCTATGAACGGATGAGTTCCAATTCACCAGGGATGGAATCACTAATATCCACAATTTGCATACCTGGGCCGAAAGCACCCCCACACTCAATTACAGAGCTTTTCATCATAAGTTCAACGTCAATGTGCGGGCAGCCATATCGGCTTCCTCTAAGGCTTAATTTGAATCTCTACCTGGAGTTTTTGCGAAACAAATCAGCAGAACTATTAGGTGATATACATAATGAACGACCACTGTGTACCAGCAGGATGGCGCCCTAGAGAGTGAATAGATGGCGTGTATGAAAATTCGTAGATAGGGCGGGATGAACCCATTCTGTGGATTTAAACCTCTCCGAATTTGACTCCAATGGACTTTTATTTACAAAGACGGATGAAGGACACTGTGTACTCATCAGAAATAACAACGTTGGATGACTTGAACCATAGGCTTGACGAGGCAGCGGCGAAATTCAAAAATGGAAAGAGTGAATGATTGTTAGATCATTTTAAAGACGAGCTCTGGTGTGCATACAAAGCAATGGTTTGTACTTTGAATTGATATGATACAAGGTTTGATAAAAAATAGTAAAAATGTGCAATCAATATTTGCATTTTTTCCATAAAATGTTTAAGAGTTTTTAATTTAATGTTTTATTTCTTTCAATAAGTTGGGTCGTATCTTGAAAACTACTAACTTGATATAAAATGACCTGACTTTTTTTTGTTTGTAGATATTAGGCACGTGTTTCAAAGTTTCAATAAGTGGGGGTTAATTTTGAATTTTGATGACGATTAATCTGCCATCTGAAATGGTTAAACGCGCGCCCGAAAGTGTATTCAAATGGAAGGAAGGCATTTCGAACAATTTCTATAAACATCCCATAAACTGTTCCAAAGAGTCCTTCCCAGGACCACATAAAAACATATAAGAGATTTTATGAGTAATCAAATTTGACGAAAAATGGCTTTTACTACAAAATTTGTTGATCGTACGTAAAAAAGTTTCTAATCATAATTTTTAGGAAATTTTACAAGGATAAAAATTTCATAAAATTTACGTAAATTTATTAAGTAAAAATTTTAAGAAAAATGCATTTTAAGTAACAAAAATGGAACAGTAAATTTTCATTATTTTGAGTTTAACGAGCCATAACTCTTTTGTTTCTGCGCAGATGTACCCAAAGCATTTAAGACTTGTATGTACTACTAAATTATCTTTAATAAATTATCCAAAATATCCAAAACTGTTTTTTTACCTGTACTAGTTTACAAATTATAGGGTTTAAGGTGGTTACACCTGCAAAGAGGTCACACCCTTTGATGGGCTGTAACTTGAAATGGAGTGAGAATATCTGAGAATATATAAATCCATTTCTAAAGTGGATTTTCGGGTGAGCACGTCGTTTTTTTCCATATCGTTCCATTTCTGACATATTTTTTCATTTTAGTTTTGATCGTTGATGAGAAAGGAAGTGTGAAGAATATTTCAGGCCAACTGCTCAAATTTTAAAAATAAAAATGCTCCGATTCAAGTGTTCCACTTTCCAAAAAGTCTTTCAACTCCATGAAAATGTGAACACGACGTTCATGGTGAGGAATTTCAACCCGTCGTCAATGTAAACAGGCACATACAATTTCCAGCATTTCGAAATGTTGAATTTCAGCGAAATGCTGTATTTTGTCTCTGCATTTAGAAGGTTGTCAAATCGAACAAACCTTTTTAATCATTGTTCAAAAACAACTTTGAAAGAAGTCAGCTGTTCCAATGTTTACAATTTACAATAACTAACGGGTATATATATAAAGAGATGTCCTTCCTGTTTAAAATTAAAGGGATGAATTTTTCACCGGAGGAACGAAAATTATCAATCTGATCGGAAAATACAGGTATCTAATGTTTTATATATTCTTTTATTCAAATGCATTTATAAACGTTCTATTTATTTTGAAAACCGGAGGATCTCCCTCTGAATGGTCTCTTTATTCAATAAAATAAACAACTTTAAGATAATCATAAAAGACAGTATTTTGTAAGATGAGTTTACATTTACATACATTTATTTTGTTTAACATGTCTGTACGTTTCAAGTTGAAGAAGTTCCAAGCTGTTCCATCTACTGTACATCCACATCCACTCCACTGACTAGAATTAGTGAAGAATCGTTACCGTCAATATCAAGTTCAACAACAGCGTTAGCGTCAGCAGGTTCATCAACACCCAGACCAAGACCTGCAAAGAAACAAAGAACAGATTATTATATCAGCTCAAAACGGCAGACGATCTTGTAGTGAATTGAACGATATAAAAAAATGGTATGTAAATGATGGAAATTTAAAGGGAGAGAAACAAACTTCTTGAAAATTTGTATCATGTTCCATGGAAATTTTGAAATTATTAAAAAAATGAAAAATAAACCATAGTTATTCTTACTCATATATCTGCTGATAGTACTTCTAATACTTTGAGCAGATGTGGCATGTGTGCTCTGTTTGATATCTTCTTCTAGTTTCGTCCTGATGTTGCATCCAATGTGAATGAAGTATTTTAAAACATGTAAACACAGCTAGATTTAATTATAAGGTTTGTGTTATCTATGTGGTTATCCAGTCCTTTTCCAATTCGTCTAAATCTGCTGTATAGTACAGGCTTTTTCGTATAATGTTTTTAAAATATATAGGTAATTATATATAGGTAATTATTATCGGTAATCTTACCGATAATCAACAACAGCCTACAATATGGTGGAATTCCAACCCTTGTAGTTGTAGCAGTCCACGACATCTTCAGCACCAGGTCTTACTTCAATGTGACAACCATCTAAAAATATTTCAATGCTTTCGGATCTGTGTAGGTATTTGATATTTTGGTCTCACCTATAGCACCAATACACTGTGGAAATCCCAACCGTTCGAAACCCGCTACATTTTCTTCTATATATTGCTGTTTAAGTGGATAAGTATTCAAGTATTCTGTAGTTCTTTCCAAACTTCTTTGCAAAACATTTCCAATATTTGACAAACTGTGGCCTTGACAACGCCGAAAAGATTGGAAATACTTCGTTACTCTGCTGAAGATCCTATTGTATACAATTCAATAGCAATTCTTTTTTGTAATGGAATATATAGTCTACAGTTTGTATTGTCTTTCACAAAACCTTGCAGTTCGTTGCACAGTATAAAAAATTTCGCGGGATATACGAAAATTTTCCTTTGAAAAATTCGTCGTATTTTGCGGGCACTTCTTGTTCCCAGAAAGTACTGGTACGTTTCTGCGAATAATATTTTTTTTCTTAGGAAAGGTGCACATCGCAGTTAATTACTTACGAGAGTCCAGGCTTTCCTTGGCCGCTTATAAAGGGTCCGCCATCTAACACTTTTTTTTCAACTAGTGTTTATTTCGTGAATGGTAACACTTAGCTCATGTCTGATTTGACAGATAATTAGTTTTATCCTTCCGCTGAACGAATATGGTTATGTATACGCTTGAACAACGCTGGGAAATATTGCCTGCGATCGACTTAGAGAAGATGCCGATTTTGTCAAAAAAAATCATCTTTTCAGATGAAGCTCATTTTGATCTTGGCGGGTATGTAAACAAGCAAAATTGTCACATTTGGGGCACAGAAAACCCGCACGCATACATTGAAAAGCCGATACACCCAAAACGAGTCACTGTTTAGTGCGGATTTTGGTCCAGAGGCATAATTGGGCCATTTTTCTTCGAAAATGAGCAAGGAGTGGCCGTTACAGTCAATGGCGATCGTTATCGGGCCATGTTGAACTAATTTTTGTTCACAAAAATTGAAGAGGAGGATATTGGCAACATTTGGTTTCAACAGGACGGCGCTACGTGCCACACAGCCGAAGCTACACTCGATGTTTTGCGCCCTGTTTTTGAAGATCGCATTATCAGCCGCAGAGCTGATGTCATTTGGCCACCTCGGAGCTGCGATTTGACACCGTTGGACTATTATTTGTGGGGTGCCGTAAAAGATAAGTGTTACGCCGACAAGCCAGAGACAATTGACGCTTTACAGGACAATATTCGTGAAGCCATTGGTGAAATACAGCTGCACACAATCGATAATGTGCTTACAAATTAGACCGATCGTGTAGGCTACTGCATGGCCAGCCAAGGCAGCCATTTGAATGAAATTATTATCCATTATTAACCGGAAGGATAAAACTAATTATCTGTCAAATCAGACATGAGCTAAGTGTTACCATTCACGAAATAAGTACTAGTTGAAAAAAAAACGTTAGATGGCGGACCCTTTACATTACAATTGCTCTTGCAATTGCCAGTCTTCTTTTCATAAATCGTAGTATATTTATTAATTTTAGGCGACGTTGTCTACGCAGTCGGTTGGTTTTCAAGAATATTATATTCATTGCAACATCAAGTCCACTATATTGAGTCTAGAATATATCAAAAACTTGTGAATTATTACTCAAATTAATATTCATAAAGCACTAAGTATGATATTTGATGTAATCACACCTCTAATTTCAAACGAAAGAAAACGCGAGGTAGTAGCTGGCTGCAGCTGTCATATAAATGTTTTGCGTTCAATGTAATAGTACGTTTACATCGAACCAAAATTCAGCATTTCGGACAAATTCAACATTTCCGACGAAATGTTCCAAACAATTTCCAGCATTCCGAAATGTTGAATTTCAGTGAAATGAAGTCAGCTGTTCCAATATTTACAATCATTAATGACTATGTGCCTCAACCAAATAGACCAAAAAAAATATAAAAAAGGATGGAATTGGGAAGACACTGACGAGGAGTTTATTGTTGAACTCTGGGAAGAAAATACTATTGGGCTCCGGGGGAACAAAAAAAGGGCATATACATAAAGAGATGTCCCCCTTGTTTAAAAATAAAGGGGTGGAGTTTTCATTAAAGGAAATTAAAACAAAAATTATCATATCATGTTTTGCGTTCAATGTAAACGGTGAAATGAAATTCCGAAATTTCATTTCGAAATGTTGAATTTCGGGTCGATGTAAACGTACTATTACTCGCAATTGTGGGGTTGTTGAAGCAGACACACCTTTTGAAACATTCGTATTCAGCGAAACAACTGACAGCGTGGTTAACAAAACAAATATAAAATGAAAAAAATATTGGTTGTCATCCATAGCAAATTTTCCGTAATTTTATAAATTACATTTAATAAAATAATTTTTTTTTTCAAGAAAATATGGAGGAGAAAGAAATACACAAAAAAAAGCTCTGGTACTTAGAGGAACTTTTGTTGGAAGTGTGGGCATAAAAAATTGGCAATAGAACTAATTCCTACATTTACTGAAAGAGGGATCTAGTATACTGCCGGAGAAATATGAGTGAAAATGCACAACTTAAGCAAAAGATATTAGCAAGTAGGTCTTATATAGATTTTTTTTTAAATATATTCGATTTAAGTTATCACCTTTAAACTTTTTTGTTCTTTTGCAGGAAAAATAAAAAAATCATTGGAACATCAGGGGGTTCTCTGTCAGAGTGACATTTATATACAAAATTATATTCTCGATGTACACAAAATTCACAATCTGAACTTGATTGTAGAAGACTGTCGCCTTATGAGTATGTAAAATATGCAATTTTATTTAATAAATATTTTCAATTTAGTCTTCTAAAAGTATTTTGTCTCCAATAATGACAGCTTCCACCAGTAGCTCTTGGATCGACGGAAATTTCTTCCAACTTCGGAACGACATCGGCTGTGCCCTCCTTACAAGATGCCCCATTTGCCAGGTCCAGAGCTAGCAAGAGAAAATTGAGTTTATCTGATGAGATTAAAGCCGTTGACAAGCGTATAGAAAGATTAATGAAAAAAATGGCTTCAGATGACGAACAATCTTTAAAGTTAGAAAAAGAACAAAACAATATTTTAATGGAATTTGTATCCGATTCAAAGGAATACCAAAAAGCAGTTTTAGCATTTTGAAATATGTAATATAAGTATATATGTAATATAAAACAATTATTATTTTTTAGGCAAAAGACTACTTTCCTAGAGAAATCGTTTTTACCTAAATATGTGGTTATAACATTTCTTATGGTATTAGCAGTTTTATTTTGATTATCGAGGTTCTGTGATCCGATTGCTCCCTTTGTGGATATTTATTTAGATTAAGCAAGCAATATGAATTAATTTCATCTATATGCTCGTAAAGAAAATTATGCAAAACCCAACATGTTTTGATCATCAAAGAAGTGTTATCAAGATCTCTGATTCTCTAAAATCTTGTGCAACAGTTTTCAGTTTCAAATCTCGTCGACGTTTTGAAAGAGCGTAATTGATGTTTTTTTCTTCTATTGATGCGGCAATGCTAAATGGAAAAAGCTTCATTAAAATTGAAGAAAATCTGAAATTTATGAAATATTGCAAAGCCCCACGTTTATGTAAAGAAATCTGTATCTACAAGCAGTTAAATAATCATGAGTATGATAGGAAAGGTACTTTTAGTCACGCCCTACCGATAATCAACAATAGCTAATAAAACAGTTGAATACCGGCATTTATAATTGGGATAGTCCAAAGCATTTTGTGCAGAAAGTAGAATTTCGATATAACAACCATCTTAAAACTTAATAATGTAATAAATTGTAGTAGATCCTAATAGTTAATCGTGATTTGGTATCATTGAAAGGTAATGCCCTGATATGATCAGGTCGAGCAGTCAAAAAGAATTTTTTGGGGATTTTCACTTTTTGGTGACACCACGCTGCAAAAGGTTGTAAAAATTACAATAATAAAGAAAATCTGAAAAATACAAAAGAATCCCTAGGATTTTTCATCTCGGAAGTGGGATAACGGACTACGAATTTACAAAACAAAAAGACTACACAAATATTAAATGTCCTATGTTCAACGGCGGGTAATTATTCAGGCCATAGCCGCAGCCCATGTGGAGTTCGAGGAAAACGCGACTGTGGCCAACAGAGGAACCGCCGCCGATGTTTACCGATGTCCAGAAGTAGCTGATGTCAGCCGACGTATAGAAGCAACCGATGCCAAGGAAGAGCGCTGCCCGCTAGACAAAGTACCCGAGGTGCAAGAAGTTGACGCAGAATTGGCTCGTATGGAGAAGGACGTTCAGTTGCTTCAAAAACAACGAGAACTGCAGATGCTGAAGGAACAACTCGGTGCGACCGATGTCAGGAGCTTCGACTTCTCTGCTTTTGAAGCCATGATACATCCTTTCAATGGCGACGTTTGATGTCCGGAAGTGGTTTGACGACGTCGAGGATGCCTTCGGAGTATTGCATAATTGAGGGCCTGAGTGACCGCAGCAACAACGCTGTTATATTGATGAGTGCCACAACGATTAAACAACTGAAGTCCTTATTGGATCGGTATGATAAGAAACGGATTCATAGTGTCACATCGAAGGCCGCTGCAACTGCTGTAGTGAATACTAGACAAAAGCTAATGAGTGCCACTGCTACTACTGCTGGAACTTCGGGTGTTCCGTCTGAACAAATTCGATGTTTCAATTGCTCTCAGTTTGGACATTACCAGCCCAGTGCCCGAAGCCAAAACGTCTACCAAACTCGTGCTTTACGTGCCATGAAATTGGGCATTTCCATCAAGATTGCCCAAAGAAGAAGCGTTTCATTGCCGCTGTACAACAGTGTCCTGAAGAAGATGTCAGTGAACAAGAAACCCAGAGAGGATTCGAAGAGGTAGTCGAGAAGATGAAGGCCTTCCAAATGGTAAGTGTTGCCTTCATTGGTCTTCAGAATAAGTACACTGAAGCTAAGTTGTGTCTTTCTCTCTTTGATTCCGGTAGACCAAATAGTTTCATACAAAAGTCTCTGGTGCCTTATGTATTTGAAGGGAAGAGGCCGACACTACTCCGAGGCATGGGAAATAATTTTTTAAGCATGTACGGTACAATAACATGTAAAATTAGATTTCGAGGAAAAATAGTGGTTCATAAATTTATTGTACTTCCAAATAACGAAACAATAACACCTCTGTCAATCGGACGCGATGACTTATGTAAATTTAATATTAATTTATGCCGATTAAAGAAAACTTAAGAACGCGACTTTTTGTTAAAATTAAGAGAAAATGAAATAATTAATTTATCAGAAGAAACTATCGGTGTACTAGGTCAGATATTACTAGTAGTGCCGACTCAGTGGCAGAGTAACTCGCCCTGTGCATCGGCCCTGGTTTTGGTTCGAAAAAATAATGGAGAAATTCGCATGTGTGTGGATTATCGGGCTTTAAACAAGTACACAGAAAGGGATAATTTTCCTTTGCCATTGAGGACTGATTAGAGTATTTCACCTATAAGAAAATTTTTACCACATTAGATTTGAGAGATGGATTTTATCACGTTATGATATGTGAGGAATCCATAAAGTACATGGCACATGTTGATGCACTTAGTCGTGTCCCTGTTATTGCTGCAGTGACAACTGAAGAACTGGATAAGAATTCAGTCACTCAGGAACAAGTTTGAAACTGATGATCTGCCCGGGTATGTTTTGGATGGTTTAGTTTTCCGTGTAGGGTCGCAGAACAGTTGTCAATTCTATGTACCTAAAGAGCTTGAAGAGATAGTCTAAGAGCCCGCAGTATAGATTTGGCAGTGAAGGATAACCAAAAAATATGTACATTCATAGGTAGTATTTATTAGTGTGGTTTCAAATAAGGCAGTCTGGCAGTCCTCACTGACGGCCGAGGAAAATAACAGTACTTTTAAAATGCGAAAATATGCCCAAAAGGAATAGGGGAGATAACCATTTAATTTTTATTGAAAACGATAGAGCAGAATTTGCCTGCTCTAGATTCATATATGCCAGACGTATAGGATGCGGCGAAGGCCACGCCAGACGCCATCAAAGTGTTTGGATTATGCCCATTTTTGCATAGTTAAGGTAACCATGTCAATTTTACATAAAACATAGAACAGAGTTATATTGTTATGAATATATGGTTCCAAGACGTTTACGGTGCGTTGAAGGCAGTGCCAGACGTCGTTAAAATCAGCAAATATTCCATTTTTGCATAACTAACATAACCAATTTTTTTTTCTCTCAAAAAATAGTTAAAATCTTACAGATTACAAAAATATGAACGCCAGACGTTTTGCGCGCTGCCAAGTTCTTGCCAGACGCGTCCAAAATAACTAAAGTAACAAAAAACATGAAAGGTACCCGATCGAAAATAACTTATAAAATTACTATTTTTGTGCGTAAACACTAGAAATTGACCAATAAAATAATAGAACACCCGTTCTTTATAAATATACCAATCCCAGATACTTTACCTATCGCCAAGTCCTCGCAAGGCGCATCCAAAGTATCCATACCTAACAAAACCATCCAAACCACTTAAACCACCAATCATACGTCTAATAATTATATCGAACCAATTATATATGCAGTATATGGACAAATGCAGTGAATAATAAAAAAGTACAATTTGTACCATCGGAAAATGGCTGGGTACTTCAACATACCAAACTTCAAATAAAATGGTTTGAAGGAAAAACTACACCTGATAAATTAGAAGACATTTTGAAGGACGATAGAGAGTTGGAAAGTAACGATAACGTCTGTTACAAAAATTCATCAGACGAAAGTGAAGACGATTGTCTTCCTTAATTAAACGGTAAACAAATCATGTAATTGAAAAAAAAAATTAAACTATTGGCTGATTAGAAAATTTATTTATGTTTACAATGCGTGCGATTAGCAATTATTTATTGTTTCTAACCTAAGATACTTGAATGCGTCTAGCAAGGACTTGGTGACAAGTGAGCTATTTGGATTTAAGATGGATATTATTTTATGATTTTGGGCAATTTCAGGTTTTTGCACTAAAATTGCAGTATTTTCATGCATATTTCGCAGTCATGTAAGTTGCATATGTATGTTTTGCCCCCAAAAATATTTTAGATGCATGCGGTAATGTCTTGACATCAGGTGGAGCATTACAATTTAATGTGTTGTGGAAATTGTTCTTTCCTTGTTAGAAATTTCAGGTGGCAACATGAATTATTAGACGTATGATTGGTGGTTTAAGTGGTTTGGATGGTTTTGTTAGGTATGGATACTTTGGATGCGCCTTGTGAGGACTTGGCGATAGGTAAAGTATCTGGGATTGGTATATTTATAAAGAACGGGTGTTCTATTATTTTATTGGTCAATTTCTAGTGTTTACGCACAAAAATAGTAATTTTATAAGTTATTTTCGATCGGGTACCTTTCATGTTTTTTGTTACTTTAGTTATTTTGGACGCGTCTGGCAAGAACTTGGCAGCGCGCAAAACGTCTGGCGTTCATATTTTTGTAATCTGTAAGATTTTAACTATTTTTTGAGAGAAAAAAAAAATTGGTTATGTTAGTTATGCAAAAATGGAATATTTGCTGATTTTAACGACGTCTGGCACTGCCTTCAACGCACCGTAAACGTCTTGGAACCATATATTCATAACAATATAACTCTGTTCTATGTTTTATGTAAAATTGACATGGTTACCTTAACTATGCAAAAATGGGCATAATCCAAACACTTTGATGGCGTCTGGCGTGGCCTTCGCCGCATCCTATACGTCTGGCATATATGAATCTAGAGCAGGCAAATTCTGCTCTATCGTTTTCAATAAAAATTAAATGGTTATCTCCCCTATTCCTTTTGGGCATATTTTCGCATTTTAAAAGTACTGTTATTTTCCTCGGCCGTCAGTGAGGACTGCCAGACTGCCTTATTTGAAATCACACTAATAAATACTACCTATGAATGTACATATTTTTTGGTTATCCTTCACTGCCAAATCTATACTGCGGGCTCTTGGTCTAAGAATATTATGCGCTTGACTCATGAATGCGGACACTTAGGCGTTGACAAGTGTGCTAGCAAAATTCTAAAGCATTATTTGATTCCTAACGTAAAGAAAAAGCTGAATCAATTTATTAGAAATTGTCTGAAGTGTATCTTTCATTCGGGCTCCTGTCGAAAAACTGAACGGAATTTGTACAACATACCTAAACGTTCAGAGACTTTTGATACCATACATATTGGCCACTTCGGTCCGCTGCCATCAATAAATGCAAGAAACCAATGTGTTCTGGCAGTGATAGATGCTCTTAAAAAGTATGTCAAATTATATCCTGTAAATACGCCCGGAACGAGAGAGGCAGTTAATGCTTTGGAGCGATACTTTGATTATTATAGTCGGCCTTGTAGAATCATAAGTGATAGAGGTACTAGTTTTACTTCCGAAGAATTTGGTAATTTTGTGAAGAAACACAATATTGAACATGTCAAAGTTGCTGTAACGTCCCCGCAGTCGAACGGTCAGGATGAGCGAGTCAATCCTGTTATGAAGGCAGTGTTAGCGAAACTAGTTGAGTTCCCAGAGCACTCCAATTGGCGACAAAAACTCACTAGTGTTGAGTATGCTATTAACAATACTAATCACAAGAATATCAAGTTTTCGCCAAGTAAGCTGTTATTTGGCGTTAAGTAGAGTCGATGATCTGACGGAATATTTAAATGAGAACTATACAGATGTTGAAAGAGTAGACTTAGTTGAGTTGCGAAATGAAGCTTCCGAAGCCATTAAGAAGTCCCAGTTGTACAATTTCAATTATTTCAATGAACACCATACCCAGGCCAAACAGTTTTATGTTGGCGATTTTGTAGTTATCAGGGATGTGGACACTTCCGTTGGAACTAATAAAAAATGAATACCTAAATACCGCGGCGCATATGTTATAAAAGAGAAACTAGAAAATGATCCATATGTTATAAAAGAGGATATCGAAGGTTTCCAAGTAACACAAATACTTAGACTTAGAAAATGGGTTGAGCCTGGCAGAGACATAGATAAAAATAGTTTGGATATTGAAGGCAGCACTTACGCTTAGGGTATATTTCAAGCACAATCGAGGTCGATTGAATAATCAGAATGGCCGAACTGTAATAAATTGTAGTAGATCCTAATAGTTAATTGTTATTTGGTATCACTGAAAAGTAATGCCTTGATTCTGATCAGGTCGAGCTGTCAAAAAGGACTTTTGGGGATTTTTACTTTTTGGTGACACCACGCTGCAAAAGGTAGTAAAAATTATAATAATAAAGAAAATCTTAAAAATATACGAGAATCCCTAGGCTTTTTCAACAGTAAACATTTAGAGGCAATTGTACCATTTATATTTTCCTATGTACATATGTATATACATAGTTCTAAAGCATTGGGGAGGGAAATCCAAGTTGTTTGAAGCCATTTACATTTTCTTTGAATTTTTGCTCCGTGAATGTATATATTTTATTATTTCCTTTATTCTAAAAACGAACGTGCACGCAGAAGGCTTACTTAACCCATTTATTCCCATGGTTGCGTTAACGCAACATTGTGAAAAATTTTTTTTTCATGTGCTAAAATTTCTGATGCACTTTTAAGTCTATTGCATTTGCGAATATTTGAGCCTTTTTAAAATTTATTTTGGTATTCACAATAGCTCTTTGAGTTTTGTGTACATTTAAAATAAAATTGGCAAAATTCAAGGAAAAAACCTACATAGTTTATAAATTCCCTAAATATTACTGTTTTTCTAATATTTTATAATCCGGGTGAAGTATCGCATAAACTAAACAGATAATAGTAGTAATTTGAAAAAAGAATTTGTATTTACTTTCCCCGAGTATTTTAAATCGGCTTGGTTTGGTAACGTTGCGAAAACGCAACATTGAGACAAACTATGAAACTTTAGTAGGCTATGAAAATTATTTCCCCTTGAAATTTGTATGCTAACGGAGGTTAGTTATTAATTTATATTTCTTACTTTGTTGCTTGGTAGTGTAAGCGCAGTGTCATTATGGTATACGGAAAGCTTGAAAAGGTTACATTTTATCTGATTTTTGTTTTGAAGCTTGCAAAAATTTTATAAAATGGTATGTGGTAGGTTTTAATGTTGATAATTGTTTTCGAGTAACATAAAATGTTGGTATGATTCCAAAAGGCCTTTAACTCTGAAAGAACTTGGAGCAATTGTTGAAGACATTGATCTGGATGAGGAAATAAACATTTGTTACATACCACCCGAAGTCGATGATTTAACAGACGAAAAAAACATTGATGATGACGTTATAGGTGGAACGGAAAATTTGCCTTCGGATTTGGCGGGAACATTTGAGATAGTGCATTCTGGTTATGAGATAGAAATGGAAAATAATATGTATGCACCACGAGGTTACTCAACCTTCATCAAGCAAATTATTAAGAGTTGATGCTGTTACTTGGTGTAAAACACCGGTTGACTGTGAGACCAGTGCTATTAACAGGAAGAAAACTGTTGAAGATCTACATGGAAAGTCAGTGCTTGATTTCTTTCGGCTAATGTTCGGCGAAAACGTTTCTGGAATGTATTATTACGAACTCCATAAAATATTCAAGAGATAAGAATTACCCTATGTTTGGCTTGGATCAAAATGACCTAGAAATTTTTCTGGGAATACTGAATTTTTGAAATCAAGTGAAATATGCATGTGGCTGTTTGACCTTTTGAATACAAATTTTTTTAAAGTACGGTATCTTTTCACATTATTTGTCAATAGATGAACAAATGGTGCCTTACTTTGGACGTCATTCAGCGAAAGTGTTCATAAAATGAAAGCCGGTACGCTTTGGGTTCAATATGTGGTGCCTGACGTCAAGCGATGGATACCTATATTAGTTCGTACCATACGGTGGAAAAAAAGTTATTATTACCAAAAGGGATTCGGTCTAGGTGGGCGAGTTGTTATAGATCTTTTAAAAGCTGTAGAAAATAGAAATTCCCACAAGATATATTTTGATAACTTTTTACCAGCTTTAGCCTATTGGTTCATTTGAGAAATGAACATTATTGAGAGGAATCCTGAAAATTGGAGAAGACGGTGCAGAGTTTGTAAAAGCACAACTGTATTTATGTGTAATAAGGGCGCAATTCCGTTACATTCCAATTGCTTTAAGGCCTATCACACTTAATTTTTTTAATAGGTATTTATTGTCCATTGTTGCGTTAACGCAACACCCCAAAAGTGGAAGTGGCTTATTTTAAAAACATTTTTAAAAAAGGTAAAATGGTTATAAACGTACAATAAAATGGTTATCAATTCAAATATTGGAGTTTTTCTGAATATGTATCTTAGTGGTCCTAATAAAAGAAAAACAAACGAATAAATAAGAATGATACAAAAAAGGAGATCATATACATACAGTGTTGATAATTAACCCTTTTAGGGTATTTCACATTAAACATGTTGTACTAGAAAAATTTTTCTGTAAACCATCACGCCCCTCAAAAATTTATCTAATATTAAATAAAATGAATAGATCTTACATAATATTGAAAAATAAAAAACATTTAATATAATAAATATACGCATTTGTGATTTCTGGGAAGTTACATACATGGGTGATCGTGGCTCAAGTGGTAGTTTATTGTCTTCCAAATCAGAAGGTTCGGTGTTCGAATCCCAGCCTAGCCCGAAAGACATTCTTGTTTTCAGACAACTTAATTCACGTAAGACGAATGGTTGCGTGTAATACAACTTAAGTCCAATTACACTAATAATTTAGTCTCCGCATTAAATGTTGGATGCCACCCATGGTGCGAAATAACCACTGAGCCCAAAAATCTCTTTTTCTCTCTCTCTCTCTGTCCCATTTTCCTAAAAACAGGCATTTTAAGTGTAATAATACCCACTTGAGTGTTATATATATATATAAATAGTCCAACATTTGTTGCATCGGATTAGGAAAAACCCAGAAAAACCTAATCAGACCATTATGTTAAAAAATTATAGCTTGTTTTTATATAGTTTTAAAAAAATATTTAAGACTCATTCCAGTTCATAGTTCCAGGAATTTGATTGATGGTAATGGCTTTGTCAAAGCGTCAGCTAGTTGGTTACCTGCTGGAATATGTTATAATTTTATTACATTTTTCTCAATCTGTTCTCTAGAGAAATGATATTTTATATCAATATGTTTTGATCTTTTATGATTTTTCGGATTGTTTTTTTTTTATAATTGGCACTGAGACATCTATTTTAATACTAATGCTAATGATTTTAACCATAATGCTAACAGCTTCAAAAAGAGCCATTTATTCGGCTTCAGTTGATGAGGCTGCTAAATAACCTGTTTTACATTTCCTCTCGCCATCGTCATTACCTCCCCAATCCGACTATAACCACTTAAAATATTATTGTAATTACCCCTGATATAAGTTAAGTGAACCCTTGATATTACTATAGCCGTCCGAGGCGTGACCGAGCAAATTATATAGAACACGTTAAAGTCGCGGCAGTCTCACCAAATGCGAATGGACGTAAATCGTATATCAAAAGCAATATTAAGCAAGTTAACTGAGCTTTTACAGCATGCAGGCTGGTCTTCGAAGTTGTCTCAAGTAGAATACGCTATTAATAATACTACCCATAGTACTACTAAGCAAATACCTAGTCAACTCTTGTTCGGTGTTGATCAGCGAGGTGTTGCCGTAGATGAGTATTTGGAGCAACGATTTAGTAAGAATGTGGATCGCGATTTGGGTAGTCTCAGATTTAAAGCTTCAACTGCTATTGAGAAGGCGCAAGAGTATAGTTTTCAATATTTCCTAAAGCATAGTCGAGCCGCAAACACATATTCGGTTGGGGATTTTGTTGTTATAAGACACGTTGATACGGCGGCCGGGGACCCTATGTCATCCATAAGGTATTGCCAAATGATCGTTACGTGGTTACAGACGTCGATAATTGTCAGTTGAATCAGCTCCCGTATGATGAAATCGTGAAGCGATCAAAATCCCAAAGTGGGTAAAACCAAGGGAATTTGAGGTCCTTAATTACTATTAGCCACCCGACGCCGAAACTGAGGAAATGTCAGGATTGTGATTCATTTGTCTATTATTTAAGTCTCTTTTTTGATTGATCATGTTACTATCAATGAAAACCTTTGGAACTCCGCTTGTAAGTCAGACAGAGATGTTGCTATTCGTCGCCCATGATAGAATCGCCATCTATTATGTTTAGTTACAATAGCCGTGTTATATTGGTAAGTGGGTACGCAGCTTAGTAAAATATCCCTTGGCAAACAACAACAAAAACCGAAAAGTGGCAAAAGTGGCGATAATTAGGTCAGTAAATAAGTGAGTATAAAAGTGAACATAGAACTTAGGTATTCTGAAATCCAGCTAGCGTTGACAGCAGTTGTAAAAAATGTTATTTCATGATGGTTGTCGACTTCGTTTATTTAAGGATGTGTTCGTTGACTATTATTTTATATAATTTGTGTAAAGATGAATTTGAGTGGCAAAAAGAAAAGAAAAAAAAATATGGGTGAAGTCGTGGAAAAAAGTGAGGGATGAACGTGGTTCATTTTCCTTTAAGCAAAGCAAATCAACTATGTTTTGATTGATGGACACATTTTTCAGAAAGACAAGCGGTTAGTGATATCCATGTCAAAATGAGATCCAGACACCATCCATGACAGCAGAGCAAAAGCTGGCAGCAACTTTGAGATTCCTCGCAGCTTTGAGATTCCTCACAACTTTGAGATTCCTGATTTCGACATAACTTTCGGACATATCCGTAAGCATATTCAAATGTCAACAAGTGGTTTTTTAGACTGATTTTGACATCTACTAATGGCACTGGTACCTACTTTGAAATATAGATGGAAACTGAGTGTTTGAGTGAGTAAAGCGTTTTATTGGGGTTTGTTGCTGAGTTGCAAATCAAACACGGCTAATATAACAAGCCTTGAATACTATAACTCGGGATAACGCAACGTACACAAGCTGTTGAGGGTAAGTTACATCATACTCACAAACAATCTCACTAAAAGTACCTCCCTGAGATTTTTGTATTGTTATAACACATACTGAGACTATTGGGAAGTGATTGCGTTTCAGGACGACTGGTGTGTTTTTAACAAGTGGAATTAAAGATGTTCTTCGTTCTATTGGAATAGTAAATCGACTGAGATTTTGTCGTTGTATTGATGCAGCAGCTTTTTTACGTAACTTTTTACCAGTTTTGGTTGACTCCGGAAACTCTAGCCATAATTATCCTCTATGTGAACCAATTTTCCTGTAGCACCTTAGGCTAATCCATCTGATACATCAATATTGGTAGTTAGTATACAGTCGACTCCCTCTAAGTCGAATTTCCCTCTAACTCGAATTTTTTCGCCATATTTTGGCATTCCCCTCAATTTTCCATACAAAAAACCATCCTCTAAGTCGAAAATTCCTCTAACTCGAATACATTCTTTCGACTCTTGGTCTATTTTCAATACCTCTAAGTCGAATTTTTTTCTTTTGCAGAAAAATAAATAAAAAATGTCCTCTCGCAACTTGTATGTGCCTGTTTACATTGGCGACGGGATGAAAGTCCTCACCATGAACGTCGTGTTCACATTGTCATGGGGTTGAAAGACTTTTTGACAAGTGGAACACTTGAATCGGAGCATTTTAAATTTTTAAATTTGAGCAGTTGGCCTGAAACATACCTTTTTTCCTATTCTTCACACTTCCTTTCTCATTAACGATCAAAATAAAATGAAAAAATATGTCAGAAATGGAACGATATGGAAAAAAACGATGTGTTGCACCCGAGAATCCACTTTAGAAATGGATTCTCGGTGGAAGTAACCCTTCTTCTTCCAACTTCAATAAAAAGCGTTTCCTCTCTTTCGGGCAATCTTCCTGCCCGCGCCAATGTGAACAGGCACCAAGCACGCACACTGCATCCTCTGTGTGACTCTGTATGAACAACTGCGCTGCTTATTCATTGTGTTGTTGGTTGGGCTCCAAACAATCTGCTTTTAATCTGAAAACAGTTAGGTATCTGAGATGTTTTCTTGCTTAATTTAGTGCGTGTATTGAGGGTCTACTTTAAAAAGAGTAACATGCTGACGTCTACTAGTAAGATTCCAATCGTAAACATTTGCTAACGTGGGTGTTATTCTTAGCAGGTTGGTTGTCATCATATGGTATATCAATTTAAGTTACATGAAAGGAAATAAACACGAAATAAACGGTGTAGTCAGGAGTTATTTAAGCTGTATTGCTTTCAGGCTATGCGATAGATACGTTAAGTTGGACAATAATATTTTTTTAACAAAAAACTTAACTTTAAAGGATTTCATTGATTCTGCAATTGAAATGACAGAAGATGTACCGGATGAGGTCCAACACTGCCTTTTTAAGATAGAATCGTTTTTTAAAAAAGTACACACTCCAACTGTAATGACTCAATCTAAAATTACAAGTTTCTTTAAGTAATTTTATATATTTATAACTTACATGTATATATTTTTGAACAAAATAAAGGCTTTAAAAAAAAAAAAAAATTAATCCCTCTAACTCGAATTTTTCCAAAACTCTCTCTAACTCGAACTAATTTTTATATCCCGTGAAAATTCGACTTAGAAGGAGTCGACTGTACGAATATATGATTTATTTAATACCAATGTGACTTCATATAGTAATCCTCCAGTGTCAATGGTTGACATTTTATGAAGTTTCTTATGCATACTGGCTTCTTGCTGAGCCCCTTGGTAACCAATATAAACATCTGTTGCTATGGAATTGACTTTGACGTCTGCACAATTTAAAATGCGATTATTGAACTCGCTCACAGACTGATTATTAAAAAATAACCATATTCCATCTGGACACAGTCTGTCAGCCTCATCTCTTGTGAAGAATCGTGATTCGATTAAATTCAATCTTCAATCTTCATCTAATAATCTTCCATCCCCAGTTTTCGTCAATATTGCTGAAAACATTTGATTAGCTTGCCTCATAACTTCAGTGAACTCATTGCAAACAGTGAAAAAGTTGGACCTACTAGTTGTTGTTGCAGCTGTTTATAAATTGGTGTCACTCTAACCGGTGGTAATTGACGTACGAGTAGATCTCAAATTAAAATTAGATCTATTGCTCCGAAATTGTCTCTAAAATTACCAGTGATCTGTTTTAATCTCGCGTCAATCTGATTAAGCAGTTGGGAACCGATCATACTGATTTCATCGATGATCATGACATGAACGTATTTAAACAGCTAGCGATTTTGTTAGGCGCCTTCGAATGACAAAGGAAGTAATCTTGACAAACTTATTTTTAAAGCTGTTCCATTGATTGCTACTGCAGCTTTCTCAATTGAAGCACAAGTTATGCAAGCATTACAATAACCGTCATTTTGGGTATAACTATTATAAATCTCCATTAATAATTTTATTACAAATGTTTTTCCACATCCAGCAGCACCCGTAAAGAATATTTGGACCGGCGAGGATCTTTCGGACTGATCCGAACTGATGAAATAACATGCATAAGATCTTTTTGTTTTTAATTTGACATCCGCCTGAGTTCAATGAAATCTTGATTAGGCATTAAATTCTCTTTTTTTAGCAATCGCCCCCAGTTTATTCAGCGTTGTTAGGCGTAAATCATTATTATCATCTACATTCGGATTATCATACAGTGTTTGATGTGGATTTGCCTCTCCAAATCTAACATCTTCGTTTTCGTCGTAAATATCGATGAATTTCATTTCTGTTAGAACTTCAGGTTCTTCGTTCGGATAGGGAATATGCAAAGTGACCATTTCCCTTTTATATTCATTAATATCTGATGCCATATCGTAATTTCGATAACGGATAATGCGTTGTTCTTTTCTACGAGTATACGCACCTTGTAAATTTTTAGAATAATTGGCAACGAATTGTGCAAGTGTTATTAATTCCATTTCTTCTGGCCGCTGCTCATATTTGTCGAACCAATTTTCTTTTCATATACTCGTATCTGTTGAATTTTCGTCAGCGTGAATTTCTTCCAATTGTTTTTGAGTTTTTCTAATTCTGTGCCTCTCAATAAATATAGATTAGAAATAAATATAAACAACCGCAATTGAACATTTTGACATTGGCTCTCGAAGTAAATACCATCCAACTTCTTGACTTGTTAATTCAAGTGTATTGAGCATATTTACGGTCATTTTTCGTGTTATCTCAGCTAAAGGGTCCGCCATCTAACGTTTTTTTTTTCAACTAGTGCTTGTTTCGTGAATGGTAACACTTAGCTCATGTCTGATTTGACAGATGATTAGTTTTATCCTTCCGGTTAATAATGGAAATTAATTTCATTCAAATGGCTGCCTCGGCTGGCCATGCAGTAGCCTACACGATCGGTCCAATTTTTAAGCACATTATCGATTGTGTGCAGCTGTATTTCACCAATGGCTTCACGAATATTGTCCTTTAAAGCGTCAATTGTCTCTGGCTTGTCGGCGTAACACTTATCTTTAACGGCACCCCACAAATAATAGTCCAACGGTGTCAAATCGTAGCTCCGAGGTGGCCAAACGACATCAGCTCTGCGGCTGATAATGCGATCTTCAAAAACGGGGCGCATCGAGTTTAGCTTCGGCTGTGTGGCACGTAGCGGCGTCCTGTTGAAACCAAATGTTGCCAATATCCTCCTCTTCAATTTTTGTGAACAAAAATTCGTTCAACATGGCCCGATAACGATCGCCATTGACTGTAACGGCCACTCCTTGCTCATTTTCGAAGAAAAATGGCCCAATTATGCCTCTGGACCAAAATCCGCACTAAACAGTGACTCGTTTTGGGTGTATCGGCTTTTCAATGTATGCGTGCGGGTTTTCTGTGCCCCAAATGTGACAATTTTGCTTGTTTACATACCCGCCAAGATCAAAATGAGCTTCATCTGAAAAGATGATTTTTTTTGGCAAAATCGGCATCTTCTCTAAGTCGATCGCAGGCAATATTTCCCAGCGTTGTTCAAGCGTATACATAACCATATTCGTTCAGCGGAAGGATAAAACTAATTATATGTCAAATCAGACATGAGCTAAGTGTTACCATTCACGAAATAAGCACTAGTTGAAAAAAAAAACCGTAGATGGCGGACACTTTATATCAAACTCAGGATTATAATTCATAATTTCGTGAATTTGGCGTTGCAAGTTGCTTATGCCTCCATTTGTTGTATTCACGTACCCCACAACATACGCAGCACAAGAGTATTCTTCTATGATAAACTGGAAGTCTCTATTTGATTTTTCTGAACTGATTACGACATTTTTCTGTAGGTAATCGTTTCAAAAACACTCTAGGTCACGTAATTCCAGCTTTAAGTATCTGAAAATAGTTTTCATCACAAGTTATACTCGTATTATTTTGGTCGTAACAGGTCTCAATATCTAGATAATCGTTATTCTCCAAATTAATTCGAAACATTTTATAACGTTGAGCATACTTTGCAAAACCCGGATGGTCTTTTGGCATTGGTGTTAAATTTGTAGTGTATTTACATGGCATAAATGGTGCATCAAATCTACATTTCTGTGGCTGGTTTGTACGATTTACTTCAAAGCCTCCGCCGAAGAAACTGATATCAATTGATCGATCATTTTTATTGCATCCTATTTTCCCGTACCAAGTGCATCTTTTAGAGCATTATTCAGTCATAATAAAATATGTGCGTGAGAGCTACCACGATGTTGGTTATAAATCCCGAATAGTTTATTTTTCTTTGATTGAAGGATATTTATTAAAATATTCATTAATTTGTTGAAATGCCGTGACCTCATTTTCATTAACAAGCGTTGCCTTTTGAATATAATTCAGTTGCTCAGCTCCTTCCTCAGAAATGTTAACACCATTGTGTGTTAATTTATATAATGTTCGTAATAACGTACTCCATCCAATTTTATTAGCACTTAAGGTGAGAAACATATTGGGTTTTTCAAGTTGTCTAATCATTGCGAAGAGATCTCTCTTTCGTTCAAACCAATACCAAGTAGAATGTGGTATCGATAGCAAGAAAGCAAAATTACTTTCAATACAATTACTGATACAATCTTCAGACTCAATTTGTTGTCGAATTATTTTGGTATTTACTCCAATGTGTATGAAAGCAATAGTAGAGAATCGAGAACTCGTATTCTCATAATTTTGATTGCAATGTAGAGTAAATGATATGGAGTTACTGTTCGTCGATCAGATCTTCGCAGTTCACTTGTTGCTAGTGCAAATGGTGTTGCACTAATTCTATCTCGAAAAGTCCGCAAATAGCCCAAATAAATTGAAGGAAAAGAGAGTTCCTCGGCATGTTCAGCGAAGAGTATACTTTATGGAAGGTTATGTTCTTCTGGTGTAATCCTTAAATATTCGTCATCATTCCACAAAAGTGTCTGTTGTTGTGCAATAAGGCTCCCTTCGATTGGTATGTTTTCGCTTATTTCATTTTGTTGAAAGTTTCTAGCTTTGTTATCAGTATTCAAAAAGTTTTCATCAACTTTGATATCTTAGAAGACATACAATGCAGTTTGAACCAGGTATTGCAGCCAAGCTCGAATAGTTATTTTATTCACCAAGCCCATAACATAACTTGTCATGTGATTTTTTATTATGTGTATTAATGTGGACATTAATACATCGTCGTCATAAATAGATTATCCATAAATTCCATACTGCCCGTGTACGTGTCGTAATGTCCTAATCTGAATGAAAGGAATCCGTGGAGAAATGAGTCTCTCCGATACCAAGTCTAGTGACGTCAAAAACGTTGGCATGGCTTGATATTTGAATCCATTGTATGTGGACATCAAGGGGATAGTATTACTACTGAGAGCTTGATGGCACGTGTTACAAATTAATTTATTGTCACCTACATTAACATCAATTATTTGATTCAATATTTCTTCATGTCCCTCCGCTGGCTTTTTTAAATCGTTTTTAAACCATAAACGATCACACACACAGCATGTATGACCAAAGGAGTTGTTGTAGAATTTGTTTCAGAAATCTTCATGAGCGACTTTATTATTATTATTAGTGAAATTGTGTATATGGGGCATTAGGCTCCATATCTATTTGTTGATAACCTAAAAATTCAATCATCGTAATTTAGAAAATTATAATATTGTGATAACCACTTAAATGTGAGCAGTGACATCTAGATTTACAGAGCAGAAGATGTCGATACTTGAAGAGCAGAAGATTTCGACACTTGAATAATAAAGTCTCGAACATTGATGATTGGAGAGTGGAATCGAATTTTCTAGCAAATTGGAAATTGTATGGGACGCTGGATGGCGAGGATTCTTCTCGAAGTATGTCATTCGAGTATAAATACCAGCATCCCCAAAGTATGCAAGCAATTCATCAGTTGAATTTGAAGTGTTAATTCGGAGAAGTGATTAAGTGGTCTAAGTAAAAGATAAGAAAAGTATAAGCGGTTGAGGAATTGGATTGTATTGAGAGAAACAATTAAATAGTGGATTGTAACTGTACTGAATAAAGCGATTTCTATTGAAAAGAATAAGTTCTATCATTTGTACTCACACAAGCATTTTACAATATGTACTTATTTGAATCATTTCCAGCGCCTTAAATATGTGAAATAAAGCACACCGCCGACTCAGCATTTTCTACAGCTGATATAACCGAAATGCTTTCTTTGCCGCACGAAATTTACGAACTCGTTCTGTAGAAGTCACTGCCGTTTTCTTAGTTTTATTTTCAGCTGCTTTTTTTCTTGCACGATGCTCTCAAACATAGTCAGCATTTGTTTTCGGCATTGTTTAATATATTGTAAAATGTTTGTGTGGGTACAAATAATAGAACTTATTCTTTTCAATACAAATCCCTTTATTCAGTACAGTTACAATTCACTATTTAATTCTTTCTCTCAGTACAATCCAATTTCTCAACCACTTATACTTTTCATATCTTTTACTTAAGCCACTTAATCACTTCTCCTAATTAACACTTCAAATTACACTTTAGAACTCCGAACTCCGATTCCACTCTCCAGTCGAGACTTTGTTATTCCAGTATCGAAATCTTCTGGTCTTTGAATCTAGATGTCGCTGCTCACATTTAAGTGGTTATCAAAATGCTCCCTCGCTACAGTTGTTCGTCCCGAACAACTTCGTCATTAAGCATCCCGTTGAAATGACACATTCTATCCAAATGGACCACTTTCAATTTTCCTCGATCCCCACGCTGGATCCGGTAGACAACGTCATTAATGCGGGTTATCACCTTGTATGGACCTTCCCAGTCCTGTTGCAATTTTGGTGATTTGCCTTTCTTACGCTGAGGATTATACAGCCAAACCAGATCTCCTTCGTTGAAACCGGAAGATTTCGCCTTGATATCGTACCTAGTTTTCATGCGGCTGCTTGCTAGCTTCATCTTTTCTCTGGTGTCTTCATGCAATTTACGAATCCTGCTGCGTAAGTCATTCACGTACTCGTTCACCTCTTTGGGCTCCGTCGGTGGGGATCCGAATTTTGCTTCACTTGGCAACCGAATTGTTTGACCAAATAAGATCTCGGATGGTGTGTGCCCTGTTGAGCTATGGACCGCGAAGAGGGGTATGTGGCGATAGCAATCCCGCTGGCAGTTGCTGACAACCTTAGATAGATGCTCATTCAAGGTCCGATTGAATCGCTCGACCATTCTATCAGATTGAGGGTGTAGTGGCGTTGTCCTTGTCTTTCTTATTCCCAAATATTGGCATATTTCCTGGACGACTTTTGATTCAAAGTTTCGCCCTTGATCAGAGTGCAGCTCCATTGGGACCCCAAATCTGCACACCCGACATTGTATTGTTGCATTTGTCCATGTGGCTTTACTTTTGGACCCTTGGTCTTGTTTATTCCCAAATGGCCTCCTGAGATTCCGTCATGTATTTCATGGAGCACTTGGTTGACTCTGGACCGTGGCACAATTAGCTGCAGACGAGATGTTGTCCCATCTGCACTTTCCCATTTTCTCTTCAGCAATCCATCTTGCACAAAAAGCGAGTCCCACTGTGCCCAGTATGCCTTCAGAGTTTGGCTCCGATCTGATATCTGCTGCCAGCTTGGTCTTTCCTCGTGTTCTTTTCAGGCCAATATTGGTTCGATGTCATTGTCTGCCTGTTGGGAGGAACGGATTTCGTCTATACTCCAACCCTCTATTGGCTCAGTCCTGATCATTTGGATAGTTGCCTGTTCTTTTGCTTCTTTACGATTGCAGTGTTCGCATTTAACTCCGCAGGGTCGACGAGAGAGAGCATCAGCATTTGGGTGGAGTGTTCCCTTGCGGTGTTGCACTTCAAAGTCGTAGCCCTGCAACTGCTCGATCCATCTTGCAACTTGGCCTTCAGGGTTTTTAAATTGGAGTAGCCATTTCAGAGCTGCGTGGTCTGTCCGGAGAATGAACTTTTGTCCGTAGAGGTACTTATGGAAATGCTTCGTAGCCAGAATTAAAGCCAGAAGCTCGCGCCGGGTTACACAGTAGTTCCGTTCAGGTCTGGAGAGTACTTTGCTGTAATATGCGACCACTTTCTCTTGATCGTCATGAACTTGGGAGATCACAGCTCCGACCCCAACTTTGCTAGCGTCTGCGTCCACGATGAACATTTTTCCGGGCGTGGGGTAACCCAAGATGGGGGCTTGGCACAGCTGTCGCTTCAGTTCTTGAAATGCTTTTTCGCATTCTCCAAACCACCTGAACTGTCGGCCTTTTTCTGTAAGTTGATGCAGGCTCTTTGCAATGCCAGCAAAATCCTTTACAAACCTTCTGTAATACGTGGCGAGTCCCAAGAAGCTTCTCAGTTGGTGTTTATCTTTTGGAGAAGGCCAACTTTTCACGGCTTCGATTTTGTCAGGATCCGTTCTTACTCCTTCCGCTGATATAATATGACCCAGATATTTTACTTCCGGACGAAACAAGGCGCACTTTTCCGGGTTGAGCTTTAAATGAGCACTTCGTAGCCTCTCAAACACTTCTTTTAGATTTTCGCGGTGCTCCTCGTACGTCTTACCTATGACGATAACGTCGTCCAAATATACTAGGCAGGTTTTCCAGGTGAGTCCTTGCAATGTTCGTTCCATTAGTCGCACGAAGGTGGCCGGAGCGTTGCACAGTCCAAACGGCATCACTGCAAACTGCCAAAGACCGCTTCCTGTAGTGAAGGCAGTTTTCTCACGGTCCGTACGATTTATCTCTACCTGCCAGTAACCGCTCTTCAAGTCAAGTGTTGAAAACCATTTCGCTCCAGAAAGCATATCCAAAGTGTCATCGATTCTCGGAAGTGGGTAGCTGTCCTTTTTAGTGACATCATTGAGACGTCGGTAGACTACACAAAATCTCGTGCTGCCATCTTTCTTCTTCACGAGGACCACTGGAGATGCCCACGGACTTTGCGATTCTTCAATCACTCCCTCAGCTTTCATCTTCGACATCATTTCGGCAACTTCTATTTGCTTTGCCAATGGAAGACGCCTTGCAGGTTGACGGATTGGTCGAGCGTCTCCGGTGTCAATGTGGTGTTGAACAATATGCGTACGTCCATATTCTCCGTCTTGTGTAGCAAATATATCAGCGTACTCACCGATTAGTTTTTCTGCCAGGATTCGCTGATCTTCGTCCAGATTACAGAGGCTGAGAATTTTGTTCTTGATTTTTATGCTCTGAACTGTTGTGACCGGTGTTGCACCCTTTTTTTCCGTTGTGGTCCATATAGCCTCAACAGGTACGCATTTTCCCACTATCTCCCCCTTTTTCACCTTTACACTGAATGTCTATGGATTTAGAATCCTTACAGGGACCATGTTGTTCTTTGGCTCCACTAAGGTCTTTTCCACCATGAAGTCTCTTTTCTTTTCTGGCTCCATCAAATAGAATCGGTGGCTACCAGGACCACCTTCCACTTTTGCCCACAAAATTGCTTCTGACGAAGGCTCTAGACTCTGATTGCTGCAGATAACGACATTTGAGACTGAGGTATTGGCGTTTCCGTATATCATTGGTATCTGGTATCTCCATGTTTCCGTATTTCAGGGTCTTTGCCCCCAAGTCGACTACAAGTCCATGTTCTCTCATTAAGTCTGCACCAATGATGCACTCGTCACATATGTCAGCTACCAGAAACGCGTGAGTGAATGTTATTCCGGCCAATTGGATTTTTATGCAAACTTCACCATATACCTTAATCGTTGCTCCTGTAGCTGTTCGCAAGCTGCAACTGCTAGTGTTATGCAGCCAAGACTTCTGCACAAGATTCCTCCTGATGATTGAGGCCGTGGCACCGGTGTCTACTGTTGCCATCCATTTTTCTTTTCCACTGACTACTTCTACTAGAAGGCTTTCGTTGCATCGTTTTGCCAGCGAGACTTGGATGATGGTCCTGGGGCCGTCGACTCCTGCTACCAACTTCTGCCCCGCGAAGTTGGTGCTTAAGCATTTCCCGACTGATGGCTTCGGGAAGGTTGACCGGCTTCTTGATAGCTGTTTCTGCTGGTTTCTTCCTCTATTTGCTTGCCACCACAGTGAGGGCAGTCTTTTCGTCGCACCGGTTCTTTACACTGCCTTTGAAGGTGTCCTATTTTATTGCAATTCCAGCAGCGCATTATCCGTCTATCCCGTCGAGTATCTCGTTCCTCGGCACTAATTCTTGTGCAGGAGCATTCGATAGATGTTACTTCCCTGACGAAATGTGCTCCCCTGGAAGCCTGATTGCCTTCGCTCTGGCGATGGAAGTGCTTCAGCAAGGGTTCTTTTCCCGGCCATCCTTATTGCTGACTGTAGCTTCGAATCTGCAATTCCCCTGATAAATGCATCTTTTGCCATTTCGTCGATAATTTCCTGGCCTGCGGTGGGGTATGACAGATGTGCAAGTCTACTCACGTCTGCTTGGAGCTGCTGCAGTGTTTCTCCTCTTTGCTGCGTTCGACTTTGCAATTGGACCTTGTAGACCTCCTGCATGTGGCTATCCCCAAACCGTTTCTCTATAGCCTGTACTAAAGTCACATAATCTTTATGCTTTTCGATGTCTACTGTTTGCAACAATTCTGCTGCAGGCCATTGTTAGGGCAAAGCACTTTTCCTCATTGTCCCAGTCGTTTGCACAGGCAGCCATTTCAAACTGCTTCTTATAAGTAGACCATGAGGTCTGGCCATCGAATGAGGGAGGCTTCAACTCTTTTCTCCTTGGACCGCTTAAAGAACATTCTCGCAGTTTCTGTTTTCGCACTGTGTCGAGCTCTTTTGTCAGTTGCTGAACTTTGCTGTCGATTTCTTCGAATTTTTCGCCAACATTCTTCTCTATTGTATCAAATTTGTCATCAACGTTCTTCTCTATTCTTTCAAATTTGTCATCGATTTCTTCGAATTTGTGCTGGAGAGTGTTATTTTGTTCTTCCAGTTTTTGTTCTAGACTATTCTTTTGTTCGTCGAATTTTTGTTCAATGCTGCTCTTCTGCTCGTCTAGATTTTTCTTTTGTTCATCCAACTTTTGTTCGAGACTATTCTTTTGTTCATCCAGCTTTTGCTCGAGACTATTCTTTTGTTCTTCCAGATTTTTCTTTTGTTCGTCCATTTTTTGTTCCAGACTGTTCTTCTATTCGTCCATTTTTAACAAGAGGAGTTGCATCTTCGCAGCCATGTCATTGCCGGTACTTGTCTGTTCATCCTCGTCAACATCAAAGGAGTATGCATCAGGATCATGTCCCTCGTTGTTCAAAGCCTCCTGAAGTCGGAGCACCAGGTCACTTTTTCCTCCACTGGCGCTGAGGCTTCTCTTGTTCAACTCGGATTTGAGTTGGACGAGGGTCAACTGCAATAGTTTTCGACCCATTCTAGCTTTTTCAAATAGTCAGCAAACACTTCTTTTTTTTTACACACAATAAGTCCTATCCCACTTCTGACACCAATGTAAAATGTTTGTGTGGGTACAAATGATAGAACTTATTCTTTTCAATAGAAATCGCTTTATTCAGTACAGTTACAATTCACTATTTAATTGTTTCTCTCAGTACAATCCAATTTCTCAACCGCTTATACTTTTCTTATCTTTTACTTAAACCACTTAATCACTTCTCCTAATTAACACTTCAAATTTCACTTCAGAACTGATTTGCATACCTTGGGGATGCTGGTATTTATGCTCGAATGATATACTTCGAGAACAATCCTCGCCATCCAGCGTCCCATACAATTTCCAATTTGCTAGAAAATTCGATTCCACTCTCCAGTCGAGACTTTGTTATTCCAGTATCGAAATCTTCTGGTCTTTGAATCTAGATGTCGCTGCTCACATTTAAGTGGTTATCACAATATATTAATAATGTTAAAATAGCATATAACACAGAACAATTTTAAAAGTGCGCGATAGTCACTACGATCCAACAGAAAATAATGTACAATCGATTCCAACGATTCTCTCTCTCTCTCCCTTCATATACGAGTATTTCGAGTATATTCAGAGCGGAGACTAGTCTCCATTGTATGCAGGATCCGTGTATACCACGGTAAAGTAGAGGGGACGCTACGAACCATAGCACAAAGAGGAGACGAAGGATAGGAAAACTGTATAGAAACGCGTTTTAACTCATTCTCTAACAGCCTAAATCCAATAAATACACATGTAGTTGCCTTTTTTCCTTACACTTTTTCGTTTCATAAAATCCAATTCACATCATCACAAAAGAAGTTTCACTTAAAAAAAAAAAAAGTGCTTTGTAATTGTTTGAAATACTATAATGGGTCGAAATCTATTGCAGTTGAATCTCGTTCAACTCAAATCCGAAAAGCGGATGGTGCCCCGACTTCAGGACGCTTTGAACAACGAGGAGCATGATCCAAATACATACTCTTTTCACGTTGACGAGGAAGAACAGATAAGTACCGGCAATGACATGGGTGTCATAGTGCAAATCGACGAACAGAAGGATGGTCTCGAACAAAAAACGGACGAACAGAAGAACAATCTCGATGAGCAAAGGTATAATCTGGAAGAACAAAAGGATATTCTCCAGCAAAAGTCCGAAGAAATCGATGACAAATTTGATAGAATAGAGAAGAATGTTAAAGAAAAATGTTAACAAAAATTTGAGCAACTGGCAAAAGAGCTCGACACAGTGCGAAAACAGCAACGAGAATGTTTTTTAGGCGGGCGAAAGAGGAAAGAGGTGAAGCTGAAGCCTCCCTCATTCGTATAATTAGCAGTTCGAAATGGCTGCTTGTGCGAACAATTGGAAGCAATGACCTTACACGGTTGTGCAGCAGAATTGTTACAAACAATTGATATCGAAAAGAATAGAGACTATATGGCTTTAGTGCAGGTTATCTTGAAACGGTTTCGGGATGTGGGAGGCTTATAAGGTTTAATTGCAAAGCCAAATACAGCTGCGAGGAGAAACACTGCAACAGCTCCAAGCAATTATTCAAGCCTCGCCGGGACAACAATGCAATGAAAGTCTTCTAGCAGAAGTAGTCAGTGGTAAGGAAATGAAAGGACAGGCCGCAATCCAAATGATCAGGAATGAAGCAGTAGAGGTTTGGATAACAGCCGAAATCCGTTCTTCCCAACAGGCAGATAATGACACCGAACACGAGGAAGGCCAAGGTGGCAGGAGATATCGGACCGGAGCCTAATTCTGAAGGCATATTGGGCACAGTGGGACTCGCTTTGTGTGCAAAATTGTTTGCTGAACAGAAAATGGGAAAGAGCAGATGGAACAATATCTCGTATGCCACAATACCCTATGCCACGTTATAGGGTCAGCCCAGTGCTCCATCAAACACATGACGGAATCTCCGGAGGTCATTTGGGAATAAAGAAGACATTAGAGAAGGTAAGGGCACGCTTCTATTGGCTAAGTGAAAAACAAGATGTCGAGAATTGGTGTACAAAGTGCATAAGGTGTGCGGCTACCAATGGCCCAAAGGAAAGCCATATGGACAAATGATACAATGCAATGTCGGAGCAGAAGTCGAACAAATAACCATCGACATCGCTGGGCCGTTTTCCGAAACCTTTAATGGATTACTTCAGTAAGAGGCCAGAAGTGTTTGCCATCGCAAATCAAGAGGCTCAGACCATAGCACAAGAAATAGTCAACAACTAGGTGCAGCAGGTTTGGCGTCCCAATGGAACTATACTTTGATCAAGGACGAAAATTTTAATTAGAAGTATTCCAGGAAGTCTGCCAACATCTGGGAATAAAGAAGACAAAGACAATGCCGCTACACCCTCAATCTAATGAAATGGTACGGCGACTCAATCTGGTATTGAATGAGAATCTGTCTAATGTCGCCAGCAACTGCCGGAGGGATTGAGATCGACACATACCCCTCTCTTTAATGGCCTACCGAAACGCGGTCTCATAGTTCAACAGAACATACACCATCCGAGATTTTATTTGGTCAAACAGTTCGGTTGCCAAGTAAAATAAAATTCGAATCCCCACTTACGGAGCCCAAGGAGGTGAACGACTACGTGGATTACTTGCATGAAAATACCAGAGAAAAGATAAAGCTAGCGAGCAACTGCAATAAGACTAGGTACGACATCAAATTGAAATCTTCTGGCTTCAACGAAGAAGATATGGAGTGGCTGTATAATCCTCAGCGTAAGAAAGGAAAACCGCCTTAATTGCAATATTAATTGAGTACCGAGTCGACCACCGTCGAGTGCACAAGTCAACCAGTGCACTCGCAAATTCTCGCGTGCTGTACAAAGAAAAACACCACCGCACGCGTGTGCAAAAAAAAAGCAGGGGAAAAAAAAGTCACACAGTACTGTATTTACCATACGGTACGGGTAGTGGCTGAGTGTAACAACTGATCAGTTCAGTTTTTATGCATTTTTATTTTTTAACTTAAGTTACTCTTATATGCTAAACAAAAAACGCTTAAAAATTAGCTTAAATTACTTACAAATAATCTTATTCTAACTTAATGGCCCCATGCGGGCACTCTAAGTTAAACCTAACACTTAAACTATGTCTTTCGACGAATCTTACAGTCTACTTTTATTTCTATTTTAACATTAATTAATACTAAAACTAAGAAAATAAATTTTGATCAAAAACTTAGTATATGGACATTTTTTAATTTTGTATAAAATTTAAAACTAAAGCCTACAAACTACCTAAAAATAAATCTTAACCTACTTACATCTAACACAAACACAGACATACATAAATATATATATATACATAATATGTATATACATAATATATAAATACATGCATATATATATATATATTATTTTGAATTCTTTTTTTTTTTTGATTTTATATATTTTTAGGTAGGAAACTAACTTAATCCTACCTAAAACTATGTAAGCCGGCCATGGCTAAAAAAGGAAAAAAAATTAGGCTTCACATGAAGCTACATATCACTGAAGGAGTGTGACGACGAAGCATTCTCCCCTTCAACAAGCCACCAAAAGTTTTGGTGCTGCCGAGCAACATCCCTCATGTCGCGACTCCCTACCGCCCTACTGAACCAGAGACGCTCCGCACTGCCATGTGCGACGTCTCTGTCGTAGTTGAGTCGCCTGTCCGCAGCTGTTCGAGCAACGTGGAAGATTAGCGGCACCGCCAATCTGTCCTGGATCAGACCTTTGCTATCTAGATAGAGGAACGCTTCTGGAGGAATAAAGCCGTCAAAGCGAACTCTCTCGTGATACATATAATTGGGGTAGTAAGCCCCGGAGATCAGGTTGTTCGATGAGGTCATTGCTCTTGCAACGTGCCTTCGAGTCAACTTAATGACGAAATTGTCCACTCTTATTAGGTTCGCCCTATTATATAAGACCTCATTAGGATAGAATTTTATGTACTGAGACTCTGGTGTTCTGTATAGGCGAAGACAAGTCCTAAGACAAGCCCTCTCAAACACCCGAATCTTTTCCAATAAACTTGCTCTCACGTTGAACCACACGGGACATCCAAATACAAGCATGGGCCTGATAAGGGCCATGTAGCAGATTACCTTCACCCTCGCATCGAGTTGGCTGTTATAAAACAGTCTCTTTGTAAGGGCAAAAGCACCTCTGGCTCTGGCCAGAGCAACATCTATATGTTTGTTAAAATACAGAAATTGATCTAGCCAGATCCCAAGGTATCTGACTACATTTCGACAAGCAAGTGGCTGGCCGTGCTACCCCACGATCAAGAACTTTCGCCAATTCTTTCTGGTATCCCTAGAGGCCAGTATTTTTTGTATTTTTTTCTCATTCCAAAGAGAATGAATCAGCAGCGGCATCCACGTCGTTATCGAGGAAGCATAACGACCAGTTAAAATTCCTAAAGAAGCTGTTAAGACCGCTCCAATTGGATTTATCGTATTGCCATACGGTTCGTTTAGGAATTTTTTCTCTAACTGTGTGGTCGGTGCACGAGAAATTAGCTGATAGTCTGACGAGCCTAGAGGGGAGAGCACATCAATGTGAGAAGTTAAAACAATTCCAGGGTGTTGGCGGTATGACTATCAATGTAAGGTATTTGCGTGGGCTCATTTACAAGCTGCGTTAGATTGTTCTCCGCAGCGAAGATCTCAACACACCGTCCTTCGGGTGTTGTCTGTCCAGAATGTCGAAGCCACCCAGAATTGTGTATATTGAAATCGCCCGTAATAACGATTTCAGTATGAGGATATAGGGATACAATTCTTTGAGTGGAGTCAGACAGCGCATCAAATTCGTTAAAAGTTGAATTCCTGTCCAGTTTGGGGCTTCTATAAATAAAGCAGTAGTAGATAATTTGCTTACGGAGATGGAATTTTAACCACATGAAGTTGAATTCCGGATTGCAACATGGATCACAATGTGGTGGAGTTTGGTAAGCTACATCACTACGCACATAAATGGCGAGACCGCGGTGAGAGAAGAATAATGGCATTAGATCGCAGCCAGGTAGCTTCAGATCAGAATGATCTGAGAGGTTTGGGCGGGGATCTACCTGTGTTTCACTAAGTGCCAAAACAGCTGGTCTGTACTTACAGACGTGAACGTGCGCAGAAAAGTGATTACTTTTTAGTCCGCGTATATTGGCTACTTCTACCCTGAATTCTCTAGTCATAATCACAAACAAACACAGAAAACACAAACACCGACGATACTAAGCAAGGCTGAAAACTTTGTTTCCTATTCAAGCAAACATTCACTGTTGGACAAAATAAATACAAAAATGAATTTGAATGCCTTCCGTAAATTCTAAAGCTCTGTTATGGCAATTTTTTAACTGAGTTTTTTTTTAATTTCTCTGCTTAAAATTGTTGACCTACAGGGTGCGCCATCTTTTATGTCTCTGTGTAAACATTGAATAGCTTTGATATTTGTCAACCGATTGACTTCAGTAGACATGTTTTTGAAACGTTAATTCATTAGAATTTTAACCATCGCCTCACACTGAAAAAACGCGCCAAAATAGTAACGCTGTAAATTGAAAATAGTCATTCAGTTGTGTTAATTCAACGTGCATACCGTTAAAAACATCGTGGCCAACTAGCACTGTCTGACAACACTATTCAAATTTTGTTGAGCACAGGTTGAAGAGGCAAGTGAATGTTTCCGAGAACCCCACATGTGTTGTATCATCAGAGCGCTCAGCATTTTGTCGTCAGCGGAACCAATTTGCGGTGCATTTTGAAGGATGATTTGCATTTGTTTCCGCATAAAGCGCAACAGAATCAACGAATATTGCCGACAGACCGTCCACTTGGAATACGGCCAAACAGACCCTCGGGTGATTGACACTGAACCTGATTTTTGGAAGCAAATTTAGATAACCGACGAGGCAAATTCCCCAAATTCTGGCGCCGTTAGCAATAGAAATAGCCACATTTTGGGAACAGAGAATCCACACAAGATCCATGAAACCCCATTGCGTGACCAAAAAATGACTGTTTGGCCCGGCGTTTACGCCAAAAACCATCATTGGACCATTTTTCGTCAGAGAAGATGAAACAGTCGATGGGAATCGATATCGGTGGATGTTGGCTCATTATGTCTGAAAACAAATGTGTGAAAAAGGTCTGGACGGTTACTGGTTTCAACAAGACGGTGTGTCATGCTACATTGCAAATCAAACAATGCGGTTTCCACAACAACAATTCCCTGGACTTGTGCCGTCAAAAAATGGCGACATTGACTGGCTACCCCGATCTCCAGATATGACCCCTCCGGACTATTTTTTGTGGGGTTATTTGGAAAGCACAGTATACGCCAAAAAGCCTCAGACCATTGACGAGCCGCCCGAGATGCTCGAAAAAGTGATGAGAAACGCAACAAAAAGGGCACAGTGTGCTTTGGTCAATAAAGGCGGCCACTTGATTGATGTTGTATCAAGAAACTAGTCCAAATAAATTGTAAATTAAATTAAATAAAAATACCTCATATAAGGAAATCGGTTGCTTTTTTTAAAGTTATTCAATATTCACATACCGACATGTAAAGAAATCAACTTAAAAATAAAATTATGTTATAATACAATATTGGAAAAAAGTTCATGCAATAAGACAAAATAAAGTGGAAATTAAAACAAGATAAGAAAAAACAAACAAAATCTTCAATTTCAACCTCGGAAATTAAAAAAACTTAGTAGCTAATGGCTCCAACTTTATTATGAATTACTGCCGCAAGACGTTTCTGCAGGCTGGAGCCAAAATTTGTTAATACTATATATCGCCTGGAATTTTCTCCCATTAATTTTGCAGACTTTCCCCAAAATATGTTAAATTGCGACATTTATCCAATGGAATTCTCTCATCCAAAACAGACCAAAGGTGCACAATTGGATTAAGGTCTGGGGACTGAGCTGGTCATTCCAATATATTAACATTATTTTGGGTGAAATACTCCTTAGCGACTTTGTTCGTATGCTTTGGGTCGTTATCTTGTTCGAGGATATAAGAATTCTAGAAGCAGAAGAAGTTATGATAAATTGTCCCTTATAATGTTGACGTAGGTTGCACGCGTCATTTTAGTGACAATTTTGAAAAGGTTTCCAATGCCGCTAAAGGAGAAACATCCTTACACCATTACTGAGTCTCCTCCGTGTTTTACGGTTCTTTGTGTTCACCTTTGGCTGAGTCTTTCGGATGGTCTGCGCCAACCACTTTTTCTGGTTTTAGGGGTTTTTAATTCAAATTTGGACTCATCGGAACAAAGGCCAGACGTTTTCTAATATTACTCGTAGTAGGACGCAGTATAAGTTTTTTCTTCGCAACAAAATATTTCAAACCGCTTTCGTGGAGTCGCCTTTGGACTATCCTTGATGTTATATTTATTTGCAGATTTTCTTTAATAATCCTGGCTGAAGATAAAGGGTTTTTCCTGGTCTCAATTTTAATTTTTCTGTTATCAGTTGCTGTGGTCTTCCGCTTCCTTCCGTAAGAACATTTAAAGCTGGCAACTGTTCCTCGTTCTTCATGGTTTTGGCAGATTTTCCTTGTCCCAGAAATTGATAACTCATATTTGTTTACTAGTTTATGGAATGTCAAACCACTTTGACGGTTCAAAACAAGCAGCTCTTTCATTTCAGGTGTTAACGTTTTAACGCCTTAACCTTAATAAAAAATAAAAAATAGTGCAGTGCAGCGAAAAAAAAAATTAATAAAGAAATATTACACAGTGCGTGTTTCCCACCTCTTCCGCTCCTGGTTGGAGTTGCTTGCACTCAATCACTGCCGTTACTGTGACTGTGGCTGAGTGTATGTAACAACTGATGGATAGCGGGTTGTGATTGAAAATTTTGTTGGTGCACCATTTCATATTGTTGCAAGGGCATAACACCTACAACAATTTGATTCGGTAAATCAATGTCAGAATTTTCACTTCGCAGCCTTGCTTAGTATCGTCGGTGTTTGTGTTTTCTGTGTTTGTCTGTGATTATGACTAGGGAATTCAGGGTAGACGTAGCCAATATACGCGGGCTAAAAAGTAATCACTTTTCTGCGTATGTTCACGTCTGTAAGTACAGACTAGCTGTTTTGGAACTTAGTAAAACACAGGTAGATCCCCGCCCACACCTCTCAGATCATTCTGATCTGAAGCTACCTGGCTACGAACTAGTGCCATTATTCTTCTCTCACCGCGGTCTCGCCATTTATGTGCGTAGTGTAGCTTACCAAACTCCACCACAATGTGATCCATGTTCCAATCCGGAATTCAACTTCATGTGGTTAAAATTCCACCTCCGTAAGCAAATTATCCACTACTGCTTTATTTACAGAAGCCCCAAACTGGACAGCAATTCAAATTTTAACGAGTTTGATGCGCTGTCTGACTCCATTCAAAGAATTGTATCTCTGTATCCTTCTAGTGAAATCATTATTACGGGCGATTTCAATATACACAATTCTGCGTGGCTTCGACATTCTGGACAGACAACACCCGAAGCATGGTGTGTTGAGATCTTTGCTGCGGAAAACAACCTAACGCAGCTTGTAAATGAGCCCACGCGAATACCAGACGTTGATAGTCACACCGCCAACACAATGGACTTGTTTTTAACTCTTTACCCTGATAAGTACACCATTGATGTCCTCTCCCATATAGGCTCGTCCGACCATTGTGTCATATCAGCTAATTTCTCGTACACCGACCACATAGTTCGAGAAAAAATACCTAAAAGAACCGTATGGCAATACGAGAAAGCCAACTGGAGCGGTCTTAACAGCTTCTTTAGGAATTTTAACTGGTCGTTATGCTTCCTCGATAACGACGTGGATGCCGCTGCTGATATGATTACAGACACTCTTTGGAATGAGACCCTTTATTCCTCATCGGATGAAAAGTATCAAACCAAAAGAAAAGGCATGGTACGACTCGACCTGTAAAGAGGCCGTCAGGGTTAGAGAAATGTTTTTTCGGTCCTACAAGACCAACCCGACAGAGGAATACCGAAAAAAGTTCAAACAAGACAGAAATGACTGCAATTTCTTAAGCGTGTGAAATTCCAATACGACCAAAAACTGAGGCAAAAAATACTGCAATGTCCCAAAGGCAGTAACAATTTTAGAAATTCCGCCTCATCCTCCATCCCAACGCTCATTTACAATCACATTCTAGCTGTCAGCTCTTTTGATAAGGCCAATCTGCTTGCTGCACACTTTGCGGCCAGCTCAATACTCCCAGATTGTGCTTTGTCTCCGCCTACACTTGAGTGCGTCGAATCTTCAATGGGACGAATCTACTTTCGCACTCGTGTAGTAGCAAGAGTACTTAAAGATCTCAACATACATAAATCCGCTGGTCCAGATGGTATATCTCCCCTTCTTCTGAAGAGGTGTTCTTCCTCGCTGGCAAAACCACTGCGTAAGCTTTTTCATCAATCCTACTCTTTAGGACCCTTCCCGAGCAGATGGAAAACAGCATTTGTCCATCCCGTCCCTAAAAAAGGCGAATCATCTTCTCTCTCCTCCTACAGACCCATTGCACTTACGTCCCTTCTTTCCAAGGTCATGGAAACGCTGATAAATCGTCAGCTCATGAAATATCTCGAAACACGAAAACTTTTCAATGACCGGCAATATGGTTTTCGTAGCAACAGGTCCACTGGTGATTTTATGGCATGTCTCACCGAAAAGTGGAACCAAAGCGTACATCAATCTGGCGAAAGCTGGATAGTTGCACTTGATATTTCTAAGGCATTTGACAGAGTTTGGCATCAGGCTCTTTTGTCGAAAATGCGTGCATTTGGGATCGACGACTCTCTTTTTCAATGGATTAGAAATTACCTTTCGGAACGTTAAATTCAGGTTGTCTTGGACGGTTTCAAGTCTGATATTCACAAAATAAATGCTGGTGTACCCCAGAGCTCTGTTCTGTCTCCGACACTCTTTTTAATTTTCATTAATGATCTCTTGTCTGCTACTTCTAATCCAATATATTTCTTTGCTGACGACAGTACTCTCTGCTTTTCATATTCGTTTCCGGACTCACGGCCCTGCTCTTCGGCTGTAGAACGAGAACGGCAGCGTATGCTAAGCTCATTAAATTCCGATATCAGCAGCATAACCAATTGGAGAACTATCAACAGAGTGGAATTTAATGCTTCCAAAACACAATGCTGTCTGCTGTCGTTAAAGCGAAATTTAAACATCCAGCCATTATCCATGAATAGCACTTGCATCGTTGAAACCGAAAAACTTTCCATTCTCGGTATGTGTGTCAATGACAACATACGTTGGAATGACCACATATTTGATATCGCAAAAAATGCTGCGAAATGTCTAGGTTTCCTCAAGCGATGTAAGAAGTATTGTACCCCCTCTGATATGGCCTCAATATATAAGGCATTCATCCGCCCAAAATTTGAGTACAATGCCCACATCTGGTCAGGTGCTCCTAAAATATCTCTGCACCTGCTAGATAGCATTCAAAACCGTGCGATAAAACTTATTGACGATAATAATACCAGCCAATCAATTGACACGCTCGAACATCGACGTAAAGTCTCCTGTCTCACTTTGTTTTATCGTTATTTCCACCACCAGTGCTCCACTAAAATCGTCAGTAGCATTCCGCCCATTCAAACTTTCAACCGTAACACCCGTCTTGATATAAATGCTCATCAGTATACCCTCAAGCCCATTTTCGGACGTACTCTAAAATATCGTGATTCATTTCTCAGCCGTACAACTGGCTTATGGTTATGGTTGTTATAACTTGCAAACATTTAAAAACAATGTACATTGGTACCTCTCTTTTCTTCCTTCCTAAATTTCCATTGTCCGCGCTGTGAACAATCACCTTAAGGGTACACAAACTTATTATATAAAAAAAAAAAAAAAAAAAAAAAAAAAAAAAAAAACAGGATTCGGAAGGTCGATAGCAAGTGATAACCTGAATTAATGACGGTGTTTACGATCTGCGTGGCGATCGAGGAAAATTGAAGGTGGTCCATTTGGATAGAATGTGACATTTCAACGGAAACCTGAATGACGAAGTTGTTCGGCACGAACAACTTTAGGGAGGGAGCAGAGTGGTCTATGAATGTGTACAGCATCATCTGCATTTCAATAGCAGAAGATTTCCTTATTTGAATAGTAAAAGACTAAACCATTGATGAATGGCGAACAAAATCGAATTTTGTAGCAAAATGGAAATTTGTATGGAACGCTGGATGAGGCAGAATATTCTCCAAAGAGGTCAGGGTAGTATCAATATCAGCATCCCCCAAAATATCCAAGTCAGTTCAACAGTTGAATTTGAAGTGTGAATTAAGAGAAGTGGTTTAAGTAAAAGATGAGAAAAGTATTGTACGAGTATAAGTGGTTGATCTAGCGATTAAATTATGAATTGTAATTGTATTGAATTTTGTATTAAAAGGAATAAGTTCTAGCATTTATACTCACACAAATATTTTACAACATTCTTATATTGTTTCACCCTTTCAAGTAGCTGTTTAATTATATCTTTATTTTTAAAATTTGTATTTAAATATACCAATTGATAGGTTTTGATTTTGTAAGGCTGTAAATACATGTTTAAATATGGATTTCGGTTTTTCATTTATATTAGAAATTTGATCTATTTTATAAATTATAATATCTATGTTATTATATTCGCTTTTAGGTCTTAATTTTTAGATAAATCATCTAATTTTTTTAAGTCATCAGATGAAGGAATGAAGGCTTTTATTTGTTTATCCATTTATTATAAAAAAATATTAGTCTTTTTTTTAAACTGTTACCATTACACTATACCAATACACCCTTGAACTATTACACTATGCCATTACACAATTACACAATACCATTACACAATTGCACCATTAAACTATCAAATCTTAGAAAATTATTTTTTAAATAAAAAAAAAATGACAAGGGAAGAAGAAATAAAGAATGAAATACAAATACAGAAGGTTCAGTTAAACAATTTCGGAGGATTAATAAAGTCAGTGAAACTTATGTTTTTAAAAATCTTAAAGAAACGAATATTGAATAAAGATGGTTTATAAAGATTCACATTTAAAAATAAATCAAATAATATTGATACGACAAAAAATAATAATAATAATAATTTAAGAAAAATTAATATACATCATTAGTTGAAATGAACAAAAGAATTATGGATAAAATTAATAAAAATTAAATTTGATTAATTATTTATAATTATCTTTTTATTTATTAAATGGTTAGACACTACGGTAGTGGTATTCTATCACAAATAGTTTTTTAAATAATCTTCCTTTTTAATTACATAGTCCAGGCTATAAGTTATTAGGACCTGGAACTAGTCTTCATTTGAATGAAGAAAAGGGTGTACATCCAATAAATAAATAAATAAAGATGAGCTGCCTCATCTTTATTATTATTCAAAATATAAAGATTTAAATAAAAGACATGAGGCTGATAAAATTTTGGAAGAAAAAGCAATGAAAAGAGTTTTTGATAAAGACGCTTCTTTTAGTGAGAAAGTTAATGCTAATGCAAAGACAGCAAAAAGAAAATTCAGTATGGATATAGAGAATGAACTAACACAGTTTAAACAAAAACATTGAAGATAATTTAAATACCCTATTTCTTTATCTAACGACCAACAAACAGAAATTTATAACACAGTCAAAAATAAAAAAACCTATTAAAACAAAATTAGATCCAATCCAATTGCGAAGAACTAAAGAAAGTGTCATAAGGGAAACTTATTTACCAATATCTCAAAAACAAATCAATGCAATTAAAAATGAAATGAAAAGTCTTTTTATTCTAAAACTATCAAAAACGCAGCTGCAAAGTATGAATAATAATAAAAAAATTCGTGGATTTCTACCTGCATTATTTCCTCTAATTCCAGCTATAGGAGCTGCAGTAACTGCTGGTTAATCTTTATATTGAGCATATAATGATTAAAAACTAATAAAAAATTATTACATGAAAAATTTCGACATAACAAACCCTTGGAAGAAAATGCTAAAAATGAAAATGGGTTATTGCATAAAAAATATGGTGAAGGTCTATTTAAAAAAAATCAAATCGAATTAATACCAATAAAATCACTGAGTAACTATGATTAAAAAAATATGATACAAATTAAAATTTCCAATTTCAGAGGAGATTTTATGAAAGATAAATTACCTAAGAAAATTAAAGAATAAGAATCTGGAATAACAAATTTAAATAATTTTTCAGGAAATGGAACTCATTATAAAAAGAAATTTACTACTATTGCCCCTTTTTATATTTAAGATTCAGTTGCATTAAATAAATTACCAATTAAAATTGAAAAATATTTCGAAACAGGTAAAAGTACTATTCTTTTTAATAATAATATTGATTAAAAAATTAATGAAGTCATATGTGGCCATTTTTGTTTAAAATTTTTAATAGATTAAAAGGAAAAATTCTTGAAGAAAATATTTTTGAAGCAAAATCATAATTTTTTATATTATTTGTAAATCTATTTCATCTTTCACTGATAATTTACTTTTAAATAGTAATTTTATAATAATATTTGCTATTGTTATAATGTCAATAATAAACGTTAATGGCCAAATAAATTTAGACCAATCTACACCTTGAGAATTTGAATTGGCTATAGCATTAAAAGCTCTAACTGCTAAATCAGCAAAAACATTAACAGCATATTTTGCTTTAGCTTCTGCAGCATTCATAAATTTAAAATCCATTACCTGCTCCGTTGGTGTAGTACTTTGTCTTTAATTATAATATCATTGACCTCTATATTATTATTTACTCGAGTATGTATTTCACATATTTCATTAGGTTTTTTTTTTTTTTTAAGAACTTAACACGCAAGTGGGTATTTAAGTGCCTTTAAGTGCCTGTGCACGTGTTAAATTTTTTGGAAAATGGGATAGAGAGAGAAAGAAAGATGATTGGGCTCAGTTTCGCTCCATGAGTGGCTTCCAACACTTAAATTCGTAGTGGAGGTTCGCTTAATTTTTAAAGATTATTTCATATAAATGTAAAACCATGTAAATGTCTACGTTTTAAGTGGTCCATACGAAGAGTGCAATTTTGAATAACTTTTTCGGGCATATTGACTTACATATCGCTTATGTCTAAAGGTGTCAAATCTCACGATCTAACTGGCCAATTTATTAGTCCAAAACCAGAGATAAATTGCTCAATGAACTCACTTCTCAATTGGTCCATCAATTCGCGAGCTGTATGACATATAGCGCCGTCTTGCTGGAAGCACATGTCGACCAGGTTGAGCTCGTGGATTTTGGACTAAAAAAGTTCGAAATCATTGAACTATAGCGGGAGTTAAGGACCTTAACCATATAGTTTAAAAATAATAATAAACCAGATGTCGGATGAGTCATGTACGCATCAAAGGCGCATCTGCCTAGATAAGAAAATGTATTTCACACCAAATTAAGTTCATACACTTCACCAAAGCAGCATCTGCTTATATAAGAAAATCAAACACATAATATACTAATGTATTGTAAATTGTTTGTGTGTACAGTTACATTTCACTATTTAATTGTTTCTTTCAATACAATCCAATTTCTCAACCGCTTATACTTTTCTTATCTTTTACTTAAACCACTTACTAACTTCTTTTAATTAACACTTCAAATTCAACTGATGAACTGACTAGCATACCTTGGGGATGGTGGTATTTATACTCGAATGACATACTTCGAGAACAATCTTCGCCATCCAGCGTCCCATACGATTTCCAGTTTGCTAGAAAATTCGATTCCACTCTCCAGTAATCAATGGTCGAGACTTTGTTATTCAAGTATCGAAATCTTCTGGTCTTCGAGTATCGACATTTTCTGCTCTGTAAATCTAGATGTCGCTGCTCACATTTAAGTGGTTATCACATTGCTCCCTCTACAGTTGTTCGTCCCGAATAACTTCGTCATTTATCATTGGGGTGGCCGTGGTGTAGTGGTAGTAGCAAACGCTTCTCAACCGGAGGGTCCAGGTTCGGATCCTGCCCATGGCAAGTCAGTTTTTCATTGTGTAATTGGAACCCAGACAGAAAAGTTCTGCGTGTGAAGGCATAACACTGACACGTAGATTTGGCTGTTGTAGAGTTTCAAGCACAGAAAAGAAAAATTCTGTGATATACCTCGAATCACTCTGAGTGAAGAAAAACTCTCCGTCCTATTCGGACTCCCACCCCTGGAGAGCAAACATAGAAACCAAACACACTTGAGTTTCAAACCACTACAAAAACAATTTTCCTTTCTCCTCCTTCTATCTTTCCGCCCGCGCCCTGGCAACAGTAAAAGGGTATCTAACCCCTTAGGCGCGCGTAAATTATAAAAAAAAAAATCCCGTTGAAATGACACATTCTATCCAAATGGACCACTTTAAATTTTTCTCGATGACCACGCTGGATCCGATAGACAATGCCATTAATACGGGTTATCACCTTGTATGGACCTTCCCAGTCCTGTTGCAATTTTGGTGATTTGCCTTTCTTACGCTTATATAACCAGACCAGACCTCTTTCCTTCAAGCCGGAAGATTTGCCTATTCGTTCGAAAGGTGCTCCGACATTATATTGTTGCATTTGTGCATGTGGCTTTCCTTTTTGACCCTTAGCGCTTAGCCAATCGAAACGTTCCCTTACCTTTTCCAACGTCTTGTTTATTCCCAAATGGCCTCCTGAGATTCCGTCATGTATTTCATGGAGTACTTGGCTGACTCTGGACCGTGGCACTATTAGTTGCATATGGGATGTTGTCCAATCTGCACTTTCCCATTTTCTCTTCAGCAAACCATCCTGTACACAAAGCGAGTATCACTGTGCCCAGTATGCATTAAGAGTTTGGCTCTGGTCTGATATCTGCTGCCAGCTTGGTCTTTCCCTCGTAATCTACGTTGCCACCGTTTCTTTTACCTACCAATCCATCGCACATATGGCTCTAACGCACCAATTTCCCGTATGCTGCGTGAGGTAAATTTCAACTTTTCCGTTTTCGATTTCCTTCACGATACCTCAAATCCGATCTCCTTCACGATCCCCAGCTTTAAGCCCTCGTGATAAGTCCTAGATATCGCTAAACATTAATTTTTCTATTAGTTTTTAAGCTTGTATTAAGCCAAATAAATGGGGGTATTAGCCCCAACCAAAATTAAAATTAAATCAAATTAAATTTCCTTGTGTTCCTTCCAGGCCAATGTTGGTTCGATATCATTGTCTGTTGGGAGGAACGGATTTCGTCTATACTCCAACCCTCTACTGGCTCAGTCCTGGTTATTTGGATAGTGGCCTGTTCTTTCGCTTCTTTATGGTTGCAGTGTTCACGTTTTGTTCCGCACGGTCGACGAGAGAGAGCATCAGCATTTGAGTGGAGTTTTCCCTTGCGGTGTTGCACTTCAAAGTCGCAGCCCTGCAACTGCTCGATCCATCTTGCAACTTGGCCTTCAGGGTTCTTAAATTGGAGAAGCCATTTCAGAGCTGCGTGGTCTGTCCGAATAATGAACTTTTATCCGTAGAGGTACATATGGAAATGCTTCGTAGCAAAAATTAAAGTCAGAAGCTCGCGCCGAGTTACGCAGTAGTTCCTTTCGGGTCTGGAGAGTACTTTGCTGTGATATTTCTCTTTCTCTTGACCATCATGAACTTGGGAGATCACAGTTCCGACCCCAACATTGCTAGCGTCTGCGTCCACGATGAACATTTTCCGGGCCAAGATGGGGGCATTGCATTGAAATGCTTCTACTATTCTCCAGACCACCTGAACTGTCGGCCTTTTTCCGTAAGTAGATGCAATCTCTTTGCAATACCAGCAAAATCCTTTACGAACCTTCTCTAGTACGTGGCTTATCAGTCTGTGTTTATCTTTTGGAGCAGGCCAACTTTTTACGGCTTCGATTTTTTCACGATCCATCCTTACTCCTTCCGCTGATATAATGTGACCCAGATATTTTACTTCCGGAGGGAACAAGGCGCTCTTTTCTGAGTTGAGCTTCGCAGCCTTTCAAACACTTTTTTTTAGATTTTCGCGGTGTACCTCGAACGTCTTGCCTATGACGATAACACGTCCAAATATACTAGGCAGGTTTTCCAGGTGAGTCTTTGCAATGTTCGTTCCATTAGTAGCTCGAAGGTGGCCGGAACATTGCACAGTCCAAACGGCAAACTGCCAAAGACCGCTTCCTGTAGTGAAGGCAGCTTTCTCACGATCCGTACGATTTATCTCTACCCGCCAGTAACCGCTCTTCAAGTCAAGTGTTAAAAACCATTTCGCTCCAGAAAGCTTATCCAAAGTGTCATCGATTGAGAGACCTCGGTAGCCTAGGCAAAACCTCGTGCTGCCATCTTTCTTCTTCACGAGGACCAAGGACCAAGTACTAGCCTCTCCCAACTACCCCCCATATGCGGTGATCCGGGTGACGTAAAATTCCATTTAGTGGTAGTTGAAGTGAACACTTCCATTAGTTTACTTTTATTGACATGTCGTAAAGCTTCTCTTAACTCACGTTCAGCTCCATGAAAATTTGTTCCATTGTCGCTATGAAACTCGATGGGCATACCGCGTCGTGCGACTAAATTCCGAATAGCTAGAATCCAGGAGTCTGATGTTAAGCTGTGTGCGACCTCAATGTGAACAGCTATTGTAGTAAGGCAGGTCAAGAGAACACCCCACCTTTTGTCTGTTCTACGCAGGACCGCTACATTCATCGGTCCAAAGTAGTCCACTCCAACATAGGAAAACGATCGAGAAAATGAAGCTAGCCTTGCAGGTGGGAGCTGAGCCATGATTGGGCTTGCGGCCGTGCGCTGGTGTTCTTACAATACTGGCAGGTACGCTTGACTTCGCTTAGAGCAGCTCTCATTCGAGGGATGTGGTATTTTTGTCGTAACTTATTGATTACTGTTTCATGGTTTGTATCGACAGTGGTAGTGCATAACGATTAGATGTGTTACTCGATGAGTTCGCGGAAGGATTATTGGGCGCTTTACAAAGTCACTTACTCCTTTTCAGTGATTGATTCTTCCGTTGGCTCGGATCAAACAGTTGCTATCCAAAAATGGGCATAAGTTAAACAAGGGACTACATTTTTCAACTGTTTGCTTGGTTGATAAATCAACGATTTCTTCCTGGTAGGCACTCGCTTATGCTTCCCGGACTAATGAGTTTTCGGTGATTTGAAGTTCGGTTTGTGGTAAGATCTTGAGACTTTTTCAGCCTTTCTGATGTTCGTGATTTCTTGCGTTAGCAATAAACCGAAGGACGAAAGCGGTACTTCTCAGCAAACGATTCCAGATTGAAATGTCCTTGCAGCGAAAAATGTCTTCCCGACTGTGGATGTGGTTACCGATGGTTTTCAGCTCCTCTGCAGTGGAGTCCTCGGAGCTTTTGGCCAGTCATCCGTAGGTAGTTTAAAAAACGCAGGTCCTGTGAACCATCGGTGGTTTCTGCCACTTAGTTCCTTCGTCAGCTACGTTCATCTTCGTCGGGATCCATCGCCTGTCCTCTACTTCAGTAAGTCCCAAAATCTCGCTAACTCGAAAGGCCACGAATTGTTTATATTTCCGGTGGTCCGAACGAAGCCAACTCAAAACCTTTTTGGAATTATTCTGTGTCGTTTGGTGGGTTTCAGTCTGTGTCGTTTCGTGGGGATACAAGCAAACTGAATCTCTCTTAAACGTTTACCTTTAAAGTGTATAAATCATAAAACAAAAACATAACAATGAAGTGCAGTGTGTGTAAATTTAAAGTAGATAGGCACGACGCTAAAATCCAATGCGTTAAGTGTGACCAATATTTTCACGGAAAATGTGTAAAATTACAAAAAAGTGACATTGAATTTTTTTTTAAAGAGTGGTCAAAGTTACAGTTGTGACAATTGTGTCTCTATACGGAGAAGTTCCATCTTGGCTGATAGTATTCCAGTCGCAGCAGTCTGTTCTCTTAAGACCCAAACTCTTTCTTCAGCTGTTCGCGATGACACTGGGTCTGCCACTTCACCTTGTCCTGCATCATCATCGTTATCGTCATCATCATCACTCACGCTGCCTGATGCCAACATCTCACTTCAGTAAGCAATAACACTCGAAACTCTCTTCCATGAAATTATACGGCTAATGACAAATTGTGTACTAAAAATTACTACATTGGAAGAGAGCAACGCTGTGCTTACGAAGAAAGTCAATCTATTGGAGCTGAAGCTGAATTCGGTTGAGCAAAGAGACAAACAACGTGCAGTGGACATAGTTGGGATACCAGCTGTAAATAACGAAAATGCAAAAGAGAAAGTAATTAAGCTTCTTGCGGATAAAATGGGAATGGAAACTGGTCATGATGACATCGAAAGCTGCTTCGTTAAGGGAATTAAACGTAAAACGGATAATACAGAGAAAACAAACATTGTGTGTGACGTTTTTCGTCTCTAAAAAAGAAAGAGCTAATCATGACCAAGATGCACGAGATGAAAATTAAACTATCTTCTGCAGTTTTCAATGACGGCACGGGTGGGAGAATTTTCATAAATGATTCACGCACTAGCTACACAAGATCTTTGCTAAATAAGGCCAATCAGCTGAAAAGCAGTAATAAATGCAAGTATGTCTGGATCAGGAATTCATCGGTACTTATAAGAAAAAGAAAAGGCGACAGGGTGATTAAAATTTCTTGTTTTGAAGATTTTTCCAAACTTGGTTAACTTATAGCTGCAGTATTTTCTTAATTTCTTCTATTACCTTTTCGCTTTCATTTAAATTGATATGAATTGTGTTTGTATAAATCAATCAGATATTTTGTCTTGTTCTGGTTTTTCTGTTACACATCTAAACATATGTAGTTTAAGAAAAAAACTTTGATTGCTTTCTCTCACACCTTGCTGCTTTAGATCATTTACCAAATCTAATATTTTTATCTAAAATATGGATATACGAGATTGAAAAAACGAAGTACGAGTATATGCATCAGATACCAAGTTATTTGTTTGAGGCTACGTGCAATGATTCGTTTTCAGCTGGCGGTGTTGCGGTTTTTTACAAAAGTGAACTAGACTGTGATATTATTAAAGCTCGTCTTAATAGTGCTGACTTGATTTCTGTTAACTTCAATATTTCTGGTGCTCGTTATAGTTTTGTGTGTGTATATCGTTTACACTGTTGCTCAGTCAAAGTCTTTGTAGATGAATTTTCTGAATTTCTCCAAAACATGTAAAAATGTAGTCCTTTTGGGTGATTTTAATGTTAATATTGTGATAACCACTTAAATGTGAGCAGCGACATCTAGTTTCAAAGACCAGAAGATTTCGATACTGGAATAACAAAGTCTCGACTGGAGAGTGGAATCGAATTTTCTAGCAAATTGGAAATTGTATGGGACGCTGGATGGCGAGGATTGTTCTCGAAGTATGTCATTCGAGTATAAATACCAGCATCCCCAAGGTATGTAAATCAGTTCTGAAGTGAAATTTGAAGTGTTAATTAGGAGAAGTGATTAAGTGGTTTAAGTAAAAGATAAGAAAAGTATAAGCGGTTGAGAAATTGGATTGTATTGAGAGAAACAATTAAATAGTGAATTGTAACTGTACTGAATAAAGCGATTTCTATTGAAAAGAATAAGTTCTATCATTTGTACCCACACAAACATTTTACATTGGTGTCAGAAGTGGGATAGGACTTATTGTGTTTAAAAAAAAAAGAAGTGTTTGCTGACTATTTGAAAAAGCTAGAATGGGTCGAAAACTATTGCAGTTGACCCTCGTCCAACTCAAATCCGAGTTGAACAAGAGAAGCCTTAGCGCCAGTGGAGGAAAAAGTGACCTGGTGCTCCGACTTCAGGAGGCTTTGAACAACGAGGGACATGATCCTGATGCATACTCCTTTGATGTTGACGAGGATGAACAGACAAGTACCGGCAGTGATATGGCTGCGATGATGCAACTCCTCTTGTTAAAAATGGATGAACAAAAGAAAAATCTGGAACAACAAAAGAATAGTCTCGAGCAAAAGCTGGATGAATAAAAGAATAGTCTCGAACAAAAGTTGGATGAACAAAAGAAAAATCTAGACGAGCAGAAGAGCAGCATTGAACAAAAATTCGACGAACAAAAGAATAGTCTAGAACAAAAACTGGAAGAACAAAATTACACTCTCCAGGAAAAATTCGAAGAAATCGATGACAAATTTGAAAGAATAGAGAAGAACGTTGATGACAAATTTGATAGAATAGAGAAGAACGTTGATGACAAATTTGATACAATAGAGAAGAATGTTGGCGAAAAATTCGAAGAAATGGACAGCAAAGTTCAGCAACTGGCAAAAGAGCTCGACACAGTGCGAAAACAGAAACTGCGAGAATGTTCTTTAAGCGGTCCAAAGAGAAAAGATTTGAAACCTCCCTTATTCGATGGCCAGACCTCATGGTCTACTTATAAGAAGCAGTTTGAAATGGCTGCCTGTGCAAACGACTGGGACAATGAGGAAAAGTGCTTTGCCTTAGCGATGGCCTTACGTGGTCCTGCGGCAGAATTGTTACAAACAATCGATATCGAAAAGAATAGAGACTATATGGTTTTAGTGCAGGCTATCGAGAAACGGTTTGGGGATAGCCACATGCGGGAAGTTTACAAGGTTCAATTGCAAGGCCGTATGCAGCAACGAGGAGAAACACTGCAACAGCTCCAAGCAGACGTGAGTAGACTGGCACATTTGTCATATCCCACCGAAGGCCAAGAAATAATCGACGAAATGGCAAAGGACGCATTCATCAGGGGAATTGCAGATTTGAAGCTACAATCAGCAGTAAGGATGGCCGGGAAAAGAACCCTTGCTGAAGCACTTGCCTTCGCTCTGGCGATGGAAGCATCCAATCAGGCTTCCAAAGGAATGCATTTCGTAAGGGAAATAGTATCTGGTGAATGCTCCTGCTCAAGACCAACTACCATGCAACGAAATATCCCGCGGGAGAGACGAAGGATGCGCTGCTGGAACTGCGATAAAGTAGGACATTTTCAAGGGCATTGTAAAGAACCGGTACGACGGAAGGCTGCCTGCACTGGGGTTACAGGCAAATAGAAAGAAAAACCGGCAGAAACGGCTACCAAGAAACCGGTCAAATTTCCAGAAGCCATCAGTTAGGAAATGCTTACTTCGCGGGGCAGAAGTCTGTAGCAGGAGTCGACTCCAGGGTAATTACCATAGTCTCACAAGTAAAACAATGCAATGAAAGCCTCGCAGCAGAAGTAGTCAGTGGTAAAGGAGCGAAAGAACAGACAACTATCCAAATGATCAGGACTGAGCCAATAGAGAGTTGGAGTATAGACGAAATCCGTTCCTCCCAACAGGCAGACAATGACATCGAACCAATATTAGCCTGGAAGGAACACGAGGAAAGACCAAGCTGGCAGCAGATATCAGATCGGAGCCAAACTCTGAAGGCATACTGGGCACAGTGGGACTCGCTTTTTGTGCAAGATGGATTGCTGAAGAGAAAATTGGAAAGTACAGATGGGACAACATTTCGTATGCAGCTAATTGTGCCACGGTCCAGAGTCAACCAAGTGCTCCATGAAATACATGACGGAATCTCAGGAGGCCATTTGGGAATAAACAAGACGTTGGAAAAGGTAAGGGAACGTTTCTATTGGCTAAGCGCTAAACAAGATGTCGAGAATTGGTGCAAAAAGTGCATAAGATGTGCAGCTACCAAGGGTCCAAAAGTAAAGCCACATGGACAAATGCAACAATACAATATCGGAGCACCTTTCGAATGAATAGCCATCGACATCGCTGGGCCGTTTCCCGAAACCTTTAATGGAAACCGATATACTCTCGTAGTCATGGATTACTTCAGTAAGTGGCCGGAAGTGTTTGCCATCCCAAATCAAGAGGCTAAGACCGTAGCCGAACAGATAGTCAACAACTGGGTGTGCAGATTTGGGGTCCCAATGGAGCTGCACTCTGATCAAGGGCGAAACTTTGAATCAAAAGTCTTCCAGGAAATATGCCAATATTTGGGAATAAGAAAGACAAGGACAATGCCACTACACCCTCAATCTGATGGAATGGTCGAGCGATTCAATCGGACCTTGAATGAGCATCTATCTAAGGTTGTCAGCAACTGCCAGCGGGATTGGGATCGACACATACCCCTCTTCTTAATGGCTTACCGAAACGCGGTTCAATAGGGCATACACCATCCGAGATCTTATTTGGTCAAACAATTCGGTTGCCAAGTGAAGCAAAATTCGGATCCCCACCGACGGAGCCCAAAGAGGTGAACGAGTACGTGAATGACTTACGCAGCAGGATTCGTAAATTGCATGAAGACACCAGAGAAAAGATGAAGCTAGCAAGCAGCCGCATGAAAACTAGGTACGATATCAAGGCGAAATCTTCCGGTTTCAACGAAGGAGATCTGGTTTGGCTGTATAATCCTCAGCGTAAGAAAGGCAAATCACCAAAATTGCAACAGGACTGGGAAGGTCCATACAAGGTGATAACCCGCATTAATGACGTTGTCTACCGGATCCAGCGTGGGGATCGAGGAAAATTGAAAGTGGTCCATTTGGATAGAATGTGTCATTTCAACGGGATGCTGAATGACGAAGTTGTTCGGGACGAACAACTGTAGGGAGGGAGCAATGTGATAACCAATCAAATGTGAGCAGAGACATCTAGATTCAAAGACCAGAAGATTTCGATACTGGAATAACAAAGTCTCGACTGGAGAGTGGAATCGAATTTTCTAGCAAATTGGAAATTGTATGGGACGCTGGATGGCGAGGATTGTTCTCGAAGTATGTCATTCGAGTATAAATACCAGCATCCCCAAGGTATGTAAATCAGTTCTGAAGTGAAATTTGAAGTGTTAATTAGGAGAAGTGATTAAGTGGTTTAAGAAAAAAATAAGAAAAGTATAAGCGGTTGAGAAATTGGATTGTATTGAGAGAAACAATTAAATAGTGAATTGTAACTGTACTGAATAAAGCGATTTCTATTGAAAAGAATAAGTTCCATCATTTGTACCCAAACAAACATTTTATAATATACTAGATTACTCAAATGATGTTGATTATTTTTTGTCTGTGTTATCATCTTTTGGCTTTGAGTCCTTATTGTTACAACCTACGCGAATTGCTGTGAATTCTAGCTCATGTTTGGACCATTTATTTATAAGGTTGCACAGAAACAAGTCAATAAATTTCAAAACTGATGTTTATGATCTACAGATAACTGATCATTGCCAATATCCTCCTCTTCAATTTTTGTGAACAAAAATTCGTTCAACATGGCCCGATAACGATCGCCATTGACTGTAACGGCCACTCCTTGGTCATTTTCGAAGAAAAATGGCCCAATTATGCCTCTGGACCAAAATGCGCACCAAACAGTGACTCGTTTTGGGTTTATCGGCTTTTCAATGTAAGCGGTTGAGAAATTGGATTGTATTGAGAGAAACAATTAAATAGTGAATTGTAACTGTACTGAATAAAGCGATTTCTATTGAAAAGAATAAGTTCCATCATTTGTACCCAAACAAACATTTTATAATATACTAGATTACTCAAATGATGTTGATTATTTTTTGTCTGTGTTATCATCTTTTGGCTTTGAGTCCTTATTGTTACAACCTACGCGAATTGCTGTGAATTCTAGCTCATGTTTGGACCATTTATTTATAAGGTTTCACAGAAACAAGTCAATAAATTTCAAAACTGATGTTTATGATCTACAGATAACTGATCATTGCCAATATCCTCCTCTTCAATTTTTGTGAACAAAAATTCGTTCAACATGGCCCGATAACGATCGCCATTGACTGTAACGGCCACTCCTTGGTCATTTTCGAAGAAAAATGGCCCAATTATGCCTCTGGACCAAAATGCGCACCAAACAGTGACTCGTTTTGGGTTTATCGGCTTTTCAATGTATGCGTGCGGGTTTTCTGTGCCCCAAATACGACAATTTTGCTTGTTTACATACCCGCCAAGATCAAAATGAGCTTCATCTGAAAAGATGATTTTTTTGGCAAAATCGGCATCTTCTCTAAGTCGATCGCAGGCCCACTTAGCGAAGCGAAAACGCATTGGATGGTCAGTTGGCTTCAACTCCTGAACCAATTGGACTTTGTATGGCGTCATACCAAGGTCTTTATGCAAAATTCGTCTCAATGATGTCTCCGAAATGTTCAATTGTTGAGAACGACGGTGAATTGATGTTGATGGTGCTTCACGCACACTTTCTGCCACAGCAGCAATATTCTCGGGTGTACGCACTGTTTTTCGCTTTTCACGCTTTGGTTTATCGATGAGGATGCCAGTTTCTTTCACTTTTTTCACAAGATAACGAACATACGGAGCTGACGGTGCTTCTCTTCTTCCAAAATCCGTACGCAATTTTCGCACACATTCTGCAACATTACCATGATTTTCAAAGTAATGTCGCAATATTTCCCAGCGTTGTTCAAGCGTATACACGACCATATTCGTTCAGCGGAAGGATAATACTAATTATCTGTCAAATCAGACATGAGCTAAGTGTTACCATTCACGAAATAAGCACTAGTTGAAAAAACGTTAGATGGCGGACCCTTTACTTTTCGGTTTGACGATGTTAGGATCGTCTTTCTATCCTTTTCCTGTACGTATGACTGCTCTCCTTACGCATATGCAAATTTTTTACAATTATTCGCGTTATTTTGAATTTTGTCGATGTTACGCGATTGGGTGTGCTTGTGTGCATAGTACACTAGTCCATTGTGCAGAATTGAAAGCGGACGAGTCCGTTGATATGCGACGAGTTTTCTGTTCATTTTTGTACGGCGGTTTGCTTTTAACACAGGTGTATTCTTGATTTTGTTTTGATGGGTGACAATCAGCTATTCATGCGCCTTTTTGAAACAGCTGTTGCGGGTTGGGTGGTTGATGTTGTGTTACGTAAAGCATCGTACCTTTTGTTGTTTTAACGAAAAGGGTACATTTTGATTTTATGTCGTGTTGAATGCGATTTTTTTTTTGAAGTAGTGAGTAATATAAATATTAGAAAGTTTCGTGTTGTGTTGGTGTTGAATGTTAATATTTTGGGGTAGCTATTAATGTATGTAGATATAAGCAATATTGTATTGTATGTTGTGTTGAATAATGAAAAAAATTCGTGTTGCGAATTTATCCTGGTTGTGTTGTTGAAGTCTATAAGACTTTAGTGGACTGTATGTTTAAGGATTTGCTCATTGTGTTGTATGTGTCGAATGTTTTTGATGCTGATGTCAGCTTGTTAGATTACTGTGTCGTTTTCATTGGCTGTGTTGGATGGTATATAACAAATCTTTGCTATTGGCCGTTTAGGTATTCCGATCTTAGTTCTTAATGTGACTACGAGTACTAATTTGTCAGGCCCGGGGTGAACGTCTAAAATACGTGCCAGCATCCATTGAGATGGTGGTAGGCGTTCATCCTTTACGATGTCTAGGTCCCCTTTTTTCAGTATTTTCACCTTGTCTAACCATTTTGGACGCTGTTGTATTGTATTGTATTTGTATTTATTTATTCATTATTACCTTACTAGCTAACAATAGATAATTCTTTAATTTAGGATGAAAAAAAATTATTTTACTAGTAAAAAATGATGAACAAATTGAAGATCCTTCTAAAACCTAAGTTTGTGTTGAAAGATCCATGGAAAATATATGAATAAATGCAAGAATAACTGACGTGGGGTACCATCAGGTGTTCTTTAGTTACAACTTTAAAAATTTAAAAGATAAACCGAAAAAAAAGAAAAAAAATATATAATAATTTCAATGAGAGAAAGAAAAGAAAAAAGATAATTATTTCAATGAGAGAGAAAAAAAAAATAATAAATAAATCTTTTTGCATTTTTTTAATAAACTATGTTATAATTTTCAACAGTAGCTCCAAGCTTAAAGGGTCCATAGTATAAAGCCAATCTTTAAGTGATTTTAAAAAATATTGAGAGTTTTGTTTGGCTCGTATAGACATAGGAAGTTTGTTAAACATTCTACGCGAAGTAACTATATAAAAATTCATAAAATGTGTTTTGTGCACGTGTGGAATGTCAAAAAGTACCATGTTGTTTACTCGCAAGTTATAAGTCGAAGTATTCCTAAAAGGAACATTACCGCTTCGTTTAAAGAACTCTTTGAGTACCTTGAAAACGTATAGATTCCTGAGTGGCAATACTTGAAGACTTGTAAAAAGTGGCCAACTTTCCGTATAGCGATTTTTGCCACACATAATTCTAATTATATGCTTTTGGGCAACGACTAGTGCACTTAGGGTACTTAGTTAGGTGCCTCCCCAACTAACAATCCCATATTGAAGCTTTGACTGGACTAAGCCATAATAAAGCATTGAAAGTACTCTCTGCGAGCAGTATGGCTTCAGGAGATACATTTTCCGTGTTAATAAAGTCATATATGATTTTAACTGTAGGGCTTGTGCCTTCCAATTTAGTTTTTTATCAATGAGAACTCCGAGATATTTGAAAGACTTGACTGCTTCAATATAAAAGCAGCATGTGGAACAATTATCAATAACGCTGAAGTTTTGCTTCCCACAGGTGTGTGGTAAACAGAATTTTTGGCAATCGCTTGAATGAAAAACTAACCCAAAGTTATCTAAATTATTTTAGCATAGCTTAAAGTTCATTATTTTTGTTTTTTCACTAATGATAAGCTTATGAAAGGTGAACCAAATTCTAAGAAAGTGAAGGTCGTTGTTAACTTTCGCAACGCATTCATGTAGCGAAGCGTCAGTGTATGTGAAGGCGATGTCGTCTGCAAATGCGCTTTGATTTCCGTAAAAGTTCTGGAAGAAAAGTGAGTTTATGTAAACGAGGAACAGTACTGGGCCTAGCACAGAACCTTGGGGAACGCCATTTCTAAGCTTAAGTGAAGTACTGTAAAATCCATTGACCAATACTCTTTGCTCCCTCTCCAGTAAATAAGACTTAAACCAATTGTATGTCATTCCTCTGAAACCAGCCTTGTATAATTTTGTTAAGAGTATATTTAAGTCCACCATATCGAATGCTTTGGTCATGTCAATGAAAAGAGCCATAGTACAATGGCTTTTGTTAACTCCACTGAACAAATCGCAGCAGACATTTAAGATTGCATCCTCCGTGGATCTCCCAGGTCTAAAACCATACTGTGCTTCTGAAAAGAAGTTACTTCTTTTTAAAAACGTCAGTATTCTTGATTTCATTAATTTTTCGAAAATTTTTGATATCGTGGGAAGCAGAGAAATTGGTCTATAATTGGCTATATTTTTACAACTCCCTTTCTTAAATAACGGCAGAACCTCTGCCCTTTTTAGAGCCGCCGGAAACTCGCCGCTGTTTACACTGAGGTTAAAAAGATAACACAAGATATCAACAATTTCCCAAGAGATTTTTTTCAGAGTTATAGCAGAAATACCATCACTTGTGCAGGTTTTCTTGTTTTGCAAAGTCATAATTGTCTTGAGAATTTCACAGGAAGTAAACTGGTGAAAAAAGAAACTATTACTCTGCCATCTATCTTCAATTAAGCTCGATGAGATATTGCAGTTACAACTGGAAGGTGGCTCGGAGGGTTTAATAGTATCAGAAATATTGACAAAGAAGCTATTGAATGTATTTGCTATAGCACGTGGATCGGTCAAGGTTGAGTTGTCAACCTCTATGTTATGAATATCATTAGACTTCTTTTTCCTACCTAAGATATTATTTACTAATTCCCATTCCCTCTTTATGTTTCCCCTGGCTTGAGTTAAGCGATTGGAGTAGTAGCTATCACGTGCTTGTTCTATCATAATCTTTGTTCTATTGCACAGATTATTGTAATAGCTTTTCAGACTAAGATGTTGTGGGTGTTTTCTACATTTTTTTGCAATTTCTTTTTTACGCTTTATTTGATTAAGTAGGCGTAATGTCATCCAAGGCTTTAAAAACGAGTCACGCTGTCTGATATTTAGCATAGTGGTTGTGCTATGGACATGATTGATTAAGATCGCAATAAAAGCATTGTAGGCCACAGAAGGGTCGCTTTCCAAGAAAACTGTTTCCCAAAATTCATACCTGAGTTTTTCCTTCAATGCTTGATAGTCAATTTGCGCTTTTTGCCTGCTAAAATTTTTCCTGGGCGAAGACTCCATTTGAAGACTAATTTCACATAAATGGTGATCGATTATTTTATAGTCGTGCACTTTACAATTAAAAACCATACTAATATTTTTATTAAGTCTTAGAAATATATGGTCAATGCAGCTACTGGTTGAGCATGTTATGCGGGTAGGTATATTCACCATACTTTTAAGACCATACGAAGCCATCAGTAGCATATAATCTTCACACTCGGAATCAGAATCGTCGAGAAGATCTATATTAATGTCGCCTATCACTATTAAATTCTTCGTTTTTATAATACTTAACACCCTATTTAACTCCTCGGTAACAACACTCTTTCGACAGCAATGTAGCCGGTAAATGCAAAGCAACGTAAAACTTGAGTTTATAAGTGAAAAATTAACTTTGATAATATCCGCACTTTTTAAACTGATTTTGAAGCAATCGTGCACAATACCACTTTTTATGTAAACTGCTATACCGCCAGCAGAGTACGATGCGTTGCAGTTACCAAAAGGAATATAACCCTCTATGTTATAAGAGTCAAACTCGTTTTCATACACCCAAATCTCACTAAGCACGATAAATAAAGGTAACTTTACAAGGGACTGGACATGGACTAAGAAATTATCAAAAATTTTTCTTAAGCTACGAATATTTTGATGTATGCAAAAAGATTCATCACAATTAGATACATGTAGGCGTGAAAGGCATTCTCCACTCCATTTTCGCCAGAATGAATAGACAGCGGTTTGAATGCGTTTCCAGCGGTCCAAGTAGTTTACCTTGTCGGTAGTTACTTCTCCTTGGGGTATAGCGTTGATTGCTTCGCCGATTAGGAAGTGTCGCGGGGTTATGCTTTCGATCTCATCAGGATTGTCTGACAGTGGACATAGTGGCCTAGAATTAAGGCATGCTTCAATTTGGGTAAGCAAGGTGCAGAGTTCCTCTAACGTCAGCCTCTCCTCTTTCACAATCCAACTAAGATTTTTTTTTTTTTTTTTTTTTTTTATAATTTACGCGCGCCTAAGGGGTTTGATACCCTTTTACTGTTGCCAGGGCGCGGGCGGACTTGACGGACTTCACGCCTGCTTCCCAGATTCCTCCGAAGTGAGGGGGCGCTGGTGGAATGAAGTTCCATTTTGTACTCTTATCGGCTATGGTGTTAGCAATTTCTCTCCAATCGCGTTGGGCATGTTCATTCATGCGCTTGAGTTCCGCGTCAGATCCGATGAAATTTGTACCACAGCCACTGTACAACTGAGAATATATTCCTCGTCGAGCTGTGAAGCGACGAAAAGCTGCCAAGAAAGCCTGTGTGCTAAGGTCGGAGACCGTTTCCAAGTGGATAGCCTTGGTCGCCAGGCATACAAAGATGGCGAAATAGCCCTTAAGGCTCTTTTCCCCTCGTCCTTTCCATGTTTTTACCTCAATTGGTCCAGCATAGTCGACGCCGGTGTTGTTGAATGGTCGGGCCATTTGCTCTCGACGTGCTAGTAGACTCCCCATCAGTTGCTGCATATGCTGTGCCTTGTGCTGGAAGCAAATAGCGCATTTGTGAACGTGCTTCTTAATACTTCTTTTTATGTGTAGTATCCAGTATGCAGTGCGGATGTATGCTGTCATTTGTTGAGTATCCCCGTGCAAGGTTTGTTGGTGTGCGTCGCGAATAACAAGATCTGTTTAGTGGTGGTTGGATTTTAATATTATAGCATGTTGTTGGTTGTATGGAAGTCGTGCGTTTTGAAGTCGTCCCCCTAAGTGTATGATGCCTTGGCCGTCCTTGAAGGCATTGATGAATTCAAACTTTTCGGTGTAGTGTCGTTCTCTTGTAGTTCCTTCAATTCGACTGCAAACATAGCGATTTGAACCAATCGATCAAGGTGAGCCACGATCTGGAGAATCGAGTCCTTGTGCACAATTTCGACCTTCGAAATGAAATTGTGAATTGGCGATTCGAGAGCTCGGGTTTCACCCATTTCAGTGACCAAAATATGGCAAATAATGGCATCACCAACGATAGGGTACTACCCCCGTTCATTTCGAAGGAGGAGCTCCAAACGATCTTCGATTGACTTAGAAGTAAGAAATCAGTGGGAACCGATGAAATACCGAATATTGTGCTTCGAAATCTCCCTCTAGAAGCTGTGAATTTTATACCATTCTGTTTAATAATGCAATGAATAATCCACATTATCCAGCGCATTGGAAAACTGCGGTGTTATATCCCATCCCCAAAAGGGATAAAGACACTTCCAATCCGGCGAATCTCCGCTCGATTAGTCTTCTTCCAAACATCAGTAAGGTTTTCGAGAAGGTGATCAATAGAGTCCTGACTAAGTGGGTTGAGGACAAACATATAGTTCCGGATAATCAATTCGGTTTTAAGGCGGGGCATGATATCATTCATGTTGCGTCTAAACTGGTTTCTGATATCTAATGGAACAAAGGCAAAAAAACAGTGCACTGGTGCCTGCCTGATTGACTTGGAGAAAGCCTTCGGATCCGTATGGTTAGAGGGACTCTTTTTCAAGCTGGACAGGTTGGGCATTAGTAAACCACTGCTGTATATTCTTTTTGATACGCTCTCCAGTAGACAGTTCATCGTGAAGAATGGCGATGTGACTTCTGCTGGAACATTTAACATTAAAAACGGTCTGCAACAAGGTGCGGTAAATTCGCCGATCCTGTTCAACATTTACACAAGTGATCTGATAGGTTCACTTCACCATGCCATAGCGTACACAGACGACTTAATCGCGTACAGATCGGGTCCAAAGATTGAGGTCATTAATATGCTTTTGCAGCGTTACTTCGACAAAATTAAGCTATATTGCGATGACTGGAAGTTGAAAATCAACTTTCAGAAGTCGGAAACTATTGTGATAACCACTCAAATGTGAGCAGCGACATCTAGCAGAAAATGTCGAAACTCGAAGACTAGAAGGTTTCGATACTGGATTAGCAAAGTCTCGACTGGAGAGTAGAATCGAATTTTCTAGCAAATTGGAAATTGTATGGGACGCTGGGTGGTGAGGATTGTTCTCGAAGTATGTCATTCGAGTATAAATACCAGCATCCCAAAGGTATGCAAATCAGTTCTATAGTGTAATTTGAAGTGTTAATTAGGAGAAGTGATTAAGTGGTTTAAGTAAAAGATAAGAAAAGTATAAGTGGTTGAGAAATTGAATTGTACTGAGAAAAAGAATTAAATAGTGAATTGTAACTGTACTGAATAAAGGGATTTGGATTGAAAATAATAAGTTCTATTATTTGTACCCACACAAACATTTTACATTGGTGTCAGAAGTGGGATAGGACTTATTGTGTGTAAAAAAAAAAAAAAAAAAAAACCTGTGTTTTCTGACTATTTGAAAAAGCTAGAATGGGTCGAAAACTATTGCAGTTGACCCTCGTCCAACTCAAATCCGAGTTGAACAAGAGAAGCCTCAGCGCCAGTGGAGGAAAAAGTGACCTGGTGCTCCGTCTTCAGGAGGCTTTGAACAACGAGGGACATGATCCTGATGCATATTCCTTTGATGTTGACGAGGATGAACAGACAAGTACCGGCAATGACATGGCTGCAATGATGCAACTCCTCTTATTAAAAATGGACGAACAGAAGAACAGTCTCGACCAACAAAAGAAAAATCTGGAAGAACAGAAGAACAGTCTGGAACAAAAAATGGACGAACAGAAGAACATTCTCCAGAACAGTCTGGAACAAAAAATGGACGAGCAGAAGAGCAGCATTGAACAAAAATTCAACGAACAAACCAACAATCTGCACGGTCTTCAACAGAAAATGGATGAACAAAAGAATAATCTGGAAGAACAAAAGAACATTCTCCAGCAAAAATTCGAAGAAATCGATGACAAATTTGAAAGAATAGAGAAGAACGTTGATGACAAATTTGATAGAATAGAGAAGAACGTTGATGACAAATTTGATACAATAGAGAAGAATGTTGGCGAAAAATTCGAAGAAATGGACAGCAAAGTTCAGCAACTGGCAAAAGAGCTCGACACAGTGCGAAAACAGAAACTGCGAGAATGTTCTTTAAGCGGTCCAAGGAGAAAAGAGTTGAAGCCTCCCTCATTCGATGGCCAGACCTCAGGGTCTACCTATAAGAAGCAGTTTGAAATGGCTGCCTGTGCAAACGACTGGGACAATGAGGAAAAGTGCTTTGCCCTAACAATGGCCTTGCACGGTCCTGCAGCAGAATTGTTGCAAACAGTAGACATCGAAAAGCATAAAGATTATGTGACTTTAGTGCAGGCTATCGAGAAACGGTTTGGGGACAGCCACATGCAGGAGGTCTACAAGGTCCAATTGCAAAGCCGAACGCAGCAAAGAGGAGAAACACTGCAGCAGCTCCAAGCAGACGTGAGTAGACTGGCACATCTGTCATACCCCACCGCAGGACAGGAAATTATCGACGAAATGGCAAAAGATGCATTTATCAGGGGAATTGCAGATTCAAAGCTACAGTCAGCAGTAAGGATGGCCGGGAAAAGAACCCTTGCTGAAGCACTTGCCTTCGCTCTGGCGATGGAAGCAGCCAATCAGGCTTCCAGGGGAACACATTTCGTCAGGGAAGTAGCATCTGTCGAATGCTCCTGCACAAGAATTAGTGCCGAGGAACGAGATACTCGACGGGATAGACGAATAATGCGCTGCTGGAATTGCAATAAAATAGGACACTTTCAAAGGCAGTGTAAAGAACCGGTGCGACGAAAAGACTGCCCTCACTGTGGTGACAAGCAAATAGAGGAAGAAACCCGCAGAAACAGCTATCAAGAAGCCGGTCAACCTTCCCGAAGCCATCAGTCGGGAAATGCTTAAGCACCAACTTCGCGGGGTAGAAGTTGGTAGCAGGAGTCGACGGCCCCAGGACCATCATCCAAGTCTCGCTGGCAAAACGACGCAGCGAAAGCCTTCTAGTAGAAGTAGTCAGTGGAAAAGAAAAATGGATGGCAACAATAGACACCGGTGCCACGGCCTCAATCATCAGGAGGAATCTTGTGCAGAAGTCTTGGCTGCATAACACTAGCAGTTGCAGCTTGCGAACAACTACAGGAGCAACGATTAAGGTATATGGTGAAGTCCGCATAAAAATCCAACTGGCCGGAATAACATTCACTCACGCGTTTCTGGTAGCTGACATATGTGACGAGTGCATCATTGGTACAGACTTCATGAGAGAACATGGACTTGTAGTCGACTTGGGGGCACAAACCCTGAAATACGGAAACATGGAGATACCAATGATATACGGAAACGCCAATACCACAGTCTCAAATGTCGTCATCTGCAGCAATCAGAGTCTAGAGCCTTCGTCAGAAGCAATTTTATGGGTAAAAGTGGAAGGTGGTCCTGGTAGCCACCGATTCTATTTGATGGAGCCAGAAAAGAAAAGAGACTTCATGGTGGGAAAGACCTTAGGGGAGCCAAAGAACAACATGGTCCCTGTAAGGATTCTAAATCCAAAGACATTCAGTGTAAAGGTGAAAAAGGGGGAGATAGTGGGAAAATGCGTACCTGTTGAGGCTATATCGACCACAACGGAAAAACAGGGTGCAAAACCGGTCACAACAGTTCAGAGCATAAAAATCAAGAACAAAATTCTCAGCCTCTGTAATCTGGACGAAGATCAGCGAATCCTGGCAGAAAAACTAATCGGTGAGTACGCGGATATATTTGCTACACAAGACGGAGAATATGGACGTACGCATATTGTTCAACACCACATTGACACCGGAGACGCTCGACCAATCCGTCAACCTGCAAGGCGTCTTCCATTGGCAAAGCAAACAGAAGTTGCCGAAATGATGTCGAAGATGAAAGCTGAGGGAGTGATTGAAGAATCGCAAAGTCCGTGGGCATCTCCAGTGGTCCTCGTGAAGAAGAAAGATGGCAGCACGAGATTTTGTGTAGACTACCGACGTCTCAATGATGTTACTAAAAAGGACAGCTACCCACTTCCGAGAATCGATGACACTTTGGATATGCTTTCTGGAGCGAAATGGTTTTCAACACTTGACTTGAAGAGCGGTTACTGGCAGGTAGAGATAAATCGTACGGACCGTGAGAAAACTGCCTTCACTACAGGAAGCGGTCTTTGGCAGTTTGCAGTGATGCCGTTTGGACTGTGCAACGCTCTGGCCACCTTCGAGCGACTAATGGAACGAACATTGCAAGGACTCACCTGGAAAACCTGCCTAGTATATTTGGACGACGTTATCGTCATAGGTAAGACGTACGAGGAGCACCGCGAAAATCTAAAAGAAGTGTTTGAGAGGCTACGAAGTGCTCATTTAAAGCTCAACCCGGAAAAGTGCGCGTTGTTTCGTCCGGAAGTAAAATATCTGGGTCATATTATATCAGCGGAAGGAGTAAGAACGGATCCTGACAAAATCGAAGCCGTGAAAAGTTGGCCTTCTCCAAAAGATAAACACCAACTGAGAAGCTTCTTGGGACTCGCCACGTATTACAGAAGGTTTGTAAAGGATTTTGCTGGCATTGCAAAGAGCCTGCATCAACTTACAGAAAAAGGCCGACAGTTCAGGTGGTTTGGAGAATGCGAAAAAGCATTTCAAGAACTGAAGCGACAGCTGTGCAAAGCCCCCATCTTGGGTTACCCCACGCCCGGAAAAATGTTCATCGTGGACGCAGACGCTAGCAAAGTTGGGGTCGGAGCTGTGATCTCCCAAGTTCATGACGATCAAGAGAAAGTGGTCGCATATTACAGCAAAGTACTCTCCAGACCTGAACGGAACTACTGTGTAACCCGGCGCGAGCTTCTGGCTTTAATTCTGGCTACGAAGCATTTCCATAAGTACCTCTACGGACAAAAGTTCATTCTCCGGACAGACCACGCAGCTCTGAAATGGCTACTCCAATTTAAAAACCCTGAAGGCCAAGTTGCAAGATGGATCGAGCAGTTGCAGGGCTACGACTTTGAAGTGCAACACCGCAAGGGAACACTCCACTCAAATGCTGATGCTCTCTCTCGTCGACCGTGCGGGGTAAAATGCGAACACTGCAACCGTAAAGAAGCGAAAGAACAGGCAACTATCCAAATGATCAGGACTGAGCCAATAGAGGGTTGGAGCATAGACGAAGTCCGTTCCTCCCAACAGGCAGACAATGACATCGAACCAATATTGGCCTGGAAGGAACACGAGGAAAGACCAAGCTGGCAGCAGATATCAGATCGTAGCCAAACTCTGAAGGCATACTGGGCACAGTGGGACTCGCTTTTTATGCAAGATGGATTGCTGAAGAGAAAATGGGAAACTGCAGATGGGACAACATCTCGTATGCAGCTAATTGTGCCACGGTCCAGAGTCAACCAAGTGCTCCATGAAATACATGACGGAGTCTCAGGAGGCCATTTGGGAATAAACAAGACGTTGGAAAAGGTAAGGGAACGTTTCTATTGGCTAAGCGCTAAACAAGATGTCGAGAATTGGTGCAAAAAGTGCATAAGATGTGCGGCTACCAAGGGCCCAAAAGTAAAGCCACATGGACAAATGCAACAATACAATGTCGGAGCACCTTTCGAACGAATAGCCATCGACATCGCTGGGCCGTTTCCCGAAACCTTTAATGGAAACCGATATACTCTCGTAGTCATGGATTACTTCAGTAAGTGGCCGGAAGTGTTTGCCATCCCAAATCAAGAGGCTAAGACCGTAGCCGAACAGATAGTCAACAACTGGGTGAGCAGATTTGGGGTCCCAATGGAGCTGCACTCTGATCAAGGGCGAAACTTTGAATCAAAAGTCTTCCAGGAAATATGCCAATATTTGGGAATAAGAAAGACAAGGACAACGCCACTACACCCTCAATCTGATGGAATGGTCGAGCGATTCAATCGGACCTTGAATGAGCATCTATCTAAGGTTGTCAGCAACTGCCAGCGGGATTGGGATCGACACATACCCCTCTTCTTAATGGCCTACCGAAACGCGGTCCATAGCTCAACAGGGCACACACCATCCGAGATCTTATTTGGTCAAACAATTCGGTTGCCAAGTGAAGCAAAATTCGGATCCCCACCGACGGAGCCCAAAGAGGTGAACGAGTACGTGAATGGCTTACGCAGCAGGATTCGTAAATTGCATGAAGACACCAGAGAAAAGATGAAGCTAGCAAGCAGCCGCATGAAAACTAGGTACGATATCAAGGCGAAATCTTCCGGTTTCAACGAAGGAGATCTGGTTTGGCTGTATAATCCTCAGCGTAAGAAAGGCAAATCACCAAAATTGCAACAGGACTGGGAAGGTCCATACAAGGTGATAACCCGCATTAATGACGTTGTCTACCGGATCCAGCGTGGGGATCGAGGAAAATTGAAAGTGGTCCATTTGGATAGAATGTGTCATTTCAACGGGATGCTGAAGGACGAAGTTGTTCGGGACGAACAACTGTAGGGAGGGAGCAATGTGATAACCACTCAAATGTGAGCAGCGACATCTAGCAGAAAATGTCGAAACTCGAAGACTAGAAGGTTTCGATACTGGATTAGCAAAGTCTCGACTGGAGAGTAGAATCGAATTTTCTAGCAAATTGGAAATTGTATGGGACGCTGGGTGGCGAGGATTGTTCTCGAAGTATGTCATTCGAGTATAAATACCAGCATCCCAAAGGTATGCAAATCAGTTCTATAGTGTAATTTGAAGTGTTAATTAGGAGAAGTGATTAAGTGGTTTAAGTAAAAGATAAGAAAAGTATAAGTGGTTGAGAAATTGAATTGTACTGAGAAAAAGAATTAAATAGTGAATTATAACTGTACTGAATAAAGGGATTTGGATTGAAAATAATAAGTTCTATTATTTGTACCCACACAAACATTTTACACTATTCTGTTTAGGACGCCTTTGTCTGGGGCATCTAGGGATACCAGAAAGAATTGGCGAAAGTTTTCTATCGTCGGACAACACGGACAGCCACTTGCTTGTCGAAATGTAGGCAGATGCCTCGGGATCTGGCTAGATCAATATCTGTATTTTAACAAACATATAGATGTTGCTCTGGCCAGAGCCAAAGGTGATTTTGCCCTTACAAAGAGACTGTTTTATAACAGCCAAGTCGATGCGAGGGTGAAGGTGATCTGCTACATGGCCCTTATCCGGCCTATGCTTGTATTTGGATGTCCCGTGTGGTTTAACGTGAGAGCAAGTTTATTGGAAAAGATTCGGGTGTTTGAGAGGGCTTGTCTTAGGACTGTTCATCGCTTATACAGAACACCAGAGTCTGAGTACATAAAATTCTATCCTAATTCTATCTTATACAATAGGGCGAACCTAATAAGAGTGGACAACTTCGTCATTAAGTTAACTCGAAGGCACATTGCAAGAGCAATGACCTCATCGAACAACCTGATTTCCAGGGCATTCTACCCCAATTATATGTATCACGAGTTCGCTTTGACGGCTTTATTCCTCCAGAAGCGTTCCTCTGTCTAGATAGTAAAGGTCTGATCCAGGACAGATTGGCGGTTCCGCTAATCTTAAACGTCGCTCGAACAGCTGCGGACAGGCGACTCAACTACGACAGAGTCGTCGCACACGGCAGTGCGGAGCGTCTCCGGTTCAGTAGGGCGATAGGGAGTCGCGACATGAGGGATGTCGCTCGGCAGCACCAACAATTTTGGTGGCTGGTTGAGGGAGGGGAAGTTTCGTCGTCCAATTCCTCCAGTACTAGGTAGCTCCATAGGAAGCAAAATCGGTCCTCTAACTATTTTATTAGCCTTGGCCGGCTTACATAGTTTTAGATAGGATTAAGTTAGTTTTAAGAAAAATAAAAATATATAAAAACACAAAAAAAAAAAAAAATATATATATATATATATATATATGTGCATATACTTATATATTAAGTATATAGGTATTATGGATATATATGTATATGTATGTATGTGAATGTATTAGATGTAAGTAGGTTAGGTAGATTAAGATTTATTTTTAGGTAGCCTATAAGTTTTTAGTTTTAAGTTTTTATAATATAAAAAAAAAACAGTCCATTTACTAAGTTTTTACTTAAAATATATTTTCTTAGTTCTAGTATTAAGTAATGTTAAAATGAATATAAAATTAGACTGTAAGATTCGTCGAAAGACATAGTTTAAGTGTTAGGTTTGGCTTAGAGCGCCCGCATGCATGGGGCCAGTAAGTTAGAATAAGTTTATTTGTAAGTTATTTAAGCTAATTTTTAAGCATTTTTTTGTCTAGCATGTAAGAGTAAAATAATTAGTTATATAAAAATGCATTTAAACTGAACTGAAACTGAATTCCTTTTAGTTGCATCCTCGACCTCTAATTCGAAACTCTGAAACGAAAATGAATCGGTCTTGGGATACCACCTAACGCCTAACGTTTTTACATGATCTGAACCACCTAAAGGCAGCTCAAAGCTTATCTCCCGATCCTGAACAGGAATGTCGTTGAGCAATTCTTGGTCGTTCGAAGTCCATTTACGGAGATTGAGTCCAGCAGTTGCAAGCATATTCCGGACTTCATCCCTCTTATACCGTACTTCTGCGACGGAATCGACTCTGCTTATCAGATCGTCTACGTACATGTCTTCCTTGACAACCCTTGCTCCTATTGGATACCTTTGTGCCTCATTCTCAGCAACTTGATGCAAAACGCGAATAGCTAAATAGGGAGCACATGCAGTCCCGAAAGTGACAGTCTTGAGCTTAAAGGCTTTTATCGGCTAATCTCTGGCTTGCCTCCAAAGAATTATTTGGTAATATTTATCCTCTGGATTGACCCAAATTTGATGGTACATCTTTTGAATGTCTGTCGTAAATGTGTATCGAAATGTGCAGACATTGGCACTTCTTATAATTTCCGGGAGGATGATGTAGACATCGGTGCCAAACAGCAGATTTATAGTTGCGGGTGTGTCAAATGTAGGGTCGGCTAACTGTAGACCATTGATGTGCGTTAAATTGTTAAGTTTCATTGGTTGAGCCGGAAGAAGCCCAGTCAACGACTTAAAAACGAAGGCTCTGGCAGAGCTTTCAAACGCCGAGTTTTTCGACCTGAATATAATGTCGACGTAGCTCTGAATAGCGCCGTTGTGACCGTCCCAAACCCTGATACTTCTACAAACGTGCGGTACTTTTTAAGTCGGAGCAGTTACGCAGCTGCTTCGGAGATAAAGGTGGCCTCTGATCCAGAATCGATTAAAGCGCGCAGATCGAAGAATCTACCGTAGCCAACAAAATGCTCGTATTGGTGTGCTGCGAAGCATAAAATGTGTTACGTGTGCTGGAACTTGGTTGGTCACTGCTCATCGGATGAAAGCTAGGTGCGTTTGGGTTGACGTTTACTTGCACCGGTAGAGTGCTACCAGTGTGGTTTTGAATTGGTTGTGCTGATGTGTGAGCGTTGGGTAATGATGTATGTGCTTGGGTATGTGTGTAGAGTGCGGATACGTGTGTAGGTAAAGCTGAATGTAGCAGCGTGTGGTGTTGTTGATGGCATAAGTAGCGATCCTTGCTGCTGGGACAGTCACGGCTAAAGTGGCTATAGGCGAGACAGTTCTCGCACACTCGAGTTTGGCGAACCATTTGGTACCTATGCGACACGTCCATGGTCAAAAATTGGACACATTTTCTCAACAGGTGTTGCCCTTGATGTTACACTTTGCACTGAAAAGGTTCAGCTTGTGTTTTTGAGTGAAACACCTTGGGTGTGGTCTTCGACTTCGACCATGGCTTGGCGTTGGACCGAAACGTTCCTTCCTGTCCGATAACCTCCAAGGTTCGGAACCGCTATTCCAGGAATTCTATAAAATGGCTCATGGTTGGTAGCTCCTTGGTATTGACAAACTTTTCCTCCCACAGCTGTTGGGTGATAATGCGTAGTTTATGAAAGATTATATATTTCAAGATTGCATCCCAATGTGCCACCGGTAGTTCTAAATTGTCGAGCGCATGAATGCATTCTTTTGATACATCCAATATGGATTTGAGCCCCTCTGCAGATTCTTTAGCCAACGGCTGTTGATTAAAAAATAGCTTAAGCTGAGCGTTAACTAAAACCCGCTTATGATCGAATCTCGCCCTCAACAGTTCCCAGGCCTTATAATAATTTCCTGCATCTAACACCAAATGTTGAAGGGGTCTTGCTGCCTCGCCCGTGAGACTCGACTTCAAATAGTGCAGTTTTTGAATTCCACTAAGTGATTCGTTAGTGTCAATCAAGGAGAAAAAGATGTCGTGAAATGACCGCCATTTTGTATAAGAGCCAGAAAATTCTGGGATATGGATTTTTGGAAGACGGAGATCTTTACAACTCGTGACGGCAGGAAGAACCGAAGGATTGGCAGAGGAAGCAGTAGAAGCTTTTGTAGTCGACCCACATTTGTCGATAGCATCCAACAAATCACTCCGATAATCAAAGGTAATTATCGCTAATTTGCTCATAAACCCGAACTAAATCCTCTTTCTTTAACTCTTTTTCCCCTTTTCCATCGTGATATCGTCTAGCTGTTGCCAGATTGCCTTCCAGAACCGAAATAGTTTGCTGTTCGGCGGGTTTCGCCTGTCTTTTTAAAATTGCCAATATCAAAAGCATTTTTTGGAGTTCTCCAAACGACATTGTAATACTTTTTGTTATCAATAAATAAAAAAGGAGTAAAAAAGAAACAGGAAAAATAAGGACTTACGTGGTGTGCCTTGGTTTGTCGATGAAAATTGGATTGCACGACGCGAAAATTCTGATTTGCACAATATAATTTAATTGCTTCCGAATGTTAACCACTGGAATGCACTTTGATTGCACTTTGCACTTTGCACTTTCACAGAGTTCAGTTCAGTTTTTTTTTTTAGATTTGACTTTGCGCATACACAAATTAATCCGGCTCGAAGGACCAAATGTTCAGCACACACGGATTCTGGAATAAAAAATTCAACCTTTTTTTTTTGCTATTGAAAATGAAACACAGAACTTCAATCTTTATAATGATCTATATATTTTGACTGTACGTTATCGAGTGTACTTTTCTTTTTTATGATTTTGCTTTTATATGTACAACAATTTGGCGGGAAAAAAATACATTTTACATACATAGACATTTGAGGTTATTTACATAAGATTGAAATAAATAAAATCGAAACAAATATCGTATATTCGGTATTCTGTACAATCTTGTGACGTAATGTAACGTGATGTAATGTGACATAATTATTAATGTTTTAAATATACTCGTATGTATAAATAGGTTTAGTAATCCATTTTATCCATTTTTCGTGCTCCATATCCTGAATTGGTGTACACTATTCAATGTGTGTTCGCAAAATGTATTTTTATATACATAAGAAAGTGTGCTAAATGTCCTAAAGGATCAAAAATGGTCATTAGGACCCTTAGGACCTCTCGCTTTGCGGGACGACGGGTTCCAAAGATAATCTCACATTGATTCGCACTAGTGGTAAGATTATAGGTAAAACAGTCGGAAGAGGTACACCACCACATTCCTAATACCTTTTCTGTGCCAAGATTGACTTCGAGATTTAAATCCATGTTATCAGTAGGGTCAGAGTTCAGTGCCTTTAGCACTTCCGGCGAATTAGATATCCGGTTCCTAATGTGGAAACCCCCTTGTTGATGGATGTAGCGAATATCCTTGGCCAACTTAATGGCATCCACCACTGTAGCTACGATGTCCATAAGGTCGTCAACGTAGTGGTTGTGTCTAATGGAACGGACTGCTCGTGGGAATTTCTCTTCAAAGTCCTCTGTTTTTAATAAGCTGAGCGCTGCAAGGAGAGCATGTAGCTTCAAAGGTCATGACCGTCATGGCATAAATATCTGGGCACGATCAGCTTGATCGCTCTACAGGAATCTTTAAAAGTGTTAATCTTCTTTCCGAATTAAGACCTGATGGAACATTTCCTGGATGTCAGCGCATATAGCTATTTGTTCCTCCCTAAATTTATAAATTACATATGTTAGTGATGTAAGTTGATCCGGCCCTTTCAGTAACAATGAATTTAGAGAGACACCTTGGACTTTGTCTGCGGCATCCCAAATGATTCTTAACTTTCCCGGCTTATTTTTATTGTATACAGGAAAAATCGACAAATACCAAGAACGATTATTTCTTCCAAAAATTTCTTTGGATGAGAGTTTATGTGCATAACCCTTGACGACGTATTTATTTTATTAATTTTTTTTTTTTAATTTTTACGGAAGTTCGGCTCTCTCAGCATTCGTCTATGCAGACACGCAAGTTGTTTTTTGGCCATCGGGAGACTATCTGGAAGATTAAACTCGTCGAACTTCCAAAGCAGAGAGGTTTCAAAGCGGCCATTCTTACGAACAGTGTGAATAACTAGGAGATCTAAGGCACGATTGTCATCTACTGGCATTAAAACTTTACCCAGAGAGGATGTTCCGAAGTTGTCGCAGTTTATGGGCTCTTTCACCAACTGTACAGTTCACCTACATTCACACATATGAAAGCTGTGGTCCTCACTCACTAGCCCACTCCTTAAAAGTCCTTTGAGACACCTGCCATGGACGACCCATCCTAGGCGCGTTTTTGTGGCGAAAGGTTCATCCACACTGCCCTCTTTACATTTGAGAGGCAGTCCTAATTTGGTGTTGTTTAGACCTATGAGTAAACGAGGCATCGCGTTGGAATAGGATTAGATTTCCAGCCCTTTAAGGGGCTCGTATCGTTTTTGCAATACCTTTGAGTTAATTGACTGCAGAAGTAGTTGCAAATTGTCAACGGTGTGAATATTTGTCAGCATTTGGAGACACGCCCGAAATTTCCAGTGTCATAACTTCGGACTTATTCTCATACCTATGGGTGCTTCCTGTCCACTTTAAGCAGATTGGCTGTGGTTTCCCTTTAATAAAAAGTTGTCATCCGATATCTTCATCCAGCAGCGTCAAGGAGGAACCGTCATCTAAAAACGCAAACGTGTGGAGTTGAGTGTTGTTTCCATATAAAATCACAGGAATTACGCGGAACAAAGTGGACTTGGAATCGTTTCGGTGGCTATTGCAGTAGTATTTCTGATGTTTTTGTTCTTCTTTCTTTTCATTCTCCATTCCATATTTGTGAAGTAATCTGTGATGTTTGAATGTGCAATTGTTTACTCCGCAAACCGACGTCGAGGCGCATTTGCTGTTGATATGTTTGCTCAAACTCCGGCGGCATAGCTGATGCTCTCTCACTGCTAGCCATTTTGATGTTCGGATAGATTGCTGTGATTGTTTGCATTCAGCGATGGATGTATAACTGCCGCTGCAAATATCATGGGACAGCTTACTCTCAAGTTCTTGTAATAGCGTTGGGTTGTTTAAATGATAAACCAATCCAGACGCTTCTATCGTCGCACAAAGATTTTGAAGTGACAGGGCAAAACAAACAATTGAGTCGAACCTGTCAGCTTTTGGTGGTGGCGTTAAGTGAATTTTTTGAAGCACCGCTTGGACAATCATTTCTGGCCTACCGTACAGCATTTTGCGGGTAGCAATCACATGACGTACGCAATCGGGATGCATAAGCATATAAAGCTTTTAAAAATTTGAAATAAAAAGCGGCCATTCTTCAGGATTACCTGCAAAACTCTGCAGATCGCGAGACATTAGATGGCGCACCGCTACATTGCTTCTTGATAAGCTGCGACTTGAGGGAAGAGTTATGTCAGGTGGATGACGCTGTCCGGGTGGGGAGTATGACGGAATAGGGTTCATAAGTTGTTGTTGTTGTCGAGGTTCAGTCATCAGACGATGTTGCTGTTGCTGGCAGGATTTTTCGACTTCGTGGGATCTGAGACAGGTTTCTGATGTCATTTTTGTTGATTGTTGGCAGTTTTGTATTTGGCTTATATCCAATTACTAACTTGACACTACAGAATCCGCATCCTCACTATCTGAGGATTGATCAGCCAACTGAGCTAGGAGTTGATATTTTTTAGCAAGGTACTCACTATCTTCCCTTTCTTTGTTCCTGTTGTTCCTTTTCACGTTTTTCTTTTAATGTTCTTTCTTCCTCCAACATTTGTAGCTCTATTTGTAGATGTTTAGCAATAGACTTCTTGGAAGATCGGAAACTTGTTGGGCACCTAGAACTTCTGCCTTGGTTTGTGCCCGGTTTATCGGAGGCGAATACTCTCATCGATTTTAAGAAAGAAAGCTGTAATGACTAGGATACGTGAAAACAAAACCAAAATCTCGGCTAACATCTTTCGTGTTCCATGCAGCAACAACATCAGCGGCAGCAAAATCTTCATCAACAATTGTCTCACTGTCTACACAAGATCGTTATTGAAAATGGAAAATGATCTCAAGTGGAAGAACAAATGTAAATTTGTTTGGATTTTTTTTTTCATTTTATATGCATTTTTATTATATGACTTAAATTACTCTTATATGCTAAACAAAAAACGCTTAAAAATTAGCTTAAATTACTTACAAATAATCTTATTCTAACTTACTGGCCCCATGCATGTGGGCGCTCTAAGCTAACCCTAACACTTAAACTATGTCTTTCGACGAATCTTACAGTCTAATTTTATATTCATTTTAACATTACTTAATACTAGAACTAAGAAAATATATTTTAAGTAAAAACTTAGTAAATGGACTTTTTTTTAATTTTTCATAAAACATAAAACTAAAAGCCTACAATCTACCTAAAAATAAATCTTAATCTACTTAACCTACTTACATCTAATGCATACATACATACATATATAAACACACATAATATATATATACATAATATATAAATATATGTATGTATATATATATTTTTTTTTTTATATATATTTTTTTTCTTAAAATCTAACTTAAACCTACCTAAAACTATGTAAGCCGGCCATGGCTAAAACAAAAAAAAAATAAAAAAATAGACCGGCCCACCTTGCTTCACATGAAGCTAACTATCACTGGAGGAATTCGACGACGAAGCATCCTCCCCTTCAAAAAGCCACCAAAATTGTTGGTGCTGCTGAGCAACAACCCTCCTGTCGCGACTCCCTACCGCCCTACAGAACCGGAGACGCTCCGCACTGCCATGTGCGACGTCTCTGTCGTAGTTGAGTCGCCTGTCCGCAGCTGTTCGAGCGACGTGGAAGATTAGCGGCACCGCCAATCTGTCCTGGATCAGACTTTTGCTATCTAAATACAGGAACGCTTCTGGAGGAATAAAGCCGTCAAAGCGAACTCTCTCGTGATACATATAATTGGGGTAGTAAGCCCCGGAGATCAGGTTGTTCGATGAGGTCATTGCTCTTGCAACGTGTCAACTTAATGACGAAATTGTCCACTCTTATATAAGACCTCGTTGGGATAGAATTTTATGTACTCAGACTCTGGTGTTCTGTATAAGCGAAGACAAGTTCTAAGACAAGCCCTCTCAAACACCCGAATCTTTTCCAATAAACTTGCTCTCACGTTGAACCACACGGGACATACAAATACAAGCATGGGCCTGATAAGGGCCATGTAGCAGATTACCTTCACCCTCGCATCGAGTTGGCTGTTATAAAACAGTCTCTTTGTAAGGGCAAAAGCACCTCATATGTTTGTTAAAATACAGAAATTGATCTAGCCAGATCCCAAGGTATCTGACTACATTTCGACAAGCAAGTGGCTGGCCGTGCTGCCCCACGATCAAGAACTTTCGCCAATTCTTTCTGGTATCCCTAGAGGCCCCAGACAAAGGCGTCCTAAACAGACCGGATTGGAAGTGTCTTTATCCTTTTTGGGGATGGGATGTACCACCGCAGTTTTCCAATGCGCTGGATAATGTGCATTATTTATTGCATTATTAAACAGGGTGGTATAAATGTTCACCGCTTCTAGAGGGAGATGTCGAAGCACGATATTCGGTAATTCATCGGTTCCCTCTGATTTCTTACTTCTAAGTCACGTTTGGAGCTCCTCCTTCGAAATGAACGGGGGTAGTACCCTATCGTTGGTGATGCCATTATTTGCCATATTTTGGTCACTGAAATGGGTGAAACCCGAGCTCTCGAATCGCCAATTCACAATTTCATTTCGAAGGTAGAAATTGTGCACAAGGACTTGATTCTCCAGATCGTGGTTCGGGCCAGTGATAACGTTCGCCTTGTACACTTCCTGGAAAGTCGCTCCTATAGCCTCTACCTGCTCCTGCGGATCCTCGATCACAAAGAAGTTGTCATCATCAACAGCCTCATTTGGAACGATGCCTGCTGCTACAAGTATTTATTCGTTGTTCGTCGTTCGGGCGATTTTAAGACATGGAAAGTCGTTCCGATTATTTCTCCGAAATATTTTATTTATTTGCGGGAACATATTCAGGTTGCTGGTGTTTACAGCCCGAATTTTATTGTTTCAATACAAACTTACGAGTACAGATGCTCTGTAATTTTCCTTTATTAATGTTTGGAGGTTTCTAATCGACGACTTCAGTGCCATGACCTCCGGGTTATGTCTGTCAGTAAACTGTCTGTATAAGGTTTTTAGTCTTGAAAGCAGTCTACTTTTATGTCGGTGCAGTGCGTCAATAGTTGCGTTGCGGAATAAGTCTTCTTCGTCAGTGTGTTGGTACCGAGGTATCGTTTTGTCCATTGTTCGTTTGTTTGTCTCGTCCATTAGTTTTAGATACCTGTCAATCTCCTCGTTTGACAGATTTCTGTTGGATGGAGCGAATTCGAGGAGAGTGCTCTAGTCAGTGTTCTGGTGAAGTGTGTCCAACGCACACTACTATAATTGTAGGAATGCCTTTGGACAAACTCATCCAATTCCGCAATTTCGTTTGGAACAGTTATTTCGGTGCTGAGACCGCAATGGTCACTGTCATACACGAAAGTGCGTAGACAGTTTGTAGTTTGTTGGTTAGTGCATGTCAGTTGTATTCGTGAGTCGAACAGCAGAAGATCCAAATAAGACCTGTGTCTGGGAAACGACGGACTATCCATCGCCTTAAGCCCGAGTCGATACATCACACTGTGCTGACCCCACCAATTGAATAGTAGGTTCCCTCTAGTATTTGGTGCATTATTTCCCCAATCACTATGTTTGGCGTTGAAATCTCCGCCGATAATAAAATAGTTATCTTCCAATTCCAGCCTCAGAAATCGAAAAAGTGTCTCGAGCTCTGAGATAAATAAGGTGGATTGAGTAGCATTAGGTGCATAGACAGACACCATGTACAACCGCTTTCCACTTCGGAGGGAGATATACACGATGCATGCCTCCAGCACCTGGAACCTACGTACTACACGACTGTATACTCTTTTAAAACGTATACCTTTTCGTACGAAAATCGCAACGCCTCCTCCCTGAATGGAGTTGGGTCGGTTTCTCCGTACTATTTTGTATCTTCTGTGCCTCATTTTGTGTCTTTTGGTAAGCTTAGTTTCGCTAACCAAAAGCACATCGGGGGCTTGGTCTTTAAACAACTTAAATAGTGCGGCTCGTCGTTCGAGCCTAATCAGTGAATTCACATTCACAGCAAGGACCTTCAGGGTTTGCTCCGTCACGTACGTACCCATTACGGCAAAAGGTGCGTTAGGCCAGGCAGCAGCGCGTATACTTGATCCACCCGCGCGGTCTGTTCAGTTAAGTGACGTTGTAGCTGAGCCATCTGCCCCTGGATAGAGAGTAAGATAGCTAGCATGTCAGGTACTGGTTACGGTGCTCTGGGCGCTGGGGCCTGAGAAGCAACCTTCGCTTGATATACCGTATTTCCCCTACCAGCAGTGCAAGGAGCTCCTCCGGAGGATCAGATGACGGTTCCAACCCCCTCAGCAGCATTGTTTGCAGCTTCTCCCCCTTCGGGGTGTACGAGAAGAACTCCGTCGTCGAATCCTTCAGTAATTTTTTTATTTTATAATAGCGCTCCACTGTGTTACAGTGGATCGCACGTCTATCTAGTGACAATCTTTTTATAAAAAAGTTGTTGCCTATGGCTGACTTACATAATTCAATGGTGTCCTTCAACTCCAATTTAAAAGTGTTAATTGGTGGCACTTTTTGTTTGGTGGTTTTCTGCTCTTGCTGTTGTTGTTGTCTCTGCTGCTGTTGCTTTTGCTGGGGTTTTTTTGGGTGCTGTTGTTGTGGTTGCTGCTGTTTCAGCTTTTGTTGTTGTTGTGGCGGCTGTGTATGCTTCTATATATAGCTTCAACTTCATCCTCTTCGTCGTCCGATTCTGAGGCAGCCAGAGCTGCGATGCTGTTGTCGATTCCCATGAAACGACCTTTGCCCCCATGTGATACATATGAGCCGTCGTCAATGTCCGACTCATGACATGTAGAGTTTGTTGCTGCCGTTGTTGATGTTGATGCCGCCACCTCCCTTAATCCATTCGGCAGCTTTTCGATGGATTTCGTCAGAGAGGGGCGTTTAACCAGATTGGTGGTTGGACGTAGCTTCCTCCGCCGCTTGGCATCGCCGTCTGCTACCATAACTTGTTGGTTGCCTGGCGTTGAATTTTCCTCCATTCTTTTTCTGCTGCCACTAGCTTTTCCCGCTAATGGGAGAGCAGAACGCTCTCTATCACACATCACGTGATTTCTTCTGTTTTTTTGTTCCTACTCGTATTTATCTCAGTATTTGTCACAGTATAAAAAAAAAACAATTGTCTAGCGGGAATCGAACCCAGGCCTCGCGATTGTCACACCACGTAGGCTTCGACTAGACCAAGTGTATATACAGGAAGTTTGTATTAAAATGACACTTCATAACACTTTACTTCATTTATCGCGAGAGAAAAGCCGAAACATATCTGCACTCTATGAAAGTCCGTGAACGACTGAATTTGTTTGGATTAGGAATTCATCTGTTCTCATCAGGAAAAGTGAAGGTGACAAAGTTATTAAAATTAATACATTTGAGGATTTCTCTAAACTTGAAAATTAATTTGTTTTGTTTTTTATTTATAATGATTAACGTAATTAGTAATTCATTAATTGATCCTCATGAAAAGACAAGTAGTAATTTTAGCTTTTCCTCCTTAAATTTTAATAACTTGAAATGCTTGTGTATAGATCATCCAAACAATGAACAACAATCAGGTTTTTCGGTCATCCATCAACAAAATTCGAAGAATGAGAACCAATTTTGATACTTTTTCACACATCTTGCATTTTTGGATCATTTACCAGATTTCATTTTTCTTTCCGAAATTTGGATTTTTGAAGAAGAGGTAGCTAATTACAAAATACCAAATTTTAGATTTGAACCGAACTGTAATGAGTCGTATTCTGCTGGAGGTGTCGGAGTATTTTTCAGAAATAATATAGTAGGTTGTGAAATTAAAAAATGGACATTGGAAAGTGCTGATATTATTAATGTTTCTTACAAAATCTCTGGTGTATCTTACTGTTTTGTATGCATCTGTAGATTACATAAGTGTACAGTGCGAAACTTTTTGGAAGAATTTTCAGGATTTTTGGAACTTCTAATTTGTAAAAATATAATATTAGTGGGTGATTTGAATTTTAACATCTTTTCTTGCGTAGACCATATAAAGGGTTTTTCAATAGGGACTTGACAACTTTCAATTTAATTTTTGAACGCACTCTTTCACTAATCATCAAACTGTCACTGTCAGTTTATTCAGTAAACTCAACATTTTCATCATGGTAAAGTACACGAACGAGCAATATCTGCAAATTATAAAAATTTTCTACTGAAATTCGGAGTCGGTGACTGCAACTTTAAGCAAAATATGCGTTATTGGTCGGGTGAAAATCCACATGTACTTCACGAATCACCACTTCATTTACAAAAAATAACTGTTTGATGCGGTTTGCATGCCGGCGGCGTTATTGGGTTATATTTTTTCGTCGACGATAACGATCGTCACGTTAGTGTGAATGGTCAGCGTTATCGCGCCATGATCATAAGTCATTGGTTTATGCCAACACGCCGACGATGTTGGAAGAGCTCAGAGCCAACATTGAACGCGAAATAGCGGCCGTTTCGGCCGAAATGTGTGACCGAGTCGTTGAAAATTGGGTCCAACGAATCGACCGCTGCAAACGTGCCAGCGGTGGCCATATGAACGAAGTCGAGTTCCATTCATAAATGTTTTGATTGTACTTCAAGCCGATAATAAAGTTTTTGAAATATCTCAAACGGTTTGCGTTTTATTTAAAAAAAAGTTGTCAAGTCCTTATTGGAAAGCCCTATATTTATAAGGTTGCACAGAAACAATTCTGTCAATTTTAAAACGGCGGTCTATGATTTTAAACTAATTGACCATAGTTTGACAAGTATTCAACTTGATAGTAGCGTATCCAGAATAAATCAATCCGAGTATAAGGAATTTAATAAAATTGATTTTGCCGCTCTTAAATTACATTTGAATTTTGAGTTTTGGGATGATGTGTTCAATTCACAGGATCCATCTATTGCTTTTGATTCGTTCCTTAAGAATTTACAATTTCATATATCCAATTGTAGTCAGATTGTATGTAATAACAAGTTTAAATTTCTTAAACAATGGATGACTGTCCCTTTATTAAGGAAAATTAGATTGAAAAAGAAACTGTTCTTAAGGGTTAGAAAACATCCTAACAATGTTAGACTGAAAAAATATTGGGGGTGACCGTGGTGTAGTGGTACTAGTAATCGCTTCTCACTCGGAGGGTCCAGGTTCGAATCCTGCCCATTGCAAGTCAGTTTTTCATTTGTGCAATTGGAACTCAGATAGAAAAATTCTGCGTGTGAAGGCATAACACTGACACGTAGATTTGGCTGTTGTAGAGTTTCAAGCACAGAAAAAAAATACTGTGAATTATATCTCGAATCACTCTGAGTGAAGAAAAAACTCTCCGTCCTATTCGGACTCCCACCCCCGGAGAGCGAATATCGAAACCAAACACACCTGAGTTTCAAACCACTACCAAACAATTTTCCTTTCTCCTGCTTCTACCTTTCCGCCCGCGCCCTGGCAACAGTAAAAGGGTATCTAACCCCTTAGGGGCGCGTAAATTATAAAAAAAAAAAATATTATGACTAATTATGTCTAGAGCTAAAAACCGAGATACCACTATATAGAGATACTTACTTCAGTAATAGAATAACTGAAAATGTAAGTAACGTTAAAAAAGAATTTCATAAATGAAATTTTAAACAGATCAAATGATAATGCAGATATAATCATAAACAACAATAATTCAACTATGTTTGATCCCTTAGGAGTTGCTAATTTATTTAATGAGTTTTTCGAATTCAATTCTTCTCAAGATTTCCGAACGATGGTAGCTCTTATTGCCAAAGAGATGTTACGATAAAGAAAGCAAACTTTCAACCAGAAAGTTTTTCTTTGAACCGTTTACGGCATTTGAAATACAGAAAATTATACTATCTCTTAAAAAATCGAATTCTTCTTCTCTTGATCAGATCTCCAGCTCGGTGCTGAAAAATATTTCTTTCGAAATTTCGGATGTATTGTGTTTTATTTTCAATCTCTGCGTACAGCGGGAATTTTCCCAGATTCACTTAAGACAGCAGTAGTAATGCCACTCCATAAAAAGGGTGACATCATGACTTTAAATAATTATCGCCCCATTTCACTTCTGCCAGTTTTTTGAACGAGGTATAAAATCCAGAACTTTATCATTCTTAGACAGAACCAATTTTTTTAGTGTTATCCAGTATGGTTTTAGAAGTGGGAGATCTACGGAAAGTGCCTTATTAAAATTGACTGGTGAAATATGTATATTACAAAAGCTTTTGATATGGTAGATCACACTCTGCTGTTAAGTAAGCTTTATGATGCGGGTTTCAGAGGCTTTATTCATGATTGGTTTTCTTCGTATTTAAAAAATCGAAAGCAAATGGTGAAAATCAAAAACTGTTTTAGTTCGCAGAAATTCGTTAATGTTGGTGTTCCGCAAGAATCTGTTTTGGGTCCAATTTTGTTTTTAATATATGTCAATTCGTTGTTTATCCAACCTTTTATAGGCAAAATTACAGCATTTGCCGACGATACTGCTCTTTCGTATTCGAATAGAGTTATCTTAATTTATGTTCGGATGTTAATAATGATGTAGACATATTGAGAATATGGTTTAAGCAACATAAGCTGTAATAAATAAGACGACATTCATGATTTTTAACATCAAAGGTGAAGGTGAAAAGATGACTTTTCTTTGTATTACCATTCTCCAAAGTGTTTACGTTTTTTTTTAGTAGAATTGATTCTATTACTTTTAACAGTAAGGAAAGATGTAGTGATGCCTGCTTCAAAATTGATCGTGTCAACAATTTTAAATATTTAGGTGTCATATTGGATAATAAGCTCAGTTGTAAAGATCATACTTTGTATCTGAAGCAGTATCTAAATAGAATTGTGAGGCAATTCTACCATCTCAGTCTTTACTGTAGCCTGTCCATTTTAAAGCTTGTCTACAATGGTTTATTGAAATCGAAGCTGCAGTATGGAATAACTTGTTGGGGTGGTACGTATTTCAATAATATGAAAGATCTTTTAACGGAGCAAAAAGACGCGATTAGAATTATGTGTAAAGTCAATCGTCGAACTCCTTGTTTTGATTTGTTTAAAAATCTTGAATTTCTCCCTTTAGGACATTTGTATTGTTACAAGGTTGTAAAAATATTTTTTGAAAATTCCGGTTACTATACCGTTAGACTTGAAGAAAATTACAATTTACGAGTCAACACTAGGAATTTTGTAAATGTGCCCAGAATCAATAAAACACAATTTTCAAGATTTTATTTTGTTACTGCGCCTCGTCTATTTAACTTATTACCAGAGAACCTTAGATGTGAGAGAAAGAAAACTGTGTTCTTATATAATGTTATTCTGTGCTTTATGCATTTTGTTTAATTTGAGTTTTGTTTTATATTTTTAATATTTTTAAATTTTGTTTATATTTTAGCTTTCAATTTTGAGATAAAGTTTTAAATAAAAAAAAAAAAAAAAAACCTTGCGGTGTTAGCAGCAGTTCTAGCAAACAAGGAAGTTGTTCGGGAGGCACATACAGCTGGAGATGATGCACCACATGCAGTTGTTTGAGCGGCTTTCGCGGTTGCAATCTCTGCGCTAATATTATGGGCGCTAGCAGATTTAGCAGGTGGTGCTGGTGTCACTTACCTGCGGAACACTTTCTTCTTCTCGGATGAAGCTATCTACTCCAGCACAGACGAAGTGGCTCCAGGCTTCGCACTGGCCACACTGAACCATATTTCCCGCGGAGTCTGGTTCAACACAAGAGCAGCAATTGTAGCTATCTGAAGGTGATGGATTAGAACGTCTTATTGGAGATCTGGTTAATTTCCCAAAACTTGTGAAAGCCTGTGGAACAGATATCCTCTTGGGTGGCATTTTCTCCAGCAAGATAAAATTGCTCCTTAAATTGTTTTGAAGATTGTTGTCGCAATTCGGCGGCAACCAGACTAATTTTCGTAGCACCTTTTCAAAGCAGCTTCAAAACCTTTATTTTCAATTGTATCAATTAATTACATAGGACTTCCACAAGTTTAATTACTTACAATTTAGTCTTCTTTTGTAAACTTTTAATTCACAATTTGTATTATAGTATTTGAATTAATTTTATGTTTTTATACTTCAATTTATAAGACTACTAGGTACTTAATATGGTATGCAATGGTAAAAGGCAAGTGGAAAATTGACAAGTGGAAAATTAAGGATGGGAAGTAACGATCTTAAGCATAGGGTGTATCTACATATATCAGTGTAAACTCAGGAATAGCACCCAGTGCTATTAACAGTACGCATGGTTACAAGTTCAACGATACCCCATTTGTTACTATACACACATAGGTATATTTGAAAGATATAATTTTTAATAGGGTCAACATAGGGAAGTTAAAGGTTTTGCTTAAAACCTCGGTATCTCGGAGAGGATTCATTTCCGACAGATATTTCTGGAGCAAAACTAGTTGAGGCGACAAAAACATCGAAAGGTGGTAGAAAATATTGTTTTAAAATTGAAATGTGTTTGGACCGATTCATTTTGCGATCAATTGTCACTCTTAGATATTTGAAGTGATCCATAATTCCCATTTTATAATAAGTGTCACAAAAATCGGATTTACCGTTAATGGTGTTGTGTTTGATACTGCGAGAATAGAATGTCTGCTTTAATTATACTCAAGCCGTGACTCAAATGGTAGTGTATTGACTTTCCAAATGGACGATTCGAGGTCCAATACCAGAAGGACTAAAATCAACTAAAATCTCGTGAGATGAAGTGTTCCATAAATACAACATTAAATCAATTTCCATTAATAATTTAGTATCCCCATTCAATGTTGGATGTCACCCATGGAGCGAAATAGCCCCTGAGCCCGAACATCTTTTTATCTATTTCAGTCCCATTTTCCTAAAAACTTAACACATGCTTTGGCATTGTCTACGACAGAGCAGATGGTCACACCAAAACCCAGAGCAAATGGTCACACCAATACCCAGAGCAAGCGCCACGTCATAATCAAGAAAGGAGAAACCCAACAACAAAATCTCCGACGATGGATAATACCATCGTTCGAATAGCGGTGGTTGCGACCGAGAAATACAGCAGTGCTCATATGTACGATCGCTTGAACAACGACATCTCCGAAGATTCAAAATACTCGTATCATTGTTCGAATAGCGGTGGTTGCGACCAAAAAATAGAGCAGTGCGCATACCATCCCTTTGAAAATAGCAGCAGTGGCTGTGGAAAATATCGCCATGTGAGTAGCGGTTGTTGCGACCGAAAAATAGAGCAGACAACAAGGATTATTTCATCGACCATTGCCTATATAATCAAGGTGACATTAAAGAGCGGATATAGGTTTTTTGACATACAACGGACAGTGCGGATCACTTTTATAGTTGAGTTCTAATAAATACAGTACACCTCGAAATAAATAAAATAATGTGATAACCACTTAAATGTGAGCAGCGACATCTAGATTTACAGAGCAGAAGATGTCGATACTAGAAGACCAGAAGATTTCGATACTTGAATAACAAAGTCTCGACCATTGATGACTGGAGAGTGGAATCGAATTTTCTAGCATATTGGAAATTGTATGAGACGCTGGATGGCGAGGATTGTTCTCGAAGTATGTCATTCGAGTATAAATACCAGCATCCCCAAGGTATGAAAATCAGTTCTAAAGTGAAATTTGAAGTTTTAATTAGGAGAAGTGATTAAGTGGTTTAAGTAAAAGATAAGAAAAGTATAAGCGGTTGAGAAATTGGATTGTACTGAGAGAAACAATTAAATAGTGAATTGTAACTGTACTGAATAAAGCGATTTCTATTGAAAAGAATAAGTTCTATCATTTGTACGCACACAAACATTTTACAATAATTTAAGCCGTGCAATCGTTGCGTTTTATTTTTGAGCTCTACCAGCTGTTATCGAGCGGGCATCATAAGTGTTTTCATACCCACTTAAGTGTTAAGGTCTTTAAAAAAAATAAAAAATAGATAGAATATTACAAATTTTGATTCCAGTATTGTGTCTTATTAAAAAATAACCTAAATCTGCAGCATATGTGCAGTAAAATCAGTGCAGCAAAATTAGAGAACTTTTTTTTTGGTATAATGGGCGCGCGCTCAAGGGGTTTGTATACCCTTAAGGTGATTGTTCACAGCGCGGGCAAAGAAAATTTAGGGAGGAAGAAAAGAGAGGTACCGATGTACATTGCTTTTAAATGTTTGCAAGTTATAACGACCAGGAAATACAGAGATCGGCAGGGCATTCCATAAGCGAGTTGTACGGCTTAGGAACGAATCACGATATTTTAGAGTACGTCCGAAAATGGGCTTGAGGGTATACTGATGAGCATTCATATCGAGACGGGTGTTACGGTTAAAAGTTTGAATGGGCGGAATGCTACTGACGATTTCAGTGGAGCACTGGTGGTGGAAATAACGATAAAACAAAGTGAGACAGGAGACATTACGTCGGTGTTCGAGCGTGTCAATTGATTGGCTGGTATTATTATCGTCAATAAGTTTTATCGCACGGTTTTGAATGCTATCTAGCAGGTGCAGGGATATTTTAGGAGCACCTGATCAGATGTGGGCATTGTACTTAAATTTTGGGCGGATGAATGCCTTATATATTGAGGCCAGATCAGAGGGGGTAAAATATTTCTTACATCGCTTGAGGAAACCTAGACATTTCGCAGCATTTTTTGCGATATCAAATATGTGGTCATTCCAACGTAAGTTGTCATTGGCACACATACCGAGAATGGAAATTTAAATTTTTTCGGTTTCGACGATGCAAGTGCCATTCATGGATAATGGCTGGATGTTTAAATTTCGCTTTAACGACAGCAGACAGCACTCTGTTGATAGTTCCCCAATTGGTTATTCTGTTGATATCGGAATTTAATGAGCTTAGAATACGCTGCCGTTCTCGATCTACAGTCGAAGAGCAGGGCCGTGAGTCTGGAAATGAATATCAAAAGCAGAGAGTACTGTCATCAGCAAAGGAATATATTGGATTAAAAGTAGCAGACAAGAGATCATTAATGAAAATTAAAAAGAGTGTCGGAGACAGAACAGAGCTCTGGGGCACACCAGCATTTATTTTGTGAATATCAGACTTGAAACCGTCCAAGACAACCTGAATTTAACGTTCCGAAAGGTAATTTCTAATCCATTGAAAAAGAGAGTCGTCGATCCCAAATGCACGCATTTTCGACAAAGGAGCCTGATACCAAACTCTGTCAAATGCCTTAGAAATATCAAGTGCAACTATCCAGCTTTCGCCAGATTGATGTACGTTTTGGTTCCACTTTTCGGTAAGACATGCCATCAAATCACCAGTGGACCTGTTGCTACGAAAACCATATTGCCGGTCATTGAAAAGTTTTCGTGTTTCGAGATATTTCATGAGCTGAAGATTTATCAGCGTTTCCACGACCTTGGAAAGAAGGGGCGTAAGTGCAATGGGTCTGTAGGAGAAGAGAGAAGATGATTCGCCTTTTTTAGGGACGGGCTGGACAAATGCTGTTTTCTATCTGCTCGGAAAGAGTCCTAAAGAGTAGGATTGATGAAAAAGCTTACGCAGTGGTTTTGCAGCGAGGAAGAACACCTCTTCAGAAGAAGGGGAGATATACCATCTGGACCAACGGATTTATGTATTGTAAAATGATAGAACTTATTCTTTTCAATAGAAATCGCTTTATTCAGTGCAGTTACAATTCACTATTTAATTGTTACTCTCAGTACAAACCAATTTCTCAACCGCTTATACTTTTCTTATCTTTTACTTAAACCACTTAATCACTTCTCCTAATTAACACTTCAAATTTCACTTTAGAACTGATTTGCTTACCTTGGGGATGCTGGTATACTCGAATGACATACTTTGAGAACAATCCTCGCCATCCAGCGTCCCATACACTTTCCAATTTGCTAGAAAATTCGATTCCACTCTCCAGTCATCAATGGTCGAAACTTTGTTATTCAAGTATCTAAATCTTCTGGTCTTCGAGCATCGACATCTTCTGCGCTGTAAATCTAGATGTCGCTGCTCACATTTAAGTGGTTATCACATTGCTCCCTCCCTACAGTTGTTCGTACCGAACAACTTCGTCATTCAGCATCCCGTTGAAATGACACATTCTATCCAAATGGACCACTTTCAATTTTCCTCGATCCCCTCGCTGGATCCGGTAGACAACGTCATTAATGCGGGTTATCACCTTGTATGGACCTTCCCAGTCCTGTTGCACTTTTGGTGACTTGCCTTTCTTACGTTGAGGTTTATACAGCCAGACCAGATCTCCTTCGTTGAAACCGGAAGATTTCGCCTTGATATCGTACCTAGTCTTCATGCGGCTGCTTGCTAGCTTAATTTTTTCTCTGGTGTCTTCATGCAATTTGCGAATCCTGCTGCGCAAGTCATTCACGTAGTCGTTCACCTCTTTGGGCTCCGTCGGAGGGGATCCGAATTTTGCTTCACTTGGCAACCGAATTGTTTGACCAAATCAGATCTCGGATGGTGTGTGCCATGTTGAACTATGGACCGCGTTTCCGTAGGCCATTAAGAAGAGGGGTATGTGTCGATCCCAATCCCGCTGGCAGTTGCTGACAACCTTAGATAGATGCTCATTCAAGGTCCGATTGAATCGCTCGACCATTCCATCAGATTGAGGGTGTAGTGGCGTTGTCCTTGTCTTTCTTATTCCCAGATATTTACATATTTCCTGGAAGACTTTTGATTCAAAGTTTCGCCCTTGATCAGAGTGTAGCTCCATTGGGACCCCAAATCTGCTCACCCAGTTGTTGACTATCTGTTTGGCTACGGTATTAGCCTCTTGATTTGGGATGGCAAACACTTCCGGCCACTTACTGAAGTAATCCATGACCACGAGGGTATAACGGTTACCATTAAAGGTTTCAGGAAACGGCCCGGCGTTGTCGATGGCTATTCGTTCGAAAGGTGCTCCGACATTGTATTGTTGTATTTGTCCATGTGGCTTTACTTGGTAGCCGCACACCTTATGCACATTTTTCACCAATTCTCGACATCTTGTTTAGCGCTTAGCCAATAGAAACGTTCCCTTACCTTTTCCAACGTCTTGTTTATTCCCAAATGGCCTCCTGAGATTCCGTCATGTATTTCATGGAGTACTTGGCTGACTCTGGACCGTGGCACTATTAGCTGCATACGAGATGTTGTCCCATCTGCACTTTCCCTTCTCTTCAGCAATCTATCTTGCACAAAAAGCAAGTCCCACTGTGCCCAGTATGCCTTCAGAGTTTGGCCCCGATCTGATATCTGCTGCCAGCTTGGTATTTCCTCGTGTTCTCTCCAGGCCAATATTGGTTTGATATCATTGTCTGCCTGTTAGGAGGAACGGATTTCGTCTATACTCCAACCCTCTATTGGCTCAGTCTTGATCATTTGGATAGTTGCGTGTTCTTTCGCTTCCTTACGGTTGCAGTGTTCGCATTTTACCCCGCACGGTCGACAAGAAAGAGCATCAGCATTTGAGTGGAGTGTTCCCTTGCGGTATTGCACTTCAAAGTCGTAGCCCTGCAACTGCTCGATCCATCTTGCAACTTGGCCTTCAGGGTTCTTAAATTGGAGTAGCCATTTTAGAGCTGCGTGGTCTGTCCGGAGAATAAACTTTTGTCCGTAGAGGTACTTATGGAAATGCTTCGTAGCCAAAATTAAAGTTCAGGTCTGGAGAGTAATTTGCTGTAATATGCAACCACTTTCTCTTGACCGTCATGAAGTTGGGAGATCACAGCTCCGACCCCAACATTGCTAGCGTCTGCGTCCACGATGAACATTTTTCCGGGCGTCGGGTAACCCAAGATGGGGGCATTGCACAGCTGTCGCTTCAGTTCTTGAAATGCTTTTTCGCATTCTCCAGACCACCTGAACTGCCGGCCTTTTTCTGTAAGTTGATGCAGGCTCTTTGCAATGCCAGCAAAATACTTTACAAACCTTCTGTAATACGTGGCGAGTCCCAAGAAGCTTCTCAGTTGGTGTTTATCTTTTGGAGAAGGCCAACTTTTCACGGCTTCGATTTTGTCAGGATCCGTTCTTACTCCTTCCGCTGATATAATGTGACCCAAATATTTTGCTTCCGGACGGAACAAGGCGCACTTTTCTGGGTTGAGCTTTAAATGAGCACTTCCCAGCCTCTCAAACATTTCTTTTAGATTTTCGCGGTGATCCTCGAACGTCTTACCTATGACAATAACGTCGTCCAAATATACTAGACAGGTTTTCCAGGTGAGTCCTTGCAATGTTCGTTCCATTAGTCGCTCGAAGGTGGCCGGAGCGTTGCACAGTCCAAACGGCATCACTGCAAACTGCCAAAGACCGCTTCCTGTAGTGAAGGTAGTTTTCTCACGATCCGCACGATTTATCTCTACCTGCCAGTAACCGCTCTTCAAGTCAGGTGTTGAAAACCATTTCGCTCCAGAAAGCATATCCAAATTGTCATCGATTCTCGGAAGTGGGTAGCTGTCATTTTTAGTGACATCATTGAGACGTCGATAGTCTACACAAAATCTCGTACTTCCATCTTTCTTCTTCACGAGGACCACTGGAGATGCCCACGGACTTTGCGATTCTTCAATCACTTCCTCAGCTTCCATCTTCGATATCATTTCGGCGAATTCTCTTTGCTTTGCCAATGGAAGACGGATTGGTCGAGCGTCTCCGGTGTCAATATGGTGTTGAACAATATGCGTGCGTGCATATTCTCCGTCTTGTGTAGCAAATATATCAGCGTACTCACCGATTAGTTTTTCTGCCAGGATTCGTTGATCTTCGTCCAGATTACAGAGGCTGAGAATTTTGTTCTTGATTTTTATGCTCTGAACTGTTGTGACCGGTGTTGCACCCTTTTTTTCCGTTGTGGTCCATATAGCCTCAACAGGTACGCATTTTCCCACTATCTCCCCCTTTTTCACATTTACACTGAATGTCTTTGGATTTAGAATCCTTACAGGGACCATGTTGTTCTTTGGCTCCACTAAGGTCTTTCCCACCATGAAGTCTCTTCTATTTTCTGGCTCCATCAAATAGAATCGGTGGCTACCAGGACCACCTTCCACTTTCGCCCACAAAATTGCTTCTGACGAAGGCTCTAGACTCTGATTGCTGCAGATGACGACATTTGAGACTGAGGTATTGGCGTTTCCGTATATCATTGGTATCTCCATGTTTCCGTATTTCAGGGTTTGTGCCCCCAAGTCGACTACAAGTCCATGTTCTCTCATGAAGTCTGTACCAATGATGCACTCGTCACATATGTCAGCTACCAGAAACGCGTTTGTGAATGTTATTCCGGCCAATTGGATTTTTATGCGGACTTCACCATATACCTTAATCGTTGCTCCTCTAACTGTTCGCAAGCTGCAGCTGCTAGTGTCATGCAGCCAAGACTTCTGCACAAGATTCCTTCTGATAATTGAGGCCGTGGCACCGGTGTCTATTGTTGCCATCCCTTTTTCTTTTCCACTGACTACTTCTACTAGAAGGCTTTCGTTGCATCGTTTTGCCAGCGAGACTTGGATGATGGTCCTGGGGCCGTCGACTCCTGCTACCAACTTCTGCCCCGCGAAGTTGGTGCTTAAGCATTTCCCGACTGATGGCTTCGGGAAGGTTGACCGGCTTCTTGATAGCTGTTTCTGCGGGTTTCTTCCTCTATTTGCTTGTCACCACAGTGAGGGCAGTCTTTTCGTCGCACCGGTTCTTTACATTGCCTTTGAAGGTGTCCTATTTTATTGCAATTCCAGCAGCGCATTATTCGTCTATCCCGTCGAGTATCTCGTTCCTCGGCACTAATTCTTGTGCAGGAGCATTCGACAGATGCTACTTCCCTGACGAAATGTGTTCCCCTGGAAGCCTGATTGGCTGCTTCCATCGCCAGAGTGAAGGTAAGTGCTTCAGTAAGGGTTCTTTTCCTGGCCACCCTTACTGCCGACTGTAGCTTCGAATCTGCAATTCCCCTGATAAATGCATCTTTTGCCATTTCGTCGATAATTTCCTGGCCTGCGGTGGGGTATGACAGATGTGCCAGTCTACTCACGTCTGCTTGGAGCTGCTGAAGTGTTTCTCCTCGTTGCTGCGTTCGGCTTTGCAATTGGACCTTGTAGACCTCCTTCATGTGGCTATCCCCAAACCGTTTCTCGATAGCCTGTACTAACGTCACATAATCTTTATGCTTTTCGATGTCTACTGTTTGCAACAATTTTGCTGCAGTTCCGTGCAAGGCCATTGTTAGGGCAAAGCACTTTTCCTCATTGTCCCAGTCGTTTGCACAGGCAGCCATTTCAAACTGCTTCTTATAAGTAGACCATGAGGTCTGGCCATCGAATGAGGGAGGCTTCAACTCTTTTCTCCTTGGACCGCATAAAGAACATTCTCGCAGTTTCTGTTTTCGCACTGTGTCGAGCTCTTTTGTCAGTTGGTGAACTTTGCTGTCCATTTCTTCGAATTTTTCGCGAACATTCTTCTCTATTGTATCAAATTTGTCATCAACGTTCTTCTCTATTCTATCAAATTTGTCATCAACGTTCTTCTCTATTCTTTCAAATTTGTCATCGATTTCTTCGAATTTTTGCTGGAGAATGTTCTTTTGCTCTTCCAGATTATTCTATTGTTCAACCATTTTCTGTTGAAGACCGTGCAGATTGTTGGTTTGTTCGTTGAATTTTTGTTCAATGCTGCTCTTCTGCTCGTCTAGTTTTTTCTTTTGTTCATCCAGCTTTTGTTCGAGGTTGTCCAGATTTTGTTGGTCGAGACTGTTCTTCTGTTCGTCCATTTTTAATAAGAGGAGTTGCATCATCGGGGCCATGTCATTGCCGGTACTTGTCTGTTCATCCTCGTCAACATCAAAGGAATATGTATCAGGATCATGTCCCTCGTTGTTCAAAGCCTCCTGAAGTCGGAGCACCAGGTCACTTTTTCCTCCACTGGCGCTGAGGCTTCTCTTGTTCAACTCGGATTTGAGTTGGACGAGGGTCAACTGTAATAGTTTTCGACCCATTCTAGCTTTTTCAAATAGTCAGAAAACACGTTTTTTTTTTTTTACACACAATAAGTCCTATCCCACTTCTGACACCAATGTAAAATGTTTGTGTGGATACAAATGATAGAACTTATTCTTTTCAATAGAAATCGCTTTATTCAGTACAGTTACAATTCACTATTTAATTGTTTCTCTCAGTACAATCCAATTTCTCAACCGCTTATACTTTTCTTATCTTTTACTTAAACCACTTAATCACTTCTCCTAATTAACACTTCAAATTGCACTTTAGAACTGATTTGCATACCTTGGGGATGCTGGTATTTATACTCGAATGACATACTTCGAGAACAATCTTCGCCATCCAGCGTCCCATACAATTTCCAATTTGCTAGAAAATTCGATTCCACTCTCCAGTCGAGACTTTGTTATTCCAGTATCGAAATTTTCTGGTCTTCGATTATCGACATCTTCTGCTCTGTAAATCTAGATGTCGCTGCTCACATTTAAGGGGTTATCACATTGCTCCCTCCCTACAGTTGTTAGTCCCGAACAACTTCGTCATTCAGCATCCAGTTGAAATGACACATTCTATCCAAATGGACCACTTTATCACCTTGTATGGAACTTCCCAGTCCTGCTGCAATTTTGGTGATTTGCCTTTCTTACGCTGAGGATTATACAGCCAGACCAGATGTCCTTCGTTGAAACCGGAAGATTTCGCCTTGATATCGTACCTAGTCTTCATGCGGCTGCTTGCTGGCTTCATTTTTTCTCTGGTGTCTTCATGCAATTTGTGAATCCTGCTGCGCAAGTCATTCACGTAGTTGTTCACCTCTTTGGGCTCCGTCGGTGGGGATCCGAATTTTGCTTCACTTGGCAACCGAATTGTTTGACCAAATAAGATCCCGGATGGTATGTGTCCTGTTGAGCTATGGACCGCGTTTCGGTAGGCCATTAAGAAGAGGAGTATGTGTCGATCCCAATCCCGCTGGCAGTTGCTGACAATCTTAGATAGATGCTCATTCAAGGTCCGATTGAATCGCTCGACCATTCCATCAGATTGAGGGTGTAGTGGCGTTGTCCTTGTCGTTCTTATTCCCAAATACTGACATATTTCCTGGAAGACTTTTGATTCAAAGTTTCGCCCTTGATCAGAGTGTAGCTCCATTGGGACCCCAAATCTGCTCACCCAGTTGTTGACTATATGTTCGGCTACGGTCTTAGCCTCTTGATTTTGGATGGCAAACACTTCCGGCCACTTACTGAAGTAATCCATGACCACGAGGGTATATCGGTTACCATTAAAGGTTTTGGGAAACGTCCCAGCGATGTCGATGACTATTCGTTCAAAGGTGCTCCGACATTGTATTGTTGCATTTGTCCATGTGGCTTTACTTTTGGACCTTGGTAGCCGCACACCTTATGCACTTTTTGAACCAATTCTCGACATCTTGTTTAGCGCTTAGCAAATAGAAACGTTCCCTTACCTTTTCCAACGTCTTGTTTATTCCCACATGGCCTCCTGAGATTCCGTCATGTATTTCATGGAGTACTTGGCTGACTCTGGACCGTGGCACTATTAGCTGCATACGAGATGTTGTCCCATCTGCACTTTCCCTTCTCTTCAGCAATCTATCTTCCACAAAAAGCAAGTCCCACTGTGCCCAGTATGCCTTCAGAGTTTGGCTCTATTGGCTCAGTCCTGATCATTTGGATAGTTGCCTGTTCTTTCGCTCCTTTACCACTGACTACTTCTGCTGGGAGGCTTTCATTGCATTGTTTTACTTGTGAGACTGTGGTAATTACCCTGGAGTCGACTCCTGCTACAGACTTCTGTCCCGCGAAGTAAGTATTTCCCAACTGATGGCTTCTGGAAATTTTACGGGTTTCTTGGTAGCCGTTTCTGACGGTTTTTCTTTCTATTTGCCTGTAACCCCAGTGCAGGCAGCCTTCTCGTCGTACCGGTTCTTTACAATGCCCTTGCAGATGTCCTGCTTTATCGCAGTACAGCAGCGCATCCTTCGTCTCTCCCGCAGGATATTTCGGTGCACGGTAGTTAGTCTTGAGCAGGAGCATTCACCAGATACTATTTCCCTGACGAAATGCATTCCTTTGAAAGCCTGATTGTATGCTTTCATGGCCAGAGCTAAAGCAAGTGCTTCAGCAAGGGTTGTTTTCCCGGCCATCCTTACTGCTGATTGTAGCTTCAAATCTGCAATTCCCCTGGTGAATGCGTCTTTTGCCATTTCGTCGATTATTTCTTGGCCTGCGGTGGGATATGACAAATGTGCCAGTCTACTCACGTCTGCTTGGAGCTGTTGCAGTGTTTCTCCTCGTTGCTGCATACGGCCTTGCAATTGAACCTTGTAAACTTCCCGCATGTGGCTATCCCCAAACCGTTTCTCGATAGCCTGCACTAAAGCCATATATTCTCTATTCTTTTCGATATCGATTGTTTGTAACAATTCTGCCGCAGGACCATGTAAGGCCATCGCTAGGGCAAAGCACTTCTCCTTATTGTCCCAGTGGTTTGCACAGGCAGCCATTTCAAACTGCTTCTTATAAGTAGACCATGTGGTCTGGCCATCGAATGAGGGAGTCTTCAACTCTTTTCTCCTTGGACCGCTTAAAGAACATTCTCGCAGTTTCTGTTTTCTCACTGTGTCGAGCTCTTTTGCCAGTTGCTCCTCCTTGGACTGCTTAAAGAACATTCTCGCAGTTTCTGTTTTCGGACTCTGTCGAGCTCTTTTGCCAGTTGCTCAACTTTGCTGTCCATTTGTTCGAATTTTTCGCCAACATTCTTCTCTATTCCTTCAAATTTGTTATCGATTTCTTCGAACTTTTGGTGTAGAACGTTATTTTGTTCTTCCAGTTTTTGTTCTAGACTATTCTTTTGTTCGTCGAATTTTTGTTCACTGCTGCTCTTCTGCTCGTCTAGGTTTTTCTTTTGTTCATCCAGCTTTTGTTCGGGGCTCTTCTTCTGTTCTTCCATTTTTGACAAGAGGAGTTACATCATCGCAGCCATGTTACTGCCGGTACTTGTCTGTTCATCCTCGTCAACATCAAAGGGGTATGCATCAGGATCATGTCTCTCGTTGTTCAAAGCCTCCTGAAGTCGGAGCACCAGGTCACTTTTTCCTCCACTGGTGCTGAGGCTTCTCTTGTTCAACTCGGATTTGAGTTGGACGAGGGTCAACTGCAATAGTTTTCGACCCATTCTAGCTTTTTCTAATAGTCAGAAAACACTGTTTTTTTTTGTTTTTTTTACACACAATAAGTCCTATCCCACTTCTGACACCAATGTAAAATGTTTGTGTGGGTACAAATGATAGAACTTATTCTTTTCAATACAAATCCCTTTATTCCGTACAGTTAAAATTCACTATTTAATTGTTTCTCTCAATACTATCCAATTTCTCAACCGTTTGTATTTTTCTTATCTTTTATTTAAACCACTTAATCACTTCTTATAATTAACACTTCAGATTTCACTTTAAAATTGATTTGCATACCTTGGGGGTGCTGGGTATTTTTACTATGACATACTTCGAGAACAATCCTCGCTGTTCGTGAACAAAGTGTATAACTGATATACATATATTTTTATTTAAAATAATTATTTCATTTTTTGTATTAAAATTGTAATTTATGTTAAAACTGAGCTAAATTGATTGAAATTGTCTCTTATTTTGTTAATAATGTAAACTATGAAACGTAACGTAGGATTACGTATTGTAAATTTAGTACAAATGTATGACAGTTGATAGTTGAATATGGAAGTAATTTCCGGAAACTAATAAAACTCTCTTTTGCTGTTACCCTTGAAGTTGAAACAACGTGTTTTATTAAATCGCTTTCTTTTTTTCATTAACCCCACACAGTAACCCAAAAAAAACGCTACACACCCCAACATTTGGTCCTTTACGAACCGGATAATTAAACATTTAAAAATGAAAAAAAAAATATAAAAAAGAAAAAAGTGCAAGTGCAAGAACAAAGTGCAAGTGCAAGTGCAAGTGTGCAATATATATAGATATATATAAAACAATAAACGTATATACATTTATTCCCTCGCGGTCGGTGTCTTGTCCCTTCTCTTGCTCCTTTTTAAGACTTACTCTCGGTGCTTGTGCATTGATCGCATTTCCCGCGCCGTGTAAAAAAATAATTTCAACTTTAACGTCAACTGTCACCAGCTGGGCAAAGCTGACCAAAGGTCGTAAGTTGCTGAAATAAAATATTAATTAATTAATACTATTTAAATAAACATCTATATTTGATAAATTAATAAATACTTGATACACACACATTGGTTTATAATTAATTAATTTTCAAAACCTTAAAATATGTTGAAATTGTCCACGGGATGATGCATCAGATATCTGTCAGGTCGTCTTCTTATTCTAGAAGGGAACTTCAAGAATGCGCTTGGTCTTCAAGCGAAGATTCGACGAGGAGAAATTGAAGAAGGTCTGGAAGAAGAAAATATTGATGAAATTTTTGATTTACTTTAAGAAACATATTTCACTTACCGAGGTGAATTGGTCGACGCAATCGACAATGCCAAGTTAGCATCCAAGGAGAAGATTGTCGAAGGTGAATCCACAGGTGCTTCTCGTAATGAGCTTTCATTACCCTCAATTCAAATACCACATTTTGAGGGCTCGTACATAAAGTGGTGGGCTTTCCACGATGTTTCTTTGTCCTTAGTCCACACAAATAAGAAGCTGGGTGAAATCCAAAAGCTTCACTATTTGAAGTCGTCTCTTACAGGTGAAGCTGCTCGTTTGTTGCAGCATTTAGGTTTGTATGCTGGCAATTATGACAAAGCATGGGAACTGCTTGTCGCCAGATACGACCACAAGCGAGTGTTGGTCAACGCTCATTTCCAACTTTTTTTTGAGCGGCAGCAGTTGACAAAGGAGACTGCGAACAACATCAAGTCTCTACTGGACACGTCCCAGGAATGTTTCCATGCTCTAGACAATTTAGGATTGCCGGTTAGTTCTTGGGATGACATACTAATTTATATTGTGGTGCAAAAATTACCTGCTTTTACTCAGCGTTTGTGAAGATCTGTGAACGATCTAAGGCAGTGGACAGAATCGGGGTTTGACGGAACTGTCTAGCATACAGTCACAGGACTAGCCATTGTCAAAGTAGTGTGCGCTGCTATTACTGCAAGCAGGCACACCATTCTCTGCTGCATGTTAATGATATCAGCTCTAAATCTACAAGGGATTATAAAGATACAACGAAAATTAAAACCGAACACGCGACGCGATTTGACCTAGTTTTGGTCAATGATCAAAACAAACTATTGCACTAGGCGAATTACGCACATTTTATCTCACTTTGTTGCTCGTTTGTTATATCGTCGTCCTTGTCACCTACATGTAATGTTTCAAATTATTAATTTACACGATTTTGTCTTATTTACATGTAGATAGTCAACACACAACTTTTATGTCAAAAGGGGTACAGTAAAGTACAACAGCGAGGACACTTGCGGACGAAATTCGTCCACCGGGCGGGAGCATGTTCGTGAACAAAGTGTATAACTAATATACATATATTTTTAGTTAAAATAATTATTTCATTTTTTGTATTAAAATTGTAATTTATGTTAAAACTGAGCTAAATTGATTGAAATTGTACTCTTATTTTATTAATAATGTAACCTATGAAATATACGACAGTTGATAGTTGAAAATGGAAGTAATTTCCGGAAACTAATAAAACTCTCTTTTGCTGTTACCCTTGAAGTTGAAACAACGTGTTTTATTAAATCGCATTCTTTTTTTCATTAACCCCACACAGTAACCCAAAAAAACCCTACACACCCCAACACTCGCCATCCAGCGTCCCATACAATTTCCAGTTTGCTAGAAAATTCGATTCCACTCTCCAGTCATCAATGGTCGAGACTTTGTTATTCAAGTATCGAAATCTTCTGGTCTTCGAGTATCGACATCTTCTGCGCTGTAAATCTAGATGTCGCTGCCCACATTTAAGTGGTTATCACAGTATGTTGAGAATTTAAGTACTCTTGCTACTACACGAGTGCGAAATTAGATTCGTACCATTGAAGATTCGACGCACTCAAGTGTAGGCGGAGACAAAGCACAATCTGGGAGTGTTGAGCTGGCCGCAAAGTGTGCAGCAAGCAGATTGGCCTTATCCAAAGAGCTGACAGCTGGAATGTCATTGTAAATGAGCGTTGGGATGGAGGATGAGGCGTTATTTCTAATGTTTTTGACGAACGACCAACAATTTTTACTGCCTTTGGGACTGTAATGTTCCCAAATAAAACTCTTAGTAACAGATAGTGTAATCCAATTTATTGTTTCTTTGACAATCGCTTAAAGACTGACTCACCATAATGAGAACTAAAACTATTTATGCTAACTTACACACTCATTACATGTTGTGTGCATGTATATGTGGCGCCTATTACATGCAATATAATATATGTATATATCTGCGGAAGATGTAGTTATAATATGTGCATAATCAAGCCATACTCCACAATGCCCCCCTTATATTTAAATAATATACATAATTATACTAGATTTATATACATTTTAATTTTTGTTTAGCGTTCTTTTAGGGTATCTATCTTTTTCTTGAAATTTTGCCCAATCTATTTTCCTGTTAATTTTTACTTTGTCTTGTAGCTGTACTTCACAATCTTTACTTAAATCTATATTATTTTTAGTTGGAACATTATCTACAACTGCGTCTGATACAATATTTTCCGCATTCTGATAAGCGACAGAATTATTAGAATCATCATTGCAACTAATCTTAACCTTTTCTGTAGGATCAATTACGGAAACTAGCGTATTTTCGGAAAAGTCATTAACTGCAATCGATTTTAATTGATTAACGTGTCTCTTCCATATTTTTTGTTTACTTAATATTTCAACTAAATAATATTGCCTTCCTAAAATTTTTACAATGCGGCCTTTACACCAAGTTTGTTTTCCTGCAACAGAATAATCCTTAGCAATTACATAGTTTCCTACTTCAAAGTGTTTTCCATTATTTCCTTTATAATATTTCTTTTGCTTTGCCTGCATTAAATCTACTTTTTCACTAACATTTGAATTTCGGCTATTGTGAAGCAATTTACTTTTAATTGGGTTTGTAATATCAAACCTACTTCTTAGACTCCTATTAAACATTAACATAGCTGGAGACATTCCAGTAGTGCTGTGAACTGAGTTGCGATAGTCCAATAGAAAAGCTTCAAGGATTTGATTTATATTACCAAATGAATTTTTTGCATGCATAGATCTCTTTATTGCAAGTTTACAAATTTTGACACTATTTTCAGCTTGTCCGTTGGTAGCTGGATTTCCAACAGGACTTGTTTTATGAGTTATTTTATTGCTTGCTAGAAAGTTTTGAAATTCTTCGGATACAAAAGTGGTAGCATTATCAGAGACTATAACATTAGGTATACCAAACCGTGAGAATAAAGGACGTAAGTGCTTTATAGTGTTGCTACTTGATATATTTTCCCCCATATCGATACATTCAATCCATTTCGTATATGCATCAGTAACAACTAGAAATTTCCTTTTAAACAAGGGTCCCATAAAATCAATATGTAACCTTTGCCAGGGAGCATCTGGCCAATCCCAGCAAATCAAAGGGGCCTTGGATTGATTACTTTGATATTGCATACACTGTTCACATGACTTCACCATCTTCTCAATATCGTCATCCATCAAAGGCCACCAAAAATAGCTGCGCCCTAAACTTTTGGACTTAACAATTCCCAAATGTGTTTCATGGATTTCATTGAGAACCGATTTCCTGAGACATTCTGGAACTATTACCCTATACCCCCAAAAAATACAATCATCCTCAAAAGAAAGCTCATCCCTTCGACTGAAATATGGTTTCATCCTCTCATCCTCACATCTCTTAGACCAGCCTTCTCTTATATATTGCCTTATAGTGACCAATAATTGTTCATTACTCGTTGCATTTCTAATTTCTCCAAAAGTCGTTGCTACTGTCCCAAATTCTTTTACGTAACTAATGCATATTTCACTCGTCAGTAGTTTTTCTTGCTCAGCGTTATCTACAGCTGAACGAGACAAATAGTCAGCAATATTACCTTTTGAATTGACATGTTCTAATTCAAATTGGTAGCCTGATAAAAATAGGGCATATCTCTGCAATCGATTAGCTGACATTGGTGGTATTCCTTTTTGTGAACCAAATATAGAAATAAGGGGCTTATTATCAGAAACCAATATAAATTTTTTGCCAAAAATGTATTGGTGAAACTTCTTGACACCGAACATTATTGCCAAGGCCTCCCTTTCAATTTGCGAGTACCTAGTTTCTACGTCCGACAACCGTTGAGAAGCGAAAGATATGGGTCGTTGAACCCCACTACTGTATTCATGCACTAAAACTGCAGCCACTCCTTTTGGACCCGCATCAACTATTAGTTTCAGAGCCACGTTGGGGTCATAGTGTGACAACACCTGATTTGAAGTTAATAACTTTTTTACTCGTCCGAAACATTCATCTTCCTCGCTTCCCCAAAGAAAACCATTGTCTTTTGAAAGCAAATCATAGAGTTTTCCTGCTGCTGAAGCCAAATTAGGAATGAATTTTCTATAAAAATTAATTATGCCTAAAAAGGATTGCAATTCGACAACTGATTTTGGTGCTGGCAACTTGAGAATTGCATTTATCCGTCCAGGGTCCATATGAAGGCCCTCACTGTCAATAACATGACCCAAATATTTCACTGACTTAGCCATAAATTCACATTTAGTCTTTGAAACCTTTAATCCTGCTTCTGCCAGTCTTTTTAGAACATCGTTTAGTATTTTTAAATGCTCACTTCGCGTTTTAGCACCGATTAAAACGTCGTCCATAAATACTATAACCCCTTTAATACCTGATAGCAATTGCTCAATAATTTTCTGAAATAATGCTGGTGCTGGGGCTAAACCATAAACTAAACGAGTATATCTGAATAAACCCTTAGTAGTTGAAATTGTTGTAAAATTTCTCGAATTCTCTTCCAACACTATTTGCTGATATGCCATGCTCAAATCTAATTTCGAAAATTCCATCGCCCCATGAACTTCTGCGAATAATTCCTCAATTGTTGGTAGGGAATATTGATCAACACAGAGTTGTGGATTAAGTGTAACTTTAAAGTCCCCACATATACGAACATCACCACTTTTCTTTAATATGGGCACAATTGGTGTTCCCCATTCGGAATAATCAACGGGTTCTAGTATACCTAAGTCCACAAGTTTAACTATTTCGCGCTCTACTTTACTTTTAATTGCAAAGGGTAGCCTCCTAGGCTTAAAAAACTTGGGAATAGCACCCTCTTTTAATTTCAGAGACACCTTATGTTTGTTGAACGTTCCGAGTTTGTCATCGAATACAGATGGAAATGATTCTAATACCTGTACTAGTTCTTTGTCTAGATATTCAATAAAATTCAATCCCTCAAACCGTATACTGAATGCTTCCATAAAATCACGACCCAATAGTGGGGGACCCCCATTATCAACTACAAATATATCAAGTAGCACACTTTTGTTTTTATACGTAACTGTTACCTTAATAACTCCAATTGGTGATATTGCATTTCCACTGTAACTCTTAAACCGCTTAGCTGTTGAAAGAATCTTGCACCTAGCCAAATATTTGTAATACGCAGATAAAGAGATCGCCGAAACCGGAGAACCACTATCAAGTTCCATGCACATCGCAACTCCGTTCATTATCACTTTTACTAGAATTGGATTACTTTTTTCGCCTTTGCTAAAATATAATAAAGACAAATCATCATCACTACTGTTTAACATAAAATTAAAAGCATTTTGATTTTTGTTACTCGCTACTGAACTATTCATTTTACACATTTTTTGTAAATGCCCTTTCGTGTTGCATTTCCTGCATCTGTAGTTTTTAAAACGGCACTCGCTTTCCCCATGATTGGTATAACCGCAAACTCTGCAAAATGTTTTTTCTTCTGGCTTTCGTTGCTGATGTTGCTGTACCTTTTTTTTATAGTTGATGTTATGGATTCCGCTAGTTGAAGGTTCCGATTTGACAATTGTCTCACATTCCAGGTTATTACCGTACTGCAGTTTTATGCAGTCCACAGATGAAGCAATGGTGATAGCTTTTTGAAAGGTTAGAGTTTCTACATCTTCCAAAAATAATTTATCTTTTGCCAAGCATCTGGGTAGGCCAATAATGAATTTATCCCTCAGACACATTTCCAAATGACTTCCAAACTTGCAACTTTTCGCCAATTCTCGCACACGTGCTGCCCATACAATTGTTGTTTCATGCTCTTCTTTAGTCGCCATATAAAATTTATTTCTCTCAGCAAATCCCGATATAGCTGGCTCAAAGTGTTTGTCTAATGCAGTGATGCATATAACATAAGTTGTTGTTTCATCACTAATTAACCTTGGTTGAATTAGACTTTCGAGCAGCCTATACGAAGTAGAACACAATCCTCCAATTAAGTTGGCTTTTTGCTTTTTTGCGAATCTTAACATCGTCCAGTCATCCTCATCATGGTTGAATGTCGGTACTTTAGATGAATTCGCCATTTAGCTTTGTTTTGTATGGAATCCTCGTCGCCAATGTAATGTTCCCAAATAAAACTCTTAGTAACAGATAGTGTAATCCAATTTATTGTTTCTTTGACAATCGCTTAAAGACTGACTCACCATAATGAGAACTAAAACTATTTATGCTAACTTACACACTCATTACATGTTGTGTGCATGTATATGTGGCGCCTATTACATGCAATATAATATATGTATATATCTGCGGAAGATGTAGTTATAATATGTGCATAATCAAGCCATACTCCACAGGGACATTGCAGTATTTTTTGTATTTTTTTCTCATTCCAAAGAGAATGAATCAGCAGCGGCATCCACGTCGTTATCGAGGAAGCATAACGACCAGTTAAAATTCCTAAAGAAGCTGTTAAGACCGCTCCAATTGGATTTATCGTATTGCCATACGGTTCGTTTAGGAATTTTTTCTCTAACTGTGTGGTCGGTGCACGAGAAATTAGCTGATAGTCTGACGAGCCTAGAGGGGAGAGCACATCAATGTGAGAAGTTAAAACAATTCCAGGGTGTTGGCGGTATGACTATCAATGTAAGGTATTTGCGTGGGCTCATTTACAAGCTGCGTTAGATTGTTCTCCGCAGCGAAGATCTCAACACACCGTCCTTCTGGTGTTGTCTGTCCAGAATGTCGAAGCCACCCAGAATTGTGTATATTGAAATCGCCCGTAATAACGATTTCAGTATGAGGATATAGGGATACAATTCTTTGAGTGGAGTCAGACAGCGCATCAAATTCGTTAAAAGTTGAATTCCTGTCCAGTTTGGGGCTTCTATAAATAAAGCAGTAGTAGATAATTTGCTTACGGAGATGGAATTTTAACCACATGAAGTTGAATTCCGGATTGGAACATGGATCACAATGTGGTGGAGTTTGGTAAGCTACATCACTACGCACATAAATGGCGAGACCGCGGTGAGAGAAGAATAATGGCATTAGATCGCAGCCAGGTAGCTTCAGATCAGAATGATCTGAGAGGTTTGGGCGGGGATCTACCTGTGTTTCACTAAGTGCCAAAACAGCTGGTCTGTACTTACAGACGTGAACGTGCGCAGAAAAGTGATTACTTTTTAGTCCGCGTATATTGGCTACTTCTACCCTGAATTCTCTAGTCATAATCACAAACAAACACAGAAAACACAAACACCGACGATACTAAGCAAGGCTGAAAACTTTGTTTCCTATTCAAGCAAACATTCACTGTTGGACAAAATAAATACAAAAATGAATTTGAATGCCTTCCGTAAATTCTAAAGCTCTGTTATGGCAATTTTTTAACTGAGTTTTTTTTTAATTTCACTGCTTAAAATTGTTGACCTACAGGGTGCGCCATCTTTTATGTCGCTGTGTAAACATTGAATAGCTTTGATATTTGTCAACCGATTGACTTCAGTAGACATGTTTTTGAAACGTTAATTCATTAGAATTTTAACCATCGCCTCACACTGAAAAAACGCGCCAAAATAGTAACGCTGTAAATTGAAAATAGTCATTCAGTTGTGTTAATTCAACGTGCATACCGTTAAAAACATCGTGGCCAACTAGCACTGTCTGACAACACTATTCAAATTTTGTTGAGCACAGGTTGAAGAGGCAAGTGAATGTTTCCGAGAACCCCACATGTGTTGTATCATCAGAGCGCTCAGCATTTTGTCGTCAGCGGAACCAATTTGCGGTGCATTTTGAAGGATGATTTGCATTTGTTTCCGCATAAAGCGCAACAGAATCAACGAATATTGCCGACAGACCGTCCACTTGGAATACGGCCAAACAGACCCTCGGGTGATTGACACTGAACCTGATTTTTGGAAGCAAATTTAGATAACCGACGAGGCAAATTCCCCAAATTCTGGCGCCGTTAGCAATAGAAATAGCCACATTTGGGGAACAGAGAATCCACACAAGATCCATGAAACCCCATTGCGTGACCAAAAAGTGACTGTTTGGCCCGGCGTTTACGCCAAAAACCATCATTGGACCATTTTTCGTCAGAGAAGGTGAAACAGTCGATGGGAATCGATATCGGTGGATGTTGGCTCATTATGTCTGAAAACAAATGTGTGAAATAGGTCTGGACGGTTACTGGTTTCAACAAGACGGTGTGTCATGCTACATTGCAAATCAAACAATGCGGTTTCCACAACAACAATTCCCTGGACTTGTGCCGTCAAAAAATGGCGACATTGACTGGCTACCCCGATCTCCAGATATGACCCCTCCGGACTATTTTTTGTGGGGTTATTTGGAAAGCACAGTATACGCCAAAAAGCCTCAGACCATTGACGAGCCGCCCGAGATGCTCGAAAAAGTGATGAGAAACGCAACAAAAAGGGCACAGTGTGCTTTGGTCAATAAAGGCGGCCACTTGATTGATGTTGTATTAAGAAACTAGTCCAAATAAATTGTAAATTAAATTAAATAAAAATACCTCATATAAGGAAATCGGTTGCTTTTTTTAAAGTTATTCAATATTCACATACCGACATGTAAAGAAATCAACTTAAAAATAAAATTATGTTATAATACAATATTGGAAAAAAGTTCATGCAATAAGACAAAATAAAGTGGAAATTAAAACAAGATAAGAAAAAACAAACAAAATCTTCAATTTCAACCTCGGAAATTAAAAAAACTTAGTAGCTAATGGCTCCAACTTTATTATGAATTACTGCCGCAAGACGTTTCTGCAGGCTGGAGCCAAAATTTGTTAATACTATATATCGCCTGGAATTTTCTCCCATTAATTTTGCAGACTTTCCCCAAAATATGTTAAATTGCGACATTTATCCAATGGAATTCTCTCATCCAAAACAGACCAAATGTGCACGATTGGATTAAGGTCTGGGGACTGAGCTGGTCATTCCAATATATTAACATTATTTTGGGTTTAATACTCCTTACCGACTTTGTTCGTATGCTTTGGGTCGTTATCTTGTTCGAGGATATACGAATTCTAGAAGCAGAAGAAGCTATGATAAATTGTCCCTTATAATGTTGACGTAGGTTGCACGCGTCATTTTAGTGACAATTTTGAAAAGGTTTCCAATGCCGCTAAATGAGAAACATCCTTACACCATTACTGAGTCTCCTCCGTGTTTTACAGTTCTTTGTGTTCACCTTTGGCTGAGTCTTTCGGATGGTCTGCGCCAACCACTTTTTCTGGTTTTAGGGGTTTTTAATTCAAATTTGGACTCATCGGAACAAAGGCCAGACGTTTTCTAATATTACTCGTAGTAGGACGCAGTATAAGTTTTTTCTTCGCAACAAAATATTTCAAACCGCTTTCGTGGAGTAGCCTTTGGACTATCCTTGATGTTACATTTATTTGCAGATTTTCTTTAATAATCCTGGCTGAAGATAAAGGGTTTTTCCTGGTCTCAATTTTAATTTTTCTGTTATCAGTTGCTGTGGTCTTCCGCTTCCTTCCGTAAGAACATTTAAAGCTGGCAACTGTTCTTCGTTTTCCTTGTCCCAGTAATTGATAACTCATATTTGTTTACTAGTTTATGGAATGTCAAACCACTTTGACGGTTCAAAACAAGCAGCTCTTTCATTTCAGGTGTTAACGTTTTAACGCCTTAAACTTAATAAAAAATAAAAAATAGTGCAGTGCAGCGAAAAAAAAAATTAATAAAGAAATATTACACAGTGCGTGTTTCCCACCTCTTCCGCTCCTGGTTGGAGTTGCTTGCACTCAATCACTGCCGTTACTGTGACTGTGACTGAGTGTATGTAACAACTGATGGATAGCGGGTTGTGATTGAAAATTTTGTTGGTGCACTGTTTCATATTGTTGTAAGGGCATAACACCTACAACAATTTAATTCGGTAAACCAACGTCAGAATTTTGGCACTTAGTGAAACACAGGTAGATCTCCAGATTGCTCAGATCATTATTTTTCTTTTACTGATCCATGTTCCAATCCGGAGTTCAACTTCATGTGGTTAAAATTCCATCTCCGTAAGCAAATTATCCACTACTGCTTCATTTACAGAAGCTCCAAACTGGACAGCAATTCGACTTTTAACGAGTTTGATGCGCTCTCCGACTCCATTCAAAGAATTGTATCCCTGTATCATCATACTGAAGTCGTTATTACTGGCGATTTCAATACACACAATTCTAGTTGGCTTCGACATTCTGGATAGGCAATAATAGAAGGACGGTGTGTTTAGATATTCGCTGTGAAAAACAGCTTGACGTAGCTTGTAAGTGAGCCCATGCGAATACCAGATGTTGATAGTCACACCGCCAACACAATGGACTTGTTTTTAACTCTTTACCCTCATAAGTACACCGTTGATGTGCTCTCCCCTCTAGGCTCATCATACTATTGTGTCATATCAGCTAATTTCTCGTACACCGACCACACAGTAATTGCAATATAGCAAAGGCAGTAAACATTTTGGGTCATTCGTCAAAAATATTAGAAATTCTGCCTAATCCTCGATCCCAACGCTTATTTACAATGACATTACAGCTGTGAGCTCTTTGGACAAGCCCAATCTGCTTGCTGCACATTTTGAGGCCAACTCAACACTCTCAGATTGTGCTTTGCCCCCGCCTACACTTGAGTGCGCCGAATCCTCAATGGGATGAATCCACTTTCACATTCGTGTAGTAGCAAAAGTACTTAAAGATCTTAATATACATAAATCCGCTGGTCCAGATGGCATATCTCCAATTCTTCTGAAGAGGTATTCTTCCTCGCCTAAAACCACAGCGTAAGCTTTTTCATCCCCTTCTTCTGCGAAAGCAAGATAGTTGCACTTGATATTTCTACTGGCATTTGAGAGAGTTTGGCATCAGGCTCTTTTGTCGAAAATGAGTGCTTTTGGGATCGATGGCTCTCTTCTTCAATGGAATAGAAATTACCTTTCAGAACTTTCCAGGGCTCTGTTCTGTCTCCAACACTCTTTTTAATTTTCATTAATGATATGTTGTCTGCTACTTCTAATCCAATATATTCACTTGCTGATGACAGTACTCTCTGTTTTTCATATTCGTTTCCGGACTCACGCCCCTGCTTTTCGGCTGTAGAACGAGAACGGCAGCGTATGCTAAGCTGATTAAATTCTGATATTTGGAATGCTTCTACCTTTTAGTTAATTGTCGAGAGTAGGGATCTGTAGGGAAAACAAATTTAAAACTTTTGGTAATATTCCAACAAGTCACACACAAAATGCAAAGTGCACTTTAATTTGTTGCGTATTAAGTATGATACAAATGATGCAGCATTAACCCAACTAACACCAAATAAACAACAGCAATTAACAGTTAATTTTTGAGCGTATATCTCCATGACGTAACCAACAAAACAATTGAACCACAAATGCTATTGACTTTGAACTATTTGAAATTGAATGAACTGCTGTTGTACTTTATTTTATCAGACAGTGTACGTGTTTAATGCAACCCATGCATTGCATTGCCTGCAATAGATCGCAAATTCTAATCTTACTACAAACCCGATGTAATAGAATTGCAAGTGAGTACAATTTAGTACATTTTAAATCACAGTGATTCGAGCAGCAACGCTGCATGTGTTTCATGCATAATTTATTTTGAAAGGCACCGACTAATAACCTGAACGCCACTAAAAGTTGGATTAAATATGTTGAAAATAATGTTGTCTTCTCCGTTAAAAGCCTTGGAAATCAAACATTCGCCTTTCGACAAATTTCAGTTTCTGGTTTATCTTTTGACTTGTCCCAAAGCAGTTCAATGTCCATAGCAAGACTAACTATAGTTATAGCTGTTGTTAGTCTATGGTCCATAGTCCAGTAAAATCACGATATAGGCGTATGAATTAGGGTCTAAAGAAAGGTACAGATTTTAATGCAGTGAAGAATCAGGAAATACTTTGTCTTTAAAAATACTGGAGCTTTGAAACATATTAAGTATGGCATTCTTAAATAAAGTAAGAAGACAACATTATTCCGATAAATTATTTTGAGATAATATACATTTCATTACAGGTCGTAAATTATTCTCTCAAGTATGTAACTTGTAGACATTATTCTTCTGCGGGACCTTGTTTTGCTTTAACTGATGAACAGAAGCAAATGCAATCGATTGCTCGTAAATTTACCCGAGAAGAAATCATACCTGTTGCACCGAAATACGATAAGACTGGTGAATATCCATGGGAAATAGTAAAGAAAGCTTGGAGCATTGGTCTGCTTAATAACCATATACCACAGGACCTTGGCGGTCTGGGTTTGGATGTCTTTACGACATGTGTCATTGCAGAGGAGCTTGCATATGGTTGTACTGGGATTATGACTGCAATGGAAGCCAGCTCATTAGGGGTAAGTTTTTTGGTCATCTTTTACTTTTTAAGTTGTTACTTAAAAACAACTTTTTTCATTTGAATCCATTTTTATAATAAGCCATGAACACAACAAGCACAAATTAGACAGCCAATTAACTATTTATTTAAAAAAAAATTAAACTAAATCACTGTTATTTAACTTATGATACAGCTTCTTAGATAATAAAATTTACATCTTACACCATTTATACCCAAAATACAAAATGTTTATATTTCTATTTTTATTTACTATCATTTTATTTATCAAAGCAACAAATATAATACATTAACAAATTCATAAGTTTGTTTACCATAAATAACCGTAAAATGTATTCCTATTCATTTATTAATATGTGCATTTTTGCAATAATTTCTTTCTACGCACAGAGTAACATCACAAAGTTCACAAATCCGTTTCAATCACATTATCCGTTTTTGGCACAGAGTGCATCTTCGTGGATTTTCTGGTGTAGTTTCGTAAATAGTGACGGGCAAAAGTACGCTAAAATTAAAGTAAATCCATAAATCCATCTTTGTTTCAGAAGCAGCATTAGACAATTTCCAAGCGTTCACTAACGTTGAATTGAGCATCGAATCAAAAAGAGAAAACCACCCACCACTACTTACCGCGGATTTTTATTTCATAAACGTTGACAGCCTGATCATGTAGATCGACCGCGCCATGCCTTTGTTGTCAAAAATCAAATTCATTTGTGGACTATATATCTTTTTTTTCTCCTCATATCGCCAATGTTTTACGGATTGTAAAGGCTCAGTAGAATTACAGTACGCACTGTAACCGCGCTATTACTCGTATCGTTTCATTTTACAAAAAGTATTCCATTGACATCGTGTTTGTGCTCGAAATATTCCCTTTTCTCTTTTTTAAAATCCTTTTTGTTCTGTTCTCTATGATTGTACCTGTAGATCTAAAACCTTTACCTTTCAACAGTCGTAATAGCTCATGTGATGTAAAGAAATCGTTAAAATAGATTATATGATCCGTTGGAAATTGTACGAATTGTAAAAGGCGGATCCCAATGACATTGGATTTTTTCCAGATATACTCATAACATTTTTAGCACACAATACGTTGTACAAATATCCACAACTACTGGTAAACAAATCTCACTGGTTTCCCTTTTATAAACTGCTTTGAGGAACGATGTCCAAAATACTTAACCATCGCTTTATCCACAAAAAGTTTTTTACGCATGAGTCCAAATTCTTTGTGTTTTTGGGATAATAAACTCATTAAGGGTCGAAGTTTCGTATTATGTCATGAAAATCCCAATTGGATATTATTAGCCACAGGAATATATTTTTTTATTTCGAACAACCTTTTCCTGGACAAATTATTGGTAACTTGTCAACTTGTGTCTTCGTCTGTTTTCCAATGCGTTGACTATCTTGGCATTGAGTGATATCCACTGTAAAGGTCCATTCATAGCTCAGCAAATTGCGTATGAGCTGACTGCGAACAAATCATTTTTAGTATATTTAAAGGCAGGCAAGTGAGAATTTTACAATTTCAAAAGCACAGAACTTAATTTATCTGTGGATTAATAAAAAAAGCACAAATCCAATTAGTTTTTGCTTAGCAATAGATTTAAACCTTGTATAAGAATATTAGAATTCAGAATATTCCAGAAGGCACTGCTGGAATTTGCTTTCGAAGCCACGCAGGCAAAACACACTGCAGATTTTGCATTTCGTTTGCGTTTTTCTCGAAACAGTGTTTTCCGAGTCGGTACCAGAAATATCTCTTGAACCACTCGACCGATTTGCATGCCATTTTGCACGGATATTCTTAATACCATACCATCTAGTCTCCTACGAAGGATTTTTTTGATATCTTAATTTTTAGATTTGTTATACATAAAAGTGTGACTAGTTTTTTAGTCAAAAATAGACTCGTACGTTCAAAAAGCTGTCATTTTGTTAAAAATGAAAATTTTTGAAAACGACTATGATAGAGACTAGTTTTATCCATCTACTTTAATAGGATTTTTTTTTTTTGTTTCAAATGAAACCTACCAGAGATATTCCTGGTACCGCCCAGCACGTTTTTGAAGAGAGGTTTCCAGAGATGGGCGAAATGTATACTTTATAATTGTTTTTATTCAATTGTCAATGAAGTTTTGTATTCGTCAAGGAATACTTTACACAATCTATATTTTACTTTTTTTATATTAATTTAATATAGTAGCGAAAAAAAAATCTTGAAAAACGCTCCGTTTTTGAGCGGAGAAACGTATGTAACCCCTTAAGTTTTTTGAAAAATGGGATAGAGAGAGAAAGAAAGATGTTTTGGGCTGAGGGGTTATTTTGCTCCATGGGTGGCATCCAACATTTAATGGGGAGACATGTGGAAGTTGGCTTGTTGTTGATTTCTAGTCAACTATTCATCTACTTGATTTTCGTTAACTTAAAAAAAGAAATGTCTTTCGGGCGAGGTTGGGATCTATATATATGTCATATATTTCTTAAATTATATGGCTGGGCATCCCATACACAAACTATATCAGTGAACAGATAGTTAGATAACATAATATTTTTGATTTTGAATATATAAATTAGTACATTCGTTATTTTTCTTTGATTAATTATAAGCCATTTTACCGTGTTAAGCATTAATTGTATATGAGTTAATATATCGCACATTAAAATATCGTTCATCTCATTCCCTTATTTTGTAATTTCTGTAACCGTTCAGTCATTTGATTCGTTCCTAAAAAAAGTATTGTTGAACAATATCCGAAATGTGGTTTAATCATTACATTAAATATATTAATTGCACAAATCAATGATACCCTACGCCTAATTCTTTGAGCAAAAAAAACAAAATTTCTTTGCAATTTTATTACATACATATGTAGTTAATATGGTTCGCAAAACCAGGTTTCTTATTAATAATTACTCCAAGGTAATTTATTTCCTGCACTATTTTGATATTATCTTCATTAATTTTAGGTTTTTTAAATCCGCATTCTGCCGATTGATGCACTCCTCTACAGAACTTCCAGTATCATACATGAGAGTATCATCCGCAAATAGTCTAGCCTTTGCATGATGCAATACGCTTTCTACATCGTTGATATAAATTATGAATAGAAGTATTCCCAAAACTGCTCCCTGGGGTACACCAGGGTACACAACTATGTCGGTAAGATAGTTTCAGAAAATTCGTCCCCAACTTTGGTTCGTTGAAATCTGTTCGACAAGTAACTTTTGATCCATACTATACCATATCTATTCAGCTTCTGAACAAGTGTGCCCCGATCTATGGTCTCGAATGCCCTTTACAGATCCAAAAACACCTTAGTCACCACCTTTTTCAGGACCTTACTCTCAGTCATGAGCATGTTAACTGGACGAAACTCTGCTGGATTTACTGCTTTTTTACTTTTTCAATTGGAACTACAGCTGATTCATTCCAGTGATCGGGAAAAATGCGACGATTCAGCGATTCGTTGTTCAGGTTCAAAACACAATGTTAAAAGCAGAATATTTTTGTTGACAAGCCGTTTTTCATTGTATTTTACAATTCTTTTATGTTATTTAACTTAAATTTGAAAGGATTTACATTATTTACATTTACTAAATTCGTGTGTTGCTCAAATGGAATTTTTAATTACCTTAATTTAATTCTTCAACACTTTTAACAAAAAAATGTATTCAGTTTATTATCTTTTAAAGTTTTATTATCACATATTAACTTTATTTGACCTTTGTGGAGAACAAACCACATTGTTTTTTGGTCAGTAGATTGGTCAATTCTTTTCGCAATGAAATTATTTCTTGCTAAATGTAGTTCATTCAAGTATTCCAGTCACTAGTGCTGTTTGTCCATACAGCCTTTTGATGTAATTGGACTTTTGTTTATTTCACGTTGAATAAGTATTGACTAAACAACCTATATTACCACTCGTTCCACTAATTATTTTGGAGATCATAATGTTACCCATAATTGGTTTTATTTTTACACTGAAATATTTTGCCTATTCATTTACATCATTGAAACCTACTTACTTCTTGATTAATGAATTCTCTGAGAAAAACACTCTTATTAAATACCAATGATTTAATAATTTGTTTAGAACAACTAGCCATGTTAATAGGCTAGTTTCAACAATTATTTCTAATGATTCATGGTCACTGATTTTACATTCTCTAACTACTTTGGCTGTACATTTAGATTGTTTGTTATCGCGTAATCTATAAAAGTTACACAAGTTTTGCGTAATTTTTGTTTGTTTCCATCATTATTTGTTTAAAAGGAATGCCCGAAATACTTTCAAAAATTCGTTTCTTGTACATTCTGCTTGAAAACCAATCTACAGGGTGTCTCATCTTAGGTGTTCGTCCTGATAGCTGAAGATTCCTGAAGTTATGGCAAACAAAAAATTGTATTGCAGGGGGGGGGGGGGGGGTCTATTTTCACCCCTCTCCAAGTTATAGACCGTTAAAGTGAGGAACCTTTGATTTCGAGGTAAAAGGCCGTAGCTTTCTAACGGATTCAGCTTAAGAAACCTTTATGCACATTTTTGAAAGAGAATTTCAGTGTGCATAAAATAATAAAATGTCGTCGAGTTCGATGAATGCCAGCCAAAATTATAGCATTTTGAAGCTAACATTTTGAAAAATCGTTGGACCAATTTCGTCAGAAAAATGCGTTTATCTCGAAATTCAACTTTTAGGTTAACTTTTTTTATCAAAACTTTTGTCTTCTCTTCACTATCTACGATTATGAATGGCCCGATTAAAGTACTACCCAATATGCCGGTCCAGACATTCACGCTAAACCTTCTGTAAAATGGTATACAGTTAAGAAAAACATCTGCATTTCAACTGAATCTTTACCTTTGAGAAGATGTTGTTCGTGTTAAGTGAGGATTATACGTTGGTTGGTAATGCCCATTCTCATTCTCATCTTGTTGATGCAGCAGCCATTGGCAAAATTCAATCCTTTTTTGGAAGTCCCCTGGCAAAAGTTCCTCTACGGGCGTATAATGAAAGGGGTAAGCGCGGTTGGCTAGAAGAACTCTATGGATTGTAGTTCTTGGAATTTGCAACTGTGCTGCAAGCCTTCTGGTGCTAATAGATAGCTGCATTCTTACAGCATTTAAAATTCTTTCTTCCTCTTCTGCTGCTGTTATGTTAGACAATCTTTCTCTTCTTAACCCATATGCTGAGCCGACGGTTGAAAGGCGGTGAAAAGCATTGATAAATGTTGGCCTAGAAGAGATCCTCCGTCTAGGATATCGCCGTTAGTACTCTAATCTAGCTAACCCTGCATCCCCATTACAGAAACCGTAAACGAAAATTATGTCGGCGTATTCGCGAATCGAAAACATTTTTTCTTAAACATTTGCTAAACACTTTACTCGTTCACTCTTAATAAGTAAATAAAGTGACATCGGCGCATTTCAAAAGTTTTCGCCGAAGTAAACAAAAACATTCCACAAAATAGCGGAAAATTTACCGTTGACTTGATTCTCCAACTTTGTTTTACTTTTTAACTAACAGCTTTTAGTCAATTTTTTTTTTATTTGAACACACTATTTATTTTGTGACCCATTTGCCTGAGTAAAATAGTGGTTTGCAATAACTTCCGTTGTTCGTATGTTCAAAAGTCATAGATAAAAAAAGTAGATAATGAAGAGAAGACAAAAGTTTTGATAAAAAAAAGTTAACCCAAAAGTTGAAAATTTCGAGATAAACGCATTTTTCTTATGAATTTAGAACTCGACGAAATTTTAGTATTTTATGCACACTGAAATTCTCTTTCGAAAATGTGCACAACGGTTTCTTAAGCTGAATCCGTTAGAAAGCTACGACCTTTAAAGAAGTTTTATCTCGAAATCAGAGGTTCCTCACTTTAACGCCCTATAACTTGGAGGGGGGTGAAAAAAGACCCCTCCCTGCAATACAATTTTTTGTTTGCCATAACTTTAGGAATCTTCAGCTATTAGGACGAAAACCTAAACTGTGACACATTGTCTATTAAAATCGCCCATTATAATAACGTCGGTATATGTAGAACAAAGTTTCAGACAAGATATGTGAAGCTGTGAAATCTATAACAATAAAGGATGCCGTGTTTAACTTGAGAGCAGCTTGGGATAACGTTAATGGTTCTACTATTGAGAAATATTGGAGTAACATTCTTGGATCCGATGAAATCTATGACGATGAAGACGATATACCCCTTAGTATTCTTCGTAACCATCTAATCACAAAACTTGCCGATGATGTGATTAATTTGCTCAATCATATTAATGTTGACGTAACACATGCAGTCGTTGATATCAACAACTAGAATGCAGATCAAATGCCATCGGATATTGAGGAATTGGAAAAGAAAAATGAAGATGAAGAAGAGTGTCAACTAGTTTCTGACCGCCCGGTATGATCTATTTCTTCAAGAGATGCTATTCAATTATTTGACAAAGTACTTGAGTGGGCAGGATGTAACGAAGTACGCTACGAAAATATTTTAATTATCAAACGGTTGCAGCAAAAGGCAGTGCAAACTGATTTAAATTTAAGGAAAAAACAAACAATAGTGACTAATTACTTTTCAAAAATATAAAATATTTTTCCTTTTGTGTACAAATTTTAAATTACATTTGAAATGAAATACTGTATTATTAAAAAAAATAGAACTAAGTTTCTTGTTCATGCATGATTTAGTATCTTTAGACAAGACACATTTTGACTACACGCACTATATAATGCCTGAAAATTTGCACGCTCGGTAATGTGAACAATCTCGCTCGTATGAACAGGCCAGGTTTTTATTAGTTCAGTCTACCAAGAGTGTACTGTAATTCGATTTAGTTCGCTTATAAATCGGCATCCGATATAATCGCTGATCTGTTTTTTAATGCCAAATAGACAGCTCCCGCTAGCTCGTCCGTGTGTAGATAATTACAGAAGAAAGGCTGGAATTGCTTAAGTTATTTTTCAACATGGGTTAGAAATTATTATATTTGCTGTTATCTGTTTATTGCCTAACCCACAACGTTGAAAAAAAATTATATTAAATTGAAAATAGGTTTTATTATTACTTAAACTAGCAGTCACCAAGCGTCTTTCAAACCGGCAACATCGTTTGTGATTTCGCTCCCTTGTTCGGTTAAGTCTAAACGGTACTTTTCTCCTTATCGCTTTTTTTACTCTTTATTCTTTTTCACTTTACCCGGTTATAAAAGTGTTTATATATATTATACGAATATAGTACGTAGCTATCTAATATGGCCCTTAGGCCATCATCGATATCTGGTAACAGGTTCAGCCTCCTCGATATGGAGCTGCAACCTGGCCATAATAACAAAAAACGTAAAAAAACAAACTATACCCATATTGACCTCAGCCAACCATCTCAAACTAATTCAGCCCTATCTGACCCTAAATTCATAATAATTTCCTCTAATGACGAAAAAAAGCCCCTTTGTTCCATAAGCATTTTCTTATTAAAAAAAGCTATTGATGGCATTAGTACCGCTTATGAAAATATAACGGAACTACGTGACGGTAGTCTCCTCATACCTGTCAAATCAGAAAAAATTGCTAGCTTATTCCTTTCAAAAAAAAATCTGGCAAATCTATGCCCAATTTCCGTCAAGCTTCACTCTACTTTAAATTCTTCCAAGGGTACAGTATATGCACCTTGCCTAATACAAGTATCCGAAGAGGAAATAGTGAAAGAGATGAGAAGCCAGGGAGTAACTGAAGCTTATAAATTCAAAAAAACAACATCCGAGAACAAACTTCGTGCCACTGGTCTTATTCTTCTCTCATTCGATCGCTTCCGTCCTCCTAGCAATGTCAACATTGGATGGCACAATGTAAAAGTAGAGGAACACTTTCCAAATCCGATGCGTTGCCGCAATTGCCAACTCCTGGGCCATACTACCAAGAGATGCGCCGGGGCAGCATCCTGCGAGAAGTGTAATCTCCCTCCTCATCAATCCAACGAATGCACACGCATTTCCTGTGCCAACTGCTCCCTAGACCACGCATCATCTTCCAAATTGTGTAAAAGTTACCTCATGGCTAAAGAAATTCTAAAAATTAAAACAATAAAGAAATGCACAATGGCCGACGCAAAAAAATATTCAAAGAACAAAACCCTATCCCGTTATTGTCTGCTTCATACGCCGCTGTCGCTCAAAATGCGTCTGTTTCTATGCCACTCGCACCTTCTCCAACTACATCATCTGTGAAACCCATCTCATTTCAAGTTTCCTCTCCCAGTTCCACAATAACGGAACTTCCTCCTTCTACCGTACAAAACACAAAATCCATACATAAACCCAATTCATCACCCAGTAAACAAAACCAAACTACAATGCAGGTTTTCCCGCAATCTTCTTCCCCCTCCCATTTCTCGTCAGTTCATATCACACAAAAAAAAAGATCAACTTCTCCCACTCTAAATAACCTTAACTATAAAAATGTAATAACCAAGAGCACAAATTCCGACACGTCAGTCATTCCTCAAACCCAAACCAATACTTCCTACTCTCCTTCTCCATCTCCCGACTCACTCAATTCTACTACAACCATCCTTTCTCAAACTCCATCAAACCTTCCTTCCCCACTCAACAATATAACAAACACTCTTATTTCAAATAACAACTACTTCATTACTGATTATAATAATGAAGATGTATCAGACTAATATCATTAATTTTAACCTAAACCCAGACTCCGCGGTTCGGGGATTGCGTCAGTCAGGCTCCTCGTTTGGCCTGCCTGCCTCAACATCCGTACCGCGCAGTCATAATGAAAATCCCAACAACAACACCACTCTAAATTCTGCTCAACGTGGAACTCTTCGCGTTGATAAGAATTCGTCGTCTAATTCAAATCTACTTCTTAATATTTTGCAATGGAACTTAAATGGCTATAAGAACAACTTACATGAGCTACAGCTTCTGATAAGCGACATGAAACCAAACATAATTTCCCTTCAAGAAACCCATATTCCCTCCAACTCCCATCCCTTTCCACCTAAACAATATTCCGCATATCACCATAACCATGACTCTATCACAACTTCTAAACAAGGCGTCTGCCTTCTCATTCCCAAATCTATTCCTCACACTCCTATCACAATAAATTCAAACATTTCGGCTATTGGTGTCGAAATTAACCTCAATATCCTTATAACTGTCATTTCCCTTTACATTCACCCCGATCAAAATTTCACCTTACAAGATCTCCAAGCTATCCTAGTTGGGATAAATACTCCAATACTTATAACTGGGGACTTCAATTCTTGGAGTCCTTCTTGGGGTTCTGAAAAACAAAACAAACGCGGCAAGCTTGTTGATCATTTCATTGTTAACTCAGGGTTATCAATTCTTAATGACGGCCGCCCCACCCACTTTTCGACACACAGTACATTGACTCACGTTGACTTATCCCTTATATCTCCTTCACTCCTTCCGAAATCTACGTGGAATATTTCCGACAACCTCTCTGGTAGCGACCACTTTCCCATTTTTATTAAAATTACATGTGGCGCTTACAATTTAAACGTTAAACCCAATAAAAAATTCCTGCTTGACAGAGCTAACTGGGATCTTTTCTGTTCCACTCTGTCAAACGAACTTCTTACCAAGATAGTATCGCCCAACATCAACAAAGAATCTGCCCTTATCCACAAATCCGTATGCACTGCCGCCAACCTTACTATTCCTCAAACAAGCGACAAATTTCATAGAAAAACAGTTCCCTGGTGGTATGAAGAAATTAGTGGTCTTCGCAAAGAAAAACAAAAGGCTTGGTACAGTTTTAAAAAATCCCCCACTAATACTAACCTCATCCTTTATCGCAAGTTGAACGCTAAATTCAAAAAAACAATCCAGGCTGAAAAAAGGGCCTGCTTCAAAAAATTTACTGCCAACATAAATCCTAACAGCACGTCGCAAAAACTTTGGGCTGACATTAGAAAATTAGCTGGCACTTTTACTCCTAACACCATCAAAATTATAAAAACAAACACTACAGTAATTACCAGTCCAACAGAGATAGTAGAACATCTTGCTCAGACCTTTGAACAGCTTGCTGAGGACTCTAAATTCAGTTCAAAATTTAGCTTCGAAAAATATAAAATCCTTAACATCCCAAACACTTCCTTTAATCCCTCTCCTTCCGCTATTTCGATCGAATCCAGTATCAATATGATAGAACTCGCAGCCTGTTTGAACCAAGAAAAAGGCAAAACACCTGGCTTCGATCGAATATCCTATCCCATGTTAAAAAAACTCCCCCCCCCCCCATTTTAAAACAACGCTTATTATCACTGTATAACAATATTTTGAACTCAGGCACAATTCCACACTCATGGAAAGTTGCCAATATCATCCCAATTCTTAAACCAAACAAAGATCCTTCCTCCAACTCCAGTTATCGTCGTATCTCCCTTCTTTCATGCTATCTGAGAGAAGCCACGTTTCCATCTTAAATTTAGACTTTGTTAAAGCCTTTGATAGGATTGGTGTACACGTTGTATTAAACCAACTATTAAAATGGAGAATTGGCCCTAAAATTTTTGGGTTCATAAAATCTTTCATGTGCAACAGGAGTTTCCGTGTTAGGCATTGCAACATCTACTCGAACATCCACAAATTGAAAAATGGTATCCCACAGGGATCACCACTATCTGTCGTTTTATTTGCCATAGCGTTTAACGAAATCAGTATAATAATTGATAATTTTCGAAAGGTAGAGCACACACTCTACGCTGACGATCTTATTATTTTTTCAAAATGTAAAGATCTAATAGCGGTGGCTGATACCTTCTCCCACATTGGCGAGGCTTTGCTAAGGTGGTGTGAATACTCAGGTGCTTCTATTTCTTATTCAAAATCTGTAACTTTTCACATTTGTAAAAAACATTCATGTAATAAAAGTATTAAATTAAGTTTAAATAACGTAAACATACAAATTGTTAACCAAATTAAAATCCTTGGACTTATTTTTGACTTTAAATATAATTTCAAAAACCATTGTACATATATTAAAAAAAATCTTACTGCCAGGGTAAATCTAATTAAGTATCTATCTTCCAAAAATAGTAGAGCCAATATAAATACCCTTGTAAATATTATAAAATCATTTATTCTTTCAAAAATTGACTATGGTCTTCCAATATATGGTAGATGCTCTAAATCTTCTTTTCAATTAATTTCAACACCCTACCACGTTGCCATCAGGACAAGTATGAAAGCTCTTCGCTCTACTCCCATCAAGAATTTACTTACTGAAGCAGGACTTCCCCATTTGACTGAGAGATTCGACCACCTTACTTCCAACATCATTCAAAAAATCAACTCCCCACATACATCACCTATCCACAATGATGTGAAAAGGTCATTAATTCGTAGAAGAACGCAAAAACGCCAATCAAGTCTATACAATGCTCTTACTTCCGCTAAGGATTTAAATATTCCGATCCATATAAATAAACAAATAAGGTACACTCAACCCCCATGGAACCTTCCTGAGCACACTATAATTACGGATCTAAGCAGTTATAGTCAATCAAGTACTAATGACAACACATACAAAGCCTTATTCCTTAGCATCGCAAACAACTACAAATCCCTTGGCTGGAACCTGATTTTTACTGATGCTTCTAAAACAAAAAACCATGTGTCATTTGCAGTTGTCGACCAAAATGGTTCAATTCTATCAAAAGGTCTTCTTCCAAATTTTTACTCCGTTTTCACTGCAGAAGCTTTTGCTATATTCAAAGCAATAGAATATTCAAAAAAGAAAAAGACGATTATATTCTCCGACAGCTTATCTGCTATATCTGCTATTAAAAACATTTCCTCCTCCATTACAATCGTCGGCACAATACGGGACCTTCTTATAGCAAATAGTGCAACATTAAAAATTGTTTGGATTCCCAGCCATATAGGGATCAAAGGCAACGAGGCTGCTGACAAGGCAGCGAAATCTGCAGTTAATGAACCCTTATTAATGTTCTACCAGTATAGCAAAAAAGACATTAAAGACTTCATCCTCATTAATTTTAAATACAGAAGGAAAATTGCTTGGGAAGGTTATAACCATACCTACAAAAACTTTAATCCTAACGGTGTCAAACCGATTTATCCCAATAATGTCTCCCAAAAGAAAATAAAAATATATACGAGACTCAGACTTGGACACACATATCTCACACACCAACATATTTTCAATAAAGAACTACCCCCACTATGCCATCTTTGCGAAGAAAGAACTACTCTTACGATGACCCACCTACTCTCCTGCAGCAAAGCTTCATCAGTCAGCAAATCTATTTCCAACCATAGTTTAAGTTTTCTGCTATCCAATGTAAATACTAAAAATATTGTCTATATCTATAAGATTATTACCTCTCTTAAACTCGAAAACTGTATCTAATTTTTTTTTCTCCTCTTTATTCTAATTACCTAGTTGTAGGCCCTGGCAGCTAACTCTAGTTTAAGTAATTATTAAGTTTGTAATTTACTTACAATTTAATAAAATTTTAATAATAAAATAAATACTTAAACTAGAATGGGAATTTTCATTTAAAAGGGTAACGGCCTATTTCTCTGAATGCTATTATTTTTGACAATTTTGGAGCCAATATTGGTATTTGCGGCCATTGCTTCACAACTTTCATTTGCATGTGCAATCTGTTGCAGAAACGCCATTCCGGTTTCTTGATTACATTTCAAGTTGTTTGCGGAGCCTAAAAGTATTTTCTTCAACTTTCAACCTTTCTTGGCCAATCTCTATTTTAATGTTTTTGTTTTTTGCGTTGATATTGTTTCTTAACGAAATTAACTCTTCTGTACGCGTGCCGGCGTCGGATAATCCTTGTGTATTGATATGCACGTGTCCCTCATTATTATTTTAGAATAATTATATGGAAAATATAAAAAGCTATTCATTATTTTTAACATTAAAATTTGTTTTTTTGGGTTGGAAAAAATAATGGGTGTGATTCCTAGAATAAGCATACAAATCGAAGTTATAGCAAACTACACAGGAAATGTACACAGAACTTACTTTTAAACTAATATATTGTCCTTTAGCATTTAATAACGCCTGGTAACACCTTGGCAAGTATTTCGCAAGATTTTCGCACTTTTGCACTGGTATACATTCACACGCTTCCCTGTACCCAATTCGTAATGCGGCCTTATTAGAAAATTTGTTTAGAGCCATTTCTTTCTTGACTTCAGACCACACGTTCTCGATCGGATTTAGATCGGGGAACTAGCTAGCGCGACGAAAACTGAGACCTTTTTGGCTTGGGTGTGAGGTGTGCTTGGAGTCGTTATCTTGCTGAAACTTCCAAAGCAACAACATCTCATCTTCGACATAAGGCAGCATGACGTTTTCTAGTATTTCTATATATTTTTGCTGGCTCATGATCTCTTTAATCCAAAATAAAATAATGGTCCCACACCATACCAGGAAAAACAGCCCCATGTCATTATACTTTGTGTACTTGTGGTTGAATTCGTTACCAGAAGGTCGTTTCCAGAGAATATTTTTAAAGGTCTCTATGCCCCTTTTATTAAATTCCTATAGCTGGTCTTCTACAAATTCTTTTCTTTTTTTTCTGACATAAATGGCGTCTTCCTAGCGGATCGAGAACGCAGATTAGCTGTTAATAATCTGTTTCTATAAGTTCTTGTCGTCATAATTAGATTAGGTGTCTTCTTAATTTCGGAAGAGTCATTTTTAGCCATTCGTACTATTTTGTTGTTGTCTTGTTTCTTCCTCTTGTTTCTTTGGACTTGTTTTTTTGCTTTAGTGCATTCGTAATGATATTCTCTGAGCAGAACAACGTTTCCACAACGAATTTATATGCTTCTTCCCTTAGAGCGGAGCTCCTTTATAAAATTGTATTATTATTATTATGCCCAGTCATCATCGTACTCTCGTTGTGTGAAGACCTTTCTCTCGGCTGTGTTTTTGACTTCTACTCGTATATCCTACTGACAACTATTGTTGTCTTCCTTGTACCTGTCAAACTTTTGCAATCGTTTTCCGCGTGGTGTGATTGTTTAACCTCATTATCATAAATTTTCTTGTATAAACCCACAAATCATGGGCCTGCCGGGGCCGAAAGATGAGCTCGGGAATTATTTCGACCTGTTGTCCGCCAATTGGCAGTCTGAGCCCAGGACAAAAAAAAATAAACGTCTCCCTAACCTACAAGAATTAATACCAACATTAAGGAACACAAGGAACCCGAAGTTCATTGTTATTGCCGCGACAACCCCTGAAATTCCACTATCCAACGTAAGTATATTCTTACTAAACAAAGTCATCGACGGAATTAGTACGGAATACGACAGTGTCTCCTCGCTTCGTGACGGTAGCCTTCTAATCCTTGCTAGATCCGAGAAAGTCGCAGAAAAATTCCTCAAACTTTCAAACATTGCTAATCAATGCCCAGTATCTGTTACCCTGCACAAACAACTTAACTCGTGTACGCTCCATGGCTTATTAACTTCAGTGAGGCTGAAATTATATCCAATATGAGATCTCAAGGTATCAGTGAAGTCTATAAATTCACAAAGAGGGTAGACGGAATTCAAAAGCACACAGGCTTGATGCTCTTCACCTTTGACTTATACTTCTTGCCTCAAACAATAGTAGTCGGTTTTTACACTGCTAAGGTCAAAGAATATATTCCGTCACCTATGAGATGCCGAAACTGCCAGCTGCTCGGGCACACCACAAAGCGGTGCACGAAGAGCAAGTTATGCTAAAATTGTATCCTCCCACCCCACGATCCTAATGAATATACACGTGTGATGTACGCAAATTGTCTAGATAATCACTCCTCTTCATCAAAACAATGTCCTAAATACATTCAGAACAAAGAAGTTTTGAGAATTAAAACCACAAAACAAGTGCAGCATGGCTGAAGCTAGACGCGTGTATAACCAACAAATCCCTCTTCCACCAAACTCAACCTCAGTGTCTTACTCCGAAAAAGCCAAACAAGTATACCCCAGTCGAAAACTAAACCCCCTGAAAACCCTAAAGCTAATCAACCCACAGTATCTAATGCTGTCTTAACCACAAACCCCAACCGTACCAGCCAACCCAACAAAAACCCAACATTAAATCAGCAAAACCCCCAAACACTGTGTGCCTTATCTAATGTAGACGTGCATCCCATCTCTTCTTCTCAAGACAACACAATCTTACTCAAAACAAATCACCACAATCATAACAAAACAACTCCATCTCCCATTTCGCAAACCAACTCGAATTACCGAAAAACAACAGCAAACATCAAAAATAACCCAAACAACTCTCAACTTTTCCAAAACGATAACTCTCTGAACATCAGTCAATCAATCAAAACCACTTACAAACCAAATACAGTCCCAATAACAAATAACCAAGACACTACACCTTCACACTCACCCATATCTGCCTTCACTCAATCTCTCATAAAAAATAACGAATACTTCATTCACCCCTCACAACACAATGATGATGACATCAAATAACACTTTTCTCACCACTAATTCTGACTCTGCGGCTCGGAGATTGAACCGCCGAAGCTCGACTACGAGCTTGGACGCTTCAGCATCTGGATTTCAGAGAAATTACTTAACATCTTCTATCTTGATCTCTGATTTTTCTGATTTTTAAAGAAGCAGCCCTCATTCATAAATCCATTAGAAGCGCAGCAAACAAAGCCATTCCCCAAACTCATCCCTGCGACATAAAACATCCGTTCCTTGGTGGAACAATGAAATCAGAGATCTTCGACAAATCAAACAAAAAGCTTGGCACTACTTTAAAAAACATCCGAATCAAGAAAACCTCATTACCTACCGTAAATCCAATGCCCAATTCCGCAAAGCAGCCAAACTCGCCAAAAAGTCTTGCTTTGAAAACTTCACTTCAAACATAAAACCAAAAGCCTCATGCAAACAACTCTGGGATAACTCACTGGAGATTATAAAATCCGCTCTATAAGTCTTATTAGATCTGAGTCAAATACACTATCCTCTCCTATCGACATCGCCGAACATTTCGCCAAAACATGGTCTAACCATGTCTTTAACTCCAATTTTTCACCTGCACTCCTCCAAGCAAAATATTTAGCAATTATCAATAACCCACCTCTCCTCAACCATCCATCCCTAACTATCTTAATCGAGGGGCCTATCAAACTTACAGAACTGGAAAGCTCTCTCCGCACGGCTAAAGAGAAAACCCCTGGCCTAGACCGAATTTCATATCCAATGATCAAAAATGCCCCCTTATTTATTTTTATTTAATTCAAAAATTCTTGTACATTAAGATTAAATCTTTTTACATTGTGCAAGCTAGGTAATTATACATTAAAAAGAAAAAAAAACAGAGTTAAATTGTAGCGATAAAAAATTAGGAAACTTATAAATATGGTATATAAAAATAAAAAGAAAATGGAAAAAAAGAGGAGAAGAAATAGAGGATGTGGAAGACTATAATAGTTTGGAAAAAAGATTTGGGGAAGGAGGATTTTACCAATTTCAGTTTAACACCTATCGGGAGGTAGTTTTTCGTGGGACTTAGACCACGAAGAGCGCTATACACTTGCGATATTACTCTGTTTACGTGTAAATTCCAAGTGAATGTACTACTAAAGTAGACTCCAAGATTTTTTATCTTATCCATACACTCTACAGGAGTGTGATTGAGAAATATTGGAGCAGAAATTTCTCTTTGTCTACCTCTATTAATGAACATAGCTTTTGACTTGGATTGGTTGACCAATCATGAATTCTTTTAAGATCTTCATTAATATTAATTAACGCCTGGTTTTTATGGTATTTCGAAACAAAGAATACATTTGTACATCGTCGGCATATATATGGTACCCGGAGGTCGCGAAACATTCAGATATATCATTTATGAAACATAAAACAAGAAGAGGCCTAGTACGGAACCTTGAGGAACACCCATTGGGACTTGAAGAAATGAGGAGCATTTGGTGCCATTAGACACATATTGTATGCGACCAGATAAATATGAAGTTATTAATTTGCACGCGGTACAAATATCTTTGCACACCTTTAGTAACGCGGTAGTGCAGCTACGTTTAGCACGAAAGCCCGACTGAAATTTCGTGACAAGATTTTTACTATTTAGATAAGACTTAATTTGGTTACTTATTATTGCTTCGAAGACTTTACTTAAAAAAGGAAGGATAGCTATGGGTCGATATTCATTACTATTTGGTTTAGGCAATGGAAGAATTTTGGCAACTTTCCACTGGTTGGGAGAAACAGACGTTGTAATGATAGTATTGAAGTATATACGTTATATGCGGAAGAAAGCGGGAAGAAGAATTTGTATAAAAGTCGGGTATACATCATTAGAGCCAATAGCTTTTGATTTTATCCTTAAGATTGTTTGACCTACACATATTTCATCAATTCCAGAGAGCGAAAAAGTCCCTTCTCGTTGGTTATCGAAGAAGGTAGGGATATTTTTGTGGTTAAAAGTCTTATGATTGCTTTGAACAAACTTCGTATTTAGTTCATTAAGGTTGATATTATTGGATCTTTTGCAGGCTTATGCCCGATATCGCGAATATTACTCCAGAATTTAGAACTCGAATCCCTCGGGTTGAATTTATTTTGATAAAAAGTATTTTTATTTGATCGTATTAGAAGAGTTACCGCGTTTCGTACAATGGCATATTCTTTATATATAGCTGTGCATTTGTATCTTTTCCATCTGGAGTAAAGGAGATTGCGCTTTTTTATAAGGCTAAAAACTTCCGAAGTCAACCATAGTTGTCCTCAAACAGCGCATAGTTTCACTGTACAATCTGATTTTTGACAAAGGGATCATTCCGCAAATATGGAAAACTGCCAGCGTGGTCCCAATACAAAAGCCGAAGAAAACAGCTACCGAAGTCAATGGATATCGACCTATGAGAAGGGATATCATTTCTTGTTCCGATAGGAAGTCTTTTCCAAAGAAACTTCTCCTTGTTTCCCTTAGAATTGGGCACTTGCCTAGAAAATGCATGGTATCTTCTCTTTCTTCCAAATTGCACATACTACAGAATATAGGAAGATCTTCTCTATGTGGGATATAATTGAGTTTTAGGAGTTCTCCGCGAAGTTTAGGTATTGTTGATATTTCGGGAATGGTATGGATATCTTTGAATTAGTTTTTATCTTCAAGATTGTAATTTAGTCGGCTATACGTACTACGATGTAGCGATCCTGTCGCTTCTTCTACAAACTTCATCCTGGCCTGTTCATCAACTCTCGTTATCAGCTGGTGTAGTGAGTTTTCCCAGTTCATGGTTTCCGCATTCACCTCTACACCACACCCGCGAGCTAACTCTAGCCATTCTTCGAACCATGCTATTTTGTTCCGGATCGCGTGTAAGGAAACTATCTTTGGAAGTAGGTTATCTGACATGTTGATAACCCTTAGTATGTAGTTTACCTGCAATTTCAGCATTTTAAGGAATAGCGGAGATAGGCCTGTTTCCAGCATAAGCATATAGTTCGGAGTCTTTACAGGGAGGTGGAAGGATTTGTTAATGAAAAAACGTTGTAGTTTTTCAACTTCCTCATAAGGCTTATAACCCCATACTTGTGCCGCGTAGAGCATTACTGCCTCCGATGCAGCTTCAAATACTTTGAATTTACTGCTGTGCGTAATCTGTGGGTTGCTGAAACAGTTTTTCCACACTACATTGATGGCGGTTTTAGATTTCGTGAGTTGCTCCTTTAGATGTCTTTTCATACTAAGGCTTCTTGTTAAAAGGATTCCAAGATACCTGTATTCATTTACAACTTCTATACTTTCTCCGTTAAAGTGCCATTTTTCGTTGTAAGCAAGTCTTCCACCTCTCTTTTTAAATATCATTATCTTGGATTTATCCAAATTCACGACCAGGCTCCATAGGCTGCAGTACTCATACAATTTGTTAATCATCAATTGCAAGGATTCCGATGAGCTGGCCAACAGTACGATGTCGTCTGCGAACAGGAGGGCTTTAATGAGAATTCCTACAATTTGTATTCCTCCTGGGAGAAAGTCCACTATATCGTCGATAAAGAGGGCGAACAGATTAGGGCTCAGCGAACATTCCTGTTTTACTCCTGCCTCCGTCTGAAACCATTCTGAAAGCGTCTCACCATTCCAAACAG